>JBAMCJ010000040.1:0-591919 GCA_037075205.1 Drosophila prostipennis
GTCGCCATTCTCGTCCATTTCTTTAGCTAATCGGTGACACGAAATTATCTTTCCTAAGGGTTCACTTAATTAAATATATGGAATGTAAATATCAGTTTACTTTTTTTGCAAGGCAATAAATCTTTGTTTTTTCTTTTTTGAAAATGAACAAACCTCTGTTCAAACGATGTTTACTACTGTGCTTTGAAATTAAGACTGAAAATAATTATACCCGTTACTCGTAGAGTAAAAGGGTATATTGTATTCGTGCAAAAGTATGTAACAGCTAGAAGGAAGCGTTTCCGACCCCATAAAGTATATATATTCTTGATCAGGGTCACTAGCCGAGTCGATCTAGCCATGTCTGTCTGTCCGTCTGTCCGTCTGTCTGTCGGTCTGTATGAACGCTGAGATCTCGGAAACTATAAAAGCTAGAGGTATGGTATTTGGTATGAAGATTCTTGGAGTTCCTACGCAGCGCAAGTTTGTTTCCAGAAGGTGCCACGCCCCCTCTAACGCCCACAATAGCTTATAACCGATTTTAAAAATTTAAATATTTCGGAAAAGTAAAAATGCAGTTTTGTTGTGCTTATCAATACCTATCGAAATATAGAAGAAATTTTTTAAATCGGACCATTCGTTAAAAAGTTATAGCTGATCAAAGTTTATATCTCCCTCGCACTCCCTTTAGCCGAGTGACGGGTATTAGATAGTCGGGACACCAACCCGACTATAGCGTTCTCTCTTGTTTTTTTATTAAATCACCAAGCAGTACATCTTCTAAAAGAAAAGAGATAAGCACTAAATAATAAAACATTAACAAATCTTTCATTGTTTTAAATAAAATTTAATTAGGTTTGAAAATTGTTGATAATAAAAGCTAACACTATTATTAATAATAAATGTTTGCGGTCAAGAGTTAAGGAATTTAAATTTTACTGTACTGTTGCTCAGATAAACCGCATATAAAAATGTATATACATAAAAAAATGATAAAAAGTGACTCATGCCCAAATTCCAGACTATGTAGGGAAGCATTGTAAAAGTTAGTTGAAAAAGATTGCAATGGGATTTTCCTCCTTGGAAATGATAATTTAAAGATCAGAAACAAAGTATTATATTTTTAAAAAGAGGGAAAATGAGGACCAGAAAGCAAAAAAAAATAAATATCTAAGAGTTGAATCTGCTGCCGTTTCCTTTAGAAGAATTTAACTAATCAGCCTGGAAGGACTGAAATGTTTTAAAAATAATTTTTTTTATAATATAAGCACACTCTATTAAGTAAGAGTTTAATGTTATAAAAATTAAGTTTCTAAACAACGAAGTTATATTAGCTTACCTGCAAAACGAACTTTTTTTATGAATTTTATTAGTTAAAATAAAAAGCTGAGTTTGTGCTTTGTGTCCCATAAAGTGAAGAAGGCAAACTTTATTGTACGAAAGTCGATATTGGTCGATGATAAAATTGTGATTCAATTCTTGATATGGACAGGTGAAGAAAAAGTTTGTAACAAGTATCCTGCCGTATGAGTGGTCTAAAAGGCAGCTGTTATCGCAAATGGCCTGAATGTCGGCTAAAAACTCCGTTGCCCTGGACAGCAGGACCTACCAAGTCATTCCTTTTCAACCTCCGCCCTCAAGTTAAAATAAAAACATGATATTTAAACCAGAGCCACAGTTTAATTTCTTTCTAATTAGATTGTGTTAAAAGTTTTGACATTAATAATACTCCTCTGATGAGGATCCTCCACCCCAACAGTTCGTAATGTTGTCACGTCTGTAATTATGGATTTTTATACTGGAGACCATTAAGTATTCATTTACAATGTCCTCTATCTGCATAAAAATTATTTTATTGGACAAAAGTTTGAGTCATTTTTATTACTACTTACGTGATCGTACGATTGTATACATAGTTTCAATGGTCTGCAAAGTACAGGATCCCTTATAGATGGCACAGTTTTATAAATATCTTTTAAAATGTAATATGATCTCCTGAATCCTTTCCCAAATTCCAGAGTCACGTGGTCGAGTTTTTGACACTTTCGAAAAATCGGCAACACATTATCTTTGCTAGCTAACAATGTATCTCTTTTGAACAAGTTTTTTTCAGCCATACGTAGTGTCTTAAGTTCAGTTAGTTGACCTATTTCTGATAAGTTGTCACATTCTCTTTTAATATTAATATTTAGTTCTGCTAATGATTTAATTTGCGATATCTTATGGATCTCATCCGAACATATAATTGATGTATGCAGCTTTTGCAAATTTGTGTGAGCAAACGCACGGTAAAATTCACTAAGCGAAGCATCTGCTTCAACGATAATCAGTTCTTTAAGACTTTTTAAATCTGCCAAGACATCAATACCGTTTTCAACTCGGAATGAACATTTTAATGACTCCAATGTTTCAATTTTAACCAAACATTTACATTCCCTAAAGCCAATATTAAAATTAAATTCCAATGTCTGCAGATTACACAACGGATTGGATGCCAAAGCCCATAGTGAGTCAAAACACGCAATTTGCAAACTTTTTAAAACTGTTAATTTAGAAATTTCGGTCACTTCTGAAATGTCGAGGGTTTTGCCTATAATTTCAAGATGCTGAAGCGCGATTACACTCTTTGAGGAAAATGCTGTTAATAATGTCTTTAGGGATTGGTTTAGATTTCGGTTAATATAAATATATAAAAGAACTAGTTCTTCAATTCTAGAGTTAGCTAGCTCTGACATCGATTTTTGATCTTGCAAGTCGGCAAACGAGCACTCCAATTTTTTCAGGGATCTTATCTGGGAAACTTGTAAAACCTCTTCAGGCGAAAGCTTACCATTTGGTATTTTTATATGTTGAATTACATTTTTAGCCGCCAGACTGGTAAAAAGCGAAGACAGGGTCTCAAATTGATTGGTACTTATGTTCAATTCTTCAAGTTGATTCAAGTTATCCAACTTCTCAATTCCAGCTAAATCTTCGAGGTGGCACGACAGTTTTTTAATGGTTTGAATTTCTGCCACTTTGGATATCCTCTTAAAAGAAGTATTACCCAATTTGGAAATATCTAATTCTTCGATAGAACTAATTTTGCTGTTGGCGAATGCTTCAAAGAATCTATTCAGGGATTGATCTCCTAAAAGGCCTGAAATTTGAAGGCTGGTAACGCCATTAAGTTGTGCCAGAGGAGACAGTATATCGGCTTTACAGGCGAATCCCAAAAAAATATTTAGGTTTTTCTCATGCTTGCTTAAGGTAATACGAAAATTTTTGCAAATTATTTTAGCTTGGATCTGACATGAAGATAGCAAATCGAGAAGAAACAATGATGTATCCGAATCAAGAGATTCATTGATATTGATTTCCAGGTATTGAATGTTGGTTAATTGATTTAAAAACTGCAAGGAACTGCAATCGGATAAATAACACTTTAAAAATCTAAGCGACTTTATTTTTGCAAGTTCTTTTGACTCTGATGGATCCAAACATATACAATTTATCTTGCATGATGTTAAAGCAAGTGATTCTAATGATCGAAGGAATTTTGCAATTGAAGTGTGGTTTATGAACTTTCCAAAAATATTTTTTATAACCAAACTACTCAGTTTGTGCAGCTTTGATAAAGAAACCATTTGGCTCAAATCCGAGTTTTCACGTATATTTAAAACGAGTTCTTTTCTACAGCTATTAAATTTGATGCCCACATTTTCAGCTAAGGTTATGGTTACCATAGATTCATCTATTGGACGGTCATGTTGCATTACTTCGTTAAACTCATACTCCGCCTCAAAACTTATATGGTGTTCAGTTAACGCACCGTAAAGGTTAATTATGTGCAAACGACTTAAAGACTCAAGAGCAGCAAACGTAATAGACCGCTCACATAGATCATCTCGAATGGAGAATCTTAAAGGTGCTAGATTTTTGGGTATGTAAAATCTTTTTAAATCATTAAAAAAAGTCAATTGGGAATCGCTTTTTTGGAATCCATTGATATTTAGCGTTTTTAAATTGGGCAACTGTGTCAGTGATGCAAATTGGGCAACATCACTTCCTGCCCTGAGTTTGATGCTTAGGTTTTCAAGATTTTCGCAATGAGGAACGATGTCCGAAATGCTTCCACTCAATACAGTGTTTTCAAAGGACAAATTTCTTAAATTTGGTAGCGAGCGGCAAATATCCACTAATGCTTCTGGGGTAATGTTAACGTTCAGCATTATAATCTCCGTTATTGATGAGAGGTCTTCAAATAAACTTAGTTAGGTTGTTGGGTTGTCTGTATTTTAAAATTATTACTAACCTTCTTTTCCAACATTTACGTGACACACAGTGGCATTGTTTTTATTATGGTAAAAACCTAGATCAACGTTGAAAGATATTCTGTTTTTGATAGAATGCAGATGGGATTTCCAGAATAAGTCTCTATTTTCGGTTGATATCTTATTAATGCGCAGATCTATGAGCAGTTCTGTAGTTCTGCGAGCAAGTTTGTCCTTTAGAATATCGTAAAGCCTTTTGTGATGGGTGGCAAGCAATTCCAGGAATAATTCGTGGGCCAACACAAAGTTGATTAAATCGTTATACTTTGAAGTGTCGAATTTTTCGCAGTCGGCAATTATGTATTTTATTATCTCCAAGACGCAGTCTATGTTAAGAATAAAATCGCCATTCTTGTCCATTTCTTTAGCTGATCCGTGGCACGAAATTAGCTTTCCTAATGGTTCAGATAATCAGATAATAAACAGAGGGAATGTAAATATTAATTTCCTTTGTATTGGCAGTGTTTTAGCAAAATATTTATTTTTCTCTTTTAAAAATGACCAAACCTCTGTTCAAACGATGTTTATTACTGAGCTTTGAAATGGAAACTGAACGATAATACGAGAATGTTTTTATAATATTACCAAGTAGGTCATTACAGTAAATCTTCACTAAAGCAAATTCAAACACTAAAAATATATATTTTTAACAAATTTCATTGTTTTAAATAGACTTTAACATTCAAAAATCTACATAATAAAATCTAGCATTATTGTTAGTATTAACTGCTACCAGCCAAGAGTTATTGAATATGAGTTTTACTGTACTGTTGCGCAGATAAGAAACATAAAAATGTCTATACATATGTTTATACAAAGTGGGTCATGCCCAAATTTCGAACTGTGTAGTGTGGCAACGGCGATTACATAGAAAGAATAAAGTAGGGGAGAGGAAATATGTCCAGGGCCGCAGGAAGTAGAGTTTTTGTACTTGGTATATCAAATACAGTGGCGGATCCAGGTTGTTGGCGGGGATTTCAGAACAAATTTTTTGTTGCACACTTTTTGAGTAACACATTTCCTTGTACTTTTTACCATAAGGGGCATATTCCTCATATCCACACTCAGAAAAAAACACCGTGCTAAAATCAAGCAAAATCAGTCTTGATTTAAGAACGATTTCATACTTAAAATTTCAAGAACGTTTCGTACTGAAAGTTCTTAATTTGAGTACAATTTGGACTTAAACGCCAATTAAGCACAATTATTCTCAAGCTCGATACAAGAGTACTTAAATTGAGGTTAAAAGTATTTACTTGAAGACTGAATCAAACTTAATTCCAGATCAGAAGACGATACCGAGTCGTTCATGAAATTTTGAAAACATTTGTTCTTAAGACAAGAATTAGTCGTTCTTAAATATAAAAATTCAACCAGAAATAACGAATTCCCAGGATGGTGCAGCTGTTAGAACAATGACATTTTGTAAATAAAGGTACCGACATCAACTCCTCTCCGCAACAAGTCCTCTATTTTTTTTTTAAAGTTTTTTTTTTTTTAATCTGTAAATTTTTTTTATTTTTTACTTTTTAAACCCTTTAATAAATTGTTTAAATATAAATAAATTGAACTTGTACGCTAGCCCTTTCGTCGAGACTTTATGTGCCTTCTTTAGCCCACGGACTTTAAGAAGCGTGCGTGGTCGAGTTAGTTAAGGCGTCTGGCTGCAGAGCTGGTGGTCGCGGGTTCAAACCGAGGTCGGGGTAAGAGTTTTCCTAACTATCACATAAATCATTACTAAAAGTTTTTTCTGAATATAAATTGCGTTAAAAATATGTTTACAGGAAAAATAAGTTAAAATATATTAAGTAAAACAATTTAACTAAAAAATTACTTAAATTTAGAATTATGCATTATTAAATTGAGTACAAAAAGTACTTCAATTAAGTACAAAAGTACTGAAATTAAGAATAATCCATTCTTAAATTCATTTTTGATTAAACTTATTTAAACTGGCTATTTTTTTGTATTAAACTTAATTATTTCAAGTATTAATATGTCTAGATTTGAAAATAATTAATTCTTAATTTCAGACAGAAGCGTTCTTAAATCATACTAAAATCAAGTATTTTCTGTCTTGAAAATTCGTTCTTGAAAGCAGTATTTTGTTCTCAAGATTAGATTTTCGTTGCTTGGCTCACTTTTGACACTCAAAATGCTAGATTCAAGCACGAAATACTTGATTTTTTCCCTGAGTGCATATTCCATTTATCCCTATAGTTTAGTCTATTTTTACTTTTTGCCAAATACTTATCAAATGCCATTGAGCCATCAAGATTGATTGATTTTGATAAAAACACAAGAAATATATATTTTTAATTAGTTTGTATTTGTATTTATATTAGCTTAAAAAACAAATCCAAACAAGGTAAGAACACAGTATTCAAAACATTCAATTATTGACAAAAATTGCATACATTTTTCTTCACACACATGAACTAAACCGACGGCATAATCTGTTTCGTTTCCTTTTCCTTCTGCTTGCTGCACTCGTTAAAATAGACAATTAAAATGATTTATAAAATCGCTTCGAATATAAAAATCACTTATCCCTAATGCTTAGCGTTCACACTCAGATGGCCCGGCCACGCCCACAAGCTGAGCCTGGCCGCCCACCACCCATAAGTCGACTGCAGTTGGCCATACACAAAAACTGGATAAAAATTCAAGCGTTGCTTCGTCTATTTACAAAAATATGTATGTTTGCACGTTTATGTTTGGTTTGGATTTATGTTTTTTTTCGTATTTCGTTTAATTAAATAGCAGTTTTTAGAAACATTCGAATACATTTGTGGAGACCGTTTGGAACATCAATAACACACTAAGGTTCTGACAATGACACAAGAAGACAAACTAAGGCTGGTCCTCTAGCTGAGTTGGAAATCGAAGTTGGGGGATGGTTGGAGTAGGAGGAGTAGGGGACAGTAAAGTGTCTCAGTTTAACAATTGCAAAATAAACCAGCAAAGCGACTGCCAATCGGACTTTTAATCCTGGCTGAGGGGGATTGGGCTTAAAAAGTGTCCCTTGACTTGAAGTTTTATTCGATATTTCGTTTGATTCATGTGTCCTTCGGTTTTCTTCTTTAAAATGCTTTTATTATTATTTAATATGCTCGTATTTACGTTTTAAAAGCTGACAACAAATGGAAATGCCTATTTAGAGAGAGGTACACTCAAAAAAATGTTCAAGCACAGCGGCTGCTACTCCGTCATCCGATCATCATTGTACAATTTGTACATCACGACTACTGATTTGTCTGGCCACAACGATATGGAGTGCTGCTGCTTCTTTCTGTTTCTGTTTTTATTTCCGGTTCCGGTTTCTGCCGTTCTCCTAGTGTATTCATATTGGGTCTCGGCTGCTGTTCGAGTTTATAATTCATTATCTTCGTATTTCTATATAAGTGTTGCTGAATGTATACATAGTACTTAGAAAGTAACCCTCCTGTTCCGTACGCCACTGTGCAAGTTGGTGTCCTGCCCGCCAAGGCGTCGGTTCTCTAGACACAATCCTCTCGTCCTTTAGCTAACTAGCAATTAGTTACATATGTATACACACATCGTACCGCGTACCGGGGTCAATTCGCATTACATTCGCTATTTACATGGAACTCAAAGTTACGCTTCATAAATTTTGACTAGTTGCCTTGAAGGGGTCTCTCTTTCCTCTCTCTGCTTATGTCCTTGCTACTCCTTAATTGTTTACTCGATACCGATGCCGATTCTCGATACTGTTAGTTTTCGTTTTGGAATTTGGGGCAAAATGCTTGCTTACTACATCGAGAGAAAAATGCTAGTTTATGAAATCCTTTGGATACACTTGATCATCATTAATTCCTCATTATCTCAAACTCTAGCAGATGTTGTCTGGCTATTCTGTTCTGTTCTGCCTCTTCAGTTGTTGTGCTTCTATCAGAGATTTACACAGTTGTTTATTCTAGACCTATATCACCGCTTAATTGTCTTAAACACTCTAATTATTTTAGCTTCCTTCGCCATCGATCCGACACCATCTGTCCTTCATTCGTTTGGTTGAGTCGTGAGTTGATTTGTGTTGTGTTGTGTCTTACAAAGTTAGTTGATTGATTATGAAAGTGGTGTGCCTCTACTTATCAAAGTTGCTCGAATTCCTCACTTTAGCTTCACTTACATGCCTAGGTATATATGCTTGCCAGTATATATAACTATTACAATGAATCATACAATATATGCGTATTTTGCAAGGTATTAATTATGTATTATGAAACCAATGCGATCCTATGCAAAACGTTATTCATTTATATATACTCGAATGTATGTATGTACGATTTTGCGTTTTTGTACATAAAAATATATTGTATATTTATGTCATATCTGTATCTATGCCATATGTATGCGGTGCTGTACGCAGCATTGTAATCGAATGGCCAACCATATCGGCCATTTGCTTGTTTGTACATTTTGAAAGCATCGCGAGATCGGACTTGCTCCGAATCATTTCATATTCTGTTTATGTAGTTTAAAATGTTCCGCCTTCGTCCTGTGTTTCATATGTACTTTGTTGTAGGAAACATTTTGGAAATTATATAAAAAATACATGCCATAAATCACGCTACAAGATGATTTCAAGAAACAAAACGAAGAAGCTTTTAGCTTGTATTCGTATAGTTCCGATGTCTTTTCTCTGGTTTGTGTTTTTATGTCCTCAATGCTTAGTGGGTACTCGTACTATAAATAAACAGCATTTGCAGAATACTTGCGTTAATAGTGGCGCTACTTTTAGTAATAGACGCGTTTTACTAGGCCTAATACAAATAGCGCTGATCTAAGGCTGTATTGCAAACCATTTTCCATATTGTGTGTGCTCCTGCTTGTCTTAATTTATCGAAATCTTGTTTATTTTAAGCACTTAGAACTAAACAAAAGTGTGTATCATTACTAAAGAAAAAAACAATACATTATATACAGCCAAACCAGTGCGAAGTGGTTCGATTTCGCCTTACACATACTACACGAAATATACAATAAAGTCTTAGATGTGTCTTGTATACATGTCGATCGTAATGGGATTTGGTTTCGGGGAATTAGTGATGTATACGTAGCGCTTTGGCTTGTCACGCTTAGCTGCCTATCTCAAGTTGTTTGTAGTTGCTGTAGCTGCCATTTGTCCCTCAGCTGCGCAGGTGAAGCCATGACGCCATCGCCACCAGGAGCAGCCAGTTGGCCAGGAGACTCTTCGCAGCACTGACGCCAGTTTCGCCACATTTACCTGCGGTTGAATAATTGAAGCGTTATATTTTCGGAATTCAAGAGGAATCTCTCGAAGTTACTCACCCAAAACGGACAGATTGGCCTCTAGATGATGATCGGGTGGCTTCTGCGTGCCCCGATAGCAGGCATCTCCCACCACCAGCTTGGCGGCGGTGCCCTCCGTGGGTCGATAGGTCAGACAGACTCCATGCTTGCTGCCCTTGTGCCGAGCTATGATGTAGAAGGTGCTGTTCTCGCTCCAGGATCCGTGGCAGGAGTACTCTGCAAATAAGCGGGAGTATATCATTTATGGCAGCTCCTCAGTTCAAAACCTTTCTAATTAAATGGATTATAGAGGATGATTGCAATCAATTTAAATAAGTTTTAGGTATCCATTTCTAAGAAACTGGGTAATAAAAGTTAAATGCTAGAAACCAAATTCTAAAAATGTTTTATAAAGGGTTTTTCTTAGGTTTTCTAGAGGTTTTCCATTTCAGAGAGTTGTTATAACTAAAATACCATTATACTGCAATCTTTAAATTTTAAATTAATTTTAAGGTATTCAAGGTACAGAACCTTCTGGCATATAAAACATCGTGGATATAAATTGCCCTCGTTATTAGTTGACATCTACTTACCCTCCTCACCGTCCACGCTGCACAGCGGACTGACGTCTATCATGTTTTCCGCCGTACAGCCCACCCAGAGTTGCCGCTGGGCATTGTAGTTGGGCACACAGCCTGGGACATCGCGTCGATTCCGCGTGGCCACGAATCCCACGCTTGTATCGCTGCTGTTGACCTTTGCCAGGACCAAGGCCTGCTCCTGCACCTGCTCCTGCTCCTGCGGATCCTTGGGTGCATTGCGTCGACTGCGAACCGGGAGGCCTCGAGTATTGGCATGCCAGGAGCCACGCTCCATGCGCTCGGCGTTTCGAAAACTCAGCGAACTGTGTCTGTGGGCAACCATGGAAATAGATTGAGAAATGCCAGAGGTGGCGGCCATGAAGCGGACATACCCCTTATGCCCGAAATTCCCCGAGTCAGCGCCGTCGTGGTGATGATGTCCGTGGCCCAGATGCGATTTCCCATTGTGATTGCGCTTGTGGCGCGTGGCCAGATACGGCGGTCCGATGGCGCCACGTAGTGTGTAGATGCCCTCCATGGGACAAATGGCCAGGTCCGGATTGCTTGCTGAAAGGCGACATAAACAAACGGTTGACGTTTGAGGAGAGACTCGCAGGGAGGCAGCTGTAAGTCAGTGCTTACCCAGCAAGGTAATGTAGGCCATCTTATTGATGTCAAAGTGATCCGGTGCACAGGCGTCCTCCAGGCGAATGGCCGGCTTGCCCGTCTGTATCTCGATGACGAACGTGTCCCGGCGGTAGAACATCATGCACATGAATCCCGATTGGCTGCGGGCGGCAAGGAGGGGGGATAGTTGAAATCAGATGAATGGACGGGGGCAGGGGCATTTTCAATTTGGGGCCACTTACCACCCGGTGGTGTAGTGCACCACGGCCATCATTTCGGTCGGGGTCTGTTTATTTATTTGCTCACAGAGCGCACGTGTCTCCATATAGCCATTGGGCTTAATAATGTGCACGGACCCGTCGCTGCAAATTGGGAAAAGGTAGAGGTTCGGTTTCGGTTTCGGTTTTGGATGACAACTTGGCCGCAGGCCTGATTGCTACTCACTTGGAATGATAATTGTAGACGGCATTGCCCATGAGGGCATGCCAGTGGCGCGGACCCTTGAACCAGGCCGGGAAGTCGCAGCGCTCGGCGATGGGCGGCTTTCGCAGCGACATGATACGTGAGCCAACCTGGGGGCGGGAGTTGGGGATTAGGAGTTGTTGGGCGTGGCCATCACTCAGCCAGCACTTAGAATAAATATCTTTCGTTGGGAAAATCACTTAATCATATCATATCATGGTAATATTTATTTTACAAGTTATTATAAATGTCAGGATATACTTTTAAAATTGGTTATGGATCTCTTTGGGATCGTCTTTGTGATAGGGGGCTGTCCATATATTACGTAATCACCTAGGGGGGAGGGGTCAACCAAATGATTACTCTAGTGCAAAACAATTTTTTTTTGTATGAAGAATTGATTACATGGGGGGGGGGGGGTCAAATATCGCCAAAATGGTGATTACGTAATATATGGACAGCCCCTAGGACTTGTGATATGATATGTTTTTCTTGCACATACAAAACCATTAAGTTTAGTTCTTAATTTTAAATATTTCCGTTTTACATTTAAGAACTTTTCTTATAGCCAAAGAAATTAGTATACAAACTTTTTACTTTAGGACATTATTTATGATGACTTATATGATCTATAACCAAGTACAACATTTTTCTAAGTGCACCTAAGTGAAAATGATACGTTAAGGGGGTGGGGTCCTGGAACTGGGAGTTGGGCCAAGGCTGGGGCTTCGAAAATGCTTACCTCGGCACTGTCTAAGCCATTGCAAGTGGCGTCGCCGGATTGGGCCAGCTTATATTCGGCATCCTTCGAGCTGAGCATGCTGGGGCCGCCTGCAAAGGGTACGAATGTACGGGTATTAGGACCCAAACAAAAGTTCATCCTGTTTGCCCGGGGGCTGCCTTTGACTTGGCTGTTTCTGCTTACCCATCAGCGAGGAGATTTTCTCGTAGACAAAGCAGCGATAGCGCTCCTCGTTCGAAATGGCATGGTGGTGGGAGACGAGGCCGACCAAATAGCGTGAGTTGCCGTCCTTCCAGGTTGCCAGGCACGTCAGCTCCTCCACTGCAGCAGCGCCGAAAAGAAAGGAAAAGGAAGGAAGGAAGGATGTTCGTCTTGAGCTCCGGCAAGGCAAGTCTGGGCGATGAGTCATTGTCACCCGGCGGTGGAGGCGAGGCTTACCCGTACTCTCGGTACCCTGGACATCGGGACAGGCCTGGAAGCTCAACAGGAGGCGACTCTCCTCCGTGCAGCTCTCAATGTTGGACACCGGCGACTTGCACTCCCCGTGGCCCCGATTATACGTAAAGATGAAGGGTCCTGCAAGGGAAATGGCATGTAGTTGTAGATTGCACTGCCCAAGAGGGTCCCTGAACTGCTCCAAGTTCCCCAGTGGCGGCCACTACTACTCACCCTTCAGCGGACACTTGACCGGCTCGGCACTCTCCCGGAACAGCGAGTAGAGCAGGGCATCGCCCGGTATCTGGTCGCAGAGATTCTGTAAAGTCTCACGGCCCTTGCAAAAGTCTGGGGGACATGATTATTTTAAAAGCACAAATAAAAATTCAATTAATGCAAATCGCAAATTAGGTGGTCGTTGAACACAGAACACATAGAAGTAGGAAAAAGAGTAGTAGTAGTAGTAGTGGTGGTAGTAGCAGTATTAGTAGTAGAAAGTAGTAAGGTTTTAGTGGGAGAGCAGAGTAGGTAAAAGTAGTAGTACTAAGTAATAGCAAAACATTAAAGTAAGGGCTTGGTTGAAAGGAAATCAAATCTACAAAGGGCTATATAAATATAGAGGTATATAAATGTATATTTTCTTGTTCAACTTTCGTTGAGTGCCGCACTGGAAGCTGCGCCGCTGCTGGGATTTCTCATCCGACCCAGGGCCATCGCCAAGCATGCCATTTAAATTGCACAGAAATTTGTTTAATTAAGTGGCCGCTGAGGCTGATGCTGATGGTCCGGGAGAAAATTGCGCAAATAAATGACGAAATGAAGCTTTAAATCAGCAAAAATGTCGCAAGTCGAGCGTTGCGAGCTGCGAGTTGAAAGGCAAAAGACAAAAGGCAAGTTGCCCCCAGTTTCGAGCTTCAAGTGCGGCACAGAGTGGAGAAACAACAACAATTTCTGTGGAAATGTGTAAAAAGCAGCGGTAAGTACAATACATAAGTAAGATAAGTATGTAAGTTCCAGAAACAGAACCAAACAAAATACAAAAAAAAAAAGAACGGTAAAGCAAACAAACCAAAGGCGGTAAGGAACAACAAACCAAAGACTTATGACGTTCACAGAAATAACTTAAAGACAAGAGTTTTTCATTTTCAGCGGCGCTTCCTTGGGCTGTGGAAATGCACTGCCCAACTTCTGTGTTGTAAACTCAACTGAAAGGCACGACACGTTCAAAAAAATAACCGAAAAGCAAAAACACACACTTGGTTCATCTTGTTCTTCCGGTTCTGAAACCAAAAGCACGGGATCTGGATTGGGATTCGGATTGGAGGGGGGTTTTTCTTTCGGGGGAACTGGGAAATGGGAAGTGGGCGGAGAAACAGAGGCGGTTTAAGGTTGTAAAATAATGTTAGTGCCTGGTAAG
Source organism: Drosophila prostipennis (assembly GCA_037075205.1). Taxonomy (NCBI): domain Eukaryota; kingdom Metazoa; phylum Arthropoda; class Insecta; order Diptera; family Drosophilidae; genus Drosophila; species Drosophila prostipennis. Next base: position 13,831 of record JBAMCJ010000040.1, read on the forward strand.
GCCTGGTATATAAGGTATTTGTTGCTAGAGCAAGCATAACATTTGAATCAACTAAAAAATAATAACAAACATTTACTCATGATGAATAAATTGGGTAATCGGTGGTTTCTGGTTGTATTTTTTATGGCAAACGCGAGAGTTGTATATGTGACATATATAATACTTATACATGTTCTTTTGGTAAAGGGTCCTCTCTTTTTTCGTTTCTTTTTTACTGGTAAGAGTTGTAGAGTTGGTATAAAAGTTAATTGTAACTAAAATCCGTATCGTATAAGTATACACCAACAGATACAGATATGGGCATAATATATACATAAAACACATTCAGGCATTGTTCTCAACATTACAAAATGGTTACAGCTAAAAAAGGCACACAACAAACGGTTTCGTATTATTTGGTTTTTGTTTAATTTTTCTTTCTCAACAAATTGAATTGTTTTCAGTTTGTTTTCGTTAGCAATACACAGGCTACGTACGGCAAGGAACTTAAAAACAGGCACACGCAGAGTCGCAAAAAGAGGTAAGAAATTATGGGAAAAATACCAATTATGTTGTGTGGTGTAAAAAGCCAGGATATGCAGGATACACACGGGTGTAATCGACTGAATTGTATTTGGGGTGTTGGGTTTCGGGGTTTTCAGGGTTTCAGGGTTTCATGGCTTTCGGGACCGGCCTTGTGGCGTTTTTGAGTAATGATTGTAATTAAGTAGCAACTACACTTTATGAGTTATGTATACAAGGCACAAAAGAAAGGTGTAGGGTGGGCGTGGCAGTGTCTGGATGTGTGTGTTTTGGGTGTGTGAGTGTCGTGTGTCATGTGTGTGGGTGTCGGATGTTTTTCATATTTATTTTTTAGTTGAAGTATGTGAGTATGTGTGCGTGTAATGGTCAAATACTACGGAGAAGCGTTTGTAGCATATATATGGGAGTATATCATGACAAGGCAAAAAACGACATCACAGACATGGAGAAAAAACGTAAGAAAAAAAATGGAAAATAAATTATAATACTTTTGCAGTTGGTTTTCGGTATTCTTTTTACGATTTTTTGCTTGTTTTTTGCGGTCGGACTGAGACCGTTAAGCGCAGAGTTATATTAGATAGCCGGGCTAAATTACAGTAGTAGAGTAGTTGTGGCCCAAAAACATTCTAACGCACACGCACAACGAACAACAATGATAAATGAGAGACACACACAGCTAGAAAGAAGGAGGAACAAAGGATTGAACCAACCAACGAACGAACTAACGAACGAACGAACGAACAAACGACACAATCGTAACTTATGAGTAACCGAGAGCAGAAATTGTTGAGTTTCATGTTAAAATTACATTAATTAAATTACACACATGTATGTACAGAACGTAGGGAGAACCGAAAACTGAATAGAAACTAATTAAACAACAACAAAGCAACTGAAGAAACCAAAATGAACCGAAAAAAACTAAGGCTGAGAAAAACGAGGATGGAATCAAACTCAAAGGGACACAAACACGGACACACAGAAAAGGAAAGAACAACACAGAATGGTGAACCCATAGAGCAAATAGTAGTACGAATAGTAGTAGGGTAGTAGTAAGGTAAAGTAGTAGTAGGTTGTTAGGTTAGGTAGAATGTAGTAAGAAGAAAGTACAATAAGTAATTGATAAATGAGACAATTATACTAGCGGTCACCGGGCAGCCCATCCCAACATTTCATCATCATATACAAAGATGTACTCGATATATATTCGTGGCTAAATATATATCACATTTCTTTCATTTTTGCTTGTGGTTCGTTTTCTTTTTTCGTTTTTTTTTTTTCATTTCTCTTAGGCATGTGCAAAGGAGCACAAAATTTAGCTGAAATCCTTTCTTGTTTTTGACATCCACGAAATTGAATTAGAAAACAAAGTATGACAGAGAGTAGGTAAAAGTAATGAGCGCATGGCTTTCTATACAGATGTGTCTCGAATTCGCTTTCGTAGGCTCTATGGAAACAAATGAATTTTCCTCTTTTAAATCCTTTTTTTGATATTATTAAAGCGAAAACAGAAATCAAAAGCGGGAATTGTGAGGGATTGTGGTGGGGATTTCGGGTGCGGTTGGGTGCATTTTTTTGGGGATCGGACAACTGAAGGAAACTTAACAAACCGTTAAACGAAATTTGAAAGGCATTCTTTTTTGAAATGGAATGGGCGTTTGGGTTGTACGATTTCCAAGAGCTTGGCAGACTTGATCTGATTAGGAAAAACAAGGCAAAGAATTATTTCGAAAACATTATTAACCATAATAAGGAGATTTACAAACCGTTCGCTCGGATCACAATCAAATTTGAAGTTGTAAGTGAGGAAACAATGGTAAACTTAGAGGTACGGGGAATATATTACAAGTGTGTATTTATGTACATCTCTTCATGCACCGCTACCAATCTTGGAAATCCTACTTTCAGCTTCGTCTCAAGCCGAAGCTCCAGATTTGGGTTTATCTTATATATTTTTTGGTTTTTGGTTTTAGTTTTAGTTTTAGGTTCGCTCGCTCATGGTTTTACTGTACAAAGTTGATGATGATTTTTTGTTAGCAGTGGATTAATATAAACATTAATAATCATAATCATGTACAAATACAAAGAGTTATATATAATATTCAAAAAACAAAATCAAAGCGTCTCAATTGGTGACAACGAACAGTATCTCAAAAGTAAACTCAAAATCAAATCAATCAGTAGTAAATATGTATGTAAGTATGTATGTACCAACAAACAAACACAATTAAATATCTGTACAAGAGAATATATGGAATTTGGACCTTTATTTACAGCGTTGTGTGTTTTTGTCATTGTTCATATTCACATTTCTACAAACTGTCTCGTTTACGTTGAGTTGAGTTTGGTTTGGTTTGGTTTGGTTGCCTCTAAATCAGATTCTAATTCTGATTCCGATTCAGTTTGTGCTTCTGCGGATGATGATTATTCGATGTGGCTACGAGAACTTATTGTTTGCAGTTCTGTCGAATTTGGCTTTAACGCAAGAGGTTTAGTTTTATGGTTTGCAGCTCTCTACACTCCCCAAAATGATTCGGCAAGGGGCCCAAGGAGGCTAGACACGCAAAGATAAGTGAGCCGGGCATAAAAATAATAAATAAGTATCAACAAAACACAGAACCTAACCGTCGTAACCGTAACAAAACAAGGCATACAAATTAAGACGAATGAGGTTTATGGCACGAATTTTATGCGCATACAATACTAGATACATATAGACGACGTGTATCCACGAAATTGACAATGGAACCGAACCGTGGCGGATGGCAAATAACCGGGCCAAAGTGGAACCGACCAGGAAAGGACGGTATGCTATGCGGTATGGCATGGTATGGTATGGTATGGTGTGGTAGGGGGAATTCTGAATGGAGCGACAACAAATTAATAGAACAAACGGGCACCGACGACAACCAAAACGGGCAAAAAATGAATGAGCACATAAAATATTGCATAAATAAATGAAATGAATTGAAATGAAAATGGCAATGTGAAAATATATGTATGAGAGTGTATGCCCCAGAACACACACACAGAAAAACAAGAACAACAATTGGCAACACGGTGTGTGTTTGGCCAGGAGCGTTGAGAGATTTTTGCTTTTGTTGGTTTTTTTGGGGCCAGGACCCGGGGAAAACACTCGAAATTGGTTGACACCCCGGGCGCCTGACGCCACTGAATCGCCCCGGAATCGGAATCCGGCTCTGTTCCCGGGTGTCCCTAGGTAAATAAGTTTTTATGCTCGGTATTCGGTATTCGGTATTCGCGCTATATGTACATATATACGCGGCGAAAACTGTACCAACTCACGCAGGGGCCCCCGGAAAAAAAGGCGGAAAACGAAGGAAAAGTGGGCACATGAAAATGCCAAAAACTATATAAAATAAAATAAAACTCGGTGTCGGACTAGGTTCGGGGTTGAGTTGGGTTTTGGGTTTGGGGTCCTGCGCCTCCCGGCCCGGCTAACAAATTACCCAGTCAACGTCCAGGTGGAAACTCCCACCCAAACACCAGACCGCCCCCTCTTCCGTCCACCCACACGCACACCCATGGAATGGCAATGCCCTGTTATGTGTGCGTGTTGTTATTGTTGATGATTTTCCCCCATTCTTCCCAACTCTCTTTTTTTTTTGCCCATTTCGGGGCTGGCATAAAAGGCATGGCAAACATTTTTACCGACATTTGATTAAATTTAAATATCCTTGCACCGAAATTGGCGAAAGCATGTCCTGTTATGTTGTAACACCAAATAATATAAAGCAAATTATGAGGGCGCAAAGAATGCGAATATGCGCTGAACGCCCAAAAAGATAAACTCATAATAAAATGCCCCGAAAAAAAGAGGGAGAAAAAAACCAGGGAGACTGCGAAAAATTATCGTTGAATATTTTCCCGAAAAAAGAGGGAAACTCAAGAAGCATCAGAGGGGGCAACCTCCTGAAAACGGCGAGTGCTTGGATGGCGTAGTTTTGCTTAATTATTTTAATTATTTTTATATACCGCCTACGCTTTTGCGCTGCAATTAAAACGCTGCGGCCTGGCCTTCATTGAGTGCCCATCACCCCGAACCTCTGGGCTTCATTTTTTATTCCCAGGGTTTTTCGCTTTTTAGCAGGTGGAGTGGAGTGGAAGGGGCGGTGGAAGGTAGCTGCAAGTGAAATTGGTATGCAAATGCTGCCTGGCAGCCCGTCACAGGCTACACAGAATGTCTGGCTAAAAGCGCTGGCAAAATAAAAAGCGGTAAACATAATTAAGGGGGGTGGGGTGGAGGGTCGTGCAGGTCGAGTGGCTAGTGATACTCGGCACTATCGTGTGTAGTTTGTACTCGAAAATGCAATTTAAATGGCAGTTAGCCAACGCCCCCAAGTATGCAATTGCTTTTGATGGCTCGCATTGGATTATCATTGATGCCAATGAATCGAAGGATTGAAGGATTCAGGAATCGTGCAGCAGACTTGTTCATTTGATTGGCAGCTCGCTTACACGCACTTTGCTACCCGTGCGCACACTTATGGTCAAAATAATAGTAACAAAATCAATTTAAAAGGTTTCAAAGTTGAATGCTATAATAACGGGTTTGAAAAAAATAGTTTATCATGTTGTCCATTGAACTATTTTCAAGTAAATATTATTATTTATTTAAACTAGTATTTAAAAAAATTTTTTTTTTTCCGTTTGTTTCAAGTTTCGGGAAATAATTGAGTATTTTGAAAAGAAAACTCTTAAGAATTTATAAACAATTTTAAATGTGCCTGAAATTATTATAATTACCACTTCATTAATAGATTTATTTATCTAAAATGCAGATACGATCCTAAAATCACAATTATCAATTCTATCTCAATTCGTACCTATTATTTGAACCATGAGTGTGGTCTAGCTTGTGTGTTTGTGGAAAACCTTGCATATCCTTTGATGCCCGACACGAGTGAAAACGACACTACATTAGCCTTATAGCAATTAACAAGGCTTTCCCTGCTAATCCCATATGTACAAGTTTTCAGTAATTGAAACTGTCGACTGTCTAAGCCCAATTACAGTCTGGCAAGCCAAGGATATACGTTTAGTATACATTGTTTCCTTGTGTTCGTGTGCTGGTCATAAAAATGACTGAAACTGTCGTAATTGAAAGCAACTTTATTATGCCGTTGCCGAGAATCTCAATTCAAAGCGCATTAAAATGGCCAAAATGTAAAGGATGTTTGCCCTGGCAGCGTTTTCAATTTTCAGTTCGCCCGCAAGGCTTGCTCTTTTATCCGAAAACCAGAAATTTAATCTCGTGTTTGTGTGCGCGCTTGTGTGACAATCTAAACAAATAATGATTTAATAAAGAACGAGCTAGCACACACGCACGCAATTCCATTGTACTATTGATACCATTGTTTTACGGTCTGCTAATCAAAACCAACTCGACCCCGCCCACGCCATTGGGTCGTTGGATTGCGGGGACTGGGGCTTCTCCTGAATTATAAATGAGACCTAAAACTCTCGTTTAATATTTAAACAAAATCAAATCAAGGAAAAAAGGAAGGCAGGCAACACGAGGCAGCCAAGACAGCCAGTCAGGCAGTCAAACAGTCCGACAGTCAGACAGTCGTCGGACTTGGAGCTCCAGCTCGCTCGGAAATATCAAGTGGAAAATATCAAATTGTGAGAGGACCAGGACCTGGGGGGCGGTGGGGAGGTGGGCGTGGCGTTTTTCAAATGCGAAGCCAACTGTCTGACTGAGCTCTGGGCCAAGAGCTCGCCACTTAAACTAATTTGATTTCTATTGAGGCAAACAAATAATAAATAATGAATTTACATTTCTATGCGTGTCCGGGTGGATTGCGTTGCCATGACGGATCTGAATCCGAATCCGAATCTGAATCCGAATCCGGCTGGAGAAGAGGTTAAGCGAGTATGTAAGACTTGCATTCTATTCAAACCCTACTGGTTACTTAGTATTTTCCCTGGTAATTACCTGCAATAGAGGCACTCGCCATCTGATTACGAACTAAGCGGATTACGGCAATTAGCAACGAATTATGGATGCGAATAAAATGTTTGCAAGTGGGATACTTTCGCTATGCTATAGCAATTATCTGCGAGTACTCACAGTCCCTTTGGAACAAAGTGAAAACACTTTGACACTCGGTGTCAAGTTTCCAATTTCCATTTTCGACCTATAAATAAATCATGGGCACAGCACAGCGAGGTAAAGTAAGTGGGTTGTGAATGTGATGCCAGATAAAGCAAAAAAAAAGAAGAAGAATATATAGGATGAAGAAACTTGGGCAATAATTCTTCGACAGCTCGCCAAAGTACTGGAACTTATTGGAAATTCAATACACTGCCTCTGCCGTCAGAGATTTGAATAGGCGTTTTCGGTTTGGGGAAACGGGTTCAAGACTTTAATACGTTCTAATGCTCGGTTTCTGTAGGATCGTCGTGTCCGATGTGCTGGTCACTGGTATTTGGTCTTTGGTCTCTGGTTTTGCTTTTGTCATGATTGGTGGTGAGATTTATTTACAAATGAGTGGATGGGTCACATCTCTGGGGTCGCAACTAAATACAAGTTTGTTTTGTAAATACAAATGTGTGGGTGCTCATTTGGGGTTCGGTTTTTGCTTTGTTTGCTATACAGAACTATACAGATGGGAACAAACGCGAAACGAACTGTACAAAAACTTAGCTGCGGCTGTTAAAAATGTACGAAAATTTCAAATATGCAAATTTCAAAACCAAAATCCAATCAAATTTCTCATGTGTGTGCACACCTCTGTTTGTTATTATTCATCTCTCGATATTTGAATCAAATACACACTGGCACACACTCTCGCACACGTATTTTAACTTTGAATTGCTCCAAATTGATTTGTAGTTGTAGTTTCAGTTTTAGTTTGGGTTTTAGTTTTGGTTTTGGTTTTTAGGTTTCGGAGAGATCTGTTGGAGTGGTTGAAAATGTTGAAGTAAGGAAAGAATACATATCATATAAATATTGAATAGAGTTTGCAAATATATATGGATATATATTTAGATATATGTAAGTGTTTGGTAATAAAAAATGGGTATGGAACAAACAATTTGATTTTCAGTCTCATGTTTCGTTTTTGTTTTTCTTTTTTATATATTTACACAATTTGTTTTTCGCTTGTAATTGTTAATTATTTACAGTTAAGGTGGAACGAAAAAGGCAGAAAACCAAAGAAGAAACCAAACGGAAAAAGAGAAAAACAAAGGTTCTTAACTAAAACTGGTTATAGTTTCCTGTTTTGCTTTTTCTCTTCTTTTTTTCGATTCGATTGGGGGGTTTGCCTTTTTTTGTTCCGATTCAATTGGATTTGGAATTAGAATTAGAATTAGAATTAAAGACTGCCGCGCTGTTTTCCTTTGTCTAGATGGTTTTTGTATTTCGAATCTACTGGGTAGACCTACACAATGGTTGTTTTGGCCCTCGGTTTCGATGGTTTCTGTTTGGCTTTAATTGGTTGCTCTGTTGGGAGGGGTTAATCTGCTAAGCCGCTAATACGCTTGAAAATCGCAACTAAGTAGCTTAATTGGATTGACACTAACTTTGGGTATTGGGTATTATTAATAGTGGTACGAGTAGTTTAAGTTGTAACTTTTCGGTATAAATTGCAACGTGTGTATGTTGAGGAAAATATACAATTCATTTTGGTTTTCGGTTGGTTATCGGTTTTCTAGGTGGTTATATATATATTTTTTGTGGTTAGATATGTACTTCTTGTTGATTGATAGATTGAGTGGTTATTTCTTGTTGATTGATTGCATGATTGCTTGATTAAAGTGAGGTGAGTTCGAGATATACAGAGAGAGAGGTAGAGAGAGGACCCTTGCCATGACAAACGTAAACAAAGTAGAGTTATTTTTATTCATTTCGTATGCAGAGTATTTGTTGTTTGAGACTATTTACAAGTTTGGTTTGGTTTGGTTTCGTTTCTTTTTTTTTTTGGTTTTCTTTTGTATAATTAACCAAAGGTTGCATTAGAAATCATACAAGAACTGAAACCAAAACTGAAGAAAGTTCAAATGAAAAAAGAATAATACGAAAAACCAAAAATAACTCATCAGAAATACCGAAATAATCATTCAAAATCCTGCGTTTGTTTTGTGTGTGTTTTCAAAAAGAGTTAATAAATTGAGAACGTGTTTTCATCTTTTTCCTTTTTTTTGCTTTTCAGTTGGTCACTGGACAGAACGAAAAACTTTTGTATTCTCGTTTTGAGTGAAATGATAATAGCGCTTAAATGATAAGGTTAGGTTAGTCATGTTGGTTAACTAAGGGAGCATTTCGAAATATGTAATAATAGGTTAAAATCATAACAGATAACTGGTATTTTGAGATAGCGAGTTAGGAGATAGAGTCTTTGTATTTTCATTTTAGTTTGCTTGCTTTGCTTATAACTTATTTTAGAGAGAGATAGAGAGATATAGAGAAAAATATAAAGTTAATGCTTACAATCATTCATATCGTCATTGGATCTCATTATGTACTGATCCGATGAAGATAGTCTTGAATGCCCGTTCGTATTGGGATGAGCTCCCCCCCTATGATCACTTTGTTTATTAGAGCTACGCATCGCCAGTGCAGATGGGTTCGACTGATGCATATACATACTATCACCTTCGCACTCACTTTCTTTATATTGGAGCACATTTTTATGCTTCTCATAGATAACCAGGCAACGATGACATCCTTTCCTAAAAAAGTTTTTGGTTGCAACGGAAAGTTTTGTATTCGGTTTTGGTATTGGTATCGATAGTTGGTATATATGGTAAATGTATTTGGTATAATGGTTATGTGGGTCAATATTCATGTTCATTGTTTCTTGTTGGGTATTTCTTGGCTTCTTTTTGGTTCGGTGGTGTGGGATGTGTTGGCTTGTTTTCGGGTTCTTGGCGCAATCGACAAACAAAATGGTTGGTAAACTAAGGCTAAGACTTTGACCGGGCATTCTGAAAGTCCCTCCGTGTGTTTGTGTAAATGGAAGGCATCGGAAACGAAACATGTATCTTATTTACGATTAAATGTATATACTGGGTGCAAAACAAGGAGAATCACACTGATGAGGCGTTATCCCGCCGGCTTCTATTAAATGTCTTTCGATTTACTCTTGCCAAACTGGTAGGTACAAAATAAACATGTTATGATCCCAGAAGAGTGGCTCAAAGTCGAAAATGGGAATTTCCTTAATGCGCTTCGACTTTGGCCACGCTTTAATTGGTTTTATATTCGATTGTAAAGCGATTACTAAGTTGATGTTTTATTTCGAGTAGAAGTAATTAAATGATCATCGAAAGGAACTCAAAGGACGTACACTTAATAACGCAAAAAACTCACAAAATATATATGTTGTTGAAAAGTGATGTAAAAATATTTTGAATACATATTTATTCGTATAGATAAGTAGATAACGTTTCAAAATAAACAGTTTCATCTTGGGTTTTGTTTGATTTTTGATTGTGGTTGGTTGGGCAAAATGTGGGGGTTCTGTTAGTTTCCTAGTTGGTAAGATATAGTAGATGGGGCTCGGTTTGGTTTCGATATGTTTACGATATTTATTGGAATACGACAAAAACTGGTACAGAACAAAATGGATGGCAGCCGGAGGGGAGGGCGTGGCAAAAAGTGAATTAAATATGAATACAATCCACGCCCTCGCCTCCAGCAGCACAGCAAAAAGGCCAATACTATTTAAAGAGTAAAAGTAAGGCAGCGGAAAAATCAAAAAACATTTTCACATTTCAGCTACAACGGAAAAACTTAGCTTACGGATAGGATTATTCATATGATTATTAAATATTTATAAGCATTAAACATGGCAAAAACACAAAATTCAAAATAAACTCCACTTGGGAAACTCAATGTTTTTCATTTTTGTTTTTTTTTTTGTGGGTACATCTTATTTCTTTCGCATTAAGGAAAGCAGCTTAAAAGGGTTTTAATTGTTTTTCACATTGCTCTTTACGACTAAAAAACATTCATACGAAGGAAAACAAAAGAGGAATGAATTCCAGACCAAAGCAAAAGGAATGGAAAAGGCACGGAAAGTCGCAGTACAAAAAGCAATTTTCCTTTAAATGTCTTTGGTTTTCGTTTCGTATCGTTTTAAATGAAAAGGCATCGGCAGGAAAATGGCAGCATCAAACGCAGCTGCTAAGTAGGAGGAACGATGGTGAACTAACACAGATACAGAGTAGTCAAAAAGGCAGTTTTCTAAATTAAAAACACAATACGTGGGTACGTAAAAAGTTTGATTTAGTTTTTAGCTGGGGCTCCGAGGCATTTACAACACGATTGGGGGGTACTGGGTACACAAACACAGGCACGGATCTCTATATCTATCGGGCGATAAATACACATATATCTTTTTTTTTGGGTGAGGGGGGACACATAGATAGATGGGTTAGATGGGCGGTTTTTGTCTTGGTACATGACTGGCTCTTGTCAAACATCCGAATTACGAGCAACGCGCTGCCTCCAAGAAAGTGCCCTGCACACGGAGCAGATGGAGTGTACGGTGCGGCATGGTGCGGCAAACAAACTCGACTCTGCTCGACTCAAACCCGTTTCAAAGGCAAAAGTTAAGAGCAGCAGCTGGCAGACGGCGGCAACATCAACAACAACAGCGGCAACGACAACGTTCAGCGATAACGTTGACGACAGGTTTGAATGCTGCACCGAGAAAAAACTCCAGTGAGTTGCATCGCCTTTTCGGATCTTTTTTATTGCATTTCTATAAGATCTATTTGACTAATTTGATAAGCAATCTTTAATTTTAAACCTTTCCGAGATTACTGGCTAAATATTTTAAATTGAAGAACATTTTATACAAAATATCAAATTATCAATATTAAAATTTTTTCATAAGTTGGAAATTCCAATTTTCTTAAATTCATTATAATCCAAACTAAACTAGTTCAATGATATTTGCAGCTATTTAAATTCTATAATATAAAAACAAGAGAGAACGCTATAGTCGGGTTGGTGTCCCGACTATCTAATACCCGTCACTCGGCTAAAGGGAGTGCGATGGAGGTGGAGATATGAACTTTGATCAGCAATAACTTTTTAACGAATGGTCCGATTTAAAAAATTTCTTCTAAATTTCGATAGGTATTGATAAACACAACAATAATGCATTTTTACTTTTCCGAAATATTTAAATTTTTAAAATCGTTTATAAACTATTGTGGGCGTTAGAGGGGGCGTGGAACCTTTTTGAAATAAACTTGCGCTGCGTAGGAGCTCCAAGAATCTTCATGCCAAATACCAATCCTCTATCTTTTATAGTTTCCGAGATCTCAGCGTTCATACAGACAGACAGACAGACGGACAGACGGACAGACGGACAGACGGACATGGCTAGATCGACTCGGCTAGTGATCCTGATCAAGAATATATATACTTTATGGGGTCGGAAACGCTTCCTTCTAGCTGTTACATACTTTTGCACGAATACAATATACCCTTTTACTCTACGAGTAACGGGTATAACTATAATAGCAATTGTAGTCCTAGCTTTTTCTTAACCATATGGTATTAGTTAATGCAGATTTACTAACATTATAGCCATTTTAAGTCAGTTCTATTACCTCAGAGCAGAAAAGATTTATTTAAATGCAGAATTTTACCAATCCTGCTACAGATCTTGAACCTACAGATCCTGTATCTTTAACCTCAAACGTTTTTTTTCTCCGTGCACCTCAGTTTTACATGCCTCCTTGCCGCCGTCGATGCCGATGTCGCTCACCCCTCGCTGTTGTCTTTGGCCAGCACTCTACTCACTCCGATGTGCTGACTGGCTTCTTTTTAATGAGGTTAGTGCTGCATTTTCCCGCCCGTGCGGAGGGTCCTCAGCCTTACCTTAACACATTTTGCCAAGCACACACACCTACCTCAGTCAGAAATGAAAACTTATTCAATTATAGGCACTCTTCGACAAAGGGACCAACACAAAACACAAAAAATATATATACATATGTAGCATAGAGTATATGTAGGGGGGAAAAGTAAACCAGAACATCTCATTTTCCTCGGCCTGTGCCAAAAACGTACGAAATACTTATATTTCGCCAGCCATAATGGATCGAGTATCGGGTTGAGATGTTAGCATATTGTTAGCAGGCGGAGCAGGACCCACAGGCCCCAACGGAAAATTGGGGTTTATGGATCCCGGCCGGTGGAGATGGTACTTACTCGTCGACAATCAGATATTTGTTACCATCGGAGGCCGCACACCTGCCGCGATAGCTGAACTGGGAGCCCTTGATGTGTATGGATTGCTGATAGCCGGACAGGAACCAGGAGCCCTCCCATCGTGCCGGAAACGTGCAATTTGTGGGCGCTGCAAGCCAAAATACACAGTAATAATTTATTAATAAACGACTTAACCATTAATGCATTAAGATATTATATTCCAATTGCCTCCCCGTGGACTGCAGATACATATATAAGTATGTATGGTTGATGTGGCCTCAATTGCGTTCATTGTTCATTTAAGAGCCCCGTCCAGCCGTATAAAAGAGCAACCGCAATCTTTCCCAATGAAGTGCGTTTGCAGGCACATTTATTTACGAGTAAGCCCACAAAAAGCACTTGTTTATTGATAAATTTAGATTTCGGTTGGCCACTTTCTTCTCCTTCGGCTGCTCTTCTAATTGTATTGTCAAGTTTTTGGTGCCAAGATTTGTGGCTTTTTAATTTGTAAATTGTTTCAATTATTATTATGATTGTATTTAAGTGCGTGCGCATAAGGGGCCGCAAATTTACGACCCTCCTGATGAGGAGTAGGGTATGGGAATGGTTTTGGATAAGGGTAGGGTATCCGTTTAGGGAGGGCACAGGCGCATAAATAAGTTGAACAAGCCAGGCAACCAAAAACTGCTCGTAATAATAATAATGTCACACACAGATACGCACACACACACACACTGCCAGCAAAACTACCGAAATGGCAATTGTGAATATTAAAAAAAAAAAAAGAAAAAAAAAAAAAAGGAACTGAACTGAACTCTACAGAGAAATGGGAAAGGCGAATCCAAAGTATAGAGAAAGAAACGTAAACGGAAAGTTAGCTAACGGCATGCCACACTCGCACACTCAGGCAATAAGTACTATATCCCATACAATGGGTATAGACCGGCACACGGATACATATAGAAAATGGTAAAACCACCCTCTGAGCCATACATATAGCTTAATGTTTGGGCACGATTGGCAGCGGCAAGGCAGGGAGTTTGGGTTCCGGGCTGGGAGTTGGGATAAGGGTGGTGGTGGTGGTGCTGGGCAGGAACCGGAGCGGAGATGGAGATGCCAGTCCTGATGCCGATGGGCGGAGGGTGTGGGTTGTGGGTTGTGGGACATGGGGCATGGGAAACTCGGAACTGGCAAGTAGCAGTTGGAGATGGAGACGGAGATGGAGGACGGTCCGAGCTCAGGCTACGCATTCAAATACAGAAAACTCGCAAGGAGAGACGAATGTGCGCACCCGAGCCAGAAACAGAAACAGAAACACAACCAAAGGCAAAGAGTCGATGTGCAGAGAGAAAAATTCATATCCATTAGTTTGTCCTTTATTTCAAACTATCACTTGATGGACTACTTGAAAATACTACCTTAAATAACCTTATGTATTCGTTCTTAAGATTTTTGATATCGCTGACAGTAAATGTACTCACTTTATTTTAAAGTCGAACTTATGGCTTAATGGATTTCTCATGCTACCGCTTTAGTGGTCAATTTATTGTCCTTTATTTTCCTTCGACTATTGTTTCAAATCCCTCAGCTTAATTCCTAAACAAAGGTCTTGATGACGAGGCCAGGTGTCTATTTTAGTTATGATAGCAAATATGAAGTAGAAGCTACTCTCCTGTTTTGAAAACTATGAAACTGAATAATTACTAAAATTGGAATTTCCTATCACAAAAAACAATGCAGGCGTTAGAAACTAACTAAGCTAGCTACAGACAAAAGGATACATTTTCAGATCTGACTTAATTGACATTTTTCCAATATCTTTTCTTCAGTATTTGATTTTTTCTTAATGAAAAGCTACAATCTAATAAAGCTTTAAATCTACAAATTCCTATGAATTTATAAAAATTTAAATTATTTATATAATATATTATATTTTAAACTGAAAACATATTTCTTTCTGTGTAGCAACGGCAGCAACAACTACATCTACAGCGGCAACACGGTGCCACACTCACACACACACAGCCGTACTTACAGCGATACACATTTTATTTTATTATTCCTTTCCTTTCTTTTATTTTACTTTACTTGTTCCTTGTTGATTCCATTTTTTCTGCTTTTTGTTTTTACATTTGCGGCAAACAAAAGGTACTCATGCGCAGGATCAGCGCAGCGCTCTGAACTCTGAGCCCCAACTGAGCCGCAGCTCAGACCTCCGACTATAGTCGAACATACATATACATATATAGCTATAGCTTTGGCTATATATGTGTGCTGTCCAATGACTTGTGCTTTTTACGGGCCGCATTCGCTTGGCTGTCATAATGCGGCCCATACGCACAGCGGGCTGCCTGTTGTGTGAAAAGTGTAGCGCACTTTGCCGGGCAGCCACCGCCCCTAACGATACGAAGGTCCTGCGACTCCTGCGACTCATGCGACTCCCGGAATCCGCACTCCGGAACCGGGAGCGAACCCGAAACCCAAAGCCCAAAAACCAAAAACCCAAAAACCACCCCCCGCCGACGAATAATTGTTTCGCCAATTTCAAGTACCGTGAATAATTTTCCAACATGATTCAATACTTTTGCCTGAGTGCCGCAGCGAGTATAGAATTGTTGCTGCCGCAACACAATCATCGCACGTTGCCCTTCGTCCTTAATTCGCTACCCCTGAAACCCCTGAACCCCCGAAACCCTGAAAAATATGCTGCAGGACAAGCTTAAGTAAATACAAGCTAAAAGCAAATATACGACATAGACCACGACCGACTGACTGGCTGACAGGCAGACAGACAAGCGTACAAATGCGTATAGACAGTTGAAATGAAATGACGGACGCGAAAAAGCGGGCACGGGGCTTTTCAGATATATTTTCGGTGTGTTTTTCGTTTGGATTAGAGTGGCTCAGAAAGAAACACACGGAATGGGAAAAAAAACACACAGATGGCGGGGGAAATGAAGAAGCTTAGGCGGCAACAAAGCGAAATGAAGGGGAAAACAAAATAAAATAAATATGCTCAAAGAGTTGCTCCTCACAATGGATCTGGATCCCTATAAACTGACAGTAATCAGGTGCATTAATCAAAATAAATCTCGGGGAGCTTTGGCAGCTGTGAGGAGGAGGTATCCAAGGCGACTTTTTCCGACATATACATATGCTAAACAAGACATGGGAACGTGGAGGAGCGTCATCCAAAATAACCCTTTCACTTAAATTATGTTTTAAAAATAACTCGATTTGATTCCAAGATTTTTCGTATATTGATATGATATTGAATTAAATGGAACATTTTCCATTGAATTTAGAAGGACCAAAAAATGTATTTATTTTACTATAAGCAAATCGAATTGAAAACAGATGAATATAAGAATATGTTGTACGTTCCGGATACTATTCAAAATAATAATTCCTAATGTAGTTCGTTTTTTAAACTGATTGACTTACATTAAACATTTTTAAATTTCAGCAAATTGAATCCGAAATGAAGCTGTATTAAAAAGTGCTGCTGTTACCGAGTTCTACGTACTTAACGTAATTATTCTGATTGTAATTTGTAATTCTCGTAATGATTGTCTCACTTTGTCATTATTTTTTTTCAGTATTCAATTAAGATTGACAGCGAGAATATTTAACACGATATTAATTATGCACTACTCCGTCATTTGTGGTTCCTGTTATGACAAGCAATTTCCTATCGCCAGCAACGTACACTTATCTTATCTATGATGATCTATAATGACAACTTCAACGCGCTAACAACTCCTTAACCCAATTATGTGGCCCACACTTATGGGTGTGCGCAATTTGAAGAGGGAAAAGCTAAGAGCCCGTTCGTTAGGCGCTTGGGTTTTGGTTGGAGTAGTGGAGTGGGGTGAGTAGGGGTACTGGGGTATATTACTGGACCACCCCTATTGACTGGCAATACGCACCCTTCGAACGAACGGAACAGAACAGAACAGACAAACACTTATTCGAGCACATAGCCGAACTCAAAGAGCATGACGCTTTTGCTTTTGCTGTTGCTTTTGCCTGCGAGACTCATTTGCGTTTTGGGCTTGGGTCTGGATTTTGGACTTTCGTTTGGCAGAGGGACAGCTGTGTTGCCGGCGGAGAAGGAGGGGGTGGCGGAGGCGGAGGTGGAGGATTAGGGGCGGGGCAACCCAAAATGCTTTTGTCTAACTTGAGTGAATTATGGTCAGCGGTCGGTCGGTGGTCGGCGGTTGCTGGCTGTTTGTTTCGGGCAATTTCCGTACAATTTGCCATTGCATGTTGCTGTTGCCGGAGCGGCTGTTGCTGCTTCTCCGCTTGTTGTTTTCATTGTTTTTCTGTTTTTTTTTTTGGGTAAATTCGCTCATGGAGAAACAGTTGAAACGCATTATACGAACGCAGATCTGCGGTCACAAACTACTTATGGATTCAATTGAGCATGACCAAAAGAGGGGGTGCCGTTTTGAGTGGGAGTGTGGCAGGGATGAGCCGCCGCCAGCTGACGCTCTGTTGCGAGTACAAATTATGCCACAAAAATTAAATGAAAATGGGGTTGGGGGTTTGGGGACGGGACGTTGCTGGGGTCCTGGGGTCCCCAAGTTGCTGGGGCCATTTTCTTGGCGCGCCAAAGTGAAATTATAAATTCTTATCATAGCGCTACTTATCGGCGGGGGGCTACTCACCATCTTGTCGACCGCCCCAGCCGCTGACGGACGTGGCCAAAAGCAGCATTAGCAGCGGTCCCAGCCAACTTTTTGTCGACGTCATGGCGCAGCTCCTGCTCCTGCTAGCTGATTTCGTTGTTGTTGTCGTCCCCGCTGGGAAGCTGGATTCGTGGGTGTGGGTTTGGGTGGGGGTGAGGATGTTGTTTCCGTTGCCCGGCAGCAGATGCTGCCACAAGAACATCAGCCACGTAATGCCGGAAAGTTCCGCGGCCTCGCCCCGCCGATCCAGACTAATATCACCGTTATAGTTAAAGCACCTACATTCATCATTCTCTTCATCATGCGGCAATGCTGCACCAGTTGTGCCCCTTGCCGTTGTTTTTGTTGCTGCTGCCGTTGTCGTCGTTGTTTGCGAATTGTGCGCGGTTGCTGTTGCTCCTTCCGATGCTCCATCATCTATTGTTGCTGTTGGGCTAGTGCTGATTGGATTTACCTGGGCCAGCGGTGACGCCGCAGACGCATGACTTGGTCCTTCGCGCCGGATTCGCTCACGTCGCCAGCATCGCTTGCCACATTCCAAGACGCCGCCGCCTTCTGCCACCTCCAGCCCAGCATCCCCGCCAGCGATAGTGGGCATAACTAATTGCGACGTCTGCCGGAGATCGGTGCTGCCATGCCCCGCTGCGGCCAGGGGTAACTGAATACCCGGCAGCAGGAATTTCACAGACCACGAGGAGGACATTGTTGCCGCTGCAGGTCCTGTTGTTGTAGTGGTTGTGGTTGTTGCTGCTCCTTCTGCTGGCGGTGTCAACGTCGCCGCTGAAGCATGTTTATCATAATTTTTATGTTCCCAGCCGGGCGGACAACAGCAGCTGCCCCGGCAACTCCCGCTGCCATGGCTCAAAGTCTGGCTTTGGCTTCGACTCCGACTCCTGGTGCCGGCCGCAGGCACATGCTTACATGGATAGCAGAAAGGCGGTAAATAGATTAACGACGTTGTTCCTGCTCTCGTCTTGGATGTGGATGTGGATGTGGCTGTGGAGCTGGTGGAGCTGGAGCTCGCCGTCCTTAGTGCCGCCTGCATTGGTTGCTGCTGATGTGGCTGCTCCTTGTCCTGTGGGGACAGAGAGAGACAAGAGTGGAATATTTTATTATTATAAAGCACAAACACGCTGGCTGAGCCAAGTAAATATGATATAAGGTGGCTGCGAATTTGAATTTTAAAATAAAGCTTCACCCCGTATACAAATAATCCCACAAGATTCATTGTTCGGCCTTCCAAACACGCACCAAAAACAGTTGCTCGTATATAAATATAAATAAAACTTCCTCGGCGGCGCATTAAAAAGCAATAAAAATAAATATGGGCTCTGGGAAACCAACCGACACTCCAATCGAAATAAAACTTCCAACGATGCGTAAATCAAAAATCACGCGCTATAAAAAAATTAGGCACACAATTTATACGCATCGATTTATGAGTGTGCGAGTGTGTGTGTCCCCAAGTCCCCCAAGAATATGTCTGCATCGCCCCCGACGCATTGCCATCGCCAGCATTTCCTCCGTTATAATCTTTTCCTGCATTTAGCGCCTCCAGCGAGGGGCAAAAGACTCTACTTAAATAAAAACCACTTGAGAGATTTTCGGATTCTTGGCATGTGCGTGGAGCAGCGGAACAGACCTCCAGCTAGGGAACTCTTAATTTCCATATCGCATGCATGCTTCTCAAGCAACATAAATATTTCGTTTCCAATTGATGGAAACCTAATTGGTCACTTTTATGGTTCGAAAAGATGGTCGAAAATTTGATATTGAATTGGAATTAAGTTTCGTGTGGACGTCCCACAACTCTTTTGACAAATTACAATTGACGAATGTCAATCCATCAGTTTCATTGGGTGTGAAAGTTTCTATTTCAGGAATTTCTTAGTTAAATTAATGTTGATTGTTTCCGAAAGAATGTGCCTTAAAAGAATATATATGTTCTCCAGCTAAATTTCTACTTTAAGATTAGATTTAAGATACCCACCCTATATATTTCTTTAAAACTGAATAGACATACGATCTTTTTATTATTTATAATTATTCAGCATGTTCCTGGCTAAGCCGTATCCTTTTACCTACTCACCTTTCAAAATCGATTATAAGAGTACACATAGCTCCTTAGTACATGAATGTAACTGGGGAATGGAAATTCTGGGGAAGGTTGATGCTATGAAAAGCTTTGCCCCAGCCACCAGTCAAGAGTCGCCAGGCCATGTGTCATTTATTATGTCATGAAGGTTCTCCTTAGAAATTCAGCATGCTCGAAAGAATCTAAATCAAAATGTGTGGGGACGCGACGGGTGGGGAAAGCTAGCAGACCAGCTAGCTTGTGAGGCATAATGCAATTTTGATGTTGTGTAAGCGCTACTCTTAGCCCATCATCTATGCTAATTAAGTTAATTAAAAAGTACCAGCAAAGTATTTGCACTTGGCCAACTTCACGTCATAATCAAAGTGGAGGCGGCGGCGCATCGAATGGAAAATGAAGCCCAAGTCATGTCAAATGCTCTTAAAAAGCCAGAGCTTTCCCCTCCCCCAGAGATGCTGATGCTGGATATGAAACGATGACGATGACGAGGGAAACGGAGGAGCAGGAGGAGGTGGAGGTGGAGGGATGCTGCTGCCGGAGGAGATGACTATGTTGCCATCGCCATCCACACAGTGGAGTGTCTTTATTTAAAAATGAAGAGACCGGAGACCGAAAAAAACGAGGCCAATTATAAGCTTCATCATTAATTTGAATAAAATTAATTCTCCCAAAACACACTCACTCACACAAACGCAGACGGCAAATGAAAATGCCACAAAAGAAATGTGCCACAAGAAGAAAAATATGTCCAAAAAGGAAAAGGACGGAGGTGGAATGACAGCAGACGGTGGCAAATAAAACATTTAGGCGGAATTATAATTTTACTTTGCTTATTTATAATTTACGTTTAAAATGTGAAACACCTGACAGCTAAAGAGAATTTATGTTTGCATGTTTTCCATTAATTTATTTTTCCGAGGCGAGCTGCCCCACCCAAATACCCAAGGAAACTGCCAAGACCCACAGCTCCAGTCTTGAACTGCACGAAAATGCACAGCAGGAGGGTGCTCCCGGGGGCAGGAGGAGCACAAGGAGGAGCACAGGGAGGAGGAGCAGCAGAAGACGGGCACATTTCGCTATCACGTTTGGACTATAAAACAGGCCACACGGCCCCGGCCCCCATGCCCAAACCATACTGATGATGTTGTTGATGACGTGGAGCGCCGCTGCATAGCACCGCCAAAAATGGCAAACGGCGAACCCAAGACACTGTTCCCAACCAGAAGGCAGAAGCACAGCACTGGGAGAAACGAGGCACTCGAAATGGATGGTATTAAGAGCATATCATATTCTTACCAGTTAGAACTTAGAATGATGTTTCGCTAACTCAAAGTCTCTATAAGTTGATATGTGATCATTTAAATGTATTCTATAATTCGATTATTTTGTATATATGAAATGGAAGTTTTACTATAGTTCATACTTTTAGGTTCAATGTTCTCAATCAATGGCGCCCGAGCAGGGACGTAAGAGTTACTAACTTTCTCAGCCGAAGATACAAATGTAAAGGTTCAAAATTAAATGCTGATTATCCGAGTTTCTAGATAGTAAAAACATACTTCTAGCTTTCTTGGAAACTATTTTAAATATTTAAATTTCTTCTACTTGAACTATTGACACATAGGTGATCCGAATTTGATTTTTTCCGAGTGTATCTCTGGCACAGACACAAAGACAGAAGGACGGACGATACGGAGACGTCTCGACGCAGTGCAAAAACTTGTCAAGTAAATATAAACGAAATGTGTGGCACGGCACCCGGCCGGGTCCGTTTCGTTCCGTTCCGTTCCGCCTCTACTTGCTTTATTTTATTCCCATTTTATTATTATTTTCACCAGGCCAAAAGACGCAGACGCCGCAGCAGCAACAGCAGGAGCAGCAGCAACTCACATAAAAAATATTTTTATGCAACATTTTTATGATTTCCGTCTGGTTGCGACAGGCGGCATGGGCACAAAGAAACTCCAAGGCACACGGTCCGCTCCGATTCTGTTTCCGATTGCGATTGCGATTGCCATTGCCCAACCCGTCCAAGCCCGTCCAGGCCATCTCCTTCACCTGGTTTCAATTAAAAGACACTTTTCTTTTATGTGACGGCTTATTTCTCATTACGTTTGGCCATGTTCTTTGTTTTTATTTTCACTGGAATCCGGTTCTAGGATGCCGATTCCGAATCCGAGTCGGAACTCAAATTGAAATTGGAAAACTGCGACTGGGGTTGGCTGCTGCTGGTGTTGACGGCCGTTCAAAGTTTTCTGGAGGGGCGAATGCGATGCGTTGCGTTCGCTCCCTTGTCTCACTTCATCAATCATTAATTTCGTTTATTTGTAGTGAAAATAATCACTTTGGGCAACATATGTGACCGAGCAGCGTTTCGCATGTGTTTGCTGAAACGGGAATGGGTTGGGAATGGGGTGGATTTCGGCTGGGGGGTAAGAGTCTGGAAGATGCGCATGGTCCAAAAAAAAGTAAAGAACACCTCCTTGCAATTATCAAATGGACTCTGTACCCTTCGAGGTTGCGTGATGCTCTCGCCTTTTCGGTTAGGTTAATGTGTGTGAAATGACTTTATTGGTTTTTCAGGTGGTCTGGCCCCGGGTAAATGATGGCCTTGGCTCATGCCACGGTCTATTATGGACACATGTGTCCCGCGAACCGGGAACCGGTGGGCGGTTGGGGGAGTTAAGTGCGACTTAGATGGGATAATAACGCAGACATTCCTAACCCCTCTTGGGCTTCCATTACGGGGGCTGAACAATTAAGCAGAACACAAATTGATCGATAAGGAGGAAGTCTAAAATAATTACTCTATGGGGAAATAAAACACTCTGTATTAGTATATTAAATTAAGGTTTCTATCAAGACTGCCATCAATTATCGAGAAAAAAGTAAATTTTATCTTTAGAATTTAATATAACTGTGTATCTTATAGCATTCTTTTACTGGAAATAGTAGTCGAGTGTCCCTGTCTGGAGTCTAAAGATAAAAGTTGAAACTCTATCGAAATATTTAAACAATAGATTTGATAGAAAATCTAATCTAATCTAAAATCTAATCTTAAGCAGATATTTGTAACCCTAATACAATCGTATTTCTTGGTAAATTATGTACATGTAAATATTAAAGATTTCGGGGCTATCTTCCGTTCTCATACCTACTTTGTATTATTGCAGTCCTATTTTATTTTTGCCTAGTTCCTCTACTTTTATTTACTCTAAAAGATGATTGTTCAGTTTCCACGGAATCTAATCTATTAGTACAAGATTAGCTCAGAAATTCAGCTGGCTCGTGACATTTTATCTCAACGATCAATTTGGAAATGTCCAAGCCCCACCCAAGTTAATTGGAGCAGAATGTCCGCACAAGTCAGTAGTAAGTCTGAGTATATATTTATGACACTTTTATCTTTATTTATACCCCTGTTTATGTGACACATCTGCCTCGTCGCAAACCCGGCAGCTACCTTTCACAACTTATCGTGCGTTTGTCAACTTTTGCACAACGACGCTTCCTGTGAAATACGTAAATCCTTATTCACTCCAATGACTAAGAGGCATTTCTTATCGTCTCGTCGCCACAGAGCAACGAACTAAGCAATAAATATAAATAGAGAATTTTCACATCGGGCAAACAAACAACCCAACGCAACACACATCCGAAACCCACACGCACCTCGAGGTGAATTAATCAGCAACTCCGTCCCGGAGTAATTCCCCTAATGCAATACATTTCCGCCGTGCTGCGGGCTGTTGTATCTTGTATCTGGTATCTGCTATATGGTATCTGGAAAAGCCATGCATATACATCGGTACCAACATGATTTTTATCTATGTGTCGATAGCATAAATATGACGGCTGGTCAGGAAAAAAGGAAAAGGAAAAAGGGGGGTGCTGTGAACACAGTACTAGTGCAATTGCAGTGCGCACCTCATTGAACTTTTCAGACAAACACAATTTGTCCGATAAGGAAAAAAAGCGTCTACACGACACCCGCAAAAGGGGCGGCCAGCCGAAAGGGGGCGGGGCGGTTGGGTCGAACGGCGCGCGCACTAATGGCCACCATTAATAATTGAAAAACTGAAACAGTCGAGCATGTGAGCAACTGAAGGATGATGGCGCTACGCGGGGGGTGAGCTGTGCGGGGAGAGGGGAAGAGTTGGGTCGCCAGTCTTAGGGGTTGGGGTGACAAAAATCTATAACCAAAAAAGTTATGAATAAGCGAACGAGTGGAGAGCAACGACGGCGAGTCGATGCAGAGAGAAAAAACGTCAAGATTACGAACAAAGATGCCATAATTCAAGATAATGCAAATTGATATTGCCCGGTATATAGAGATCCCCAGCAATTTTGAAAAATGTCATCTTAGAAGACATTTAATTTGTGACCTTTTGCACTATAATGTTTTATTAATATTTTAGAAGTCCTTTAAATAAATGCCGAAATTCCGTGTTGAAAAAATGTAAAAAATGGTTAAAAATCAAAACTGCTTAAATATGAGTAATATCAAATCGATTTACAATTTGAAATTAGAATATTGCTTAAAATCGTTAATTTTTTGACATTTTAAAAACTTTTAACCAAAATGAACATATTTTTTCCAAGATTTCTTTCTACAATTAATTTGAATTAATATAAAAAGTACCAATAATTTTCTTAACGTGCACTGGTCCAGTTGGAAAAGCGATGGATCTCAGAAGTAAGCAAATTTTTTATGTGTACAAACCTGTTCTCTGCCTTCGTTGTTGTTGTAGTTGCTGCTGTTGTTGGGGCTGACGCTGCTGCAGATGTAGTTGTTGTTGTAGTTGTAGTTCATGGCTAGCTGATGAAGCTGCGACGCTGCAGCGACGCTGACGTCGCGGCGACAATGTTGGAGCTGCTGCGGCTGCTTCTTCTTCCTCCGCTTGCGCTGGGCGCTCTTCCTCTTGCCGTTCTCCTGGTTTTACTCGTTCTTCTTGTTGTCTTGGGTTTGGATTTGGATGAAAATGCAGCAACAGAGGAAATCGCGTGCAAAGCGCAGCCAACCAGCATTGGAAAATGCAAGAATCGTTGCCCGTTTTCGGGTTTCTTTATTTCTTTCTTTCTTCCGTTCTTTATTTTTTACTTTTGGGGAGTTTTGGTTTCTGCAAGTTGCCCAGTGATTTTTCGTTGAATTTTCCGCTGCAGGGCAGCAGAAAGCGCACGAAGCGAACCGAAACTGAGACTGAAACAGCGATGGTCGTGCAAAATCGGGTATTTCCGAGGGGGGGTGTTAAAATATTGGAGCAAGGTGTTTCCAAACACACACAGCTGCGGAGAATTGGTGAGTTCTCTGCGCAAAAGCAAAGCGGCGAAGAGCGTAGAGCGGCGCTACATTTGCATGTTTTTGTTGTTGCTACCGCTGACTGCTCCACCACCACCGTTATATTTTCGCTTCTGTACTGGTGTTGGGGCTCTCTCTCTCCTCAGGCTCCCCTCTCCCTCTCTTTCGCTCGCCTGTGTCAATCGAATTAAAACGAATGCTCTTCGGCGAATAATTGGGTTTAGATACTTTTCCAGCAGACAAAGTTGTATTTTTTTTGCACTTCTTATTCTTATTGATACTAATTAAAGCGCATCCCATCGGTTGAATCACACACACGCGCACCAAACACGCACATAACTGTTTTTCAAGCTGTACACACAGTTTTATCTACTGGCAGTTTTATATTCTGATTTTCCTCTCGAATCGCCAGACAATTGGCGTTTTGCGAACCGATTTTCACTAGGCTCTTTGTTTTATTGAATTTTCACGGACTCGAGACGCTCTCGCACGCAGAGAGACCTTCGCTTCTGCTGCAATACACACCACCTACGAGCCAGGGGAAATTGTATCTATGGGCTGTGTATTGTATCTACGCGGCACGCGCGATACGTCCGCTCGGTTCGATTTTTCGAGAGAGAATATATCTTTTTCGGTACTTTACACCACCAAAGATTCGTATCTCAGGGATGTAGAGTGACCGCAGGTTAGGGATACCAAAATCCAAAAGATATTTAGCACGGACTCGAACCTTTTGGCCGATCATTGCCAACATAAAAGATTCAATTGGCGCGCTGTAATTAGCTTAAAAACATTTAATAATAAAACAAAAAACCTTTTTTAAACCTTGGGCCAGAATACATATTATGAATGAATAACGAATTTATGATACTACGATTTTCCTGTTGTGAAATCACTTAAGTGCTTACTCATGCTTATGAGCAAATCAAGCGAATGCATTAATAAGTAAACAGTGGCCCAGAAAAAAATACTTACTGAGAGCATAAGAATTAAAATGCAATCAATGTACACATTCCTAAAAATGGATTGAATTTAATGAACAAATTTGATACGCCGATGTTCAGTAAAAGAAAGAAAACAAGAAAGGAAGCTATCTTCGGCCAGCCGAAGCTTATATACATACCCTAGCAGATAATTCATATTAATCCCTAGATTTCCGATCGTTCCTACGGCAGCTATATGAAATAGTCGTCCGATTTTGATAATAATTTATTCGAAATTCAGAATTAGATAAAAAATGGTATTTCCAAAAGTATGAGGTGATATGTTAAAAAACAACCAAGATATAATATTTTTACATTTTTTTCCCGATTATTCGTATGGGAGCTATATGATATAGTTGTCCGATCCGGCTCGTTCCGACTTATATACTACCTGCAAAAGAAAGAAGACTTTTGGAAAAGTTTTAGCCCGATAGCTTGAAAACTGAGAGACTAGTTTGCGTAGAAACGGACGGACAGACGGACATGGCTAGATCGACTCGTCTAGTCATGCTGATCAAGAATATATATACTCCTTCACTGCGTTGCAAACTTCTGACTGAAATCATAATACCCTCTGCAAGGGTATATAGTCTTTAGAAATATTAATTAAACTTTCCATAAACCTAATGTCATCTTTTATTTTGATTCAGCAAATTTGACTTTGTTACAGATTTACAACAAGTATTTTTTTACAAATGGTTTCAAAAGTTTACTACCCCTTTGCTCAAGTAAATAAATCTTTTATTTCATTTTTTCCAAGTGCAACAAAACTTTTTGTAGCCACGGTATGAATGCAAAGAATTGCGTGCAGTAGCAGATTAATATGCCGCACTTAAGGAATTTATGAGACACATTTCGAGTGGCTTGAAAGCTGAATCAGCTCGTTCATTGCTGAGAAACCGATTTGTACAAACAAGACCAGAATGTTTACTCAAGAACTTAGCAGTCCCGTCATTGTGTGCGGTATCAATTTACGTACCGGCCATGCAACAGAAACAACAAAGAGTTGTTGATATCAACGTTCATTGACACTCTGAAAACCAATAAAGAAAATATCTGTTTATAAAAAACTTCGTTAGTGCCCTTGTAAAATTGGAATTCAAAATGAAGATAAATAGGTTGACACTGTCCAAAGATATAGAAATTTGCTTACTTTAGTATACAACCTACATTTTAAAATAAACTAAATTAATTTTCTTGACTTACCGACTGAACAAGTTCTCCACTTGAAAAAATCCTATTTAATGGGACAATCAATATTTTAACATAAGAAGTTCAAACTCTACTTATCAGTTATTTTTAAACATTTTTATGTTAGAATCTCCATATCTTCAAACTATTCATATAATGTACATTTTACTTAGGAATTATTATACTAATTAAAATTCAACCTACCTTATGAAAACTTCAGATATAAGTCTTGAAAAATCTTAAATAGTTCAAGTGAAAACTTTTAAACCATCTTACATCCGTAATAATAAAGGATATGGCTTAAATGAATTTAATATGAATTTAAGTAGGTAGTTACGGGGAATTATTTATAAAATGGAATGACGATGGGGATTATTGGCTATTAACCAGATTCTTTAGTCTTAGGACTTGAAGTCTCTGGTTTCTCCCTAGTTTCCGACTTGGGATTGTTGAGAGTGTCGTGATTGTGCTGCTGGTTTTTAATGATTAGTTCTCCGGTTACTGAGCAGGTGATGATTCGAGCAGCGCAGCGCATGTAGCGATTCCGGGCGCACAACCAATACGTCTTGGAACCACGCGAATTGTTTCGATAATACCTTAAAAATTTGACAATGTAAATGGTTTTAATTTATTTAACGAGCTTGAAGACAGACTTACTCGTAACCGCCCATCAGGAGTTTCGGCTTTACCCTTGGTGCCCTTGACAATCATAATTCCTCTCTTGCGTATAATATCTGTAAGTAAACGAGCAGAGTTTTGATAAATAAGTATAACTTCTAAAACTGTGAGCTAACTAAATATATTATATTTCTTACAAGCATATTTATTATGGTTTTTATTTTCATGTAATTTTTGGTTTTATTTAGTATGCATTTAAACTGAATATGGTAAAACTTAAAGTAATAGTTAACAAGTTGTAAAACTCGTTCGAATCCATTAATTATGGAATCTGTCAGGGTTCAACTTGATTATTTAATTATAAAAAATGCATTTTGATTTATTCAACAGATTGGGTCACAGATGCGAGTGCTTGGCATATTTCAGTCGGTACACCTCCTGGCCGTTCTTCATTTTGTGGGTGGTGGCCCTGACCTTGCAGTTGGAGCTTCGATAGCGGGCACATCGCCAGTTGATGCTGGTTTTCAGCATGCGATCCATTACGAACTCATGCTTATCGATGACCAACTTACGCCTTTTCTTGCGGGTGCACCTAAAAGTGGCCAAATTGACCGTATCTGAAAAAGAGAGTTTATATTATTAGCGATAGATGGAAGGTTGACTTAAAACTGCTCTAAGAAATAAAAGTATTTAAATAAACTTAAGCGATAATTGTTGTTTATTTTTCGTACATAAGCTTTCCCTTAAAAAACGAGGGGGGAGATCAAATTATAAAATACTAGATACATTAAAATTAATGTATTATCTAAAAATAATTGTAGAATATTTCGGTAGTTTATGTTCAAATATACCAATCAAATATTGTAAAATATTTGCCTATGAATTCATTATCCCAACTTCTTCAATGGATAGGATCTTCACGTACTGCCTTCCCAGTTGGTGTTGTGGTTGATGGTTATGCTTGCTCGTGTGCACTATCTTTCCCTGGAGCGTGTGGACACGACCATGGCACTTGTCGTGGGTGGTGTACTGAGTGCAGCGCCAGTATGTCTTGTAATTGATACACTTCTCACGGACGTAGGAGAACTTCTCGTGCATCAACAAAACGCGTCCCTTTTGACTAATGACATAGCCAAAGTTTTTATCTAAAATACACAAGAAATAGAAAAATAATTAATATGGTTTAACTTAGCATAGATCTAAGAGATGGGAAATGGGCGGCTAATTACGAATTAAATGAATCCATTTCACTTGGCCTAACAATACAATTTTTTCCATTTATTCTGAATGAATGATCAATCTTTCGCTTGTCTCTAACGTACACCTAATTCTAACTAACTCCCTAGACGTCGTGAGTGAGGTCATGGAGCTCCTCCTCGTGAAGATCAAAGTTATCATCGCCAGCGGCCTCCATCTCGCAGTCCATTTTGGTGGACATTTGATGCGGCTCGCGCAGCGTCTGCGCCTTGCTGGAACTGTACTTATTCCGCTTGAGCTCCGCGTGCATGTGCTCCGCCTTGGTGATGATGAACTTGGGCGGCGTCTCCTTCAGCATGGTGATGCGGGCTGGACACTTGAGCTTCTTGGTGGCCATCGAGCTGCATCGCCACAGAATCTTCTTTTTGTTCTCGCTCATGATCAGAAAGCGAATGCCGTTGGCCATAATTGCGGGGCGACCGCGCAGCGATTGTGTGAAGAAGACCAGCACATCCTCCGGATTGGGCACCTCGTCGTTGGCCAGCACAACTGCAAGAAAGCAAGAAAGGATTAGTTATGGTCGAAATTGCAGGCGAATACAAGAATACATTCAATAAATTGGACAATTGTTTAAGTTCCTCAAAGGTATCTTCTTGTTTTATTAACATGCTTTGAGACAGGCGCTTAAATTACATATCGAACATGTGCGCCATGCTCTGCGGCAGGCTCCGCACGTTGGATACCACCGGTGTTTTCATCCTAGGACCCCTTCCCGTTACTGCTTTTCCCCTTTGCTTAGCCCGCATATGGCAGTGATCGTGGATTTGCCGGAAGTCGTTGCTGTTCGTCTTGCTCATGCAGATTAGCACCGGGCACTTGGTGTGGCGATAGTACCAATGACAGCGCCAGTACAGATTGGTGCGGTTTATGTTGTTCCGGAAGAACTTCATTCCATCCAGCCAGAGCAGCTGGCCGCCGCGCTTGGAAACGGAGAACTGGATCTGCGGATTGTTGCCGCGATACTGTCCATGCCCGTAGTCGTATTCTGAAAGCATACCGGATACAAGAGAAATAATTTAATAAGGTGTTCTAGTTAAAAAAGAAAGATGGTTATTAAACTGGTTCAGGTAGATACTTAGAGGTATTGAAAAACATTTCACGTTGCTTTGCTTTAATACACAAATTTTACACGCTTATGGACTAGGTGGTAAAGAGTCTCTGATCGCAACTATAAGTCACGTTTTCTCAGCTTTGGATTTATTTCAAGGAGCGGTGGCGGCTCCCGGGGAACAGGGATTGGAGGCGCTTCAAGCTCCGGTTCCGGAGCAGCTCCACCATCCATCTCAGCCTCCGGTTGTTTCGTCTGCTCCTCATCCTCGGCCGACTCTGGTAACTTCGCTTCTCCGCCGTGCAGGGGCTTGATCTCAATGTCATTGCTCTCCGTGTGCTGGTGCTGGTGACAAAGTCGCAGGATTAGAGTGGACTCGTCGTGAATGGCGATGGCGGGACAGCGCTCTTTGTAATAGTTCCGGCACTTCCAGTACTGCAAGTGACCGCGCTTTTTGTTCCGGAAGAAGCGGAAGCCATTGATCACCAGTAACTTGCCACCATTCTTCTTGGAGTCCGCAAAGTCGATGTGAAATGCTGTCGGATGAAAGAGAAAGTTTAGATTAGTACGAGAATAATTTGATTGCTTCTACGTCAGCAGCGTAGGATTATCCTAGTTATGGAAAAACATGGAGTTCATCATCGAGTAGATTTACAATAAAATGATTTATTTAAAAGTGGCTAGTGAATTGTTTGGACGCTTCGGACAGTGTGCACTTAAATGTAATCCTAGGACGAGTCCAGAGAGAGGGCCTTTTTCTCCCTTTTTATGAGGACGGGCAAGTTGACGTTGTTGTTGGGGAATTTCCGGCTGTGGTCGTGCTCGTAGGTGCACTTGATGATGCGTTCCTGGGAGTATTTGTCCATCGCAGTGACCACGCGGGCTCTGCAAACAGTCACATCCTGTAAAATGAACAAGGGAATGTATCTTTATTTCTCCATTCCAATTTGACAATTATTTTAAAAATAATGGTAGTAAAATAAAGAACGATGTACTTTTAAATAAAAGATCCCTACTGAGAATAGCTTTAAAAATGTTTTTTAACACCATTATAATGTTATGCTACATATACTACTATTAAACTTATTTTTAATGTATTTTAATTAAATATATTTTTGTCACAACTTACCTTTCTGGAGCAAATCCAGTAGGTCCGAGATGCGGAGCATCTATTTTTTACAAACTTCTCATTTTGGAACAGCAGCACGGTCCTCCCTCGCTGTCCAGTGCCGAAAACAGCCAGTTCTGGAAGGATTTAACACATAATTAGTCGTTGTTAAACAAATTCTGTACTTAATTAATGGTTTATGAAAATACTTGTGGTTTTATAACTAATCTAGCATTTTAACGAAAGAGTGTTTGTTTATTGGTTATAGAAACAAGTGTGTACGTCTACAAATGATTGTGTACGCCCGAAATGGCCACATAGGTGGGTTTGTTCTTGTGGGTGATCATGTAAACGCTGCAGTTCATTCGCTTTTTGGCGCAGGCCCAATAGATGTTGTCATCGTAGGTGGCTCGCCGTTGATAGCGTTCTCCATCGTAGATCAGAACATCACCGCCACTGGTCCGTTCATACCGGACACGATCCCAGTCGTCCAGGGTGCGGACGCTCTTCTGTTCAGTTGAAAGTCCACTGCGAATCCTTTGACGACCGACACCCTGAGTCTTAGGCAAGAAACTTTCGTTACCAAAGTCAGCCAAGATACTCGGATTAACGTCAACCAGACCTGAAATGGAGAGAACACATTTTTCGTATGGTTAATAAGTGCTCTTGAAAATTTCATAAATTATAATAGTAAAAGAAATGAATATAAATAGATGTTAATTTAAAAAATAATAATAAATGAAAAATGCAAATTCAAATTAAAACAATAATGTTATATTTATTTAAACAAAGTAATTAAGAAGCAATAGTTAGCAGTGCACCCTTCTAAAATAAAATAAAATAAAAGTAATGAGTGGTTTGATTATAAATTGACGTTGAAAAACACTCACCTGAGTTTCCGGAAGTTAATCTGCCAGCCTATAATCTGAAAACTGACCAACTGAAAATCATTCTTTATTGCACAAAACTAGAAATAGAGTTGGTCTGGCTTTTGTTGAATATTCGTTTCTATTTTTATGTAAAAAGCATAGATTATTTCTAAAGCTATCTAGGTGGCCTCATTCAGCCTGCTGAATGCCCTTTTTGATCTAAGGATGATTGTGCACACCACTGACAGCGTAGCGGGATTGTCCATTGGGCAAGATGTGCGTGATGACGCGGGAGCGGCACTGCTTCCGCCACTTGCTGCACTTCCAGTAGACCTTATCCTTGTAGGAGGCGTTGCGCAGGTAACGATGCTCGCCGCAGTGCAGGACTCCATTTCCGGCGGCTGTGCGCACGTAGTGCACATCCTCCATAGTTTTGGCCAAACGGACGCGCTTCATCAAGGGGTGCTGATCGGACTTGGCATGCGGCACAGTTATCACATCGAAGGTCACTGAAAACCAAACGAAAACAGGCAGAATTAGTGAAAAGTCATGCAATCCAAAATTTCAATTGTTTTTACAAATATTTCTTAACTATAAAATTAATTGCTTATGTACACAGGACAAAAAGTTTATTATAAATTCGCATTTAAGTAGTCTATTCTAAATCGCAAGTTATGGCTACATTTTGAGTCTGTATTCACTGCAGATTGTGCAGATCCTCGATGCTTAAGTTTAGGGTCCGCAGTTCCAGCGTGAGATCCTCGTCGGGCTCATCCTTAACAAAGGCTGATTTTCCCGACTTGTTGCGCGATTTTCCCACGACAGTGGTCACCGAAAGCCGCTTCTTCCGTTCCGTGTTGAGACAGGTATGATGACACGACTCCAGCACAATCTTGTGCACACCTTCAACGACGTTGGTCACCACCCGAGCGTTGCATTTTGTGCTGCCCTGGAATGGATGAACAAGGAGAATAGTTGATTTCTGTCTTAGCCTGTCTTTACAACTTTTAACATTTCATGTCCTATCTTATTTGTATCGTTTTGGGTAGCCTTTGAATGGCATAGTTTTTATGTAAAAGTTTTTACACCGTAAGACTCACCTTTTTGGAGCAGATCCAGTAGGTCTTCAGGTTACTGCGACGGTTCCTCACGTAGTTGTGACCATTAAACGCCAGCAGCTTGCAACCGCGTTGTCCCCGAATGAATGTGAGCAGACTGTGCTTAATGGCTCCCTTCATGTCGTCAAGATCGGGATAAACTGTAAGATAGCAAATGGTCAATTAGTTGGGTTCTATGCAAAATGTACAGAAACCAGTGGGATAGTATGAATACCATAAAATACAGTTTCGATTTTTCAGATTTATATTCTATAATAAATAGGCAATAAATTGATTCTATACATTGGACAGCCAGAGTTGGCTGGTTTTCTATGGCTGTTTAGTAGGGCGGATGGTTATGTTGGCCGCACTTGATGGTCACATCGTGGTCTTGCACGGTGACCACCCGTGCCTTGCATTTGTGGGCCCCTGCCCGTGCGCAGGACCAATATGTTTTCGATCCCGTGGACTTGTTTCGGGTGAAGGTGAACTCTCCTATCTTCAATTTGCGACTCCCTCGAAAGCCGGTGATGTACGAGTAGTACGCGACGGTATCTGTGAATGGAAAGTTGAGAAATTGGATTAGTTCAAACGGAACGAGGGGTGGCACACAGATCTAAAGCTAGGATAGACGGCAAAGAGACGCAGGGCAAACCATAAACTTAGCTAACGTGAATTTTATTGAGTCAGACGAAAGACGAGGTGATGCTATATGATACAATTGAGCTTAAGACTAGAGTGCTAGGTCGCTGTGGCCGGCGTTGACGAGCCTGTGGTCTCCAGAGGGTCCTGTCTGCGGTCCGCCCGGGCCGCTGCCTCCGCTTCCGCCCGCTGACGCTTCAACGACCCATACTTTCGCGCCTTCGTGATGACCTCGTGGTTGTGTTCGCTGTTCAGGATGGTCAGGGTGTCCAGTTTGGTTTTGAGCCGCGCACGACACCGCAAAACGGCGAACTAAAAGTACCATAATAGACCATAATAAATACTTATAACGATCTAGCTTTGATTAAGGGACCGATACTATTTAAGGTAATTTAGAATTCAACAAATAATATTGATTAGATTTTATTAATGGTGACTTGAACTCAGATAAGTAGGCTTTAATTATATTCAACAGGATAATTCATTTCATTTGAGTAAAACGCATAATTTGGGTAGAAAAAATACTTTTTGACATATTTAACAAACTCGTTTCGATGTTATTAAAATACAAATTTAGAAACCCTATGACATACGACTACAGAAACTATCTGAGTTTAGAAATGTGTTTAAATTCAAAGTAGTATCTTAGTAATCTTAGCAAAAAAAAAAAAAAATTCCACAGTGGCGATCTATATTGAACTAAGTACATAAGTGAAGTACAAATGACTGATTCAAAACGATACCTCATTTTTATCAGGATATAACATCATTTAAAAAGGATTTTTAAAAAATTAAAAAAAAAATCAATAACAATTTGTTAGTATCTGTGACTAAATAGTTTCCCGGTCCCTGGGCAATCCACTCACCTGGCTGCAGCGCCAGTAGGTGACGTCGTCCCGGCAGATGTGTCGATTGAAGGTGTGCTGCTTGAGCATGATCTGCTTGGTGCCGTACTTGCTGACGATGAAGAAGGGCGAGTTGCTGTTGACCACTCCGGCGGCGGAGGCGGAGGCCAACTGCATGGTGGCCTCGCCCACATCCACGCTGACCTGATAGTCGAATTTGGCTAAAATGAAGGCAGATACGAAGATGGTTAGTGCTGAGGTGCTGATGGCATTACGGGCAGTTCAGGATTTCAGAAGAGAAAATAAAACACTGGGGGATTGCTTTCATGGTTTTGCGGTATATTGTACATTCTGGTTTCGGCCTATGACTACATACACATCCTACATCCTACTGGCACTGGCCACAGTGCTTGGCGTGGTCGTGGTGCTTGGTGAGCCGTGGCCGCCGGCTCAGCTCCACGAGGACGAAGAAAGCCGGGCAGTTCCTGGTCAGGCAATGGAAGTAGGTGCGGTACTGCATGGCGCGGGTTTTCTTGTACGACTTGCCGCCGACCGTCAGGAATTCACCCTGGGCGGTGCGCTTCAAACGGACGCCCTTGGTCTGGTTTTTCGCTGGAGGAGATGGAGGATGGTTTGATTGATTGGTGAAATGGGAGGTGATACATGAGGCCTCAGAGCTTAATCCAACTATTTTACATGCAACTAAATTGTCTACAAATGTCGTTTTTCGTTTGTTTTTTCGTTAATCTCTCTCTCTTTTTAATATGTCGGATAAAAGGCATCCTTGGGCATCAATTTGGCCGGCACATTGGCGCCCAAGAAGCGCGGCGGATGGTTGTGGGCATTCTTCCCCAGCTTGATGCCGCCATCGAACTTGGTGATGGCCCTCGCGGAGCACTTGTTCTCGTTCAGCCGCTTGCCATTGCCGTCGGAACAGATCCAGTTGACCGTGGCCCGGAAACTGGCCTCCTTCTTGTACATGTATCCATTGAATACCAGGTTGAAGCCCTGTTTCTGGTTCCTCAGGAAGAAGTATTCGTGCTTATCGATCCACTGGCCCCGCGGAATGTCCTCGATGAACTGACCTGCAATGGAGGAAAGGAACTTTCTGTATAACCCGGATATCTTGACACTCGAATATATACAGAGCCCAGAGAAAAACACATGGAAATTTGGGGTGCTGAGTAAACCATTTATTGCAGGCAATTCCCGATACAGTCTACTATTTATAGCCGCTTATTTATATCGAAGGTGGGAGGTTTTATCTTTTGGTGTTATAAGACTATTTTACTATTGGGTTTACTTCCTTCGTTTGGCTGCAAGGTAAACACTCACCTGGTTTCAAAACCACATTCCCCTTTCATTTTTCGATTTGGCCAGGTTCAGAAAACCTGCTTACATCTCAGCACTGAAACACAGAACCATTTATTTCAAAAATGGAATCCTTTTTGGCACCTTTTTTTGGAGGGATTCCTTTTTGAGACACCAACAACAACAAAGATGCCACTTCGCTGCACACACACAAACACAGCCGCAGGGGCACACACACACACACACACTCGCGGCAGGTTTGCAGGATAATTCACGGATTTCTCAGCACACGCTTGAGTTGCCATTCTTTTATTTACACACATTTAAATAACTGCACTTTACTAACGATGGACAAACAAATTGTTTGCCAAAACAACAAATTGAATTGAATTGAACTACAACAAAGATGGCGTGCCAACAGCAGAACAAAAAGTGCTGTTAACGAGAGTTATCGGTTATCGGAATGAAATGTTAGGAGGGTGTCCTCGCTAAAGCCTAGTACTCAGTTGAGCTAAGAAATGCTAAGGAAATACCAAAAAATACCAGTTTTAGCGGATGAATTCCGATGAACGCCTTTAGCCGCGGCCCAAAGAATGGGAAATTTGATCTTTGGCTGTGTTTGTGCAGAAGCGGTGTGCCAATAACAAATTATAAATGGAAGGAAAACCCCAAAAACCAATGGAAAACTGCTTTTAGGAGTTGCGGCAACACATATCGCCATGCCAACAGCAAATTTAAAGCTTGCGATCCAGGTCGGCCTAACATTTTGTAATATTTTAAAATTGGCGCCAGTTGATGTTTGCTGTTTAGCCTAGTACTCAGTACGACGAAAACTGCTAGCTAACCATAGGAGTAAGCGAGAGGCAAATAGGTAGCTAACGCCTTTAGCTGGGACTTTTTTCCACCGCGGTACTCAGTTAAGCTAAGGAAATGGTAAGGAAATACCAAAAAAATACTAAATTTAGCGGATGAATTCCGATGAACGCCTTTAGCCGCGGCCCAAAGAATAGAAAATTTAATCTGTGGCTGTGTTTGTGCAGAAGCGGTGTGCCAATAACAAGTTATAAATGGAAAGAAAACCCCAAAAACCAATGGAAAACTGCTTGTAGGAGTTGCGGCAATACATATCGCCATGCCATCAGCAAATTTAAATCTTGCGATCCAGGTCGGCCTAACATTTTGTAATATTTAAAAATTGGCGCCAGTTGATGTTTGCTGTTTAGCCTAGTACTCAGTACGACGAAAACTGCTAGCTAACCATAGGAGTAAGCGAGAGGCAAATAGGTAGCTAACGCCTTTAGCTGGGACTTTTTTCCACCGCGGTACTCAGTTAAGCTAAGGAAATGGTAAGGAAATACCAAAAAAATACTAAATTTAGCGGATGAATTCCGATGAACGCCTTTAGCCGCGGCCCAAAGAATGGGAATTTGATCTGTGTTTGTGCAGAAGCGGTGTGCCAATAACAAATTATAAATGGAAGGAAAACCCCAAAAACCAATGGAAAACTGCTTTTAGGAGTTGCGGCAACACATATCGCCATGCCAACAGCAAATTTAAAGCTTTCGACCCAGGTCGGCTCAAAATTTGGAATATTTTAAAATTGGCGCCAGTTGATGGTTGCTGTTTGTCAACAAGCCCAGTAAGACCATGCTACATGCATTCCGGATGAACTCCGAATACTTCGGCCACACTAAAATATTAATATTTTTCGACTAGTAAAACTCTTAGCCGAATTGAGTACTAGGCTTTAGGCACATGCTTCGCGAACCTTTCTTTCCGCAACATTTGCATCTGTGTGCATACAAATTTTTGAATTTACAAACCTAGCCAAATCCAAAACGCTTCGCTTTTATTAGGGTATCAATTACTATAAGAAATAAGCGGCCACAAGGCTCGCCGCAAAGCGTTTCCCCGAAGAGGCTAACTTTTGGCGTGCAGCCGGCCTGCGGAGAAACGAAGAAGGCGGTTGCTCGAAACCTCCTCGATGCGGAGCCAATAATACACAACTTCCGGTCCTCGGCCATTAATCAGCGCTCTGTCGTGTTGTCCCCAGCAGCGAACGGCCAGGATCTTCATGTTGGACTTGAGCTGGAGGTAGAGTGCTCGGTGGACGATGCCGAAGTGGACAAAAAAGGCAATGCTCGGAGGAATTCCAGCGACTGCCTATACTGCAATAAAGAGTTTCAATCAATACAAAAATATAACCTACACCAGTATTCAAAATCCCACACGGAAAGGATTTTGGAGCTGCAGGCCAAAATTGGTCTCCACGATGCTCCTAGCCATTTCTGCGCGATTTGTGGAAAAGTGTGTCGGTTGAAACAGCATGTTCGGTCGTAGGGCACATCCTCCAGAATGACAAACGGATACTTTTCCGCCCTGTTCGTAGGGCATTGAAGTAGAAACTGCAGACGGATAGCACAATATTTTGAAAGAGTAAAATTGTAAAAATTCTTCACTTTTAAATTTATTTTGATCTTTAAGTCCCACTTTGTGTGCCTTCAGATAATGCCCCTCGACGGCTATCGTCACAGGTTGCTCTCATAATTGTTCCACCGTAGGCATATGCTGGAGCGTTGAGATGCCATCTTATTCACTTAAATGAAATTGTATTGTTTTTTCTGCCACTAGTGGTTTTGTGTTGTTTTTTTTGTGTTGTGTACAGTCGACGCGTGCGATTTTTGATAAATTTATCGACTTTGTGGGAAATAGGGCTGCAGTCTATACAGATTGTATGTTAAGAGAGCTTTACGAAAGGCCTACAGTGGTTCACAGCTTATTTCAACCAGTCTACACCAAAAACTTTAACATCCCATAAAAACTAAACAAAAGATGTTATCAAAATAATTTAAACGCAGAATACATCTATGATGATACACATTAGTGTTTAATAATTGTATGATTTTTTAAAAATTTTACAAATATTTTTTATGAATTAATTACAAAAAAAGCCCAAAAAAAAAGGCCACAGCTTATTTCAACCAGTCAACAAAAAATTCGAATAAATTAACATAGTAGCCAATAACTTTTTTTTTTAAATTTGTCATGACTACCCTTTTGTTTACCAACAATTTAAAGTTAACTTTACATGGATACAATGCCTTTTGTTGTTGTTGCCAAGTAAAAACTACTCTCGACCCTTGGGTAGGACTTTTGGCGTAGTTTCGTCTAAAAATATTGTGTTTTCGAGACATTTTTCGTTATGTGGACTTCCAATTTTGTTTTGTGGAAATGTTAAGACACCTTTAATTCATAATCATTAGCTCTCGACAGCACTGGATGAGCTAAATCTGCGAAAAAATTTGCACTTCCCATGGGTCATTTCTATAGTTAAATCAAAAAATTATTTATATTTTAAGATCCTTTGAGTTTTTAATTCATTTATCCTTTAGGATGTGAAGCTGAACTCAAATCTTAATTGCGGAGTAAAAAAAAAAAAATGTGGAAGGACCTGCTTGACACTTATAGGCCCAAAACAATTAGCGTTCGCCGCTAGGCTTAGGGCTCATTTGGATACACACGAGAAACTCACTTATTAGTGTCCTTAGTATATTTGAAAAAATGTATTTGAAAGAAATAATTGAATTTTGATACAGTTGAGTCGGAAAAATATATCTAAGCGGGGGAAATCCCAATTACGAGCCTAAATTGGGGAGTCAAATGGCTGTTTTAAAGTCTAACGGCGAACGCTTATTGTTTTGGGCCTATAAGTGTCAAGCAGGTCCTTCCACATTTTTTTTTTTTTACTCCGCAATTAAGATTTGAGTTCAGCTTCACATCCTAAAGGATAAATGAATTAAAAACTCAAAGGATCTTAAAATATAAATAATTTTTTGATTTAACTATAGAAATGACCCATGGGAAGTGCAAATTTTTTCGCAGATTTAGCTCATCCAGTGCTGTCGAGAGCTAATGATTATGAATTAAAGGTGTCTTAACATTTCCACAAAACAAAATTGGAAGTCCACATAACGAAAAAATGTTCGAAAACACAATATTTTTAGACGAAACTACGCCAAAAGTCCTACCCAAGGGTCGAGAGTAGTTTTTACTTGGCAACAACAACAAAAGGCATTGTATCCATGTAAAGTTAACTTTAAATTGTTGGTAAACAAAAGGGTAGTCATGACAAATTTAAAAAAAAAAGTTATTGGCTACTATGTTAATTTATTCGAATTTTTTGTTGACTGGTTGAAATAAGCTGTGGCCTTTTTTTTTGGGCTTTTTTTGTAATTAATTCATAAAAAATATTTGTAAAATTTTTAAAAAATCATACAATTATTAAACACTAATGTGTATCATCATAGATGTATTCTGCGTTTAAATTATTTTGATAACATCTTTTGTTTAGTTTTTATGGGATGTTAAAGTTTTTGGTGTAGACTGGTTGAAATAAGCTGTGAACCACTGTATTTTCAAAGATTCATATACCAAAGTATTTGAATTTGTTTTTAAAAAGAATGGTGATACAGCACCAACAAAACAAATTAGAGATGAAGTTGCTGCAGAAATTAATAATCTGCAAAAAGCAACAGAAAGATTTTTTTATGGTTATTCTTCACCGCCTGAACATTTCTTCCAGGCAACGTATATGAAGAATGACGTATTAGAAAATGTAGGCACTAGGTGGCAAGTAGGCCTGAAAAAAGCTTTACAAAGAGCTTCAAGTAACAAAAGAGGAACTTTTGTTATACGGGGATGAATTTTTCCCAAGAATGTTTACAATCTTCGCTCCCCTGGAGTTCAGGGTAGACGTTTTTGATGAGGTTAATTTGATGAAGTTATTTAATAAATGAATAATATGAATGAATAATAATACATTTTCGGTTTCTTCTCATTTTTATTCCACAGGATTTCCAAATTCAGAACAGCGAGATTTGTACGCTTAAAAGCGGTTTTTTAATTAAGTCGATTGGGCCTACGGGCACTACGTATCCTTAAGGGGATACGACTATAAAAAAAGCGCGCCTCATGCTATACCTCCATGGTGGTGTGGAAAAGAGCATACCTGTTTTCTTTCTTTTCAGATCTCCATCCGGCACCAATGAGTCAGCCCCTCTCCTTCATTACTGCCCAATGGGGGATTACCTCGGGAAAAATAATATGGCTCTGAGGCAGCAAAATCGGCTTTTAAAAATGTTTCGGTACGAGCACAAATGTGACATATCACAGGAATCGGTGTTCAGCGATGCCTTTCAATCACTTTTGTGATGGCTGCCCGAGGCGGTCATACGGAAGGCTTGGAAAGCATGAATGCGGGATGTACTCCATGGATATGGAAACGGCGAGAGCTAAGTCGAGTACTAAATACGATGGTTCTCCACGTGTGAGGGTGTTTGAAGTCACACCGAACGGTTGGTCACTCTAGCCTCTGAAAGAGGATCGACAATTGAATCGATTTTATCGGAGCTGAGCACTCACACACGAACAAGTACTGGCTTTACGATAGTACGATAGATGTTAACTTCCACTGCTAGATCTGCTGTTAACTCAATGTTAACTTAACCGATAAACATCGATGATAAAAACCAAACATCGATTCTGAAGTACAGTGCTCTTCTTCTTTAAACTGTGTTTTTTGCATTAAATTGTTTTATTTTTACTATTATTACTTTTTTCCTGCTTGTAAACCAATAAAATAAACAAGAACCAGCAAAAGTCCCTCCTCAGTTGTTTTATTTTCGTTTTTCGCCCACAAGGCCAATCTCGCCCAAATGTTCTAACCTGTTGCGTTTGCTTCTCCAATCGACAGCCGCCACATCCGCATCGGCATCTCGCGTCCCACCACGTAAACGCGGCCGGCCGAAGACCAAGGTTGAGGATCTCACGCCCAAACCGAAGCTCCTGGACAAACTACACGCGGCGACCTTGAACGAGGAGGCCAGCGAGCCGGCGGTCTACGCCTCCACAACCAAGGGTGAGTCCCCGATCCTGGCCAGAGTCCTGCTCCTGAACGCACAAGCTAATTCCACGCTCCTCCCGCAGGCGGTGTCAAGCTAATCTTCAATGGCCACTTATTCAAGTTCTCGTTCCGCAAGAACGACTACTCGGTGTTCCAGTGCTGCTACCGGGAGCACGGCGAGACTTGCAAGGTGCGCGTGGTGTGCGACCAGAAGAGGGTCTTCCCCTACGACGGCGAGCATGTCCACTTCATGCAGGCCAGCGACAAGAGCTGTCTGCCCTCGCAGTTCATGCCGGGCGAATCGGGAGCCATTTCCACGATGTCGACCAGCAAGGACACCAAGGTGGAGCTGCTGATCAAGAACACCACAAAGCTGGAGGAATCCGAAGCCAAGGAGGACGAAGATTTTGAGGAGTTTGAAATTCAGGAGATTGACGAGATCGAGCTGGACGAACCGCTGGCAGAGAAGGAGGTGCCCGCCAAGAAGGAAGAGGAAGTGGACCCCAATGACTTCCGTGAAAAGATCAAGCGTCGCCTCCAGAAGGCTCTGCAGAGCAAGAAGAAGTGATGCTGAATATGCCTTAAAGCTGCAAACTACACTTTCTAAATTCTCTTGATAACAAGAAAAAGGTCGTCACCATAGATCAAGGACAAGAACAAGAAGAAGTTACACTGAATATGCCTTAGAGCTGCACATTATTCTTTCTATATACATTTGGGTTTTAAACACCCCCACTAAGTACTAAATAATTAAGTTCTTCGTAATAAAACGACGTCAATAAATCAGATCTTCAAGTAAAACATTTAACTAGTTCATAAGCTCTAACTCCGTAATACTTGAATGTACTTAAAATGTATTTACCTGATAAATAACCTACCTCTTTCGTGTTTTTCAGTTACCCAACACGTCCGCAACTGTGGTCCGCAGATGTTCCTGATCAGCCGCAAGGGCGGCACCCTGCTGACCATCAACAACTTTGTCTACCGTTC
This sequence comes from Drosophila prostipennis, assembly GCA_037075205.1. NCBI lineage: Eukaryota > Metazoa > Arthropoda > Insecta > Diptera > Drosophilidae > Drosophila > Drosophila prostipennis. Next base: position 56,498 of record JBAMCJ010000040.1, read on the forward strand.
TAATCTCAAATTTTTCGGCAAAAGCAATAACATTCTGTACTGGGAGTGCGTACAGAACCGATCGGTCAAGTGCCGCAGCCGCTTGAAGACCATCGGAGATGATCTCTATGTAACCAATGGTTTGTAATGCGAAACAAAATCGTAAAACCAAGTAATGCTTTATTTTCGTAACCACAGATGTGCACAACCACATGGGCGACAACAAGCGCATTGAGGCGGCCAAGGCGGCTGGTATGCTGATCCACAAAAAGCTGAGTTCCCTCACAGCCGCCGACAAAATCCAGGGATCCTGGAAAGCGGAGACCGAGGTCAATCTAGACCAGGTGCCCAAGATGTAACCGCTTATAAGACATTCCCACCCACACGTCCGAGTTCTATTAGGGCTAAGCTAATGTATTCTAATATTGTTCTTGCAAAGTATCTTTCTAATTTAGACTGATTGTCCCGAACCTAGATAGGATGGGTAAGTAGCCTGTTCATCTGGGATCTCACAGTACCATTTTTGTAATTGGCAAAGTCCCGGGTCATATTATTTATTCTGTTCTCATCGCTTAGACGCTTTTGGCCACGGCACTGACTTAAGCAATGGCTTGTGTTACGTACAAACTATGAACTTGTAATAAAATCAGATGAACATCTAAACGAGTTGCAATGCTTACATGATCTCGGCTTTAGGCTTACATGTATTTTTCCTAGTTAAATCTCAAAACTGACAATATTTTAAAAATGATTCTTCCGTAATCGCTTTCTATAAGGTTACAATTTATTACGTGCACTAAGAATATCTATTTTTTAAGTTTAACTTTTAAAAAGTTTTACAAATCAATCAAGGAAAATTTTTTCTGTGTTTAGTTTAGTTAAATCTAATTTATTTAGAATATTTCATTTTGCTTTTAAGAATATCTGATTTTTTTTAAGAAAGAGTATATTTTTGGTATGCCTTTAAATGTTATCTTCTGAAATGGGTTTTCAAATTAATATTTAGTTCTACATTTTCGAGTTCTTTGTAATTACGAGTTGCTTGTTAAACTGTATGTGTTATTAAGAAGCTTGGTGATATTACTGAGCCCTAAAAGTTGGAATATTCTGAGATCGCATCCCGTGGATTCAAAATCTCTTAGCATCAACTTGAGATTGGTAAACGAAATATTGTTGGCCCTAGTCGGTAGGAATCCAAGGCATCTTAAGGCTGTCCAGCTTGGTTCTGACATTATTATGGTTGTGCGAGGAGCAAGTGCTTCGGTATTTCACCTCGGACCCCACCATAAAGGTCGAAGCTCGAGCTTTACAGCCCTTATGGTGATACATGCATCTCCAAGATCCTATTAGGTTATCCTTTCCCAGAATTCGATGGACGATAAAATGTTCATTGGCTATGATTAGCTTGGGACGCCTATGGGCAGCCAGGTTGAACTCCGCGGGCCCGTCGTACTGCATGCCCTTTCTCGAGTAGCGACGACGGACTGAAAGAAATACAAAATCTCAAGTCAGAAAATGATATTCATCACATGTACAAAAATCATTTTAAAGCTAGCGTTAATGGTTAAAACAGTATACAAGATTTTTCCATTATCATTTATTTAGTGTTCTTCTGTTAAGAGCTTAAACCTATCAGGACTTATACTTAGCACTTAGCTTAGATTCAGGTGGTTCGATTTGCAGTATGTAGTCTTTGGACTATTGTAAACTTACCCAGAAATGTATATATTGAATTATAAAGTTTTTGATTTGTGATGCTATTCGATGTCGCACCAGTTATTATTGTTATAACTAATTAATTTAAGAAATTGTGTGTGTAAATGTTGTCTTTTAAGGCTCATGTTGTTTTCGCGTGGCTTAGTAAAGAACATTGCTTGAAAATCCTCAGATAATGGTTAACAATTGTCCGAAGACTACATAAAAGATTATCCTTCGCCGACGACAAATCGCTCACCGTAGCATAGGTACTCTACATCGACATTAGTTCAACAAATTATTCAAAGCCACAGACACTGGTGAGCCCACAGCTAGTAGTCCTTGCTGATGAAGACCGCACCGTGGGCCTGGTGCTGCTGCATCAGGGCCATCATTTGCGGCGTCTGCACGTGGGGCAGGGAGAGGGGCATCGCCAGTGACATGGAGACGGGAACAGGTACCGTCACCGGCATGGCCAGGTGGGTGGGAGCTGTGGCGTACGTTGGCGTGGGCATCGGCGCAACCTGGCTCATCATCTCCACCGTAGGTGTCGTCGAGGTGACCACTGGATTTGGGTTGGTTGTTGGATTTTTGACCGCAGGCACGGTGCCATTGGCCTTGGCCTGGCAGTAAAGCTGGCATAGCGGCAGGAGTTCCTTGTGGCGTCTCTTGATATGGCTGAGAAAGTTCCCTGTGGACTTGGTGGTGCCGGAGATCAGTCCGTAGCAGGTGGTGCAGGTGGCCTGGATGGCGCCTGGCGTCTTCTGGTTGGGCTGGATGTTCTTGTAGAACTTACCGTCCAGAATCTTGGGCAGGGTGAAGGGTTTCCGGAACGATTCGTCATCGCTCAGATAAGTGACGGCCAAGGCGGCCACTGCAGCATCCGTTGGCAGGGCCGGCGTGGGCGAAGGCTCCATTTTGATCTCAACTGCAAAATTACAAAAATAACACATTAGTAGGGAGTTTAAAGGGTTTCTAAAGCTAGACTAGGTGCAAAACGAACACGCATAACTACAAATTTTATACACATATAGTTTAATTTATTTAGATTAAGCTAGGTCTGTAGTCTAGGGAGTAAATTAGGTTGGCTGCCTACTGCAGCTCCGGAAACTCGTCCAGCAAGTCAGCCGTGAGATCCATGGAGTTGACCTCCGGGCCGTGGGTGTGCGGAGCGCCAGCGATGCGCAGGGTGACGTCCTGTATCTTGGAGGTCACAAGGGTGGCCCGGCAGCTGTGCTTCACGTACCGCGAGCACCGCCAGAAGACGTTCTTCAGGCTCTGGCGATTCACAACGTACCGATAGCCCTCGAAGACCAGCATCACTCGGCCCCGCTGGGTGGTGGTGTACTGGATGCTGGCGCTGGTGGCCTTGTCCTCGAAGAGCGCCTTCAGGGATTGGATGACACCTGCAACGGGAGATGGAGGAGGTTAGCGGACATTAGTTGGGGTTATTTTTTGGAGTTCCGGCTGTGGTAACAAGCTACTGCACAAGAGGTGGGAGGAAGAGTTCTGTTGAAGGCATTTATTTTCAGTTTACAAACGCAAGAAACAATTTAAACTAATGCCCGGGCTTGACCACCATAACCTTAAGCGTGGACAGCTTGTGGTCAATGAACTCCTGGACTGCGGACGAGGTAAGCTGTTCGCCGCGTAGGGCAAACACTTGGCACACATGGGCTGCAAAGATAGGATATAATACGGATAAGAAACAATGTCTTTGGGATGGAGCACAGACGCTATTATGTACTTATTACGTCCTGGAGCAGATCCTTGTCCGTATCCTCGTTGCCCTGGGCGATGTGGGCCAGCTTCTCCTTGCCAATCACCAGATCCATCACCCGGAACGTATAGATGGCCGGCATGGGGATGTAGGCCTTGGCCAGAGCCGCCTTGGACACAAAGACGCGACAGCCGTCGAACAGGGGAATCGCATCCGCATCTCTGATGGGTTTTTCCACCTCATCTGTTGCTGGTTTCTGGTTATTCTCCACAGGCTTCGGAGCTTCAGTGTCCTCTTTCGGGGCTCCTGGAATGACACGTTATGGCAGAAACCATTAATACACTTTGCTGCAGCAAGTCATCAAAAAACATAAACAAAATAAAACACAGTTCATGCGGTTCGTATATGGGGTCTTTATTTTGGTTAAATTATAATGCAATCGCATACACATTCAGCACAATTCAGCCGGGCAGGTTTTTACAACAGTTTGTTTTATCATTTATCACTTTCATTACTCGATTTCACAGAATAAATCACAGAATATTTATCTCAGCACGCCCACGAGTCTCGGAAAGTAAAGCCAAAAAAAAATAGAAATGAAATGGCAGCAAATAACCAGGGTTGCACTGGAGGTACAGTGAGAATTCGGCCAAGGGGAATTCAAGTTGGTAATAGTAATGTTATTAATTTTGTGAGTAATGTTTATTTTATGTTTTATTTATGATATTTAAATAGCCAAACTTAAAACCATATAAACATCAGTTATTTTAAATGGAATTTTTTAATTAAAATGAATTAAATAAAAGAAATTTTAAATATTTCTTACCAATTCCCACTGTACTCTTGCTACTGCAGCCCTGGATTTATTCGCTTGATCCGGCAACTCTGCCTAAGTGTCGCCACAGTTGTGAAAAAAATGCAAGTGAATTGGGAAAATTGTTGCTAAATTGTTAAACAAAACGCGCAATTTAAGTGCTAAATCTAAAGTGCTAAACCTGGAGAAAGTGCATTGTGCTGGTGGAAAACCTACTGTGAAAGAAAAGCCCGCCACCCAAAGAAAAGCGCACGAGTGTCGCGTGATGAAGATGAAAAAGCCATCGACGCCATCTCAAATTTCTATAAAAGTATTTGCAACTACTGTGTTTAATTGTTAAAACAAAAAATGCGAGATTGCAATGTGAAAGCAATGCCGCGCAATGTTAATAAAGTATAGAAACTATAGCGGAGCCGGCATATATTATTTGGCGGATCATCTTGGGCTATCCTGCTGTCAGAGCCATCTTCTAATCAATACCCGTTCCTCCCACTCCAATTTGTGTCTTGCAGAAGAGTTCGAGGATGACTTCAAGGTGCATCTGCCGCTTTTGGTGGCCAGGAAGAGGAAGACGGCGGGTGGCTGTCGCAAGCAGAACTTTGACCACCTGGAGGTGAGCTTCACCAGGAGCAATCGGGGCAACAACCTGCTGACCATCGACGGGAAGCCCTTCACCCTCAATCGCCGGATCAAGGATGTCTGCTACTGGGAGTGCGTCAAGCTGCGCTGCAAGTACATCAAGTGCTCCGCCCGCGTGGTGACCAAGTCTAATCGGATCTCGGCCCTGCGCGGGCTCCACAACCATCCATAAGCTACAAACTACCTACCTGTGCCATCTCATTAGTCCAATAAAGGTGTTTCCGTTGACCAAATAGCCCTCTTCCGCCGTTGTAGTTTCTGTAGTGTCCTTTCGCGTATCCCAGGAGGCCCTCTGACTAATCTCTCCTACTCCTTTGCAGCCTGCTACCAACTGGTTGCCAATCGCCGGGGCGGTAAGAACCTGATCTTCCAGGGGCACATGTACTCCGTGGAGCGCAAGTACCGAAACAGCATCAACTGGGTGTGTTCCAAGAACAGCAACAATGCACTCCGCTGCCCGGCGAGGTGCGTTACCAATCCGGAAAGTAGCACCGGCATCAAGCTGAGCCACCGACACCACAACCATCCGGCAGATTCCTTCAAGCTGCACAAACGTCCGCGTCGCAAACGTTCCAGCAAGCGCAGTAGCAGTTAACCATGTCTCCAGTTTGGGATCTGCAAAGCAAGCTGGTCACCTGCCACAACAGGATCTACCAATTGTTAGTTTAAGCTAAATAGCCTTAATATATTATCTTTTCGTTATCGCATTGTTACATTTTGGTGAAAGGGAATCTCTAGTCATCTAACTCCACTGTCTGTTATTCATAACCTATGAAATATGGTAGTTTTAAGATGGTTCATTCAGTTCACAAAGCACCCTAAGACATTGCTTAGTTAATACTATATCTGCACACTTAAAGGTAGTTTTAAGCCTTAACAATATTTTTTCACATATGTGACTTACTATGGCAATTTCTTAACAGGTTCTCTGCATCGTGGTGTTTATAGACAGAACGGATTTACAATCATCGATGGCTACCGCTTTGTGGTCGGCACCACAAATCTGCGCCGCACGTACTTGAAGTGCGCCAACTTCCGCAGCCGTTGCCGGGCCCGCGCAATTGTAAATAGGGACACGAACAAAGTGCGGATGAGGCATGAGGGCCACAATCACAGCCGCAAAGATGTGGTGAGCGGACGTAACTTTAAGAAGTAGCAGGTACCAAGCTGTCTTAAGGAATAAACAAACGGTTTCCGTTAAAAAAGGTCGCCTGCTTTTCACTACTCCAAAAATGCCATTCTGCCATTCTTTACATTTAAATTGAAAACTCAAATTATCCACTAATGAAAATGTATAATCTTTTGCAGATAACTCGAAGCTAGCCCAGTATGTGCGCTCCAACCGAGGAACCGATCTCGTTTACCACGAAGGAAATACCTATACGCCCAATGAAAAGTTGAGGGAGGGACAGAAAAGTCGCGACTGGAAGTGCTCCATGTATCACAAGGCCAAATGCCGGGCCCGCCTGGTTACCCGAATCACCAGGGGCGGGGATATTATCCACGTAACCAGCAACCGGCACACGCATCCCACAATGTATACCACACAGAAAATGGACACGCGCGTGGAGGACCGTAAACTTTGCCTCGAGAGGAATCCACTCTGCATTAACCCACGATCGATTAAAATGCAGAGCAAGTAGTCAGGCTATGATAAACATAATATCTGATTCGACCAATTTTATAAAATTTTAGGTAAAAAGTTTAAGCAGTTCGGAATTGGAGGTCATCAACTAATCTGATTGCTCAAAGATAACAGACAATGCCCAAAGAACATTACAATTGTATTTTATTAAAAATTTCTAAACAAAAAAAAAACATCTTTATAATTTAAACTTATTAAATATTTTTATTATTTATATGTATAATTTGAGAAACATTAAGTCTGTAAACCCTTAAATAACATGGATTTTTAATTCCACAAGCTTTTTGACTGATAACATTACTAATCTAAATATTCTTTTTTTACAGATAGCCTCTCGAAATTGAAGCATCTTCCAGTAGAGGCGATATACGATAAGGACGGCAAGCAAATGGACTTTTTCCCCAACATTCGAATCGTCCTGACTCAACAAAAGAAGATACAGCTACTTTATAAAAAATATACTTTTACCAAAAGCAACCATCACGGACCCACCATGTACTGGCACTGCCGGAGCCGTCGGAATGGAAGACCTTCATGCAGAGCCCGATTTTTGACGATTAAGCTTAAGAACGGACGGTACAAGGTTTGTCTGTCCCAACCGGAGCACAATCATCCGCCTTCGAAGCGTCGCTTTAAGCTACATAATTAGATTTTAAGCTGAGCAAAATATAGAAGAGCCATGACTTGGCAAACAGTATTACACCGCCTCTGAATCTGTAGTTGTAGCGAATAATTCAGCAATTGACAATTTACTAATCACAATTTGTACCTTCTCCGTCCACAGAAAGCAGCGTGGCAATCTACTCGGCAACATCCCGGGGAAGAATGCAACTGATCTACGGCGGTCAGCCGTTTATTTTCGAGAAGACTCTGAAACTATCTTCGGGGGAGGAGAAGCGCTTCTGGCGATGCAACCAATGGTGGAACCAGAAGTGCCGCTCCCGCGTCTTCACCATCAACGATGTCGTCTGTCCGCTTAACCGATTCCACACGCACGAGGAGATTGTGCGGCGCAAGAAGCGAGTACGCCGCGTGCCGCCGGTGGAGACAATTGCCAAGGTGGTCACCACAACAGCCAGGCACAGCAGCAGCAGACGCATCAGCAACAAGAAATTCAGCTGACCAGCGATGCAATGTTAACCAATGCTGGAGCAATCCTCGAGGACGAATCTCCTGCCACGATCGATGTCAGTGAGCTGGGAATGCACCTGAAGTACGAGGAGATCGTAGCGGATGTCACGGGCATTGTGGGAGCCACGCGAGTGGTCAGCCGTCGGAAGTGAATTCCGACTTTTCACAGAAATGGCTCCATTTTTTTAAGACGAAAAATCGCAGGGTCAGATTTTACTATATAGAAAATTCGAAGCATTCTATAATTTTTAAACTTGCCACTTCGAAAACTAAGAGCTAGATACTTTTGTTGAATTTAAAAAAGGCTAATTACGATTACCCATATAAAATATTTAAATTTTAATCTAAGAATATTTTAATACTATTTTTCAAGGTTTCACCTCCTTTTAATTGTCGCACTTTGTCAGAGATTCTTTTCTATAGATAAAATTCTTTTCTTTCTGTTTTTCCGTTCTTTTAAAAAGCCAACTATTTTAAAGCCCCTTAACGGACAAGCTAAGTTAGCAATTATGATTCAGATTATACACACGTAAATATATGTAAATGTAATAAATGTAAGCCCTAAACAGTGCAATTGAATCGATGTAGCATCTACGAATCTTCTCCAGTTCCAGTTTGAGTACTTTGTTAACCTAAATTGAGTTTTACTAACCAACTGGGTCACACATCTCCTCTCTTTTCAGGTGACGCCCCTCAGTTCTACTTCACCAAGGGCCAGCGAGAGTCCATTAAACTAAACTACGACGGTCATAGCTACGTAAAGTTCATGGAGAACGGTCGCGGAACCAAATGGATATGTGCCACAAGGTCCACCACCAAATGCCGAGCTCGCATTCGAACCACGAAAAACAACCGCCTTGAGGTGTTGCATGCCCCCCACAACCACGATCTTCCGCCGACGAAGAAGGATCGCGGAAGGCTTCGTCAAAGGATGAAGTCCAGGAAGTAACTGAGAGTGTAACTGACAACAACCAACTTCGAACTTATGTTGGTTTTCTAATGATTAAAGATGTTTATTACATTTACTGTTCAGTTCATTAAATCTTAGTAATGCAAAATAATTAACTTATCAGTTTAATTGTTTATAATATAAGTATAAATGCTTCTGAACTAGCTTATTTGTCTTTATCATAGAATTAAACACATTTTTTTTAGTTTTCCCTGAATCGGTGTATTATAGATTTACAGTTTTGGAATTACTTTAATTTTTAAAGCCGAATATTTGCCTTCTTTTTTTAATTTAATTTTTAATCAATGCCATGATAACATTTAAAAAATTCCAGTTAAGACTGTTAAGACCAAGAGCTTGGTAGCCATTAACATTCCATGTGATTAAACGAGGATTATCTCATGACGTCTATTTTTTATATTAATAGTTATAAACTAGCAGCTCAAATATTTTATCGCGATAAATAAAAATGCTGAATAAACGATTCAACCCCGCTGAAAAATACAGAAATGATCACGAAACTAAGGATCTAATTGATATTTATAAATTCCTCTTTGATAAGATCAGAGGGTGAAGAGTCGTCTGCTTTCGGTGGAGCGTGTTTTGTATCGAAACATTTAGCGCACATCCACTCACCTCCCGTGCAAGTGATGCAAAAAGTTCTGACCCTTGTCAAGTTCTCTTTGTGGGCTTTCAGGCAACTGACACAATCTCCACCGTGTTTATTCCTCACCAAGACAAGATTATGTTGATTCCAGGAGGTCCTAGCGATATTTTCAACACAGTCCAGCATACGTTTCGAAAGCTTTTTCACCGGTCCTCTTGTTTGTTTAGCATTACCTGTACTCCTTAACGGTTGCGCTTTCCTGACAAAAATCTTTGGACGTAGACTACGTGTAAGTTTCTCGAAATCTGCAAGGAAAAAAGCACAAGGATGTATTTTTTTACAAAATATAAATTTAGCCGAAATGGTTATCTAAAAATAAAACAACTTAACAATTTTAGTTTCTTGAATACGTTTTGAGTTTTTTATTAACTTAATACATAAATGTGCATATTGCAACTGAAAGTTGAAAATATAAAATTTACGAAACAAACAGAATTTATAGTCATTACATTATAGATCTACTCTGAAATTATAAAAATCAAATAATATTTTGAAATAATTTTTCTTAATTCCTTGAGGAGTGTAGTTCCTCGAAGCAGGTTTCGCACATCCAGTTGCTGCCTGGACATGTGTCGCACAGTGTGCTGATCCTGCTCAGACCTGTAACGTTTTTCTTTAGACAATTCACACATTTTCCCTTTAAGCGAGGCAATCCCACATTCACAAAATGATGGTGATTGGACGAGGTGCGGAGAATGTTATCCGGGTTCTTCAGGTTTATTCTACGCACGGGCTCCACACTGATCATTTCTGCTGCAGCCAAACGGACTGTGGGTAGAAGTTTGTCCAACTCGGTTCTGCCGCACCTTTTGAATAGGTTTTATTATTCGTAAACCTTTGGCACCTGCAAAAACGGAGAAGAATAAAAATTAGATTAGATCGGTAACGAATAAATCTGATATATTAAGGTTATTACAATGAGAACTTTATCTATATATCGGCAGCTTTTAAAAATAAACAGGTTCCATGGTTGTTATATAACTATTTTATTTAATTTCACAGCTTCAAAGCTGTGGGTCCTAGGAAATTCGTCCGGCTTTTCTTATAACTTTACCTGCAATGAAAAAAAATATTTTGAATCTTCATATTAGTCTTATACGAAATGGGATAAACAGGGAATAAAATGTCACAGTTAAAAAAAATTGAATTTAAATTAAATACAATCTAGAACTTACGGTTTAATTATCCTTTTTGTCAGGGAGAGATTCCCAATCAATTACTCTGGGGACAAATGTCTTTAGCCTTTCGGGTGGCTTATGATTGTGGAAGCCTCGGATTGATTTTATTGATTTAATGTGTGTGGTGAGCGACGAGGTGCAGCGCAACTTTTTGTACATGGAGCAACGCCAGAAGGCCAAACATTTTTCAGGATTCCTAGTGTGGCAGGTGAAGGTGAATCCCTCGTGGACCAGTCTTCCTCGATCATCGTAGGTGAGCACTAAAATTGAAAGACTAAGTTAGTTAATGGACACAGAATTTAAGCTTACTTTTCGAAATTTGAGCTGAAAATATATCACAACGGAGAACAATAGCTTAAATGAGTTCAAATCTTTATTTCAGTTGATCATTTGAAGGAAATTGTGTTATTTTGTTTATGAAAAATATAAACCAAAAAAGATCCTTCATGGATAACATGGTAAATTGTTGGAGAAACTAAAATTAAGGCTTACAGCTATATTCACAATCTTATTCACTGAACTTCTCTTTAAATTCTCTTCATTTGATATCTAAATCATAATAATACCTTTTTACAAGTCAAAATGCACACGCAAGTAATTGTATGTACTTTCCATCTCTGTTACTTAGTAACTACATTGCACTGCAGAGACCAGGTTTCCTATTCGTGCATAAGCATCATGGATGCGTGCATCAGTTCGTGATCCGACAGCTGCAATGTGGCCGCATCGGTGGTCAACTGGTGGTCATCGATCAACTCCGCCTTCGGCTCTTGGAGCTGCTGCTGTGTAAAGCTGTGCGTTCTGGAGATCTTCCTGCCGGTACTGACTGATGCCATTTTATTCCGCAAAATGATCTTGTCGATCTTCTCCGTGTGCGGCTGATGGTTATGTAGCCCTCCAGTTATGCTCTTCAGGCGACCGTTCTCCAGGACACAGCGCGATCGACACCGCATTTCGTGCAACTTTTTTGAGTAGTTGTGACAGCGCCAGTACTGTTTGTTGCTCTTGCGACTGTGGCAGTTGTACATATAGCCATTTAGCACCAGACATGGCGTCGCCCAGGGGCTCTCTATGAAGACTAGCTTGTTGCCATCTGTAAAATAAAAGTTATTGTTTAATTAGTTAGCAGTCTAGTTTTGGGGATATAAGGGGCTTATAATGATGGAGTAGTCCTTTCCAAAATGAGCTCCATTCCTTGTTTTGGTCTCAGTTTATTAGAGGGTAAGTACGAATTACGTTTACAGAAGTCAGAAAAGTGGCTTAATCTAAGTTCGAGTGGGTGGGCCGATTTGTATGGCAAACTATTGAATTATTTTGCGAAATTAGAAAACTAAGTAGTATCATGCTTAATTAAAATAATCATAAATAATTTAGACATATACATTTTTGACTGGAAACTATCTCCTAAGAAATTAATCTTAGTAAAATATTTACTAATATAAACAATTTCTTAGACCCAATAAAATATTAGATCTTAAGTACAACATAATACCATTTTGGTTGTCAGTTCTCCAAAGAAATCGGCCCACTCCAAGGTTCGTGACTAATATAATCTTAGGTGCTAGTTGATTACTCCTAGAGGGGCTTGGTCTTCAGCAGGGATCGGCGTTTGGCCTCCTCCGCCTGCCACCTGGCCTCCCGTTCCCGGTCCCGCTGCTGTGTCCGCTGCTCCTCCGCCTCGGCCTGCAGTTCCTCCTCCTCCTCGGCGGCGTCGACCAAGGCCTGCATCTCGATCTCGGTGGCCTCGGCGGCGGGCAGGAAGAGCTTGCAATCCTTGCCGTCCTTGGCGGTCACAATGATATTGCTGCTGCCCAGATACTGTGAGATCTTCGGGTTGGAGGCGCAGATCTCGATGTACTCATCCAGTTCCTGCTCCACCTTATAGAGCTGCCGCTGGCCAATCCTTGACGAGTGCGACTCGTGGTTGTGCTGACGGCGTGCGTCGATGAAGTGACCTTCGCGCGTGATGACCACCGCCTTGCAGCGGAGCTTGAGGACATCCGCACATCGCCAGGTGGTCTGTCCATTGGCCTGGGTGAGCTTCTTGTTGTAGATATAGTTGCGGAACACCAGCTGGGCGTTCTTCTTCTGGCTCCGGATGAAACTGATCTCCGTATCTGCAAGTGGCCCGAAGATAACCGAAAACAAAGGGGTGACAAGAAGGCGGGGAAGTTGGTTTAGTGGGCGCAATATTACCAATTTCTAATACCTAAACTAGTTAATATGTACTATGGCTTAAGCGCTAGGCTAGGATCGGCGAAATAAAACAACATTTAGTTTAGACTTTGGCATCAAGCAGTTTATTGGCAGACAGCTAACCGTGGGACCCATGAATATGATGGTATAATACTTACAGAATCCCGGAACATAGCATTTTACAACTTACTGGAGCATCCTCATGCGAATTCACATCGCTTGGATTTCAAATCGGAATTATCACACAACACAAGGGTGGAAAACAATTAGCACTGAACACACCGAGGCTTGGGCCCATTTCACTTAACACCACACTTTTTCACAGGCAGGAAATATGTAATTAGTTTGTAAACTAAAGAACCTTGTAATTCACATGGGGTAAATTAAAAAAGAAAACAAATCCAGCTTGGTTTTTCTGAATAATTTCCAACGGCGTTGCCACTCTTTTAGAATTTCAGGGATGCATTTCCAATTAGGGCTACCAGAAAGTGGCAACGCCATCAAAGTAGAGCTACAGAAAAAATTTACAGAATTTAAAAATAGTTTCGATAATTGTTTATTATAATCTTTTCAAATACAAACGAAAATTGTGGTATTAAATCTACGATCTTAGGACCATGTTCGTCGTAACTAAACGTAACGCACATTACTATTTAAATACAAACTTAACCATTTCTTTCTTCTGCATAATTAGATTATTAAAAAGGTATTTTATACAAAAAAAATTCGGCGTAGAACTTCAGAAATTTTCATAGATGACCTTTAAGATAAATATAATTAAATAAATATCTCCAATAAATTAAATACTCGGTACTCTTAAAAAATTTGTCATTCAACAATGAATGAAATCACCCACTTAAACAGTGCAATAAATATTACAATAAAAGAAGTACTGTTAACTAAACGCAAATTAACAGACCGAATTGTTGGAATTATTCAAACTACGAGCAGGAAACTCAAATCGTAATCGAACCTTAAAAACTTGTAATTTCGATACCTTGCTACATGCAAAGCAATCTTTCCTTGTTAGGTCTAGTACTCATTTCATTCAAAAACCTTAAGAAATTAAAATTCACATACATTTTGATCATTAAATTTGCTACCCACCATTTGTATAGATGTTATTTTTCAGTTTTAGGCTTTAAGCAGAATACTACATAAAGTTCCGTCGCCCGAATCTACTTTCCAATTTATAAATGCATTTGAACTTAATTTTGACAACTAGGCGTTAAAAACAATTTTTAATACAATTTCCTACAAAAATCGATCAGTGTCCTGCACTGAGATTCTAAACATATATCTCTTCCCGAAAAGCACTGGTCTGGTAACTAAATTTGATTAAAACAAAAAATAATTTCCTTTGGTAATTAAATACACAGTGCACAACCTTTTTTTAAAGTTACTTTTAAGACTCGGCAATAAATGCCGTTGCTAGAATTATATCAGCAAGCTTTTACGTTGCTTCAACAAGTCTAGACAACATCTTGGTGAACGAGATGGAGAACCTTTAGCCGAAACATATCTAATCATCAACAGAGAATTATTATTTAAACAATAATGCGCATGCTCAAATAATAACGCTTTGGTGAAGTAAGACTTCTGCCCTAGTTTGAGCGCTTTGCCCAAAAAAAAATACCTGCAATTTAATAAAAATATATAGATAAATATTTATACGGCTACTGGTATTACCTTAATTAAATGCACATCATCATGAGGGTCCAGGTCGCAGCTCCAGCATCAGTTTGTTCTCGACAGCTTTAGAGAATTTCAACACTCTACTCACCTTTTAACCAAACTTTTAAAAAACCGCGTGATCCTGCCGTCTGTGCATTAATTAATATGCATCAGACAGCCGATCTGCCAGGTGTTCTTTAGCGTTTTGAAATAGAACACAGGCTTTCTTAACTAGTTATTAACTAAGGCCAGTAAACTAAAGCTTAAATTTGTTTCGAAACAAATTTAAACGAACTTTACCAGATTTTAAAAGGGCAAGACTTTCGCTGGCAATGTAGATAAGTTTAGAAAACGTACATCAAATGTACACCTTAATAAAGGTACAAATTGGAAAATGTAAACATCTTGCAAGCGAAAACATAGACCTTTTCTAAATACTACTTATAACTAATGGCCGTTGGCCATATTTACTGGGGGAATTCAACCAACCTTGAGCCTCTGTGTTGCCCTGATCCGCGCTGGTGTCGACAAACGAGGAGTCACTGTAGTTCTGCGACTGCTGCTTGACCACCGCCTTGGACGTGGTGGCCGTCACTCCGCCGCCGCTTGTATTGGCCGCCGTCTGGTTGCCCGCATCCTCGTTCTCCGTGAAGTAGCTGTCGTCGTAGCGCATGTCTCCGTAGGCATCGTCCTCCACATAGGTGCCCTCGCCATCGCCGGCGGCATCACCATGATCCTCAGAGTAGTCAGGTTCGGATTTCGTGGGTAATTCCATTGGGAGATCAATATACTCGGCTTCCTCCTGCTGCGGCTGGTGGCGGACCTGCTGCGTCTGCTGGTGGAGCTTAGCTTTCTGCCGCCGAGACCACAGCGGCTTGTACGGTGATCTGTTGCGGCACCAGTTGGGTGGTTGTCGTGGCTCCAGTTTCAGTGGCCGAATCGAGGGGGTCCATTACATTGGCAGAGGCGCTTGTCTTGGAGCGCTTTACGCCGCTACTCGAAGAGGCGGTGGTCAGAGAGGATCGGGCGGAGCGTTTGTTTGTCGACACCAGCGTCGCCGTCGTCGTGGTTCCAGTCTGCAGCTGCTGCTGCGTCTGGATCTGCTGCGCCGCCTGCTGTTGCTGCGGCTGCTGCTGTTGTACAATGGTGGCTTGGGGTGCGGCCGTGGTCTGGATGACGATCTGGGTGGTGCCCTGTTTGTCGTCGCCCAGTCCGTCGTCCACGGTCTCGATCTTGTAGCGGGCGGAAGCTCGCGGCTGCTGGCGCTGAACCCGCTGAGCCGGTAACTGCTGTTGTTGTACATGAGGTGCTGCTGGCGGCGGGCTGGGTTCCTGCGGTGGCTGCGGCGCAGGATCGTTCTGGAAAACGGATTTTAAAAATTAAATTAATAGATATAACTTAAGGCGAAGTAAGGTGTGCCCCAAAAATGATTTATTAAAAAATTCAATCTAAATCTGGAAGTCTCTTGATAAGAACCCTATTAAAAATTAGAAAAAAAAATACAAATTCTTTATAAACAAAACTATTGACAATAAATACGGCTATCTATAAGAAAATTAAGTACTTTAATTTTTACCGAAAATATTTAAAAATCATTTCTCTCCAAAATGCAAAATGATTAGTTACTAAAATAAAATCGCCGAAAGCCTGTTTCTAACTGCAAGTTTTATGGTTTTATTTTTTTTAATCTCCGGTACAAATGAATGTTTATGCTTTGGCACCGAATTCGCTGCGAAACAAAAACAACCACCCAGTTGGCAGTTGCCATAAAGGCGAGAGTGAGACAAATGCCGCAAACACACGCATATAGTTGTCCCTTTCTGGCACGCGTGCCTTTTGGCATTTGGTTTGCGAGAAATTTCTCGGTACAGTCAAACCATGCTCTTATACAGACGCTGGCGTGTATGTATTGGGCGCGCAAACGGCGATGCTTTCGTTATTGTTGTTTTTGCTAAAGTCCCCCCCACCGATTCGACATACCCACTATATTAAGTGTACATATATACTCACATCCGTTAGCCCCTTGATTTGCAGCGATTCCGCGGTGCTAATAAACGCGGGCAGGGCGTCCTGCTTCACGTTGACCTCGCCGCAATACATGAACTGGATGAGGTCCTTCAGCGCCGAGTGGCTTACGTTGTTCAGGAATACTGGATAATACAGGGAAATACGAATATCAATACGGGCACCTTTGAAAGCAGAGTCCAAAACTCACCGATAGCGTGGGTGTTCGACGGCATCTGGGTGAACATCTTGCGGAAGAAGGGCGAGCAGACGGACAACACCAATCGGTGCGCCTTCACAATGTGCCCCTCGGCCGCCAGGGAGACGTCCACCAGGTCCCCGCGACATAGCGACTCGTGGAAGCCAGCCGACAAATTCGTGTTGAAGTTGTTCCAGCACAAGCTGAACTGCTCGTCGTCCGCCATCTTGGACGAAAATCAATACTTTTCTGTATCTATGCGTTTGCTTGGCTGCAGGCGAAAAAAGTGCATTGAGCGGTTATTATTAAATGTTTTAACTGACCAACTGGCTAAAACATTGTTTACAGCCAGTAGCGAGTGCCGAAAAAAGGTAACAGCACACACAAAAAATGCAACGCAGCCAAAAAGCAGGGAAATTCACGCGTCTGTACTTGCATGTGTGTGTGTGTGTCGTGTCTGTGCGAAATATGTGGCTTTTTACACTGGTTGGTCGCGAAAGCTTGTACATTTTCACCAGCAATGCTCTTACTCACCTCTATTTAAATATTTCTCACTAAAATAACCATTAGGCAAAAGTAAAATTTAAGTTTTATTCGCGCGGACGACCGAGAACGCGTCCGATTTTGTTCAGCGAAAATTAGAGATGTGCAAGTGATTGGATCTGGGTTAGGATGTCAAAAATATATTAAAATATCAATATATCGATATATATTTATATCGTGATATTCCACAACGATTGTATTTCGTTGCGATTGGCAATTGTCAGCTCACAAATGTTTCCATAGAGGGCGCCCGTTTCCCTAAACCAGTTTCCCCCTTCCGCCAATTTGGCGCTCCTAAATGTTAGATTTCATGGTTTTTCTAACAGCAATGTTAAGATACAACGTTTTCTTACATTGGCAGAGCAGCGGCAGAGGCGCAACAGTTCTGCCAATGTAAGAAAACGTTGTATTTTAACATTATGTTAAATTGAGAGTGGTGACCACGTACTTATCGATAAGTCTGGCTTTGAAAAGTATACCGATTTTAATATACCAGAAACATTACTTAAGCGGTCACTCTGAATTTTAGGGAGGGTGTATCGGCTGCATAGCGGATGCACACTCCTTGCACAGCATTACACTTTTTTTCTTAAATACGTTATTTTTCAAACTTAAATGTGATGCTTTACTAAATTACTTTTTAACAAATCACACTTTGAACATAAACTTTTTAAACTGGATTTCAACAAAGTAAGAAGTTATTTGTGAGGTGTCTCTGGCCACAGCCCTTCAAATTTTCTAAAGAGATTAATATTTCAAGATTGACAACTAAAATAGTTAATTTTGTGATCAGAATAGAACTTATTTTTATAATTATTGATCGTTTCACTGTAAAACAATTACCAAAAGAGGAATTTGTTTAAGTTAATTTGACAATTCCAGTTAGAAAAAAAGGACACTTTAAAATAACTAATTTCCGATAAAAAAAAGTCTTTAGTCCAAACAGGAAATTCACTTTTTTTATTCCCATTCTACGAAGATGCAGGAGTATAAAAAAGATAAAAATATATAAAAGTGACTTATACATTTTATACTTTCAGCACCTGTTTCTACGATTGGTCAAAAGTGTTTTTAAATGTACAAAAGTACTTGAAATGAATACTTCGGTGTTATTCGATTTTATCATTTGTCAGCTTAGTAAACTCATCAAATCAAGTGTGCGAAAATCTGCACTTGAGCGCCACTTGACATCCAGTTTATACACGATACACTATAAGCAAACCACCGAACGGAGGGACTATAAAACTTAAGGACTTTACAATAATAAATACAGATACTCAAGCTCAAGTAGCGAAACAAAATCTGCATAAAGTGGCTGCGAACAAACAACTAATAACAACAGGGAGCAGGCAGAGGAATTCGTGACGTTGCAAGTGGATATACGAAGGAGTCGGTTATTGAATCTGATAGTAAGGTACAATGCCTGTGATTGTTTAAAGATACACAAAGGCATGTGTATGTGCAGTGTACACACCTACACATGGTGGTTGACTCATAGATAGAGCGAAGAGGATGGTCATAGAGAGGGTAGCAAAGAAATGCTTTCTCAATCACGCAGATCACGCAGGACTTCCAATGAACTGATTGAATTATATCTTAAATTTAATTTTGTTTATATATTTTTTATTTTTGGTGGTTATATGAAATTAATATTTTCTTAAAATGCAAGTGACTTGGTGATTAAATGATTTCATATTGATAGGTGTAAAATTACGAAAAATTCTATTTTATTTTTTAAATTGTAAAATTATTGTTCCTTTGTATTATACTAATATTATACCATATAATAAAAATTAATAAAACAAGCACATCTCTATCCGAAAAGATGAACCCAAAGAACGGGATAGAGAGAGAAGTCCGCATTCCGATGCTGTGCTGTGATTGGCTTCAGGGCGGCCATTTTCCCCATAACGGTACTCGTGTGCGTCTGTATGGCACACCACCATACGCACCCAAGAAGACCATGTACTATAGGGAAATCTGGGGTGAAAGAAGTACTCGTTCAGTACCAAAATCGAGCTGACAAATTGCAGACACGGTCGAGTGCGCATCGGAACGGCACTTTACGTCTTTCGGCTTACGGGTTACGGGTTACCAACCAGTTCGATCTCGATTACGGCTTCGGTGGGGTGTACTCCACCACCTACTTGATTGCCCGGCTACCGAGATTCCCAAACCCATTCAAGTGTCGCAAGTTCAAGTGCGATTTGGCAAATTGTCGTATTTATTTAAATTCCAAGTGCTTCTCAAGTGGCCAAGCGATCGCATCGCGAGGATGTTGCAGCACCATCAGCAGCAGGCTCAATCGGGTGGCTATTACGACTACAATCAGTCCCCCAGTCCGGGCAGTTTGACAAATGCGGATTCGCTGAACACCACTCCGTTTTCAGTCAAGGATATACTGAACATGGTCAACCAAACGGAGGCCTACGAAGGCGCCTACGGACACCTCGATAGGTAAGCTTTAGGGATTTGTTATAGGGGATCATGTTAGTAAATACCTCCTTTCCTTACAAATTATTTAGAAGTCATTGCCTCTCTATTTAGACGTTTTAGGGATATAACGAGGGTTTAAATCTAAATGGAAATTAGAAACAAGGGATTTCTTGATTAACAAGGAAATAATAACAATATCATGTTTTAGTTTAACTCATAAACTTTCTATACTAAATTTAAATCAACCAAAGGATTCTGAGAAGTAGAGCCTGAAGGATAACCCTACGCCAACTGTTATTTAACTGATATTTACTTATTACCCAGCATCTTCTTGAACATCTCTTCCACTTCTACCTGTCAGTAACTTCTTCACAGCGCACTTCCCATTCCCGAAAGCATTTTATTTATTTTTATTTAATAGGGCTCCATAGGAAAATTAATTTCTACCAATTTTCCAACGAAAGATAATATTTTGATAACCTTCCGTCGAGACGTAGCAGAAGAAATCCTATGAAAACACATAGAAAGCATGAATTGCAAATAGGATTTGGGTCCGGAGAACGTCGAGGTTCTCGCCGAGGCTTTGACAAATCATCGTTATTTGTACAAGAGGCCGAAGACAAAGATGAGAAGACACAGTGTTAACAATAAGAACAACAGGCAGGCAGTCAGTCGGGAGTTAGAGGTGGTCAGTCGCCCGATCGCCTCGATCCTCTTTTGGGCTGGTCAACATGTGTGATTCGCATGTGTGCGTCCGCCGCCCAGGGGCGTCTTTAATTTCCTGATGAGCCATGAAATGATGTCACCAAGGATCCTGTCGCGCCAGCAGGAAGTGGGCAAAAAGTCTACGGTCCGGGGAGCCAAAATGTCCGGCGTGATGCAACATATGGCGGCCATATAGCTCGAGTTCCGTGTTTAACCTTTCGCCTTTCTCATTTCCCCGCTTTCCCGCAGTGCTGCCGCTGCCTCGGCGCTCTATGGCGCCGGTGAGTACCAGCAGCACCTTCATCAGCACCACATCCGCATCCGCATCAGTACCACAACCACCAGCAATCCGAGTTGCCGGTCCCCCAGCAGCAGCAGCAGCATCAATTGCATCCCCAGCACTTGGACGATGGCACCACCAACACGACCACATCGTCGTCTCTATCGCCGCTCCTGCCCCCGCCGCCGCATCAGCTTTATGGCGGATACCAGGACTACGGAATGCCCGCCCACATGTTCCAGCACCATCACGGACATCATCCCCACCAGAGTTTCCAGCACTCCGCGACGGCCTACAACATGTCCGCCTCGCAGTTCTACGCCGGAGCCTCGGCGACGGCCTACCAAAGTCCCGCCAGCTACAACTACAACTACGCGGGAACCGGAAGCGGAATCGGAACCGGCGAGGTGTACGGCGGAGTCACGCCCTCGGCATCGGTGGGCATCAAGAGCGAGTACATACCCACGCCCTATGTGACGCCCTCGCCCACCCTGGACCTCAACAGCTCCGCGGAGGTGGACAGCCTGCAAACGCCGGCGCAAAAGCTCTGCGGGAATCCCCTGGCGCAGCGCCTCATGGAGACGGCGAGCAACTCGGCCTCACTAAGGAGCATTCACAGCGCCGAGGAGGGCGCCAAACGAAGTAAGTACTTTCTAGATATACCAAATATCAAATTGGGGTTTTTAGGATCAAAAGAAATGAGAGTTTAGTATAAATAATATTAAGGAAATTTATTCAAAACTTGTGAAAAACAATAAGGGAAGGGAAATAGTAAGCATTGATTTCGTAAGACCACAATTAATAGTAAAGGATTCCTGAATTGTAAAATAGATTTTACTTTAAAAGGCAATGAAGACAAAGAAGTTAACCCATTCTATTTAGATATTTCTTATGACTTTATAAGACCACAATTGTCTAAAAATATTTCAGGGATAATATAGGGTTTCAAAACTTTTTCTCTATAAAATAGTAGTTTCTTTAAAAAGTAGTTAAGATAAGAAAGTTCCGTAGAACCTTTACCTCCTATTGCAGAAATGTGGTAAAAGGATATTCAGAAAGTCAAATACACAGAAATGTTGATCTTAGCTTGGCTCTTCACCATTAACAAAATGGATATGGAAAATTAATTTTAAAATATGTGGAAATTCTTAAGTCAATTATGTTAAATTTTGAAATGTTCTTAAGTTTCCTTTTTAATGGCATATCCTAGATATGCACACATCCAACAAAAATTATTATATTTTAGATGTTTCTCGTACTAAATGTTCTTCAATTTTGTCTACCTTTCAGAGGACAACAGCCAGGTGACCTCCTCGCGCTCCGAGCTGCGCAAAAACAGCATCAATGGCACCGGCAGCCATAGCCATGGCAGCAACAATGGATCCTCCAAGCCAAGGATGAAGCGAAAGCCTCGGGTGCTCTTCTCGCAGGCTCAGGTCCTGGAGCTGGAGTGTCGCTTTCGGCTGAAAAAGTATCTGACCGGAGCAGAGCGCGAGATAATCGCCCAGAAACTGAACCTTTCGGCGACGCAGGTGAAGATATGGTTCCAGAACAGGCGATACAAATCGAAACGGGGCGACATCGACTGCGAGGGCATCGCCAAGCATCTTAAGCTGAAGTCCGAGCCCCTGCACTCGCCCACCTCGCTGCCCCCGCCGATTCCCAATCACGTGATGTGGCCCCCAACCATCCAGCAGTCCCAGCAGCATCAACAGATCCAGCACATGCAGTAGTTCGCTCCCAGGACGAAGGATTCGAGTCCCTAATTTATTGCAGTTTCAAGCAGAATATATGTTGTAGTTTAAGCAAACGCCTCATAGCTCTAGTACCTTGTTTTATGTATATATTGGACAATAAATAAAGTTTAAGACAAACTATTTCACATAATGCATTTGTTTTTCAAAGTAATTAAAAAACCAAATTTTTTTCTAAATTGTGGTTAAGGAACTTTTACAAAAAATCTATTAACCGCAAAGCTGCCAAGTTCTTCAAAAAATAAACAATTTTTTTTTTAAATTATGCAGAGTTTATTACATTTTTAGTTTTTTCATCAGCTTCTTATTGCTTCTTTGCTTAGTTCAGCCTTTGTCAACAAAAAGAAATTACACCATGGCATATGACTCCTTGTATTTATATCTTTATGAACAGCTTTCGATCGGCCACCGATCCATTAGGCACCGCATCTGCGTATAATTGCCGCCGATCGCCGCATAAATCAATTTTATCGGAGCGAGCGATCAGTTTTATGAAAAACGTATTCAAAGGCGAATGAAAACACAACAATTTCCGTTTTAGTGCTGGAAATGTTTTCCCTTTTTCTACTTTTCGCAGGGATTCCACGGCACTGGAAATGGGAATGGGTAAGGGGGAAATGCGTTGGCGGCAGACATTACAAAGGTTGCATTTATGAAACGTTTAAGTGGCATCGTCAATGCAACTGTAAAATGTTTTCCTGCCTCCACAGATACAGATACTCTCGCTGAGATACGAAATGCAGGGCCCAACAACTCCTCCAACTCAACATTTTATGACAGCCATCGGGGCAAAGGCTAATATTTCATTGGGGGCTGATTCGGATGCGGATTCTGATTCTGCTTGTGGTGGTGAATCGGTGGTGTTGTGGCAGTGGCATATCAATTACTCCACAAACACATGGCAGGGGTCAATGGGTGAAGGGAGGTGGCAGCCACAGACCAACAAGTGCAGCTGATCACACTTTCGGTTTCGGGTAATATGGAATTGGATAAATAAAACTTCTGACAGCCGGAGCTTCGGGGGTTAGCCGTCGGCTGAAGATTCCGATTCCGTTGCCCTGGGTTAAGTGTCAGTCACGGGGATCGCGGATTAGCTCAAATGTATACACATAAAGACGCCATTAAAAGTGGCCTCTTGATTCCTAGTTGCTACTGCAAGACAGCGCTAGAGGTTATTAGTAATTAAAGTAAAGAGTGTTAAGATGCATTTTAATTTTAAATAGTTTTAGAACTTTATATCATGTTCATTCTATTGTATAAATTACACTATGCAGCATCAAAAATTTACCTCGATGGATGCTATATTTTTGGATTCGTTACGAATTCCCAAGTTAAACTGCGTTTTCCAAAAAGTTCCCCGACGCAAGGATTCTTAGCAAAAGGACCTCAAAGTTCGAAAAAAGCTGAAATTGGTCAACTTTCCGGAGCTCTCTGAGGCAAACGGATTCATGGTTTGATTCGATGTTAAAGTTTTTTAAAAGATGCACCCTTTATCTTTCAAACCCCATACTTAGAATAATTTTAGGATTTTTATTAACGGAGAAACAAATTTTAGAAAACATAGTCAAAAATCATAAAAGCATACAGCTGCGGTCAAATTAGTAGTAGTGTTGCCGCCCTGTGTTTTTAAAAGTTTGTTGTTGTCACTTTTCTTATCCAATTAGTCTAATAGTACACTTATAATCAACGCAATATGTCCAGGAGAAAATAAATTACAACAAGAAACCTTTAAAAACACCGGGCTGCAACACTATTACTAATTTGACCGCAGCTGTATGCTTTTATGATTTTTGACTATGTTTTCTAAAATTTGTTTCTCCGTTAATAAAAATCCTAAAATTATTCTAAGTATGGGGTTTGAAAGATAAAGAGTGCATCTTTTAAAAAACTTTAACATCGAATCAAACCATGAATCCGTTTGCCTCAGAGAGCTCCGGAAAGTTGACCAATTTCAGCTTTTTTCGAACTTTGAGGTCCTTTTGCTAAGAATCCTTGCGTCGGGGAACTTTTTGGAAAACGCAGTTTAAATTAGGAATTCGTAACGAATCCAAAAATATATCATCCATCGAGGTAAATTTAAAAAGCAGTAAAAATGCTGCACAGTGTTATTTATTTCATTTTATGGAAGAAAGTAAGATTCTTTTTAGTAAATCCAGCGTTCAAGATGAAGTTGAAATAAATATAAATCAATTATTAAGAAGAAAAAATATGAAATATATAATTGGATTTATAGATTTGATACCAACTTTTTTTAGAGAGGCCTTGGTTACTTGCGACTAGACAGTACACAGAGAGAATTATTTAAGTAATTTGTACTTAAATTGAGTATTTTTGTACTCAAAAATTAAGCATGAACACAAATACTCATTCTGAGTACAAAATACTAACTATCAGTACAAATTTGAAAAAATTTTTTTACTCAAATTGAGTACAAAATACATTTATTAAGTACATTTTTCCTCAAAATGAGTACAAACTGTACTCATTTTTGGAATTTACTTGGATAGTATTTTAAAAATGAGTATTGCCATTTCTCAAATTGAGTACTGAAAAATGATTGAATTGAGAAAAAAATTCTCAATCCGGAGAACTTCCTTTCTTACTTACACATTATTTTAAGGGCTATACAGCATATGTTATGTTAATTGTTTCATAATTATGTGAATACTAAACTGTTATAAATAAAACAAACTTCATTTTTGTTCGACCCAAGTCGCCTTCTCCGTCACTCGAACCCCCTACCCTTGTGTTCATGCACGCGCGCACTAACCGGCTGAGCCAAACAAGCATCACATTCAGCAATGTCCAAACCGCGTATAAGATTTAAATTGTAATGCTTGCAATCAATTGGATTTTAAACATTAAATGGAATTGGGCTGATTATACCATAATAAAATAATTAAAAATAAAAAAAAAAACGCAGAATAACAAAAACAAAAATATTTGTGTTTACCGGAATGGGGATTGAACTCACGACCCGAACGACATTAGCTATCAAATATTTGATGGCAAGAGTCATTTACTCCCTAGGCCAGCCTTTTAGAAGGTTCCTGTGAGTAATGTCATACTCAATATGAAAATATTTGTACTCAAGTTGAAAATTGAAGAACTTGTTTCCTAAAATTAAGATTTTTGTGATCAATTCAAGTTTTTTTTCTTAAAGTGAGTTCAATTTGTACTCAATATAAGTTTTTTCCCAAAATTTGTACTCAAAATCAGTACATCCTGAAATTGAGAATACAAATACTCAATTTCAGAACGTCAGAATTCTCTCTGTGTAGTGTTCAAGGACAATATTGGCATCCTGGCTCCCCGCCAAAACTCCCAAAGGAGTTGACCGTGGAGTGGCAAACAAAACGCCCTCGCAGGCTCGCAGGAGGATAATGCATGTCAAGTGGCACTAAACATGACCTAATGGACCACACTGACCAGACACGCCCACGTTGCGAGGGCGGAATATGAATCTGCGACCCATAAACAATTACGGTCTCGTCTTTCAGTGTCGGCGGCAATGTTGCGGCGACGTGTGCCTGTGCCTGAGCCTGTGCCCCACGATGCGGAGTCTAGACCGAGGCAACTCTCAAGTGGAGAATTTGTCATTCCCATATATCACACAAAGGATCGGGGAGTTGGCGATAAGCCAGGATAGAGTTCGCCCTGTAGCGCCGTTTAATTCATGTTGCGTCAGAGGATCAAAGGTTCTGGAGCCGCTGTGGAAGCGGTGCCCCCCATCCCCCTTCTCCCCTCTTCACTGCACCCATAGTTACTTACTTTCCCCGACGGCTTTCACTGCTCTCATTTGCATTTCCTCAACGCACCAGACCGCCAAAGCAAGCGTAAGGTAAGCAAATTAAGATTTATTAACAACAATAAATAAACAATATGAAAAGACTACAATAGTAACCACATAGCACTATCGGTGGTTTTGGGGCCAAAAACAGTCTCGCGTTTCCGCAGCCTTTGAGAATTGCCGCCAGATCAATTACGTAATTATACCCCGCATTGTTCCTAGATATTTGGGTATTCCAAACTAGTTAAACGGTTTGTAAAGATAACCCTTTAAACATAACAAAGCGATAAAACAATATCAACAACAAAATAGTTTACTTATTACCATTTTTTTAAATACAAAGCCAATTTCATCATGATAAAACATTTGGTTTTTAAAAATAGATAAAAACACTGACTTAAGATGATGATAGCTGCATATTTTATAACTGAACAGGATTCAATGGGCTCCATCACTTGTCTTGTACATTTTCTTGAAATTCGAAATGTTTAGAACCGATAGCGTATTTGTCTTATCTAAGAATGTTCTATTCAGGGGTATCTCGAAGGCGACTCTGGTATTTGTGAATGCTATCAACCATCCTTTTCGCCTTTTACTCTCGCTGTCACTGCTCCAGATTCAGATTCAGATCCAACGCTGTCAAGTGGATGGGCTGAGTGACTCTGGCAGCCTCCATTAAAGCCTTTGACATTTTATCGGAAAAAACATCGAGCCGCGCTGTATACATTTTTATTTGATATGCACATCAAATTGCGATCTCGTTTTACATTTGCCCCTCCTACGCGTCCAAGTTCTGGGTGTCTCTGTTTTATATCCATTGGTTTATGGCTTTGTGCGGCTTTCAAGTGGAAAATTGTGACAATTATATTCAAATTAATTGAGTAATTGCCTTTGGAATCCGAGCGGCGGCATTTTCGAGTATTTGATTTATGGCGTGTGGAAGCTGGCACTCAGGAAATTAAACCCAAATAAGCCAATAATCCCATGGCGTTGATATTGCATTGAAATCGATTTACTGAAAGACGCCTCAAGTCAATGAAATTCGAGTTTCTTCCGCCGGCGACCCAGCATCCTAATCTACTTGGCGCACCTGTAAACAATCTCAGAAACTGATTAAATTCTTTATGTATCACAGTGCATAAAACCTTTCACAAGAAATTGGAGGTGTTTGCGATACATAAGCCTAAAATTTGCAATTTTTGATTAATATCAATCATGAACTCTTAACTTTATGATGCTATTATACTAACTCCAAAGAGTTAAGATTCAAATTTTGGAAATCTGGATCTTGTTTTTTGGTAAAAAGAGGAATTTTTTAAAAACACGTACTGCTTTGAACAGCTTACAAAAAAACAAAATTTAAAATTAAATTTAAAAAAGGATAAAAATAAAAATTTTCAAATTTGAATGACACTTGATTGGGAATTTTATTAAATGTCAATTTAATATTTGGATGATCATTTTAATTGCTTCCCCAAAAATAAATAAAAGAAAATAAAGTTTTGGGTTTTTGATAAAATAATGATTTTTTCTTTTGGTTTTATTGCTGTCAATTGAACAAAAATTTCGCCAAATCAAAATTCCGCACCGTTTTGAGCCGCTAACAATATAATAAATTGAATATCGTTACTTTTTTGATGATTTAGAAAAATTAATTTTGTTGCCAATTTTCAAGTTTTTCATAAGGGCTTACATTACGATTTTTTGCCTAAAATGGACCAAAATTAAAATTTCCAGGTTTCAATGCCAATCGATTGGGAATCTCATTACGAGTTCGACGAGGTATGACATTCCATATATGGAATGTCATAAAAATGTTTACCCTAAATCGCCCTAAAAAACTGACTTTTCGCCCGTGGATTAAGAAAATCGCCCATAAATCGTATCCGCTGGCGATTCGCCCGTGTATTTAGAAAAATTTTCTAAAAAATTCCTATGGAAATTTTATTCAATTTAGGGTGATTTTTCTTGAATTGAGAAATATTTTCCTGTTTTTAGGGTGATTTGCCATAACTTTAAGGTATATTTTCCTAAAAGTAAGGGCGAATTTTCTGCTTTTAAAGGCAAATGCCCTAATAAATTAGACAAATTACAAAAAATCGTGTTTGAGCATGCTTAACTGAATTTGGGAAGCATGTACTTTTTTAATGGTTTATATTCTGGGAACTGGGACTGCTTTAATGAAACAACACCGGAGGAGGACACCGTTTCATATTATTGTATTGGTGTGTAGCTATATGGAAGCTGCGTTAAGAGGGGCCTTACCTATACAGCACGCACAGCCGTTAGAACTGAAAAATCATGTTTGTAAACGAATTAGGGAAATAAATATGAGGAGAAAAAACAACTTACTTTTTTTGGTCACTGCGAGAATCGAACCCACGACCTCTCGGTTTAGAGTCTAACGTCCTACCGCTGCACCACAGACCCATCGCGCAAGGCGACGTACAAGCTCTGCACACATCTTTTTTTTTTTTGAGGTCTACGTTATAATTTGACAAAAGGCAACTAAACCTTATATTTTTTTCCTGGCGACTGTGACAATTAGGGCCGTTTTGTCCTTAGTATTATAATCTTAAAAAAAAAAAAAAAAAAGTTGAATCACACAGGGGTCGAACCCACAACCCCACGACCGTAGTCCTCATATAGCAAAGTTGAAAGCGCAAGTGATTAGACCGCTGGACTACCGAATTTCACACTTTTTGAGTGATTTTTAGGGCAAATCGCCCTTGTGTTTAGAAGAATTGTAGGGAAAAATTTAGGGCAATTCGCCGTTGGATTTAGAAAAGGTCAAAACGAAGCAAATCAAAAACAATCGCCCTAAATATTAGAAAAATAGAAAAATTAACCCTAAAAAGATTTTTTTATGGTCACCTGCCTTGAATTTATGTCAAATTTGTCGTGAAAATAGAAAATTTTTCTCAGTTCAAAGGCGAAAATTTTTTTAGGGCGATTTTCTAAAATGTAGAAAATTATTTTTATGAGTGTATTTGGCTCATTATTTCAATTGATTTGAACAAAATACTAATTTGGCAGCACCCATGGGAAGAAGAAAATATTTAAGTGCCTTCCCCAGCGCCTCAAAAAATATTACAATTCCAACTCTCAATGCGTTCGTATCGTATTTAAATTAATTTATTAATAATTTATACAATCTGGAATCAAGTATTTCCAATTGGATTATTTATTTTTTAAATGTCCACTATCACAGTTAATTAAATCGTTCAAACTAGATAGAATAAAATTATTCGAAATCAAATCGAAAAAATTAGAAAATTTCCGTTCCTTTAATTTTTGAAAATGGAATACGTTGGAATCCATAATGTCGTGACTGTGAATCGATATTTCAAAAATAGTTATCTTCGTGACTTCGATAGTGCGCCACTGACTATCGCTTATCGATACGCACACATGCCGGCCAGATTGTTTTCTGCGAAATAATTGTTTATTTTTTGTTTATAAGTGATTTTCAAACAGCACCCTGCACAAAATAATGGAGAGGAACTTGCAGAAACAACTGTACGGCCTATCGCGTGAATCTTCTCCTGGATTACGGAGATATAGCATGCCGGCGGCTTCGGCGGACAGCACGCGAAAATCCTTTTTTGGCGGAAACGCCGGTTGTGGCCAGCTGCCGGGAAACCTCAAAAAGACTGCCCTGACCAACAGGTGAGTGCTCCTCACCCACTTGGTAAACCCTTCTGATCATAATGATTCACTTTCAGCCGGCTCAGCTTGTCCGTGCGCTCCACTCAGTCGATTCCCGGCATCCGATCCGACTATAATGTGGTCGAGAGCTTCGGCTGTCCACTGCCTGTGGTGGTCAATGAAGCCCTCACCTTTGCGGGATCCGGAGCGGGCACAGTAACTGCCAAAGTGACCCAGAATGGTTGGGCTTGGGTAAGAAATCAGTAGTAACCACCTGCAACAATCAGGATAACCAAATGCTGTCTTCCAGGTTGTTCAAGGCAGACGCCTATTAATCTGGCAATACAAAGACACGGCCAAGTCGGGCTCGCCACCTCGTGTGGGTATACCGGCAAGACGCGGTGGTGGCCTCGCCCAGTGCCGGGAGTTGACTCTGCCCTACAGCGACCTGGGGCACAAGAGTGATTTGATTAGCGTTTTCCAAACGGAGGGTCAGCAAATGGCCTCATGTATTGCGGTTTCCGCCACGGGTGAGGTTCGCTACTGGTCGTCTATAGCACATGATGGTAACTCTGTGGATCTGTCGATCCTAACCGGTCAGGAGTTTGTCCAATTGCTCAATCTACCAACACAGCAGGGCTACCTAGCCGTAACCACCACCTGCAATCTTGTGTTCCTTCGGGTGGGTCTAACCAATGGTCGTTACACACTGCACCATAAGACCATCAAGCCAGCTACTAGTTTTCTCGGTGGCTTTGGCAAGAAATTTGCCTCCATTTTAATTGGTATGAACACGGGTGGGGACAAGGATCAGGTTAGTATCTTACAATTATCACTTTGAACCATCCTCAGTTTACCTTTTTTGTATAGGTCTTAGTTGGCATGTGCTGCGAAAGCAACTCCGAAAGCGGAGAAACAGTTGTGGCCGTCCTCTCGGACCGTGCAATCCAGCGCTGGAGTCTGTCCAACATGGGCAATACCGAGAATCTAATCTACGAGGACGGGGAAGTGGTGCGCAGGATTCGAGAAGAGTTCAAAACGAAATTCTGGAACGTCCGTCTGCCAGCGGACAATGTGGAGATAGATCTGCATCTGCTGGACTTTCACTTGGTAGAGAACAAAGCTTATATACTGGCAGGGGCTGTGAACTGCTGCTCATGCTCCACAAATGGTCTACGCTCTCGGTAAGAATTAGCTAATGGGCAAATAATAATTCAATAGATTTATAATGAAGAGCTTTTCAGTGACAGGAAGTGCTCAAGCGGAGAGTATGCTACTGGAGTCGTTCACACCGCTCAAAATAAATAAATTCTTCAGTGCCAAAACGGAGGAGGATTGCCTCAGCCTGCGTTTCGTGGTAGGCAGCAGTCACATCTATCTGTACACGCCCAAAGTAGTGTACCCGCTGCACATGTCCAACTCCGTGCCAACAGCTGAGCTGGAGGCGGAGAAGATCGAGTTCCATCTGCACGACGATCGCATATTGAGTGCCGCCATCTGCAGTCAACTGCCATTGTTCTTTAGCCGCACTCACGGACTGGTTTCTATAACGCCCGGTGATTTTGACGGTACTGAGATGATGAACATGAGCTCCTGCAACACGCCAGATTTGTACGCGCCAACTTCGTTCAATGCTAGCTTCGGAGCTCCCGATCAGTCCGCTATGACCGGCAGCACTAATAACCTCCACCTCTTCGAACTCGATCCGGATGAAATTTACAACGAACTTTGCGATGAAGTTGGCCAACTGAAGGCAGCCTTCCTGTACCATCTGAAAAGAAACAGTAACATGGTCAAGACCATTGTTGGAGAGCTGCTGTGCAGCGTGACTGGAGCCGATCCGAACGGTGCACCAATGGATGCCTACAAGTTGGATAGGATTGTTATTACCATCGCCGAGGACTTGGCCGAAGATATTCCCATATCCGATCCTCGCTGGGAGGAGGCGCTCGGCGATCAAGAAAGCAGTCGGCATGCCATTGGCAGCTCGCGTTCCATGCAGATTATCAATCAGTTGAGGGACAAGATCATTGCTTTTCAGCATTTCATCGCGTTTCTGCATTCCAGTGGAGTTTGGGAAAAGGTATGAGCCAATAAATCCATTATTGAAGCAAACTTTGATTAAAAACCAACACTTTCTTTCCAGTTAAATGCCATACCTTGCGGAAGTCATTTACTGAAACCCACCAGCTTTATTCTTTCCGATATCAGCGAGAAGATAGTGGCTGCCATGGCTCTTCGTTCCTTGCAGACCAAACAGCCTAAGCTAATTGAAGAGGCTATTGAAGCCACCGTAGCATTGTGGGATGAGAAGCCACACGGCAGCCTAACGTACCAGGATATATTTTATGTGAAGCTATCAAAGCTACAGAATGTGTTCGAGGCCCTAGCCGACATTGCAGACGATCGGATTGCTGCACAGAGCCAGACCACCGTTTCAGTGGCGCACTTTATCAACGACATAAACTCCATCGTTCTGGACATCCTGGGACAGGTGTTTAGGCATCGGGAACAGAACGCCAGTAGCTTCAGGCTGAGCAACGACAAACTATCGTCCTACGAGAACCTTCCTTGGACTGCGATGGCTGGAAGTGCCGGTGTCCGTGACACTTTGACCCGGCTCATCGACATT
Organism: Drosophila prostipennis; assembly: GCA_037075205.1. Lineage (NCBI taxonomy): Eukaryota > Metazoa > Arthropoda > Insecta > Diptera > Drosophilidae > Drosophila > Drosophila prostipennis. The sequence goes on from JBAMCJ010000040.1 coordinate 88,776, forward strand.
AGCGTCCGCTATGGCGGTCACTGCGTTAGCGAGTCGGAGCTGAAGCAGCAGTTGTACCAACAGATCTTCGAACTAGTCGATCTGGTGCTGGACGGTCGGCGCACTTACTTGGAGAGCGTGCGTGACTCGGAGAAGTTCAATGTGCTGCAGCAACAGTTTGAGGCTCAGCGCAAGGAACTCATCTCAGTACTGAGTAAGTAATAAATATACTATAACTAGTAGCTTCCGATCTCTATAGGCCGTTATTTCATTTTCAGTCAAAGATCGCCAATATGAATATGCCGCAAAGCTGGCCGAAAAGTACTTGGACTTTCAGAGTCTGGTGCTTATCTGCGATGAGACGCAGGACAAAGATCGCCTGGACGATTACACCCGCAAATATGAGGAATTTGATTTCTCGCAGTTTGCCATTAACTGGCATCTGCGCCAAAATCGGCATGGCGAGATCTTCGAGCGCTTCAAGGGCAACCAGACGGCGCTGGCGCAGTTCTTGCGCGACCACCCGTCCCTTGGCTGGATCCAGCTAATATTCAACGGCGACTTCGAGCGGGCGGCTAAGGTGCTGTACGAATTGGCCCAATGCGAAACGGAGTTTGTGGCGCGCAAGAAGTCTATGCTGTCGCTGGCCAAGTTGGCGGCCTTCGCGGCAGCCGATTCCGACTTAACTGCTCAGGTGGAGAAGATCAATGCAGAACTAGCGCTGGTCGAATATCAGTCGCAATTGGGCCATGACGTATTGCTAAACTTTGGCTTCGATCCAACAGAACAGAAGGTGCTTAAAGCAGAGGAGATTATCAATGTGAGATTGCCTACATTTAAATAGTTTTCCGAATAACAAGTAACCTCTATTCACAGCTAAATATTGCCGAGGAGAACGACACGGCCACCGAGACGGAGTTCCGTAAAGCCCTGGAGCTCCTGAGCTACGTGGAGCAGCCCTACGATATGCGGCACAAGATCTGGTGTGCAGCCATAAAGCGCGATAACTGGACGGATTACGACCCAAACAATGGAGTGGATTACATGCAGAAGTTGCTTTTCTTCAAGATCATTGAATTATCGCAGCTTATGGGTCACGAGTCAGAGAACGTCTTGCCACCCATGGAGGACTTTCTGGAGAGCGTGGAGCTGGGCGATTTACCGCAGCGGAAACCGTTCCAATATCTGCTGAAACTGACCTACGAATATGTGGCCGACATGTTCAGGCAGCCAGACGATATGGAAGTCTAATCGTGCACCTCAAATGTCATTTATTAAAGTTTACGTTAAGAATTCAAGATGATGGCTGGTGTTCTTGGACGGCGGACAGTTGCCCGCCTTGTTGTTGCGTCGCTCAAACGCTGGCATTATAATATATTATAAACTAAGTTGCTTTGTCACACCGAGGCGCTGCCGGCGAAAGTAACTGAAGTGTGGCGAGCGGAGAGCCGGAAGCCCGCCAAGTGTTCGGGGCAACTCTAGAGTCGCCCTGGCCCACAGCTCTGCTGGCTGCATTTGCCGCCAGTGCGCATCAGTTTAGCTCTGATCATGACGGACGAAACAACGCCGCTAACCGAAGCCGTTGCCGGTGGCTCAGGATATGTCGTCCTGCCGCCGTATCAAGGACCCGACCGCGTTTTTCCCGGTGGTGTTAATCCGCGCTCGCGTCGCAACAAGATGCGCCAGTTTCAGTGCTGCATGGGCATCACCTTTATGTGAGTTTGGAATATCTTAATACGGATATCAGTGAAAATTTATATGGCAGTCGATGAGAAATTTAAAAAGGATAAGCAGGAATGCTTACGTTTATAGCGAGTTGCCTTAGATAGAAATTTTCAACATTTATTTAAACTTTCCATTTGATATGGTTCCCTTGGTCAAAGGCTCTTGTAATTTTCACCTCCTAAATAGAGAAATTTATTAGGTAGTGAGAAAACAATTTGCCAACCCCTTCCACCAGGATATTCAATACCCTATTTACAAGCCATCGTGAACGTTTAGTCGTCGCTCAACCAAGCTAACCACAAAGTGATTTCACTTTTCCGACCGCAGAGCGATTGTAATCACCGCCCTGTGTCTGGCCCTGGTGTTCAGCGATTCCCTTAGTGGTGCGGACGGCGGTCCCAGCTTTTTCTTCGTTGTCAATGGAACGGAAAGCGAGTTGCCGCCAAACCAACCACTGCCAGACGAACCGGCGGCAGATTGGGCCCTCCAACAAGCGGCACTGGGTCACCACGATGGCGCCCAGGCGGTGAGTGCTGGGATCAAGGCCCTGGGGGATCGGGAGATACTGGAGGAGGGTCTGCAGCCCAACGAGGTGAATACGCCGGCCTTTCGACACTATCGATCGCTAAGCACGAATCCAGAGGCCAGGAAACTGGCACGACATGGCTATGTGGAGAACCAGGCCACCATGGACATAGCCAAGAGATTTAACTACACCAAGCAGCCGGGACGCAGCAACATTGGCTGGGGACCCAAGATAGTTCTGCCAGATCCCACGGTTCTGCGATTGGATTGTGACTTCAATGCCCGCTACAGAAGATCCACAGGCGTTTGTAACAACAAGCAACATCCCCGGACCTATGGAGCCTCGATGGTTCCCTACCGTCGCATGGTGTCGCCGGATTATGCCGATGGCATCGCTGCTCCACGGGCTAGTCATCATGGACGCCTGCCGCCGGCTCGTCAGGTCTCCCTGAAGATTCATCGTTCCAGCTACGAGACGGACTCGAACTTCACCGTGATGCTGGCCGTTTTTGGCCAGTTCATGGACCACGACATCACAGCCACCTCGCTTACCACTTCGCAGGAGGGCGAGTCCATCGATTGCTGTGTGGCTGCCACTCGTGAGCAGCATCCGGAATGCTTTCCCGTGGACATCCTGCCCGACGATCCTTACTACAGGCAGTACAACATCAGTTGCATGAATTTCGTGCGATCTGCTCCTGCGCCCACGGGAAGATTCGGTCCACGGATGCAGCTCAACCAGGCGACGGCCTTCATCGATGCCTCCGTGGTCTACGGCAATCTGGAGCAGCGGCAGAATCAGCTGCGCAGCTTCATCAACGGATCGCTGAGGATGTATCTCACGGACGATGGTCGCCAGCTGCTGCCCATCTCCTCGAATCCGGCGGATGGTTGCAACCGAGTGCAGATGACCCGGCTGGGAAAATACTGCTTTGAGTCTGGCGACGATCGGGCCAATGAGAACTTGCTCCTCACATCGATGCATCTGCTGTGGGCCAGACACCACAACTATTTGGCTCGGCAGTTGCAGGCCGAGAATCCCCACTGGGAGGATGAGCGGCTGTACCAGGAGGCCCGCAAGATTCTGGGTGCCCAAATGGCGCACATCACGTACAATGAGTTTTTGCCAGTGCTGCTGGGAAAGAATCTCAGCGAGGCCAAGGGTTTGCTGCCCTCCAAGCACGATCTGAACGCTCCGGACACCTATGACCCCGAGGTGGATCCCAGTATTGCCAATTGCTTTGCAGCAGCCGCCTTCCGCTTTGCCCACACCCTTCTGCCGGGATTGTTTAATGTCTCCAGGGATAATAGTAGCCCCGAGGCCATCGAACTGCACAAGATGCTCTTCAATCCGTTCTCCCTCTGGGCGGAGCATGGCATTGACCACGCCCTGAGGACAGCGGCCGACACGCCGGTGATGCAAGTGGATCGCTTCTTTTCGCTGGAGGTCACCCAGAAGCTTTTCGAAGGCACCGCCGAGGACAAGGTGCCTCTCTGCGGCCTGGATCTGGTCTCCTTGAACATTCAACGGGGTAGGGATCATGGGATACCCTCGTATCCAGTCTTCCGACGACACTGTCGTCTGCCACCGGTGGACACGTGGGAGCAGATGTCCCAGGCTATAGATAACGCTACTTTGGACACCATCAAGCAGATTTACGAGTATGTTATGTTTCACTGTGATCCATTGAGGAACCTGATAAAGATATAACCTTCCTGATTTCAGATCTCCCCAGGATGTCGATGTCTATACTGGTGCTCTTAGTGAGCCACCACTGGGAGGAGCGATCTTTGGGCCGCTCCTCAGTTGCATGGTATCAGATCAGTTCCTACGCCTCAAACTGGGCGACTCCCATTGGTACGAGCGGAAGATGGGGCCACAGAAGTTCACCAAAGGTGAGGGTCCAAGAAAACGAAATCCTATAATCGTCTTAAAAAACCTAAATTTCTACAGCTCAACTGACGGAGATTTACAAAACCAGTCTGGCTGCCATCATCTGTCGCAATTCTGATGGAATAACCCGAGTAAGGGAGCATGTCATGCAGCGACTGCGGGATAAAGGCAATCCCCAAGTGAACTGCCAGGACTTGGAGGGATTCCGTTTCAATTTTGAGCCCTGGTCCGAGAACAAGCAACCTAAAAAACTGCATAGTACAGGAATAAGTAGGGGATCCACTTCAGTGCGGGTGATGTCCAATATTACGGCTAAGGGAAATCATCGGACAGCCAATATATCTCTTCATATTGATAAAGGCCTCTAATAAAGAAAAAACGGTTATAAAAGGCTAAAAAAATACTTTAGTAAAACGACATAATTTGAATTTATTTTTTTGTAGGCAGAGAAGACAAAAGAGAACAACCATAATTCCTTATGACTATTAAGTTAAAGAAGATTATTGTTTAAACTTATATAAAATAAATGTACATTTAAATAAAGAGGGTTTCATAAAATTAACAAAAAAGTTTTTCTAATATATTTGAAAATGACGCAATCGGCATTTAAACTTTGCAAACTAAATAAATTCTGAAATAGTTTAAACAAGATAGACTTTTTTGAATGGGAGATATGGAATCGACATTCACCATTACTGCTTACTTTCTACAATTATCAATAATATCATTTCAAAAGCACCGTAAGAGTGCATTTAACTTAAGAGCCAGCTACTCTCTTTTTATAAATTTTTGCAATTTCATTAACATGTTTGTTATCAAACAATCCAGGCCCGCGCTATTTTTTAGCTTTGTAAGAGTGATTGACAATTATACACTCGCTATGCGAAGAGCAAGAAAAGTCGATTATCAAGAGAACGAAAAAGCCTCGAATTTCTACCTTATAAATTGGAACCCAACTCGTCGCTGACCAGTGCAATATTGGCTTTCTTAGGACTACTTTCCTGTTTAGGATTCAAAAAAGTTTCATCATGCTTTTGCTACTTTTATTGGTGCTGTCTCTTTTGGCACTGTCGTGGATTTATGTAAAGTACCATTATGACTTCTGGGAGCGACGAGGATTTCCGTCCGCCAAACACTCGGGGATTCCATTCGGATGCCTGGACACTGTCTTCAGACAGGAGAAGAGCATGGGCATGGCCATTTACGATGTCTACCGGCAGAGCAAGGAGCGTGTCCTGGGAATATACCTTTTCTACCGTCCGGCTGTTTTGGTACGAGATGCCGAACTGGCTCGTCGAGTGCTGGCCCAGGATTTCGCCAGCTTCCACGATCGCGGGATTTACGTCGATGAGGAAAAGGATCCGATGTCGGCCAATCTGTTATCCCAGAAGGGTCAGAGTTGGCGATCTATGAGGCACATGTTGTCGCCGTGTTTCACTTCAGGCAAACTGAAGGCAATGTATGGTACCTCCGAGGACGTTGGTGACAAGATGGTGGCCCACCTCCAAAACGTGCTGCCCAATAAGGGAACCCAAGAGGTGGACTTGAAGGACTTGATGCAGAATTATGCCATCGACATTATTGCCTCGACAATCTTTGGCTTGGAAGTGAACAGCTTCGACAACCCGGATAACAAATTTAGAAACCTGGTTACCCTAGCCAAACGCAATGATAGGTTTAATGCCCTATTGGGCATGTTCTTGTTCCTGGTTCCTTCGTAAGTATTGCTTCTCCGAATTAGTTGTTCTGTTTATTGAGCCCAACTAAATACCTGCAGGATTGTGAAGTTCCTTGCCTGGTTCGGCTTTAAAAATCCGATACTTGTTGCCATGCTAGATATTGTCAAGGAAAACGTTGAGTATCGCGAAAAGCACGGAATTGTACGTAAGGATATGCTGCAGTTGCTCATGGAGCTTAGAAACACTGGAAAGATCGAAGAAAATGATGAGAAATCTTTTAGTGTACAAAAGAGTAACAACGGTGAGTGCTAACGGAAATTGTATATAAAACTCAGTAAAGCAAAAGACGGTATTTCCAGGAAACATAAAGGCTATATCTCTGGAGGCCATCACCGCTCAGGCTTTTATATTCTACATAGCTGGTCAGGAGACCACTGGATCAACCGCCGCCTTTACCATCTATGAGTTGGCCCAATATCCAGAGTTACTTAAGCGCCTGCAGGACGAAGTGGATGAGACACTGGCCAAGAACGACGGAAAAATCACCTATGAGGCGCTGCACAAAATGGAGTATCTCGAGCTGTGCCTGCAGGAAACTCTACGGAAATATCCGGGCCTTCCTATCCTGAACCGCGAGTGCACCCAGGACTACACAGTACCCGAGACCAACCATGTGATCCCCAAGGGAACACCCGTGGTGATCTCGTTGCATGGCATTCATCACGACGCCGAATATTTCCCTGATCCTACGAAATATGATCCCGATCGTTTCTCGGAGGAAGGTCGCAACTACAATCCCAAGGCATTTATGCCTTTCGGTGAGGGTCCCAGGATTTGCATTGCCCAGCGAATGGGTCGTGTTAATGCCAAATTGGCTGTCATTAAATTGCTCCAACATTTTAACGTCGAGGTGATGAGCAAACGTCAAGTGGAGTTCGAGACTAGCGGTATACCGCTTCTCCCCAAGGATGGAATCCGAGTGCGTTTGTCCAAGAGATCTTCCAAATAAAGAAACATTCACTTTGATATTTGGAATTAGGTTTCCAGAAAATATGAAACCAATCAATAAACGCATAAATTGATTAAAAAGCTAAATATGTTGTAATTTTGTCTTATAAATTAAACGCAATTCACAATGACTTTATCAGTTATATCAATATATAATTTCTACCCATACAGCGAAGATTGATTAATCTTTCTCTAAGTACTAAGATACTTAAGTACATAGTGTATTTTTATCGTAGATATATACTATAGGTGTTATATTAAATGTGATGAAATTATAATTGTCAAAAAGTAACAATAAGGTTAAATTCTAGATGATATGGCATAGTAATTTAAGAGAATATATTTTTACTAAGAGATATTTGCGTACTTGATTTAAGAGCTGAGAAGGTATATGTCTAAATTAATGATATCATTACTATTATAGAAATAAAAAGATATAAGGTTGTAAACTTTGTTTACCTTTTTGGGGCTATACTTATTATGTATTTAACTAACCGGTTTTCCCTTTAAAATTTATTCTCATTGCATCATTTTCAAATTATATTTTGTGTCAGCCTCATATTGTGTTGATAGGGTAACATAAAAAGAAATAATAATATATGACGAAGAAGAATTGAAACCGGTTGTCATGTAAACAAAACATAAATGATCTCTTAAAACATTTTCCTGTTTACATACGATTTAAATTGATAAATGAAATCCAATGATAGGACTGGCCTTTAAATCTAATTATGTTATTAAATGTTATTTGTTCGTATTCAATGAATATTTATATATTTTTTAATTAGAGTTCGTTCATTGCAATTTAACTTTATACAATAATTTAAATATAAGAGCTCCATTTTGATAGTAAATTTCATCATGTTAAGAAAGAAAGAGACTTTAAATGCTACGTTAGAATTCACCATCTAAAGAGAGCGTTGAAGTGGAAGAGACAAATGGGCGTTGAGTTTCGGCCATATAAATGGAAACCGAGCTCTTTGTTGGTCAGTTGATTATATTCTTTATTCGAGTAACGTTCATGCTAAAAAGTTCAATCGGTTGATCATGTTTTCGCTGGTTTTGCTAGCTTTGTCTCTTTTGACATTGGCTTGGTTTTATCTGAAGCGCCATTATGCCTTCTGGGAGCAACGTGGATTTCCGTACGACAGCCACTCCGGGATTCCATTCGGATGTCTGGACAGCGTCTGGAGGCAGGAGAAGAGCATGGGCTTGGCCATCTACGACGCATATCTGAAGAGCAAAGAGCGCGTCTTGGGCATTTACTTGCTCTTCCGTCCGGCTGTTTTGGTCCGCGATGCCGAACTGGCTCGTCGAGTGCTCGCCCAGGATTTCGCCAGCTTCCATGATCGGGGAGTCTACGTCGATGAGGAGAAGGATCCGCTGTCAGCCAGCATATTTTCCCTAAGAGGTCAGAGCTGGCGGTCTATGAGGCACATGCTGTCGCCTTGTTTCACCTCCGGAAAGTTGAAGGCCATGTTCAGTACCTCCGAGGACATTGGTGACAAAATGGTGGCTTACCTTCAGAAGAAGCTGCCGGAAAAGGATTTCGAGGAGGTGGATCTGAAGAAGGTGATGCAAGACTATGCCATCGACATTATTGCCTCGACTATCTTCGGCTTGGACGTGAACAGCTTCGAGAACCCGGACAACAAATTCCGAAAACTGGTGTCGATTGCAAGACCTAACAACAGATTTAATGCCCTGTTCGGCATGATGATCTTCCTGGTGCCTTCGTAAGTGATACTAGAATCCTTTGGGTTATTTTATCTAATGAATTACTCTGTAGAATTGCACAGTTTCTGTTCCGAATTGGTTTTAAGAACCCCGTTGGTCTGGCCATGCTGGAGATTGTCAAGGAAACCGTTGAGCACCGAGAGAAGAACGGAATCGTGCGCAAGGATCTGCTGCAGTTGCTCATCCAGCTAAGGAACACGGGCAAGATCGAGGAGAATGATGAGAAATCCTTTAGCATCCAAAAGACAGCCGATGGTGAGTTTAAAATGGTATCCTAAATGGCAACAACTGACCAATTCTTTGCTTTCAGGTCATATTAAAGCCATTTCTTTGGAAACCATCACCGCCCAGGCTTTTATATTCTACATAGCTGGTCAGGAGACCACTGGATCCACTGCAGCTTTTACTATCTATGAGTTGGCCCAATATCCAGAGTTGCTAAAGCGCCTGCAGGATGAAGTGGATGAGACACTGGCCAAGAACGACGGAAAGATCACCTACGATGCCCTGCACAAGATGGAGTTTTTGGAGCTTTGCTTCCAGGAAACTATACGCAAATATCCGGGTCTTCCTATCCTGAACCGCGAATGCACCCAGGACTACACTGTACCAGATACCAACCATGTGATTCCGAAGGGAACCCCTGTGGTGATCTCCCTGTACGGCATTCACCACGATGCCGAGTACTTCCCGGATCCCGAGACATATGATCCCGATCGTTTTTCGGAGCAGAGTCGCAACTACAGTCCCACTGCGTTTATGCCGTTTGGCGAGGGTCCCAGGATTTGCATTGCCCAGCGAATGGGACGCGTTAATGCCAAACTAGCGATCATTAAAATCCTGCAGAACTTCAACGTTGAGGTAATGAGCAAACGCCAAGTAGAATTTGAGAGCAGCGGCATTGCCCTGATGCCCAAACATGGAGTGCGAGTTCGTTTGTCCAAAAGAGTGCCCAAATTACCCTGAACTTACCGCACTGATGAAATATATTAGTTAGTGGCACTAAATTCACTTTGATTATTTGGATTATAATCAAGCCGCTAAGTGCTATTATCGCCTAAATGATAAAAGATAAGCTCCAAAAATAAGTCAAAACTTTATTTCCTTGTAATTTAATAATAAATGATGTAAAGTCAGTGTAATTAAAGAGCGTAGATTAAAACTAAGGTTCCTTCGGTCAGTTAAACAACGATTTTGTTTATTGGGTAACCGAAATTTAATAACCAATAACCATTACTTTCAAAAATGTCTTACCTTAAAGAATTATTTAAATTAAAAAGTCACAATCAATGTTTTGTTTTTTTTTTTTATTTGTAATCAATATCAAGGTGCACGCGAACAATTTGGTATGGTAGTACACTAAAATGGTTAAAGCTTCTTATCGCTATCAAAGGTTTGCAATGATAGGGGGAACCGCTGCGATTACTGATTACTAATGCCATAGAGAGATACCGTAAGTTAACATATTCCATAATAATTTTGGCATAAAGAATGCGCTATTTAAACCACGCTATAGAATTGAAAATCTCAAAAGTCAGGCAAATTTATAGATTGGAGAAAGTGATTTAAATAAATCAACCTATTATTAATTATAATTTATAATAGTTATTATTCATTCTCTCCCATACACCCAGAAAAAAAACCGAATAAATGAAAGACCACATTTTTATACCCCTTACTCGTAGAGTAAAAGGGTATATTATATTCGTGCAAAAGTATGTAACAGGGAGAAGGAAGCATTTCCGACCCTATAAAGTATATATATTCTTGATAAGGGTCACTAGCCGAGCCGATATAGCCATGTCCGTCTCTGAACGCTGAGATCTCGGAAACTATAAAAGCTAGAAGATTGGCATTTTGCATTCAGATCCTTGGAGTTCCTACGCAGCGCTAGAAAGGGCGTGGCCCTCGGCTGAAATAAACTTGCGCTGCGAGGAACTCCAAGAATCTGCATGCAAAATGCCAATCTTCTAGCTTTTATAGTTCCCGAGATCTCAACGTTCATACGGACGGACAGACGGACATGGCTAGTACGACTCGGCTAGCAATCCTAATCTCCCTGTTACTTACCTTTGCATGAATACAATATACCCTTTTACTCTACGAGTAACGGGTATAAAAATTAAAAAAAGGGGTGGCCGGGTTGATATGGAACGTCCCCAAAATACTGTAAGGTTTAAGTAAAAGCAGGGAATCAAACGTAATCTTATTTCGGTTCTGGTACCGGTACGTAAAGGTACAGTTAAAAAAATTTTAATTAATTCTTTCAAATGATTTATTTGATTTTTTTTTTTTAAAAAAACATGCGATCATACAAATTAATTTGGTTTATTGATATAAACTGTACAAAATAAGATTTTAATTAAATTTTTAACTTTTTTATTTCTAAGAAAAAAGTAGGGTTATTAGCTTCTTCAAAAAAATGCGTAGAATGGCGCTAAAAATGGCAGATTAACAACTTGTTTAGACCAACAGTGCTACAGCGACATTTTCTTACATAAGGAGTATATGTGCTAAAAAGGAACGGGAAGATGTCGATATAGCGGAAATTGGGAGCTGATACACAGATATGGGTATTCTTTTATTCAGGATTTTTAACGAATTTAGTACATTAGTGCTAAAACCGTACCGGTACCAGCAATACGGTAATCGGTTCGAAATTAAATTTTTAAAATCGGTTTATTTCGGTTATCGGTTCCGATTCTGGTTCTGGTTTTATTCCCTGAGTAAAAGTGATAAATTTATAGCTCTTAATAAGTAACAATAGGGTTTAATTCTAGTTGATATGGCATAGTAAGTTAAGAGAATATATTTGTATTAAGAGATTTCTGCGTACTTGATTTAAGAGCAGCGAAGTTCTCTGTTAATATTATTGCAATCATTTCTAATGTAATAGTAAGAATATATAAGGTAGTAAAACTTTGTTACCTTTTACCTTTTTGTGTCACGCCAATATTGGGTTCATGGGGTAACATAAAAACAAATAATAATATATAACGAACAAGAATTTTAACCGGTTGTCATGTAAGCAAAACATAAATTAGATCTCAAAAACATTTTAATTTTACCTTAAAACGCATAAACGATATTTCTAAGGGAATTCAGATGGGAATAAATTGTGAACATCCTTGACAGAATGGGCTTTAAAAATACGGTAGTTGTTGCCAGAGATATTATGCCTAGAGATATTTTATAAGAAGGGTTCGTTCATAACAGCTAAAGAAAGAAACTTTGAATGCTATATCAGAATTCACTATATAAAGAGGGCGTTGAGGTGGAAGAGAGCAAATGGGCGTTGAGTTTCGGCCATATAAATGGAAACCGAGCTATTTGTTGGTCACTTGATTATAAACTTTATTCGAGTAAAGTTCATGTTAAAAAGTCCAATCGGTTGATCATGTTTTCGCTAGTTTTGCTGGCTTTGTCTCTTCTGACATTAGCATGGTTTTATCTGAAGCGCCAATATGCCTTCTGGGAGCGACGCGGATTTCCGTACGACAGACACTCTAGGATTCCATTCGGATGTCTGGACAGCGTCTGGAGGCTGGAGAAGAGCATTGGTTTGGCTATCTGCGACGCCTATCTGAAGAGCAAAGAGCGCGTCTTGGGGATTTACTTGCTCTTCCGTCCGGCTGTTTTGGTCCGCGATGCCGAACTGGCTCGTCGAGTGCTTGCCCAGGATTTCGGCAGCTTCCACGATCGCGGAATCTACGTCGATGAAAAGAGGGATCCGCTGTCGGCCGGCATATTTTTCCTAAGAGGTCAGAGCTGGCGGTCTATGAGGCACATGCTGTCTCCTTGTTTCACCTCCGGAAAGTTGAAGGCCATGTTCAGTACCTCCGAGGACATTGGTGACAAAATGGTGGCTTACCTTCAGAAGAAGCTGCCGGAAAAGGATTTCGAGGAGGTGGATCTGAAGAAGGTAATGCAAGAGTATGCCACCGACATTATTGCCTCGACTATCTTTGGCTTGGACGTTAACAGCTTTGAAAATCCGGACAACAAATTCCGAAAACTGGTGTCGATTGCCACAGATAACAGCAGGTTTAATGCCTTTTTCAGCATGATGATATTCCTGGTGCCTTCGTAAGTGTTACTGTAGTTCTTATGGTTTATTTTACCTAATGAATTACTCCGTAGAATTGCTAAGTTCCTCTTCCGAATTGGTTTTATAAACCCATCTGGTCTGGCCATGCTGGAGATTGTCAAGGAAACCGTTGAGCACCGAGAGAAGAACGGAATCGTGCGCAAGGATCTGCTGCAGTTGCTCATCCAGCTAAGGAACACGGGCAAGATCGAGGAGAATGATGAGAAATCTTTCAGCATCCAAAAGACACCCGATGGTGAGTTTAAAATGTTATTCAAAAATGCCACCACTGAAAAATTCGTTGCTTTCAGGTCACATTAAGGCCATTTCATTGGAGGCCATCACGGCCCAGGCGTTTATATTCTACATCGCTGGTCAGGAGACCACTGCAGCGTCAGCAGCCTTTACTATCTATGAGTTGGCCCAATATCCAGAGTTGCTAAAGCGCCTGCAGGATGAAGTGGATGAAAGTTTGGCCAAGAACGACGGAAAGATCACCTACGATTCCCTGCACAAGATGGAGTTTTTGGAGCTTTGCTTCCAGGAAACCATACGAAAATACCCGGGTCTTCCTATCCTGAACCGCGAATGCACCCAGGACTACACTGTACCGGATACCAACCATGTGATTCCGAAGGGAACCCCAGTGGTTATCTCCCTGTACGGCATTCACCACGATGCCGAGTACTTCCCGGATCCCGAAACATATGATCCCGATCGTTTTTCGGAGGAGAGTCGCAACTACAATCCCACTGCGTTTATGCCGTTTGGCGAGGGTCCCAGGATTTGCATTGCCCAGCGAATGGGCCGCGTTAATACCAAACTGGCGATCATTAAAATCCTGCAGAACTTCAACGTTGAGGTGATGAGCAAACGCCAGATAGAGTTCGATAATAACGGCATTGCGCTGATGCCCAAACATGGAGTGCGAGTTCGTTTGTCCAAAAGAGTGCCCAAATTACCCTGAACTGATAAAATACCATAGATAAGTGCCACTTAATTCACTTTGATTACTTGGATTATAATCAAGCCGCTAAGTGATATTATCGCCTTTATGATCAAAGATCACCTACAAAAATAAGTCAAAGCTTTATGTCCTTGTAATTTTAATAATGAAACATGAAAAATTGTAATTTTGAGTTTGCGGTTGGAAAAAGCCACTGTAATTTAATAGGGTAGATAATATATTCCTTAGGTGGATCAAACAACGATTTTGTATTACTTTATAGAACTATTTAAATTAAAAAGTCATAAACAATGTTTTGTTTGTTCTTTTTGTAATCAAGTGAGAGAGAGAGAGATTTAAATTAATCACATTATTATAAATTATTCATTATCTCCCATAGTTTTAATATTTTTTGTTGATTTAGACCAAAAACAAACATCCAAAAGTGGGGTCAACAATTTTTATTGCATTGCAGTGCTGTAGAATCTTTTGCAATTAAAAGAGTCATAGATAAAGATATTATGTACAATAACAAATCCAGTGTGGTAACTATCCATTCATTTTATAATCCATTAATTCAATATTTCCGATTTTTGTCCGATTTATTTGTTCTCACGCTCCCCCAGCTGCTGTTGCATTTCTCTCTCGTTCTGCAACATTTTCTGCTTGTTCTTCTGTCGGAAGATTTCCTTGCTGGCTTCTTTGATGGCTTCGTAGATTTTTGCCTGTGACATAATTTGCTTCTGGACATTTTCCACAGCGGGTTCAGCATTTATATCGATCAAATCACTCAGACCCTCAGACAAATACTCATTGTTGTAGGGCTTTTCCTCGACTTCATTGCGTTTGAATAGCGTAAATGGCGGATAGGAGGGATAAGTACGCTTCCGACCACAACCTGTAATACTTCCGGGTTGAAAACTTCGAAATACAGATATTTATTGAAATTACCTGTAAATGCGTTACAAAACGGTCGCTTTTCATACTTCCACTGTATAACGCCACTCAGCTTGTGCTAAAAAAATTGAATTTAAAAACAACCTTTTATTAAATGACTCTAAAGTTCTAAGCTGCTAGAAATATACTCTTTTTCTGATTAAGAAAAAGGTAGTTCAAACAAAAATTTTTCCCTAATGAATGAAGCTTAAATGATTTTGTCTGTGCTAACTGGTATTATTTTTAAGTGGTAACTATAACATTTTCTCTACTAATACAACATATTATAAAGATTTAATAATTTAAGAAGTAAACAAATCAGCCTTTTAGCTAGATAACAATACTTCTTTTATTATGATGCAAATAATACAAAGCCTGTTGAAATATGTAGGTTTAAAATCTAATTACTGCTTCGAACTCAGCTGAACGTTATCGATTTAGATTATAGCTCGGCGGATTTCTAACGTACGTGGTCGTTCGACTAGGCATAAATAATTTCACAACAGCCTTCTATTTTTCGTTTGAACCTTATGAAATAGTTAACCGAATGATAACTCACATTTGCCATATTATTGCCCTCGTTGTTTTCCCTTTCCAGCGAGGCCTGACAGCAGATCAGGCAAACCAGGAGCGCCAGCAGCCTCAGGGAAAGTTTAATAGAAGTTCTCATTGCGAACAGAGATGTCGTTTATAGTTCGAAGACGGATTCACTTAGCAACCAACGCGCTTAACACTTGAAAGCTAAATGAAAGTAGCCTCAGCTCGGGCCTCGGTCAACATCTCGGCTACGCAATGTGAGACTTGTTGCTTTCAGAATGCGACAGGACCTCCAGCTGGGCCTGGAATGTATTTTGGTTGCCACTTAATAGCTTTTTGTGTTTTTCCCGACCTTTCCCAGCCGGGCCGCCCCCGCTCCACCATATTGCATTGACGTGTGAAGGATGGTCCTTGCCCTTGCAGAGGGTAATAAAATCCTAGAAACCACTGCACATTTAATTTAAAATGGAACTGGTCTGGGTTTAAAGTGTGAGAGAGTTTATAGGAACATCGCCCTGTTTCGGTCAGTGTAGCTGCATTGGCTACATTTTGCTCGCGAGCGAACTGAGACGAGTACGAGTGTCTATTTATAAAGACCCGATCCGATTCGATCCCAAATATCCGAAAACACACTCACAGATCGCTCATACGCCGCAGAGTGTGCATTTTCCGAAACTTTTCCTCACACTTCCACGGGACTTTTCCGAACAAACAGCGGCAATTTCGAGTCGATTCTCCGAAGAAACGGTTCGCGTGCTACTCGATCTCCGGAATTCAATGAAAAGTTCTACAAAAGTTGCATGATCTGGAAAATAAATAACCATATATTCATCTTCGGAATTTTGAATAAACAAAAAGCGCATCGCCGACAAGAGATACAATTTGTGCCCTAGTTGAGTTTTGACTTTTGTTTTTTCGGCTTTCCCACACGAATTGGTGTCGAAAGTTAAGGAATTTCTGTGTCACTTCTACTAAAATAGCATGTGAGTAATTTGGAAACCTATAAATTATGCCAATTAATGACAATACCTAACGTTTGATTTGATTAAAAAGAAATAATGACAAGCTGCAGGCCGGGAGGAAAAACTTGGAGAATCGTTTATATCACATTGCATGCAATTTCGTGTTGCCAGTGAGAATCTTCTGTACCTTGTTTTTGTCTACGTAAAGTAAAAAACTAAAAATACCTCGGCTATTTTGAGTTTTCCTCAGTTTTACTGTCACACTTCGGTTTGACAACTTTTCCTCTGTCCTGTCTCTGCCAATTGTGTCGCCGGCTACCGCTTTTCCTTTTCTTTTTTCCTTTTTTTTGTTAATCGAGCGGGAGCATCGCAAAATGCTTTTCCGCTTCTTTGTTTATATGAAACATCAAATTCCTCGCATATTTCGCTGGCCGAAATTGTAAACATTTCAGCACGCTTGAGCGGTAATTTGTGCTGCAAATTACAACATTATCGTGAGCAGATCGTAAAAAATAATTTCGAATTAAAAGTGAAAAGCCTTGCAATTTGATGGCCCTGTCGAGTGACGCTGCCTTGTGCAGCACAAGATGTTTGTGGCCGTCGTACACATTCATTTCTTTTTAAGTATAAAATTAATTTTATTATTATAATTTCCTCACTCTTCTATTAATAGACCAACGATGTCAGAGCCCGCAGCCCAACAACAGCAGCCGCAGAATGGCAAGGAGCGCTCCAAGTCCACGGAGGAAAAGGAAATCCCACGCGAACCGGCGCTGGTGCTTAAAGACATTGACGTAAGTCTAGAAAAGTTGAAATTGATCAGCTACAAATGAGATATATCGAACTATATTTAGTGTTAGTAATTCCTTGGCTTAGAAAATAAATTCAAATTAGTTTATTTCCTCAAACATTTCGAACAGAAATTCTTAAATGCACAGCATTATTGTTGTGGTAAATTACAAATATATTTTTGAAAAAGAAATAATTTATTTTTGTGTGGATGACTAGCACATTTTCAGGGAGCACCGTTTAATTTATTCAAATAATTCAAATATAATGTTCACAAAATTGATTCTACGTCTGGCCATTTGAATATGTAATAAATAAAATGAACAAATACAAACTTGCCGATATGTTTGTAAACAAATAAGTGAAATAAACGCACTGCAATACTTAAAATATAGGATCGTTATTATCCAATTTTAATAGAATCCCAATTATAATATATCTTAATTCCTCTCATTGACACAGATAAAGACTGAACTAGAGAGCCTAGTGAAACTGCTGGACGGCAAGATCTACAAGGAGGAGGAGGTGGCCATGGAGGAGCTGCATCAGTATTTGATCGAGGACGATGGCTCCTGGGCGCTGGGCGACAACTTCCTGGTCTTTGTGCAGCGCGTCCTGCGTGACAATCAGGCCTTCTCCCCGGACACACGGATACACTTGATCCGCACCCTGGCCTATGCAGCGCTCAAGGACGATGTGATCATCATTCTGCACCAGGATCGTAGGGATCACACACTGATGAACTACGCCCAGGACATTGACAAGCAAACGCCCGAGGAGCAGCAGGCCTGGGCCATGTTTGTAAGTACAAACATATCCCTGAAATATCATTATTATTATTATTATGATATATCACAGATGTGCAACCTCTTCGAGAACCTGGGTCCCTCCGAATGGCTGCTGTACATCTCCGAGTGGGAATACAATGGCCAGACCATCTCCAACATACGAGTGACCACCAAGGTGGCCGTCCACTGCATCCTATCCAATTGCCCGCAGTTGAAAAACATTGGCAGCATGATCCTGTACAACATTGCTATCAAGGAAGTGAAGACTGTGGTAGGTCCCGCTTAAGTTTAGAAAAAACACATCCTAAGCACATTTTTTTATTCCCAAAAGGTTTTCGACGACATTGCCGTGGAGCTGGCCATGGCCATTCTACAGTTCTTCCAGAGCAGTCCCAACGAAGACCAGATCTTCCGCACGCTGAAGGCCCTCGCCCGTTTCCTCGAGGTATTGACCCATATTCAGCTTGGCCCAAATTGACAGCTGTCAAACATTCGCATATTTTTCCCATTTTTCAGGTCTCGCAAGATGTGCCGATGATCATTCAAATGATTGGACCGCATCCAAAACAATTCGCCGGCAAGAGCGAGCGCGTGGATGAGCTGATAAAGATCATTAGTCGCAAGGTGCCCGCCTAAAAGAGACTTCCAAGAACGAAAAGAAAAACATAACCATAGTTGCCCTTTTTCTAATATATTTATATATATATTCTAGACCCTCACTTTTGTAAAGCATTTTAGCGACTCAATAAACATTTGTACCCCTTAAGAAGTCGAACTACATGGCCGCATCTCCGCAGCAGAGTTTCAGGAAGGGAAAGCCATTGCCTCCACTGGCTCGCAGTTGCAGCCAGTGCTTCTGATTGGAGACGAACATCTCGGAGGGCAGCTGAGTGTCCTGGGCGGATGCGTCCTCTACAAAAATACGAAGACAAATCCTTGCCAAAGGGGGATACAGTTTCCAAAATAAAAAGGTGTATCAACTTACGCGCCTTCTTGTCAAATTTGGGCGACTGCGTAATGGAGATCACATCCTCCGGCTTTCGGAGCAGAATCTTGCCCACGCCCTTGCACATGCGCAGCACCTCGTGGTTGCTCAGCTTATCCAGCTGCTCCTCATCCAACAAAGTGCATGCCAGGATCCACTCACGTACATCATCGAAGTCATTCAGCAATCGAACGGCTCCATTCACGCTAAAACGGATGCGTTTCTGGTAGATAAAGTCCAGCCAGGCCTCGCAGATGAGCTTCAGGATCAGCTTGAGTATGACAATGTCCTTGGTGGCACGTATGGTGGGCAGATAGATCTCGTCCAGCACATATCCCACATAGAGGCTCTTCTCATCGTTATTGTATAGGTCGCGCTGCCAAAAACTGGCGGCGGGAAAACAGAGCGTAAAGTTGGCCAGGCTGAGGACCCGGCAAACTGCTGACAGGATCTGAACACACTCGTCGGTGGTTTTCTGGGGAACAAGGTTAGTATTATACGGCTAAACTAAACCAGAACGATTCCATCTTAAATTCTTAAAATGGAAACATCTTTCATATCTAATTTCACCATGAAAACAAAACTTGAGAGCGCTTTCGTCTTGATTTCAAGAACGGAAAAATTTGATCTTGGCTTTTTTCCGTTCTCTGTTTTTTCTGGATGTAGATCTCTAAAGAGATCTTTTGAAACACACTTACCTTTAGCTTGTCTATATTGGCGTTGACCTCGGCGATGAGCTTGGTCCGCAGAGCAACACAGACCAGCATCAGGATATCACTCAGGTCGGCAGTGAGTTTCGGCAGTTGAAAGGTTACAAAGACATTCAGGCACAGCTTGACATCGTGCTCCAGAATCTGGAAGAAGCGGTCCATTTTCCACTCGCAGCAAAGGAGCTTCGCCTGTTCGGTGACCCACAGACGCATCGAGTGCACCGAATGGTCTAGATAAGGGTTTTCAAATATTATAAATCGATCTCTGATATTAAACCAACCGGAGATCTTACCCAGCCTATGGAGTATGGGTATCTGCTCGGCCACTGGCAGCAGACTGGAGTTATTGTGCGCCTCCAGATTGGAGAAGTATTGGTTACTCAAATTTACTAGATTGGCGAAAATACTGATCCATACGGTGCCGGTTGGGGTACCAAATTCCTAAAATAATTGTATTCCTAATAGTGGAATATTGGAAAAATACAAATATCTTACATTTTTGGGGCAATCGCGATATTGTTCCGCTACCACATCCACCAGGCGATTGGTGTTGTTGGAAGATATGAGGGTTAGTCGAAAGAGTTGATCCCAAATGTTGTTGCAAACAAATCCTGTAAGGATCTCCCCAATGCCACGGAGCGTTGAGAAAACGGGTTCGGGGATATCTAAGGAAAATTCAAAATTATATTGGTTAGTTATATAGATTAGAGATCGTAAAGATTACCCACCATTCACACTCTGATGATAGAGCCAGCTGCGTATGGAATCGATATGGGTGAGACGATAACAGGACACGGGGTTATCTATCCACCAGAGCAGGATGTGGTCCAGAATAATCCCCACATAGGACCAGAGCAGTCGCAAACCCTTGGCAATATACATGTTCATGTCGACAGGACCTTTTTTGCCATTATCTGTGGGATAACAAGAGCATTAGATCTTTTAGAGATGATGGAGTAGTTCAACAACCCACCAAAGATGGTCGGACTAATTTCCGTGGCCTTGGCTATCAACTGAGCGATGAAGACCCGCTCCTTCTGCAGGAAGCTCTCGGTGTGCTTGCAGCGCAGGCTCTGGTGGTCATGTTCCTGCACTTGGAGACTAGGATCGGCCATCTGCATCTGCATGGACTTGTAGTCCTGGGCGGAGTCGCAATACGGTTGGTAGTCGCCGGCTGCAAAGGATATGTTTAGGGTGCGCAGAATCTCAAGGCTGGAGGAGGTGGACTCCAGATTCTGCTGCTCCCGCCAGGCATCCTGTTCGCCCATGTTGAAGAGACCAAAGACCAGATCCAGGGCATTCTGCTCCACTCGAGTCTGGGCCACCAACTATATCACAGGAGCAGAGTTAAAAAGAGTTGGATTCGAGGTTCTTAAGGATTCAAACCTGCAGTACATAGCCGAAATCAATGGACTTGAGCGCCAGGAGCAGGGCAGGATACATATTGCTGCAGACATTGGCGGGCATTTCCTCCTTTCGCTTGCCACCCAGCTTGGGCTCCTCCTCCGCCTCCTCCTCACCTGGTTGACTATCCGCCTCGACCGGAACCAAGGGCTTCTCTACCTTGCGACACTTGTTGTACAACTGGGTGATGTGCAAGGCCCAATTCAGCCACATCTCCGATTGCATCGACTTGCGGAGCAGGAAGCTCAACTGAAAGTCAGTTAAGATTACTCAAAGAGATGGTATTATATAAGACCTATACCCACAGTGCGCTTGAGTACAAAGGTGAGCTGGCAAAAACGTCTATCATTAAGATCCATTATCAAATGGAACTTCTTCATCAGCAGCTGGTTGTAGGGACTCCTCTTGATCTTCTTCGAGAGCGACTGGAAGTCGGCATTTTTGGTCTCGTCCTTGAGATTCCAGTACTGCTCCACCACCCGCTCGCACTCCTCCAAGATGGTGTCCTAGGAGCAGGGACTTATAAAGTAGCAATCCTACATTCCGAAGCGTGAACCTTAACTCACATGCTCACTGAAAATCGCCGAGTTGACATCGATCACTATCCGCTTGGTAATCCGACGCAGCTCCAGGCCCAATTTGCCGATTTCCGCGAACGTGTGCATCGGCTGGGATTTGTTGCGGCAGTACCACTTCGGGGTGGTGCTCATTTTCGCTGGGGCCTGTCCGCCGGCGGCGGCGGAACGACGGAACGACCCCTGCTCCCCGGGCTCCCTAACTCAACCCGGTTGTTCTAGACAAATCGCTTTTTAATTATTGTGTCTTCGAGGCACGCATCCGTACATCCGTCGACCCGCGTCTTTCCTACTTCCCATAAAGCCTGGCGAATGCAAATTTTCCTTCTGTTGGATCGATGCCAGGTCTCGTGACCCCCGCAGCCAGGCAACGCACGCATCTGACGGCAAGGAGCAGCGGATTAGATAGGGGGCGGCGAGGCCCCGATTCCTGGCACCCATGTGAGCCCATTGAACACATCATCGATAGACACGCATTCGTCAGGCTGCCCTTATGCAAATGTGTTATGGGGTCGGGTGAGTTTTAGGAACCTAGACTGGCGATGTCATATGCCGTAACGGCTTAGTAGCGTGGAAGTGAGATAATAATTACTTTTCTAAACTAAAACAACAGAAACTTTTTTGTATTGGTAATAAAAGAACTTTCCTGAACAGGAAAAAAAACAAAAATGCGACAGGGATGTTCCACTAGTCGAATACGTAACTTCGTAGGAACCACAGTGTTCAGATTCTTAGTATGCAAACCTATACTTTTATAATTGTAACTATTTTATATTCATAACTATTTATTAGAGACTAACAAATTTCTTTCAAAACAGTGATTAAGATTAAATAAAACTAGACAATTTTGGCACATCCTTCGGGGTTAGCTAGACCTGACTGTCTTCAACCAACGTAGTAGAATTGTCGAGAACCTGTACTTCAGCGTCTCGTGGTGGCTTATCTTCCGTGGTGTTGGTGAGGAAACCCTTTGCGATCCAGGAGCACACAAGCAGTAGAATGATGAAGACATGGGTCACCAAGAGATGGTCCAACGATTGGCGCACCTCCTGCCAGGAGCCACGATTGTTCACAAAGTAACAGAAGTACAGGCTCATGGAGTCGTTCATCAGGAACAGGCATATGAAGATGGACCGGGTATTCTTGCGGCCAAAGGCTACCAAGGCGTATATGCTCGACATCACTATAATTGATGGTATGAATATCTTCAGCAGGATAAAGGCCGCAATCAGGTGAAGTTGAAATTGGGGGAAGAACAGTCGCGAGGTGATGGGTTTGAAGGTAAAGTTGAAGAACCAGTGGCCGGTTCCGAAGAAGGATACGTAAAAGTACAGCAGAATAAGAGCTGCATAGCGATAGGACAGCCTCAGGTGCTCCAATGGACTCACGGGTCTCTCCTCTTGTACTTGGTTCCCATCCTGGGGATCAGGATCCCCATCCGTAATCCCATTTTTACTATCCCTCGATCTGCTGCTCTCTTCGTAAAGTTCGAGGCCCAGCACAAACTCGGTTACCATGATCTGGACAAAGAGTGAGGCCATCGATACGGTCAGCATTATGTGTACCGTCAGCATATTGAATATGATCAGTTCCAGGCGGCGCTTTAGCTCTTTTGTCCCACTATAAGGGATCGATAGGAAGGCGAAGGCTAGATAGGTCCAACATGCAGCATAAACGTAGGTGCAGACTGGCTGATCCGTATCCCACTGATGGATTCCATATGCTGCTGCCAAAAGCGCTGACACGTTGATGATCCAAACACGTTTGGCATGTTGATGCTTCAGGATCAGAGGGCGAATTATAGATACCACCATACTGACGTATACCACGTGGCTCTTGTCGACATAATCTCCTATAGCATCGGTTATGAAATCCAGACTTGGGTTCTGCTTCACCACGAGGATGCAACTCAGCAGTATTACCAGGGCAAGCCAGAAAAAGAACTTCATGGAGGGCCTGAAGAACGCCCTTCGATTGTTCAGGCACACCATCAGGAAGTACAGGACTCCAATGTGACTGTTGTGGAAGGCCATCAGTATCAGAAGGCCAGCGGGCACAACGATTCCCAACAGATGAAGGACGGGGAACTGGAAGATAAACCAACTGCCTTCCAGGGGACGTTCAGCCACGGCCACGACGAGGATTCCAAAGGGCAGCAGTAGATAAAAGGCCGTCAGGTAGGGCACCCTCTGCAGTATCATCAACTCCAGGAGCAGCACTCCTCCCAGGGACATCATCAAAGTGCTCCACGTAAGGAAACCTCGCCGCTTCGATCTCGGTTCGTTGGACTCTCGAGTGAATTGCACCAGCAGAAGGTAAAACCACACCAAATAGGAGGCAGTGGTGGCCACCAGCAGGGGCAGGTGATAGTACCCGTGATAGTACTCCAAGCACTGCTGAGCCACCTTGGCTATCTTCTGAGTTATCTTCAGGGCCTGCTCGAAATGTTGCTCGGCCACCAGATATTTAATCCTCTGCGGATAATTATCAATCTGTGCCGAGTCCAGATTCTCAAACTTGGGCAGACACAGATACAGAATGCCCTCCTCGTGACGCTTTATCAGAATCCTGGCTTGAGCCAGCAGTTGCATGGCATTCAAGTGGAGGACCTGGAGTTCGTACTGAACGCTGGTATTCAGGAAACCCAGGGGCAACAGGGCCATGTTGTTCATGGGCGGTGGAAGACCAATCAAAGCGGACATCAGCGGCGCCAGTTGTGTCTGCTCCAGCTGGTACAGAGGTCGAGTAAGACCATCGTCGTTGGCCGTGAAGTTCTGGCCGGGATCGGGGGCCATGTCCTTAACACCAGATCCCCAGAGGATAAAGGGGGTTTCCACCTCGCGATCTCCACCGCCGCCATGTTGACCTAAAACATACGGTTTTATAAGTAAAGGAAAAACATTGGTTTACTTAAAGACCCAACCCACCCGCATCATTCATGCCGTGATCCGCCGTCATCAAGATAGAGCCGTTCGGCTGTCGTTGAAAACGCTTTCGAAGAGATCGTAGGTCTGGCGGATGCCCCGTTGGGTGAAGTTCAGCTTTTCCTGGAAACTCGACCCGTATGGCGTGTAGGCGTGGCCCGCTAGGTCGATATCGGCTAGATAGACAAAGAACACCACCGAGGTGGCGTTGCGCAATGGACGCACATTCTCCTCCTTGGTCAGGAACAGGCGCACCTTGTCGAAAACCCACTCATCCAACCTGAGTCTGCCCGAGATGTCCGACCTGGAGAAGGTTTCGAAGCGCAACGGGGCACCACCGGTGGGCAAGTGGGTGAAGACCTTGGCAACCACATCCTGAGTCCAGCCGATGGCGTTCCTGCTGCGATTAAAGACGGTATCGAACGTAGATGGGTTCCAGCCAAAGTTTGTGAGGGCCGCAGCGGGATCCTCATTGAAGCCGCCGAAGATGGCGATGTGTCCCGGTCTGGTCACCGTCGGTGGGCAGGCCCGTGAGATGCCAACCAAGCCCTGGTCAAGGAACAGCTCCCGCAAATCCGGAACTGCGCTGCAATTCTTGGCCAGGACCGACTCTGCCCTCAAGCCATCGACCACAAACACCACCAGTCGATCGGCCGGCGGTTCGAAGCCCAGTTCGCGGAGGGTACTTAGTGGTTTGAGATCCGACAATACGGTCGATTGGAAGTAGATGCTCAGGATGGAACCCAGCAGCAAGAGGTGCACCACCAAAGCCTGAACACTCCACATCTCTCCAATATAACCGATGTGTAAACTGTTCAGAGTAAAAAAGTATATACAAGGAATTATTTGAATTGAATTTCCAGGCTTGTCTTGGAAGCCTAACTTAAAAAGAGCTCAGTTCAGAGACATCCAGTTTAGAAATTCAAACAAAAATGGCAATTTCAATATATCCGGCAAGTTTATTGATGTAATTAAAGATAGGTTTGATTTTATACGTTGCTGTTCTTCTTGAATAAACGAACTGTAAATATTCAACACACACATTTTGCTTGATCTCTTATCTATCATCTATACTTATTCTCTCCTCTGTACACATCAACATCTGGTTTTGTTTTGCTATCACATTGAATTGTTACATTTATAGTAGTAGTTGCTGCATGTTGCCTGCTTAAAATCTTTAAAACACGTTTTAAATTTCATCTGAAACATGTAGGTATACACGTAAGTTAACAAGTGTATCCCATTATCCTGTAGCTATAGCCTGGGCTCTAAATGTGGACTGTGTTTATCTGTGGTTGGTTGGTTTGTTGGTTGTGTTATGTGTTGTGTTCGAAGGGTCAAAGGATCAAAGGATCAAAGGGGATGTAGAAGCACTCATTTCGTTTTTAAACTTTCGCTGAACTTGAAGTGAATTAAGTTTGTCGTCATCGAAGCGCCTTTCCTGTTTGTTTTTGTTGTTTTTACAAAATTAGACTTAAAATTGCTTGCGCTTCTCGTAACTACACATTAATTTAGTGGTTGTTGCTTAGTTCCTTGTTCTCTCTCGTTTTATCTCTCGCCAGTGACCTTTTTTTGAGTTCTCGAAATACATAATACATTTAAAATATATAGAAATAATATTTGTATACATATAGTTATATAACTGCTCCATCTGTTCACGTATAGTAAAATATATGTATAATGTATATATATTGTATATATATAGATCTGTATGCACTATGCCTAACCACGCCTATCCACTTTTCGCTTAATCCTCGGTAGTAGTTTCTGTAGTTTTAGTAGTAGTATTATTTGTATCCTGCAGCTCTTCGAGAGTTGGAATATCGTCTTGTAGTTTTAGCACTTGTAACCTTGGGTTATAGTGCCCGGCTAAATAATATGTATCATTGTTATCGTATATGGATTGATATTGCTTCGAATCGGCACCGAACTTGTCGAAGTAACTGCCAAACTGCAGCACCTCACAACGATGCGAAATTGTCTGCACATCGTTCTCATCCTCGTGCGGCGATTCAAATAGAGCACCCTGTTCAAAATAAAATAAAGAAAATGATGTTCATAACTTTGCCTCCGGTTAATTGCTTTCACAAAGTCTGGCTCACCGGAAATTTCAACTTTGGACAGCCGGTCGTCTCCTCCGGATGATAGAACCACGCCACTCGCACCACCTTGTTGCCCGTGGTCGTTTCCCACATGGACTCAATGCGCCCGATATAGGGTCGATCTGGTCTGCCCGTCGATAGAAATACTGCACTGTCCCCGACCTAAAAACATAATTAAACATTATTTCGTATTGAGATGTATTGAAATACGAATGAGTAAATCGTCCATACCGTGATAGTCTCCTTTCCCCTTTTGATTGTTTTGTAAAATTGCTTTCTGGCGCGTCCCTTGACGCCCGCCTTGCGATAGGCGGTACCATACCAACCCCACAGCTGCCGTTCTGGCAGGAAGGCTGCTATCTTGCTGCTTCCCTTGGAGTTGTTATGCTCGACCAGATCGTCGCCCTTGGCCTGCGGGGAAAATAAATGGGATTATTTCAACCCTTCAATTATCGTAGCCCTTTGTATTGCAATCTACTACTAATGAAATCACTCGGATTTTGTAATGGTTGTACCATTACTTAAAATAACAAATAACAATGCTTAGTAAATAATACAAAGCTAAGATAGCCTACCTCATCGGATATCTCTGACATGAGATTGGATGCCGTCTCCTCTTCCATCTCCAACTGCTCTGTCTTTACTTTGACTTCCACTTTAACACGATTCGTGGTTGGCGCCGGTGCTGATGACACCTCTGTACTTGGAGCTTCTGTCGTTTCCTGCGGTGCCGCCGAGAAGTCCTGCTGAACTGCCTGTTGCTCCGGCTCTTCGCTGCCATTCTTGCGATGATGTTTCTTGTGCTTCTTGCGTTTCTTGTGCTTATGGTGCTTCCGAGCGGCATCCTCTGCACTGACCCCCTCGCCAGAGGCAGCGGCATCAGCTCCACCGTTGGTAGCCGCGGCCTGATTAACGCCATTTTGAGCCTTGGACATCTTCTTGAGACTCTTCTTCAGGCGCTTCTTCTCACTGCGCTGCGTGAAGAGCTCCATAGTGGCGGCCAGCGAAGTGGTGTTATCGCTACTCATCCCCAGGCTGTGATGACTGTGCGAGTCCTCGCAGCCGGGCACGCTTAAGTGGTCCTGCGAGCCTCCTCCGGGGCCACTTTCACCCCCGCGCAGAGCGCTTCGCTTCTGCTTGCCTACTGAGTAGAGGGGATTATCGTTGTACTCTGTTCCAAGGGGTTGGATGGGAGGTTGGGCAGGAGCAACGAAAACAACAAAGAAGTAAATAAGGAGGCACGCACACAACAAGAAACTAATGATAGGATGGCGGGGTCGGGGAATAAAACTTTCGCAGCCACAGAGGCTAAAGTTTTATGCCCACGAAAGTGCGAAATAAACGCATACCTGCTATGGGATAAACGCTGAGCAGCAGGCGGATGTTCTGCAAGCGGATCCTGCCGCTGTCGCCATCGTCGAACTCCACACTGACAAAGTCCGGCGCTGTCGCAGCCGAATTCGTTGCGCCACTAGCGGCTCCATCCACAACTTGCTCGGAGTCGATGGCACGTCCAGGATAGAGGCATCGATACTGCTGGCTCCAGTAGGCACACAAGCGCGTACCCACTGGCACACTCTCCACGCTTTTCGGCGCCACCTCGAGGATCTGCAAACAGTAAGTTAATCAGAATTGTTCCCGGTTTATACAGATTATCTCTTCACTAACCGTATCCTTGAGTATATCCTCGCGTGACATCACATGCGACTTGTTGCCGCGCTCGCCGTCCAACGTGATGGAGTAGACATCGGGCGGACGCAAAGGCTTCATCACACCCGCGTAGAATAGTCCGCCCATGTCGGTGAGAACACGCGTCTCATCGCGATACAGGTGTTCGCTGGTCAGCTGCAGTTCACGGTCAATGCCGCTAACCCGCCGTTTCGCCTCCGTCGCCGCGGCCTGATCCCCAGCGGCACCGCTGGCAATCGCTTTCATCTTCCGCTGCTTACGCGCCGCAGAAGCCGCCTGCTTGGTAGACGGTGAGCAGGAGGCGGAAGTGGCCGAGGTAGTTGGGGCAATGGCAACGGCCGCGTCCAGGGCACTGGGCTCCAGGCGGACGAAAGACGAGGTACTCGGTGAGTTGCTGCTGGGCAAGGGATTGGGCTCCGGTTGGGGTTGCTGCAGGGACGGCGGTGGGGGAAACGAGTGTGTCTTCTCCGGGAATCGCAGGAAACTGGATGCCTGAAGGTTACTGCTCGAAAACTTCGGGAACTTGTAGTCGCGCAGCGGGGATGAAGTTCTGAAAGGTTTAAATTGCATTAGATTCGCATGTAAACGATGGCCTAAGTAAAAACCACTTACCCCAGGACACTGGACAGCGTCATCTGTGGCTGCTGCAGAGCAGGTGTTGGCTGAGTCGCCTGTTGAGCGGCCTGCAGTTGCTGCAGTTGGAGCTGCTGCTTGGAGCACTTCTTCTTCTTCTTGTGCTTGGAAATCTCGTCCAGCTTCCGCTTCTTCTTGCGATACTGCCGCGTGACGTCCGCCAGGCGCATTCGCATACTGTTGTCCATGATGCTGAACACCTCCTGGCCAAAGCGCTGCGCGTAGCTGGGATCCATGGCGTGGAGGGCACTGCGCAGCTCTGATTGCAGCTGCTCGTCCTGCAGGTCCACGTCCTCCTCCTGCGCCGCAGCGGACAACTGCTGGCGGCTGCTGCTGTGGCGCCGCTTCTTCTTGCTCTTCTTGCTGCAACGCGCCGATTTGCGGCTATCGCTGCCCGAGGACTTGGAATGTTTGTGCTTCTTGCGCTTAACGGGAGTCAGCTCAGCCAGGGCACCGGCCGACGTGGATGGCAACTCGATGCCCTGCATCGAAGGGAATCCGGGCGAGCTTAATGGCATCTGAAAGGAGGAGGAGGAGGAGGGAAAGACGGAACCAGCCTGTGACTGCCCAAAGGAGTAACAGGACTTGGCCTCAAAGGCCAAAGGTGGCGACGTCGCCGACGTTCCCAGCGTTTGCGGCGGCGTAGGAGTGGGCGTGCGCGACGAGGGCGTGGCAAAGAGACTGCTGCCCTGCACTACCTCCTCCTGGATCCGTTGCTCTGCCAGAGCGCACAACAGCTTGAGACCTCCCAGCGGTTCTGGCGCGGGTGTGGGCTCCATTTCCAGCATGGGCGGCGTAGGCTCTATCGGCATCAGTTCCACAGGCTGAGGCTGTGGCGGCTGCAACTGCTCCACGTGCTCCACAGGCTCCTGCTTAACGCGCACCAGCGGCTTGCTATTGGTGCTTATGTTCGAGAGCAGCTCCAAGCCGGTCAGATCCTCGGGGGCTGCCTGATCGGCCTGCGTGGCTTGGGACATCATTTCTACGGTTGGTTCCTGGGGAGTCTGCTCCGCCGACTCCTCCTGGCTGGCACTGGGGGGTATGTCACTGGGTTCGGTCTGGGTATGGCACTCGTTCGGCTGGGTATGGCTGGCTTCACTGGGCTTCGTAAGCTCCAGCGGCTGTACGAGGGAAGGCGGTGGATGAGCTGCATCCACTGCCGGTTCCTGGGGCTTCGCTGGACCCGGGAAGCTCTCGTCCTCGCTGCAAACGGGCGTGTCCGTCTGTATATTGACATCCTGCATCTGCGGCAAGAGTTGAGTCGTTCCCGACACCGGAATCTCCGACAGGCGTGGTGGTGTCTGCGGCGTCAGCGGTGCATGCAGCTTGTAGTTCAACGCCGCTTCGTCACAAACCGCCGGCAGCGGCGTGGCAGCGGCCAACTCTCCACCGTTGCCATGCATCGAAAGGTTGAGCAATGCTGGCGTGGGCGTAGCCATGGCAGCCGACTGGAAGAGATGGTGAGGCGTCGCCTGGCCCAGGGAAGACGGCAAAGGCTCCATGGTGGCCGAGGTGGGCGGCGTGGGCAGGCGCATCAGGTTAAGGGCCTGCTCCTTGTCCCGCGCCGCCTCAAGCGGCACTAGAGGTGGCAATGCTAGCGGCATCGGGGCATACTCCTCCTTCATTCCTGGCGGCGGCGGCAGGGAAAGCAGCGACGGAATCCCCGGTTGCCCAGTGGCCAGGCTGAGGAAGCGGGAGCTGCTTGCACTGAGACTGCTGCTGGCCGCATTCCCGCTTTGCGTGACCCCCGAACCTGCGGCCAGGCTCAGATTGATGGTGGAATTGGTGGTGGTGGTGCTGGTCTGCTGATTGCTGTGCTGGCACATCGTCGAGCTGCCCGTTGCCGTGGCCGCGGCGGCCAAGTAGAGCTGCAGGGTGGACGCATACGAGGGCGTGGTGCTCAGCGCCTGGTGGCCGCCCATCGAGGGAAAGATGAAGTTGGGCAGGCTGGACAAATTGGGCGTCGGCTGCATGGAGGCAGCTGCAGCGGCGGCAGCAGCAGCGGCTGAGTGGCCACCAGGAGCCGGCGCCTGGGGGATGTAGGCCGAGGGCCAGACGAAGGCCGCCGCAGCCGCCGCCTGTTGGAACGGATCTGTGGGCGTTAAGAGGGGAAAATTTGATATGCCTGCTGTGCATGGTCGAGGTAGCGATTCGAGTAGTCGGATTTGGAAGTTCGGGTTGGAGGCGGAGGCGGAGGCAGAGGGAGAGAAGCGCAGTTTAAAAGCATGAATTAGTTTGGTTTTGGCGAATCGAGTTTCGAAATCAAATTAACCTAGGACACCTAGGCGGGTGCTGGCATGCGGAGTGCGTGTGTGAAGGAGATCAGAGATCGGAGATCGGAGATCGTCGGATGACTTACCGAGCGCTGTTGGGCCGGCCGGCAGCAGCACCACCTGTCCGCGACTGGCCTCCCGCGAGTACTGCAGGCCCACCGTGGCGGGCGACATGGAAATCACTGATTCAATGGGTAATGCATCTACAAAAACGCAACGGAAAAGAGAGAACCAAAATAGAGAGGAGGAGACAGAGTGTGTGACAGGTTCATCCTCTTCTTCGGGGGATCTGGCATGCAACTAGCATCTGAAGCACTCACTTGGATACTGCCAGAAGGTCGAGGGTGCTCGGCTCACACCTGCTGCACTGAGAGCCAGTTCCTCGGCGGTGGCCGTGCCGGTGGTCATCAGGTCGCCGTTGCCCGTAAAGTACAGATTGCCGCAACTGGTGGCACCTGAAAGCAGGGAAAACAAGGGAATGTTTTAGTATTTTGGCGCTTTTTCCTGGCAAGACTCGTGTAAGCCAACCTCTCTGCTCGGCGTTCGTTTGTTTAATAATCTTTCGGGCCTGCCGTGTAACTCTAGTTGTAAGCGAAGATGTGTATGTATACGTGAAATATTGCAGTGTGTCCTTGAACTATGCATTTGGTGACCGCGTGCACCCAACCGACCGCCCGCCCGCCCACAACCACCCACCAATCGTTCGACTGACTAACCCACCCCCGAATCTGCGGCTGGATAATTTTACAGAAATTCGATTAAACCGAACGTGATGCCCTGTAATTGCATTACATTAAGGGATCTGAAGTATTGGGAAGCCCAGCAGAACACCACCCCCGAAGGAAAAAAAGGAAAAACGAAATGAATGACAAGTATTCGGTTGTGTCCCATCTCCGAAACGCAATTAGAGCTACATCTTTTGACAAGTGATTTGTTTCGGGCTGCGGAACCGAAACTACCCAACAAACGTTTATAAATAGCCGGTGACTTCGAGCAGCCAGAAGGGAAGGGAACAAAAAATAATAACTAAAGGCGACTCTGCCATATGGTGGTGTACCCAATCCAATTCAGCGTGTCATGTTGCTAGGTTGTCCTGTCCTGTCCTTTTGTAGAGGAGGACTCTTCGTACCCAGTTTTCTCTAGTTTCCCATCCCCGCGCAACCAGTCAAGCATCGAGCATCCCTTGTGGCTGCTGCCGCCCTCCATCCAGATCCCTGACTACTTCTAAGCAACAGCCACCGCTAACTTGTCTGAAAAAACACCCACCCGTGCACCGTCCATGAGTAATCTGTCTTTAGATTGAGCTTCGGTGGAGCGTGATACCCTGCTCACTGCCGAAACATGTGGAACCCGCCAACTTTCGTCAGTTCTCTAAAGGTTTTTTTTTTGTAAAGGGAAAAGTACGAGACCCCTATCGTTAAATTCCGAGAACACAAAAATAGGTCTACAAAGCTACCTAAATGTTATCAGGGGAAAGTTTTTATATTTTGTTGTACATATAAGAAAATACATATCGCGATTGGTTCACTACAGTTGTGGAGCTTTCGTGAACATATTTTTGGGAGATTAGAAATGTAGTGTGCAATAGATAGAATTTTTTCAAGGCGTAGTACTTTTAGATATCAAAATAAAATTCCCCAAAGTTCTGGTTTTTTATAATAGCGTTGCAAGTGTATTTGTACATATGTATGTATATGAAAATAAAAACCCCCAAAGGCAACTTAATTCTATTCTATCAGCTTTGAAAGTCGATTTCTGGAAAATACGTGGGACCATTTTGGTTTACAAACTTTTCTCAAGGGTTTTATTTAATATTTCTTTCAATTGCTCTACTTTTCGTGCAGGCATATCTGCCTACCCATTTAAAGACCTCAAAACAGAATAGTATTGAATTCTGCAATGTGATTAAAAAAATGTAACATCTGTTAATATTTTCCTAATAATCCGAAAAGTGAAGTTTTCTTTTCAAAGATCGTAAAATAATCAAGTCGACGGTCATGGCTGATTATTGCACCATTAGTAAGCTTCAAAAATAATCCCGAAAATAGAATCTGACTGGGTTTATCCACAACACACCCCCGAGTATATAAACATATTTAATGTGCCCATCTGAAGAGCAGTTCCAAGTCGGCCAAAGTCAAAGGCAAAGGCAAAGCCTCCCTTCTGCAATCGCAATGTGTTTCACTTTCGTTTTATTTCCGCTTTAGAAGTTCGTATGATTTACCACCGGTTTCCCCCTGCCCCCTTTTCCAGGGAGGGAAAAGGGAAGAGTCGTTCTCGAATCGGTGGCTGTCACAACAACGACAGCCGCACAACAGGCGGCCATCATATGATTCCTGCCCTCTCACATCTCACATCTCAACTCTCAACTCTGAAAGCTGACGGGGTGTTTACCGCGGAGGCGACACCCTCGGCTTTCGCTCACTGAAGGAATTCCGCACAACGTTCAACGTTTGCTGGC
Organism: Drosophila prostipennis; assembly: GCA_037075205.1. Taxonomy (NCBI): domain Eukaryota; kingdom Metazoa; phylum Arthropoda; class Insecta; order Diptera; family Drosophilidae; genus Drosophila; species Drosophila prostipennis. The sequence goes on from JBAMCJ010000040.1 coordinate 122,124, forward strand.
AATCTTATTAGTGGCATAATTGAACGACGTCCACGTCCTGGCATTATAAGCATCATATAACGTTGCCCCTTGGGAACGCGAACGCTTCGTTCATTAGGGGCGCTCAAATCTGGTGCCTCAATTGAATTAGATGCCCAGAAGGTACACGGCGGGAAAGTTCGATGCGATATGATAATGAGTTTGGAAAATGTACATATCATTATAGAGAGCAAAATGATGATATCATAATGATATTGAAATAAGTCCGGAAGAGCATTCCACTCTAAATGCAATAAACAAAATACCGAAAGAATATTAGGTTCAAAAATGATAAACCGGATTTGTGATTGTGAAGCTCTATGGCTCTAGAAATTTCGGAGAATATACAAAATGGATGTTACAAAAAAAAATCCCTATAAAACTGGCGGATCTCTTAGGATTTACAGATTCCAAGCCTAAACTTTGATCCTTAGTGGAATTTCAACAAGGTTTTAAGGACACTTGCTTCCTTTTTTTCGCTGTGTAGCACTCACCGAGGTCAGCGACGCGTATGCCGAAGCAGTTCATGTCCTTGTTGAGTGGTGGCTGCAGGGGCATCGTGGCGGGGGTGTTTAGAGCCGGCACCAGGGCTTCCTGCGGCCGTTTCCTGGCCACGGCGATGCCAATGGGCACGGAGTTGCCTGGTGGAAAAGGAATGGGAAGCGGGTGAGCAGGAGGTCTCTTGACCGGAGATGTGTCACCTACCTGAGGACTTCTCCAGCTCCGAGACCTTTGGCGAGGGCGCCTCTATTTTGACCAGCGTGGTCAGAGTGGAGGAGGACATGGTCTTGGAGGAGGCGGTCATCGAGGCGGAGGACAGGCCCTGATGCTGCACCTGCTGGTGCTGCTGCTGCTGGTGGCAATTGTTGGAGCTGATCTCGGACACCTGGCAGGGCTCCCGCTTGATCTGCACGAAGGTGTACGAGGAGTTGGTCTGCTGGTGGTGATGGTGCTGCTGCAGGGGAGCCGCCGTTCCCGCCGCGAAGCCGCCGAACTGGTCCAGCTGCAGCTGGGCAGGATGTGCGCCCGGATGCGTCACTGCTGCAGTGGTGGGCACCAGAAAGGTGGCCGTTGCGCTGGTGGCGCTCAGCACGTCGGCGGCACTGCTGCTGGCGCCCGGATTATAGGTGGCCATTGGGTGGCGGTGTCGCTATCTCTCTGGATCTGGTGGCTATATCTATTGCGCTATATCTCTTTTAAGCCACGACTAAAACTAAACGTCCATTATCCGCACACACACACTACACACACGCACACACACTAGCACTGGCCCACACACACACGCGCACACAGTCTACATTTTTACAGGTTTTCGCTGCTGCCTCTTTCGGATGCAACATTGGCTACTGGGCCTGCGGCAATTCCCCGTAAACAAATGACATAATCCAAAGCGACGCGACGCCACTGGGCACTCTCTATATGGTATATGGGTCGGCGGATCCGCAGCACACCCACCGGAGCCAAGTGTGCTTGCCCAAAATAAAAACCCTGTGCGATCCGAGATCTTTTTTTTTGTGATTTGCTGTGGGGAGGCGGAGACGGCGGAGGCGCGACTTTCCTGCTGCGTTGTTGCGTTTTTCCGCGGGTTTTTCAACTATCTAACGCGCACTGGCTGCTGAGGTCGCTGCCCACGCGCGATCTGTTGCCTTTTTTGTGTTTTTCCTTGCGAATTGGAATCAAAATCCTCTGGAGAAAAGTCCACGGACGGACAAAAAATAAGCAGCAATTTATGTTAAATTAACAGCGGCCTAACAGAGACTAGTCTCTACAGAAGTGTCCATCTCTAATGCAATCGATAGTTTGATAGTTTGAACTGCTTGTAAAAATCGAAAAAATAGCTGAAAACTGCTTTAAAAAGACAGATAGAAGTTATCGATAAAATAAAGAGCGCGTAATTTAAAAATGTATAGACCTAATCTAATTTTTAGCTTTTTGTAAAAAATATACAAAACCACATAAAAGATAAGAACTCATCATCTCACAGATGATGCGTCAAACTTTATTTCCCATCACACCACAATAACAAATAACCGTCGCATAAAAATGCACATGGAATATACAAGTTAGCAAATGTAATCACTAATCCAGCATTTTGCGGATCATGTAGTTCAGAATGCCACCGTTTTTGTAGTAGGTAACGTCCACCTCGGTGTCGAAGCGCAGCGTGGTCTCAAAGACGACGCCATCGGCCTCGACTGGTATCCTCTGCCCCGGCTTCAGTTCGCCCTCGGGCAGGGTGATGTTATAGAGCTCCCTGCCGGTCAGACTCAGGGATTCGGCGCTCTGACCCGGCAGGAATTGCAGCGGAATAATGCCCATGCCCACCAGATTGGAGCGGTGAATGCGCTCGTACGACTCGGCGATCACCGCCTTGATGCCCAGCAGGAATGGCCCCTTGGCAGCCCAATCCCGCGAGCTTCCACTGCCGTAGTCCTTGCCCACGACCAGAACGAGGGGCGTTCCCTCGCCCGCATACCGCTCCGCCGCATCGAAGATGTCCATCTCCTCGCCACTGGGCACGTGCAGGGTGTAGGGTCCGGTTTTGGAGGCCAGTTGGTTCACCAGGCGGATGTTGGCAAAGGTTCCACGCGCCATCACCGCGTCATTGCCACGTCGTGAGCCGTAAGAATTGAAATCACGGGGTGTCAGACCGCGCTCTGATAAATATCGGGCTGCCGGACTCCTCCGGGCAATGGAACCGGCTGGCGAGATGTGATCGGTGGTCACCGAATCGCCCAGCAGCAGCAGACAGCGAGCCTTCTCGATGCTTTTCAGTTGGGGCAGATCCCGGGTCATTCCCTCGAAGAAGGGAGGACGTTTGATGTAGGTCGATATGCCACTCCAGGGATACAACTTGCCATCAGACACCTCCAGCGTCTGCCAGTCCTTAGATCCCAGCTGGATTTTGCCTATAAGGAGGTGGATACATAAGTATGAAGATCACAAAGGTTTTCCAGTCCGTAATACTCACTGTAGACCTCCTGGAACATGGCGGGAATGACGTGCTTGTGCTCCACCTCCTGAATCTCGCTGCGCGTAGGCCAAATGTCCCGCAGGAAGACATCCTTGCCGTTATCATCCACACCCAGCGGTTCAGTTTCGAAATCAATATCCACCCGACCGGCTATCGCGTAGGCAATCACCAGCAGAGGACTGGCCAGATAGTTGGCCCTGGTATTGGGATGGATGCGACCCTCGAAGTTGCGGTTCCCCGACAGAACGCCACAGCAGACCAGTCCGTTCTTCTCGATCGTATTCACCACGTTCTCATCGAGCGGACCCGAGTTGCCGATGCAGGTCATGCAGCCGTAACCGACAATATCGAAGCCCAGCTGCTCCAGGTAGGGAATCACGCCCGATTCTCGAAGATAGTAGGTCACCACCCCGGATCCAGGGGACAAAGAGGTCTTGATATAAGGCCGGATACCCAAGCCCTTCTCCACGGCATTCTTGGCCAGCAGACCGGCGCCCAACATTACCGAGGGATTCGAGGTATTCGTGCAGGAGGTGATGGCCGCAATGACAACAGATCCATGACCAATCGTATAGCTCTTTCCGTCGTCCCACTGGAACTCGCCACTGGCAGCCAAAGCACTTGGCGGTACGGCGAATCCCTTGAAGCCCACTGGGCTGGTAAGGCACGACTTAAAGTCCTCGCACATGCTGGAGACCGAGACGCGATCATGTGGCCGCTTGGGGCCCGAAACCGAGGTGACCACAGTGGACAGATCCAGAGTGACGGACTGCAAGGGATATGAAGCGACTTGTGAGTGTGATTGCTTCAAATAAACCGGAATATTTCTGACCTCTGTGTACTGGGGATCCTGATCCTCAAGGGCATAGTCACGCAGCTGGCGAGTGGCCCTTAAATAAGTACGGATAATGTCGATCTTCTTTTCGGAACGATCTGTTAAAGAAAATCGATGAGTACAACCATTAACCCATTAAATAGATAATTAAACTCACTGGTCTGCCGCATGTAACTGAGCGTGTTCTCGTCGATTGGAAAGTAGCCCACCGTGGCTCCGTATTCCGGGCACATGTTGCTGATGGTGGCGCGATCCGCGATGCTTAGCTCCGCCACTCCGGGACCGTAGAACTCCACGAACTTGCCCACGACGCCCAGCTGACGCAGATGCTTGGTGATGGTCAGAACGAGATCGGTGGAGGTGGCCAGCGGGCCCAGTTTTCCCTCCAGCCTATAGCCAATCACCTCGGGCAGCAGCATGGAGATGGACTGGCCCAACATCACGGCCTCCGCCTCGATGCCACCAACGCCCCAGCCCAGCACACCCAAGCCATTGATCATGGTGGTGTGGGAGTCGGTTCCAACGACGCTATCCGGATACAGGATCTTCGAGCCATCGGTGGTGTCATTTTCGAAGACCACGCGGGCCAGGTACTCCAGATTGACCTGGTGAACAATGCCAGAACCGGGTGGCACAATCAGCATGTTGTCAAAGGCACGGGCTCCCCATTTGAGGAAGGTGAAGCGCTCCTTGTTGCGCTGGAACTCCAGCGACTCGTTCTTGGTCAGGGCGTCCGAGGAGCGAACAAAGTCAACCTGAACGGAGTGGTCGATGACCAGATCGGCGGGGCAGATGGGATTGATTTTCTCTGGATTGCCGCCCAGTTCGCGGACTGCATCCCGCATGGCAGCGAAGTCCACTACGGCAGGAACGCCAGTAAAGTCCTGAAGTTAGGGAATTCATTTAGATGGAACCTATGGATTGGTGTGCGAGTCCAGACCTGTAATATAACACGCGCTGGTTTGAAGGAGACCTCCACATCGCTGGTTTCCTGCCTCAGCGATGGTGTCCATCCCAGGATGCTCTGCACATCCTTCTCCAGCACATGGAAATTGTCGCAGTTGCGCACCGCGGATTCCAGCAGAACGCGAATGGAAAAGGGCAGTGAATCTGTAATAATAATAATAAAGATAACAGCCATTTAGCAATAAAGATGACTCCTCACTGTATTTGTTGTCGATGGAGGGCAGATCAAAATACTTGTAGACGCTGCCGTCCTGGGTGAAGGATTTCTGGAACGGGGCAAAGGGATTGGCACCTGCTGGGAAGACAGGGTTAGCTTATAGACCACATATTCTGAGGTAAATCCCACCGGAGCCGGACATGGTGGAGAAATTGGACAGAAAACCAGGCAAAGTGAATTAGGGATGAGCGCGTGAGAGCTCACGACAAGACCAAATAACTTGTGCTCATCTCTAGCTTTAAATTCGTTTATCGATAACTGACCATCAAAACAAGACGATACACAGAAAAAAATGTATACTAATTTAAATTGAGAATAAAATTAAAAAGGTTTGACTGCTTAAAATAAATTTATGATCTAAATTTTAGGTAATTTAAATTATTGAATTTAAATAGATGCTCAAGTAACTGATGTTTTTCTGTGGTTTATTGTAATAGTTACATGTTAGGCTTATTGTAATGTCACGTAATGTAATCGGTATCTGTTATCTATATAAATAATATGTATAGGGTTATCATCTAGAGCTGCGTAAGGAGCAAAGCCGGGTTTGTGGCGCAAGCAGTTTGGCAGCAGTGGGGATAACAACGAGTCGGTTGGAGACGCCTACAGGTAGATGCGTCGCAGGTCCTTCGGTGTGGTGATCGAATTGCACTGCGGGCACAGCTTGCGGGCGCCCAGGGTCTGCAGCCAACACTGCTCGCAGTGGACGTGCCAGCAGGACACGGAGATGGCGGGATTCTTGTAGTCATCAATGCAGATCAGGCACTTGTACTTGCCCTGCGCCTGCTTCTCGTACAGCCGCAGCTTGGCCTTCAGCGATTCGATGACCTGCTGCTGGTTCTGGGAGGCGGATCGCGTGGACCGCGACGTGGACGGCTCCTCCCTGGCTGGTGGCGCCGCCTCCACGCTGCTGGCAGTGGCAGTCTCTTGCTCGGTGGCTTCGTTGGAATGATTGGCCTTGGGCCCGTCGCTGGAGGAGATTAGGCGGCGCACATAGCTGGTCACATCCGCCTCGGAAACATTTCCCTCCGTGTCCTCGTTGACCAGCGGAATCACATCGCCCTCGCCGTACTGCGTTGGCCCGTAGATGTGCGTGTCATCCTCGTCCACATTGAGATCCTCGTCCTCGTCCTCCTGCGCCTGCTGGCTGCCATTGTACTTGATCGTCTGGCCCAGGCCCAGGGCGGAGTAGCCTCCCTGCACGAGAGTGGACACGCGGATGCGCTTCTGTCCCGCCCACTCGTACTCCTCGTATTCCTCGCTGTCCTCCGAGTCTTCGCTGGAGTGCCGCTCCCCGTTCGCCTGGCCATTCCGGCGGCTCTGGCGCAGGCACTGATTGACATGCTCCTGAATGTTGGACTGCGGAAAGTTGTGATTGCACACGGGGCAGGTGGGTTGACTGGCTTCTGGAGGGGCTGCAGGAGGAGGCGGCGGAGCTGCAGCTGCAGGATTAGGAGCTGCTGCTGCAGGAGGCGATGGACCAGGGGAGGCTGGGCGCTTCCTGGTGCGCTGTCGCTGACGGGCCTGCCGATTGCGCTGCACCCGCTGGAAAACGCTCCACGGCTGCCTGCCCCCCGATCCCGATCCGGATCCGGATCCCTGGGACGCGGATGCTGCTGTTGATCCGGCCGGCTGGGCCGGCGGATTGGCAACGCTAACGGGATTGTGCAATCGCTCCATCTCCACTTGGCAGTGATCGGCCACCTGACTGCGCTTGATCTTCACGTCGCATGTGGGACAGATCACGTCGTCGTCGCCGCTGCCGGTCAAATGCTGGGCGAAGTTCTCGCCGTTGGACACCGTGTCCGTGGCCATGGATTCCTCGGGTCCACCGCGGACTCTTTGGGCTGGAAACTGGATCTACGGATTGCGGTCGGATATTGTTTTGTTCGATAATCTGTCCAAGCCACGCGACGCCGATTTCTTACGTTTTCGTACTGTGGCAAACGGTCATACTGTTTTTCGGCATTTATTGTCCCGGTATGCATTGGCATTTGATTTTGCAGCTCGCGATATATATCGGATAACTCATTTAACCGGAGCGCCACTAATTTATTTAGTCAAAAATAACGCTAATCTTTACGGGTCAAATAAAGTCTTAAATTATAATTCCTTTCTATATATATCTTTGAGATTGCACAGTGTAATGTCCATCACTCTGGTAGAGCACTATGGAGAGTAATACCTTAATTTATAATACATTTTATTACATTTATATAAATAAATAAATAAATAATACATTTTTCATTACATTTAAAAGCTTAAACTATTTAATAACATTCTAGAGGTTTAATAAAAGTGTTTATGACTACTATCTATTTAATTTATTTATTTCCTCACTTGTTAATGGAAATAATCGTTCATCGTATAAAGTATAGGAATCGAAGCTATCGATAGTGACATCGATGTTTTCGCATCGCTAGTTCCAGCTCTATGAGGAGGAAGCAAAACATTATCTTTTCGTTTTTATTTTTTGATTATATAGAAAAGTCAAAGTCGGTGAGGAACATGTGAAAGTGGAAAAGCGACAGAGCTTTTCAAGCAGATTGTAAGTGCACAGGTGGACAGAGCGAAAAACAATTTGGCGAAAGTGCAAAGTGTGAAAAGGCAGCGAATAGAGAAAAAATATAGCAGTCAGTTTCGTGGGCGTGTGTGTGTGCGTGTGCTTGTGACATATTGTTAAAAACGCAAGAAAACAAACGTAGGAAAAACAGAAACAACAATGCAGCACCAGCAGCAGCAACAACAACATCAGCAGCAGCAGCAAAGCAACCTTGCTGGCTACAACAACAAAATGAACGTCTTGCCCAATTACACGCTCAGCGGAATGAGCTCCTTTGATGCCGAATCGCTGCCAGATTACTCAGAATTTGATTCCGAATCGGTAACTCTGGACTATTACAAGGAAAGGTATATTCCTGAACTTAAACAACTCGCATTTTGTTTTGCTTCCGTTTTCCCCCAAAACATACACAAGCATACACACCCACATGCATATTTAGAAATACCCTCGCCCTTGTCATTGTTGTTGTTTTGCATTTGGCCGTTTGCCCCAATTTTGCCTGCCGTTACCGTTACGTTTTATATAGCAATTAACCGTTATGATCCTGTTGCCATGCCACTCACCCACACACCCGCACACATACCAGCACACAAAGTCCGTACTCGCTCATCTGCGAAATTTAGTTGTTGTTTTTATTGAACAATTTCTAGACGCTATAAATAAGACTAATATCATCTCCGTCTGGCCCCTCGAAATATCTCAAGAATTGCCAGACGCTTTATACATATGTATGTATGTTCGTTTGTATGTACATACATAGATATAAAAGTATCTCAGTTCGCGTATCTGCATCTTGAAGATATTAAAAATTGGCAAGGAAACGTGCAAATTTGGGTAAACGTGCGATTTCGACACCGTCGAAGTTGTAATACCCTTTTATCAGAATACAAAAATATGCCGATTATTATAAAATGTGTAAAGGCATTCTGATAACGTATGTAACTTTTAAATCCTTATTTATTTGCTTTGAAAACAATAGGGACCGATATTTAATCATTTTCCAATTTTTTTTAAATTAATTGTTTTTTTAAACACAAAAACAGCTTGAAAAGAATCTGATTCGAGGATTCAAAATACGTACATATGTATGTATTTTCGATTCTTTCTAAATCCATAATTTTCAAAGATGAGAAAATAAATGGCTAAACAGACGGATGTTCATGCTAATCAACATGCTGATACTTTCTTAAAATCAGATAATACCTTTTATAACTAGGGTGTAACAATGGAATGCTGTCCGTATTTCCAGCATTGAGATTGCCTAGTTGCAGTTTCCTCGCAGCATAATTTATGTGGGGGCTGCACCTCAGCGCCCCAGCTTCCGTCTTTTGTCATTCGGGCTTCCCCCTTCACAGACTCAAATATTCCGACGCGCTTCTGTCTGTCACAATAGAGCGATTTTAATTTTAACAATCCAAACTCATTCAACTGTGGCGACGCATTGTTTTGCAAATTGCGACAGTTAATCCATGACATACATTGATGCCTACAATTGTGGTAAAAGCAATATAGTCTATTCTGAAGCGTTTCTCGAACAATTTAAAAAAATTGTATACATTTAAAAAATTTTTAGAATTTTTAATGAAGAAACCGAAATTATTAGAGACTTTATGTGCATCTTAGACATATTTTATAATTTTAAGGACATTTTGGTATTAACCCTAGTATCCTACTGTCTGTTGTACGCTCAATAGCCCAGTAGCCGCAGATTAATTGGGTTATGTTCCCGTAAACGTTTAATAGTTAGCCATTGTCTCTGTCGATGTTGTTGCTCGAGTTGTTTTTGCATGTTGCTGCTGCTTACTTAACTGCCTTGATGTAAACACACATGTTGTACGAACGTTGTGCGCCAGTCGCTCTAATCGAATGTCACCAATTTCTCTATTTCCTGCCCCGCTAACAAACGATCCCACCTTTCGTAATACAGATGTTGAACGGGCTGCTTCCGCCAGCAATTTGAAATTCGAAACGCATTGGAAAAACCTCAGCGCGCAAACCAAAAGCAATAAAACGCCAATTGAAGCATTTATATTAGATTGTTAAAGCCAACCGGCGTAGCATTTACTCGCCTATCCCGAAAAAAAAGAAAACCAAAAGAAAAAAACCCTTCCAACATCCCACTAAGCAAAACTAACCAAGAAACGCATTGAAACGCATTCCAATTAGTAGCTGCGGGCAGCACTTTGCCTGCATATAGTCGATAAGGTGAGTTTAGTCTGGCCAGTGGAGCTGGTAAATAAAGTACTTCTCCCACGTAATTAATAGTTATTATCATGTATTCAGTGTTCTACGTCCACCAGCGGAGAAAATGGCGCCGACAACAACCATTGAGACCATCACAATCACGAGGCCGCTGAAGGTATGCACTTGGCTTAAAGTTTTAGATTGTTTAACCGATCTCTCTGCCCCCACAGGTGATTGCATTTATCTGCGGCGTCATCGTGGTGGCCTTGATGATCATGGCCCTGGCTTCCACAGACTGGCTGATGGCCTCCGACTGGCGGCAAGGCCTCTTTGTGCACTGCATCGAGGATGATTCGGTGGCGCCGCTGCCTTTCAATATCCAGGATCCGCCAGGTTGCTACTGGACCCGCGATGTGGGTATGTATGAAAGTGATATTTTACACCTAAGGTATTATACTAATTGAACCCAATTTGTATTATCTCCAAAAGGCTACATCAAGGCCACAGCCGCCCTCTGCATTATCACGCTGATAACAGACGTTATTGCCACAGTACTGACAGGGATGGGCCTGAGGACGCAGAACCATAATCTAAAATATAAGTTCTATCGTATAGCGGTATTGGTGATGCTCGTATCCTGTAAGTAACTACCCAGATTTATGAATGCAGCGTATAGTAACGTTTAATTTATGTTGCAGTGTTGGCCGTGCTCTCCGCCTTGATCGTGTATCCAGTGTGCTTTGCCGGTGAACTAACCATGGGTATGATTGCCACTCTCATTTGAGAACCACTCAATTCGACTAACTCATATATATATTTCATGGTTTAGCCAATCGGCGAGTCTGGGAATTCGGCTGGGCCTATGGCGTCGGCTGGGGAGCGGCCATCTTCCTCTTTGGAGCCGTCGTCCTGCTGCTCTGCGACAAGGAGTCGGAGGAGATCTACTATAAGGAGAGGAAAATCGTACATGAAAACCAAATGCGCGCCTAGGCAAGGCCGCACGACCTGCCTGACGTCGTTCTGTAGAATAAGTATATAGCAACCAACCAACAACAACAACACACACAGACACATAGATTTCGATTTAAATCAGACTCAAGAACAGAAGCAATTTGCAGCTAAACGAATGTGTTATAATTATGATTGTGTATATCATGACCATTTCAAACCAAAAATCCGTAGCCATCAGCCACCCCACCCACCCACCATCTCATAGTACTTGGCATTTGTTTAGATGAGGTTTCCCCAATGAGTTTATTTTGTGTTCGTTTCGAAAGGTAATCGTAGACAAGCCACAAACACACGACCCACATCTATCATGTAGTCAGTCACATATGTACGTCTAGGAATTCTGAAAGCTAATCGCATTAACCAACCCAACCCGTATATACAATTGCATGTCCAATGAGTTCCACAACATTGTAAACAACTTTTAGAGCTTGCTTTTCCGTAGAAAACTGAGAGCAAGCGCCAGTTGAAATTAGACCTCTACAATATTGTACTCATACTCAGCTACATATACATAGCAACGTACTCCCCATGTATCTCAAACCTAATCGTGAGCAGAATCCAAATTAGAAATTTTATATGTACGTAATCGAGAAACTAGATAACCACGACATAATTAAGCCATCGTCATTGTTAACGTTTCATGCCGATTACGCTTTCAAAATATTTCTATTTTGTGCTCTACAAATCCGTCTCGAATATTTTACATTATGTGTTTGTCCCAGTGTATTGTGCGACTAACACCCATTGTACTCGAATATGTGTTGCTCTTTTACCTTTTGTAAAATAGTTTACCCCACTTGTCCAGTACTCAACTCGTACTCGAATGTCCCCTATCCGTTCAGTTATTGTTTAAGTCGACTTTTAAGTGTATTCAATCGTTTTTATAACAGTATCTCTTGTAACCACTTATTCTTTAATAATTTATTGATATTTGTGTTCTTATCATACTCGAAAACATATCACATGCAAATGACAACAATAAAACGTTTATGACACCTTTTGTTAACACTTTAAGACCTTATTTTATTTAAACCTTACTTGGATAGCTTAAGTTTTTTTCTTAATTATTAAGTTTCTTAATTTAGAAATCCAGCATAAGGTATGAATATTGGCGATAACGCAACAACTATAAGTAATCCATCCTTTTCTATAATTCAATGATATCTCCGGATTTGTTATTTCATCAGTAAATCATTCGAAACTCGACCATTCAATCTCGCAATCGAATCATCTTGTCGCTTACTTTTAGTTCTATTCGTTTCTAATTTTGATTACACGCCGAAATTAAGTAAAGCAAATGCAACCAAAATTGAATGCGACCTAAATTACAACAATACAAAGGGAAATATATATGCTTGAACATCCATATATACATATATATGAAGACATTGAACAAATCGTAGGCAGGAACGTGCGGTGAAAAAAAGACGAAACGAAAACAATTATAGCGAGTATAAAGACAACAATTATACCAAACCAATTGAATTAATTAAACTATGCTTACATACACGCATGTTTATATATAGTTATATATATAAGTTTAAAGTATGTAACATTTATTAAAAACGAAAACCAAAACAAAAACAAACCTATAATTAACGAAACAATTATACTCCAAAACGAAACTCTACGAAACGTTACAGTTTTCCAATGTGTAACTAACCAACACATGAGCGAGGATCATTTTGTTTTAACAAGCAAGCAAAATATATATACAAACACATATGAATATATTTATTAAAACGTTTTAACATTTAATTTTTTAAATTTACATTCGATAGAGAAAAACAAAATAAGAAATCAAGAGAATAAGTAAAATTATCAAACGTATTGCTAGTGATCCATATACTGTAAAACATATGCCTAGATCATATTTTATAAATTCCCTATATGCATACCTATACCCGCAGCTAACGAAAATAACAACCTATGTATTTCAAATGCAAACTAAACTGCAGTTCACTGGATCCCAATCCCAATCCCCAAAGTGCATCTAGAACCCATCCCACTCCACCCGATCCGCGTAATCCATACAGTAACCCATACAATGTAAATATTTCAGGAGAGTTTTCAAGAAAATAAAATAGTGTTTAACGTTCACATAGATTTCAGTTTATTAATATTGTATTGGCTGAATGGGACCAGCTTCCCTAACGAATTTCTCCATGATATAAGCAACCAGTCCCATTGAATGTCTTCTTTGCGGATCCTTGTCCCAACAAGCAGTTATTAGACTAACTACATCCTCGGGGCAGCCTGCCATAATATCAGGCAACGACGGTCTCACATCTGCATAAATCGTATTATCCTTAGATTGAGGGGAATATTTGATATTTTACACAATTGCTTGCCTGCATTAATAGCCATGCTCAATTCAAAAGTCGCATTATATTTATCCAATGGCACCTTGCGCGATAAGATTTCCCAAAAAGTAATCGCCCAACTGTGCACATCGCACTTTTCGTTGATGGGACATCCTCTTAAGACCTTTGGGAAGATTTAGTTAGTTACTTACCCAAATTGTAGCTTAAAGATCACATACCTCTGGTGCTTTGTATCTGGCGGTTCCCGCGTTTATAGAAATCGATTGGGATAGGTCTACAACTGTTCCAAAATCGCAGATCTTCAGACTGCGCCCTTTTTGACAAAGCAGCGCATTGAGTGGTTTGATATCGCGATGAATTACCTTGGGATCTAGGGCATGGAGATAAGCTACCCCCTATAAAGCACATTAGTATTTTTGCGCTCTATCATTTCGCTTATCAAGTCTATTACCTCAGCGATCTGGTGAGCCCAGTTCAAGGCGTGAGCAAGAGAATAACTTGGCTTGGGATCCGCATGCAGAAAGCTGGACAGAGATCCTCCATCCACATATTCCATCAGCAAAAGAAAGCTGTCCTCGTGTTTGGATCTACCGTAGAGTTTAACGATATTTTCATGGTTGACCCTTGCAAGATGGTTAATCTCCCTTTCTATTTTTTTGTCTTCACGGCCCGGGAGAATTCTCTTAACAGCAATCTCAAGACTCCTCCACTTGGCTTTATATACGATGCCATAAAACCCTGAACCAATAACCTAAAAAGCAGGCCTGTGTTTTAATCAAAACCTCCTAGTAAAGTTTGATACTAACCTCTCCCGTTTTGAATTCTTCATAGGGAACTTCCTCGACTATCCCGGCCATGTCTTCTCAAGTGCCTACTTATCACTAAATTCTGATTGGTAAAAGTTTGCCATTCTATGAGTGATAAGCTCACTGCGCTTTGAGCTTATCATTAACTTTCTTAAAGTGACGTTTATCTCCGATAAGTGTGGTTATATCTTATCTACTTTGATTATTGGTTAGCTAATTTCAGATTCAATATCACCTGTTGATTTTCACAGTGATTCGACATATACAATTTATTCAGAATTTATACAAAATTTGTTCTTAATTCTAAAAAGATATAATTAATTCTAGTGAAACACAATTGCAGCGATGACTCTTTAGTCTTTTTTGGCTATTAGGCCTTGCTTTTTGAGTTGGCGCAGAGCGCATTTGGCCGCCGTGCACTTGGCAATGCGATAGTTGCGCCCGATGCCACGGAAGGTTCCTTTGCAGAAGACATCCACGGTAACGCGCACCCGCCGCCCATCCGCCAGCTTCTCGGGCTTGCCGAACTTGGCTGTCTCCGGTTCCAGCTCGAGCAGTTCCCGTATGGGCGACTTTGGCACTGAGTTGCTAAATTGTTCAATCTCCGGACTCATCATGTTGCTATAGACGTGCCACACCACATCCAGCGACATGTTTGAGTCTAGGAATATTGCACCTGCGATCGACTCAAAAACATCGCCCAAAGCCTTGGGCACCTCAACGTCCTCCGCATCATCGCACTCCTCCTCGGACAACAAGTAGTACTGAAACAATACAGAGACCAATTAGAAAATATATTTTTAGAGAAAAGCCACAACTAACTTCCTCACTAATGCTGTGACCATTTTCCTGCTGTATTCTCACGAAGCGATCGATCACATCGTTAAGACCCGGCGAGAGATGGCGGAAGAACTTGTGGAATCCATGGCGAACGGCGAGAGAGGCGAAAATGGTGTTATTCACCAGCGCTGAACGCAAATCCGTTAGAGCGCCTGGCGAATGCTGGCGAGGATCTTCGTATAAGTGCCGCGTGATAAGGTAGTCCAGCACAGCGTCGCCCAGGAACTCCAGGCGCTGGTAGCAATCCGTCAGTCGATTAGGAGTATAACTGGCATGTGTCATGGCTTGCAGTAGGTAGGATCTATCCCGGAACTGATACCCCAGACTCTCCTCGAACTCCTCGAAGCCACTTAGCAGTTGGTTCAGTTCCTCCGAGGCGTTGGGGGCAAAGTGTAGCAGGGGACTTCGTGGCGTGGGCCAGGCGCCGTAAACGGTAACCATTTTCTCGGTGTTTGGTCTCGTGCTTCCTGGTACTCGCTCCTCCTCGTTCGCCGCCTCCAGCTGCTTGGTAAAGGGGAGCACCCTCACTCCCAGCCAGGCCATGAAGAGTAGTGCTCCCCGGGGCCCGCATTCGATGAGATAGGCTCCAATCAGCGCTTCGACGCAATCGGCTATGGACTTATCTGGAATGCTGTGCTGTGAAACGAGGTTGTACGGAATGAAGCAGCTGAAATCATTGCAGCTTTCATTGGAGTCGTCCAGTTGGCCATTCTGGCCAGCGCCTCCATTCTTCTCCAAGCCCAAGGCTTCGGCTTTTTCACGGACCATCTCGCAGATTTGCACGCTGCTCAGGTTCTTGATGTCCAGCAGATCGGCCAGCTTCCAGTGATGCGTTGGGATCTTTGCCTCGATAAGCGCCTTTTCCAGCTCCTTGGGCACGTAGTAGCAGGGTGGCAGCCAGTTGTCGTGAGGCTCAAACTTTGTGGCTATCATGTACTCGCCCAGCCTCTTGCGCCTTCCCAGGCGGTAAAGATTCAGGTTGGCCACCTGCTTGGAGCGCAGGTGGCTAAGCTTTCCCTCGTGAACGTTCTCGTAGGTGATGTACAGGTAGGTGGTAATGGCATACTTGAGAAAGGAATCACCAATGGTCTCCAGACGCTCCAGATTAATGCCATCGTTGGCATTGGACATGGTGAGGGCCTGCAGGATGATACTGGGACTGGGTCCCGGATGGCCCACCAGATTCGGTTGACGATCGAAGCTGAAACCAGCCGGTAACATGGATGATGATATGACTTTCTTGGGAGTGGGTGGCCGAATTTCATCTCGGCCGAACTGCAGTTTTAGCTGCTTTTCATCCAAGTTCATACGATGATGATCGTTGTAGTTGTCAAAACTATCTCCGCATCCCATGACGCTATAGGTCTCCTCCTCATGCCGGGACACCCAGTCCGCATTTAGCTCCACTAAATCCGAGAGCAGCAGCTCCCGCCTGTCACCCAGCTTCTCTGCCAGAAGCTCCTCATTAACATATGGCAGCAGCTGCTTCAACAGCTCTATCATCGAATCTTTTGCGACCTTAGCTTCTGCGACATCGGTTCGTTTCAGAACCAATTGCTGGTCGTGGGGCACCAACATTCCGCAGCTTTCTATCTCCGTCTGTAATTTAGCTATGGACTGTTCGTATTTGCCGCTGGGAAGTCCATCCTGGTCCACCTCCTCTTCTTTTTCGAAGTTAAATCCAATCAGCAGATTCTTGGTCTGCTGGTACTGCCGCTCGTTGGCATTTGTCGCCTGGATGATGGACAGCTGCTTCTGGCGCTTCTCCACCTCCTGGGCGGTTTCGATGGTCTCCGCCTCGTTCTTCGACGTGAACGCAATGCGTCCCGCATCGATGTCATCCGCCACATCGTCTTCATCCGAACTGTAGTTGTGATGCATGTAATTCAGCGGTCCTGCGTTGTCGTCATCGTCGTAGCTGGAGCCCAGCGAATTGTCCGAGTCGTAATAGTTGAAGGCGGGCTTGGCTGGACCCTTTCCTTTGCTCTTGCCACCTTGCTGATGCTGGCTGTGCTTCGGAGCCTTGAAGCCACCTTCTCCATTGCTCACGTCCCAAAAAGTGGGCGATCCATAGCGGGTCTGCTGATCACCTGCAATATTTGCTCGATATAATTCCAATTCCTGGCTTAAGCTACTAACAACAACTTACAAAACTTAACGTTGGCCGGCAGAACTGGAAGGTGAAAGGCGTCATCCTCGTCTTCGTCTTCTTGGTTAAAAGAGGCTATGTCGTCGGCCATGTCGTTTGACCAAGTGCCTATCTCAATAAAATCATCCGCCTCTTGAAGCTTCTGTTCGCCCTCAATAATAAGTTCAATGGCACTCTTCTCGCCTCTATCGGCTTTTGAATCCTCATCCAGTTCGGTCTCCTCCTTCACCGGCTCCTTTTGAACATCAATTGCATCTTTGCCATTCACCAAAACCTCCTTGAGCGAATCCTTTTGCTTGGACTCGCGCGATTTCTTCAGCACTTCCGATAAACTCCACCCAAAGTCCAGCATTGGCCACTCGAAATTGTCCTCCTCGATCTGCTGCCTCCCCAGCCCAAGATCCGCAGAAACCTGCTTGCGAATGTCGTCGGCCAGGAGAAGACCATTGATGCGGTACAGAATGCAGGGCAGGCATACAGCAGTTCGCCACAGGGAGGCGGGAAACGGGTGAACGGTGCATAGCTCCGGCACGAGGATCTGCTTTTGCTCGAGATTCTCGCGCTTGGCCCGCTTTGTCTCCTCCGAACTGGTGGGCAGAGCCACGCCCTTGCGATTCACGTATCGCGGCGTTAGGAAGTTCAAGCGAGCACTCGTATGATCTACGTCCAACAGCGGCTGCGATGCATTCTGTATGGTCAGGCCGTACTTGACGAGGTAGTAGTGCTTGAACGTGCGGTAGTTGTCGCCAGGGAAGCAGCTGAGTGGCGAGAGGTGAGGACAGATCTCGGCCACGTAGAAGTACTGCGGCTGGTCCTGGTTGCGATACCAGGGCATCACGACGGCATCTTGGAAGCGTTGGGCATCAAACGCCTGCGCCTGGCGCTGTTCATCGGGCACTGCTTTCGGCATGGTATTGCCATTGGCCTGGATGAGCTCCAAGAACTGCCAGTCGATATGCTTGCCGCCCGCTGGCGCCTTCAACGTGGGCACAATGAAGACACAGTTCTCCGTGGAGTCCGGATCGAAGAGCATGAGGAACTTTTGCAGCCGCAGTACATTGGTGAATGTGTAGTTGATGAATCCGTTGATGCAGACAATCTGTTCGCTGGTTAGGACCTCGCGCTCCTTGGCCAGCTCCAGGGAAACCTTCACCTCGCCGGAACGTGTGAATATCGAGAAAGCGCTTAGCTTGGGGATGCGTTTGGTGGTTAGAATGCCGAATCCCTGCTGGGCATCTTCGGGTGGATAAATTTTGCGGCCTCGTGTGTTCTGCTCCTCGGGAATGGGACACTGGAGCGTCAGCTGGATGAAGTACAGATAGCACGGTGCACCGGCCACCGGACGGCAGTCGCAGAACTCGGAGGCAATGCGTTTATAGTAGTACTGACGCCGCTTTGTCGTTCCCGGACGGGGTTCATCGCTTAGCTGCACAATCTGCTCGTCCTCCGGCTCCAGATCGAAGCACTCCCAGTCAGGCTCCAGGGCACGGAATCCCTCCTTTCCAATGGGCTGCAGCTGATCGTCTAGCTCACCTATCCTGTGCAGCTCCACACACGCCTGCAAGGCAGCCAGTCGGCGGGCCAAGGTCTGGGTGGGCATCGGGAGACCCTTAAAACAAGAAGATTATTACAAACCGGAATTTGGATTGTATTGAAGATGTGTCTACAATGTCTTACCACAATGTCGTGCTTCAAGGGCGAGTTGATGGGCAGCCGAAGTGTGTACTGAAACAGGGTTACTCCAGCCCGCTCGCTCCGCGTGCACCGCCACAAGGCCGTCAGCTTGGTGAAGGTGTCGCTGGGCAGGCGGGCGCAGTACTTGTTGACCAGGGCTATGGCCGTTCCCAGATCCACGGAGGCGCCGGTCAGGAGGTGCGGCTTGGGTCGATAGGCCGCCAGGCAGGCACTGAAGCGCTCCGCCTCGCTCTGTTCCTGCTCCGGCGGCTCTGTGTTGGCGCACTTGGACAGAAGCATTTGCTCGATCTCACGATACTGGGCCATTTGATGCACCAGTTCCTTGGTGGTGCTGGCCAAACCATCCACGGTTTCGATTTCGGGAGATGGATCGGAGGTTTCTTCTGTTGGCTCGCTTGCCACGCCCAATTCGCACTGGAAGCGCCTGGACTTTCGTTCTGTACTGCTCTCACTTGGCGAAGTGTTGCTCATGCTGACGGCCTCGTCGCTGGAGTTGCTGGTGTCCAGAAACGCTGTCACCGCCGGCGTTTCGTCCTGGATCTCCTGCAGCTTGATGTCGCAGGCCGTCGGCGGCTGTTTGCTAAACACCTCGGGATTGAGGATCTTCACAGTGCCGCGGGCCGTGCCAAAGGTATAGGGATCCGAGCCGCAGGAGCTTGGCATCGCCGAGTCATCCGAGTCGCTGTCCGCCTCTGTAGTGTCCCCCGTTCCCGATGCGCCGCAAATGAAGCGATGACTCCGATCGCTCAGCTGCACAGCACCCACGGCAGGGCTTTCGTAACTGGGCGCCACCAGGATAACGTGGTAGGCCGGAGCCGCTCGAGCTCGACCCTTGCACTGGACGTAACTCCGATAGGTGGTGGGCGGATCCCAGCGCACTACCAAATTGCACTTGGGCACATCGATGCCCTCTTCTAGCACAGAAGTTCCAATTAGCACATTGCAGTCATGCATGCGGAATCGCTTGAGCACCTCCTCCTGCCGCCGGTGCTCCAGTTCGGCCTCCTTGGGCTCTGTGGTGGGATCAGCCACCCGGTCCGTGGTGTACTGGCAGCGTAGGAACTTGAGATCTGGGTCACGCCTGCTAATCTCCGCCAGCAACTCGAAGAGCACGCGCGCCGTATGGTTCTGGTTACAGTAAATCAGCGCACACAGACTGTCGCTGCCATCGTGTTGGTCCCGGTGATGTCGTCTGGGGTACACTCTTCTACGGGTTCGTGGTTGGGCGTTGCTGGAACCAGTGCCTCCTGACTTAGCCTTCACCGCAGCAGGAGCAACACGAACGGCGCTCTTGACCGGCTGCTTTTCCTCGGACGTGTGCAGAATCTGCTCGAGATTGGCCACCAGGGCGCGTGTCTCCGTTGGCTGTTGCTCCAGTTGGTCCACCACCCGGCACTTGTTCTCCAGCGCATGCGACAACCGGTTGAAGTCCGCCTGATCCACCTGGTGCCGCATCCTGCGCAATCCGTCCGCCTGGGTGTGCACCTCCTCGGGCTTAAAGCAGCGCAGAGTCTGCAGCAGACGCCGCACCTTGGGGCTGGAATACCGTTCAATGGTTTGGCGCGAATCGACGCCGCCGGCTCCCTGATGCCGCTGGAAGGCCTGATCGCAGAGGGTGTGCAGCTGGATGAGGGCCGTGCTGACCAGACAGTAGAGCAAATAGTGGCGCTCGTGCGGCGTCTTCACCTTGAGCTTCTCGTTGCACTGGTAAAAGTGGTGGGCAGCCCGCTGGGTGCACCAGGGACCCATTTCGTGCAGCACGGCCAGCAGCGAGTTGATGACGTTCAGCGGGTCCACCTTGGGATCGGGAATGTCTAGAGGTAAGCAAAGGGGATTATTCAGTGATTTTGATTACATCATTGCAAAGAACACACCCTTCAGCTCATCCATAAACTGATCCGTGCCGTAGATCTCGAAGGGATCGTAGCGGTGATCCATCAGGAAGGACTTGTGGGTGTTGAGGACATCGGCGAGCAGCAGGGACAGCTCGTCCATCTCGAAGGGGGCACACTGGACGATGTACTCGTGGGGGCGGGAGCAGTAGCGCAGCACGGTCACGATATCGCTAGCCGTCTCGATCCGGCAAAGCACATTCCGCTCCAAAGTGGCCAGCATGGCGCTGAGTTGTTGGAGCTCGCATCCGGCGCTATGCAGCGGTCCTGCGAGTCCGAGGATTCGCGGTCTGTCCGCCGGTTTAGCCGGCAGAATGTGGTCCTCGAAGAGGGGCATTATCCGTTGATACACCGCACTGTCATGGCAATCCTCCAGCACAATCAGCTCCACGTCGCTGAGCAGCAGATAGCGACCCTGCAGTAGGCTGAGGAATTCCTCCGGCTGCAGGATGGACACGTGGTAATCCTTCCAGCAGTGACCGAAAGGCACCTGCCTGTCCGGCTGTTCCTGCCACACCCGCAAATCGGTCAGGTGGGTGAGCATTGTGTAGATGGAGCACGGCTCCTTGCTCCCACCCACCTCGCAGCTCAGGTAGACACTGACCCGACCACGCTGGCGTCCGCGTCGCGAGAGCTCCTGGAGCAGCTTGAGCGCGATGAACTCCTTGGAGCTGCGGTGGCCCAGGCAGATTATCGTGTTCCGCTCGTAGGCGGCGGCCAGCAGCTCCACCTGGAAGTCGCGCGGCGTGAACACGGTGGTGTGCAGGTTGTTGTCGCACCAGTGGAACGCCATCGTGGCCACGGGGGGAATCACAAAACTCGTGCCTGGGGAGGATTTTGGCTGAAAATCTTCCAAAGCCGGCACCACCTAATGTGACCGTTCCCGGTGGTCGCGAAAAGGGTCCACTGACACCCTTTACCTTTGACTCCTTTGGTCACACTGCTCGGCGACTTTAAACCAATTTGCGCCCTCGTTTTGGATTTTCCCAAATAAACAGGAAATTCAGGTGCAAATAGGTAAACCCATACGATCCCTTCAAGATAATAACCCTAGACCTTAATCCCCAGCTTCACAATGCGACGTTCAAGGGCTCCATCGATGCGAAATGCAGTTAAGCGAGAAAATGAAGACCCCGATCCTCTGGAGGAACGGCCGGCATCTTCCTCCTGGCCTAGTTCTTCAACTCCTGCGAGCGAGTGGGGATCCGGCAAGGGCTCCGAGAACCTGGGACCCCGAGAACTCAAGGCTGGCGAGAATCCCCTTCTGGAAAGCCGCATCTTCCATGTTCTCTGGCGCAACCAGACCACCAAAAAGCACAAAACGTGGACTAACAACGGAACCCTGGTGGTCACCGGATCCACAGTGAACCTTAAGGATGACACTGGCAAAGTTGTGGACACCATGACGTTGTTCAAACATCGGGATTTCAAGGAGAACGATCAGCTGCAAGTCGGCAACAAGGATGTGGAGGTCCAGGACGAGATTAAAACACTGGAGGAGTGCGCAAATCAACGCAAGTTGGAGATTGCTAGTTGGTGCCAGAAAATTGATACACTTAATGGTCATGCGGACACATCGCCGCCTCCTGTGGCCAGTGCTCCATTAAGATCCCATGTGCTCAAGAAGATAAAGCGCGAAGAGAACTACTTGGAGCAGCAGAATCCATCGTCTTCGGGATGCACATTTACACAGGAAGGTTATAAAATGGAACCTCTAACTCATGTATCCGCAGCCCCCAGACAATTCGAAGAAAACTCTTTGGAGATAAAGAATCCTACCACGTCGGGATTTACACGAGCGGAATACCTGTGCCTGCTAGCTCCAGCAGAACTTCAGGAAAAGATATTACATTATCTGGCTGAATACATCAAAACTTCGAAAGTGGTAAGCCTATATTAAATTATAGATAACTACTTGTGTGTACTTACTAATATGGTGATGTATTTCAGGAACCTTATATCATAGAGAAAATTGTGCAAGTGGTATCCGATCATCCCGTTCTCCTTAAAACCCTTATCAAGGATACAGACTTTGAGGAACTAATGCAGGAGCTGCAGCCCAAATTGCCGGCCTGGCCAGAAATGGGTCTCTACGACTCCGCCAAGTTCGAGTTCGTTTATATAATGCTGGACAATTTGGTGCTCGAGCGAGGCGAGAAATGCTGCATTTTGGCCAACAGTCCGGATTGCTTGAGACTTGTAATGGGCTACTGCCAGAGCTATGAAATAGACCATGCGCAGCTGGATAGTCAACAGAAAGTAGCCATCTTTAACACACTTGGGGAAAAGGAACCAATGGTTGGCCTTGTTTTGACCAGTAACTTACCAGAGATTCGCTCACTCCGCTGCAAACACCTCATCAATTTATAATCACAATGCCGGAGAAGAAGCTGATCAACTGCTGGAATATGGGGAAATGGACACCAAAACATACACACTAATCACAGCTGGAGGTTGTCCGGAGGAACTGCAGTTTTACAGACGACTTGGTCTGTATACAGATAATAACTCACAAGGGGATCTTCAGAATTACTTAACTAAACAGATGTCAAACACTTCATATGTGAGTATTTTGATTTAAATTATTATTAAGAAAACAATTATATATTAATTTTTATATTATTTTAGGAAGTAGCAGGCTGGACGAAGACTGAGCCCCTCTTTAGCAAGGATTTTCTAAAGGTAGGAATTCATACACTGATTTTCCAATTATTCCCCTATAACTTGATATCTCATTTTAAAGGAAGCCACTATTTCTGAGAGTTTGGAAAATATTCAACTGGTTTATTCAAGGAAAATGACAATAACAAAAAATTATTCAAGTGATTTAAACTCCTGTAGAGAGATCTTAACTTCTAGTAATCGAAATGTATACTAGTCAAAACTTCATATTCCTATAATGAATAAAGAAAATTCATATTAAGGTATCTATCCTAATAAATTTAAATTTTTTATAAACGTATTTTTGAAAGATTAGTTCCCTTTCAAAAGGTCCTCAAGTTTGTCAATGCGAACGGAAAAGTTATTGTCCTTCTCGCTGTAAAAAATCTCGTTGCACGTGACGGTGGTTCCTACTAGGAAATGATTCTCTAGCCTTTTGAGCTGGTCATCGGTGAGTTTGTCAGGCAAACCTAAAGTAAATGGAAATCATAGAAATATGATAATTATACTACTACGAGTACTTACCAATCAAATCCAGTTCTGCAGTCATTATAGGGAAGATAAACTGCGGTGGGTAAGCACGTATGTCGCTGACATGGGTCGGCACAATGTTTCCATAGTCAATGAACAAAATGCTGGGATAACCATCGCCCACCAGTTCCAAGGAAAGACCTCGACACCATTTCCCCTCGTACTTAGCTATGCATAGCTCATTTTTCCTGCAGAAACAAGGAGGTTTAGTTAAATTCGTAGACAGTTTAGTGTGGGTAAAATTACGGTGGAGCGTAGGTTGGGATCTTGGCAATCTTTTCGCCATACTCCTGTATGTCCCGCTGCATTTTGGTAACCTCGTAAGCCAGATCTCTGGCAGTGCAGTAGACAAAACCGTACTTGAGGAACGTGTTGTCCATCACAACTAAATCGATGTTCTTTCCAGTGGGCAAAGGGACATGTGGAAGACACTAAGAAGGAGTCGATTAAGTAGATATGCAATCAGAAAATTAGCTATACTTTGAGCTTACATCCTCCTTGTACCCTAATTCCGACAACGACGGCTCCACAGGTGTCATTATGGTCTTAAAAAGACGGTTCAAGCTGCTATTTATATCGACCTCGGTCATCACCACGATTTGCAAGCCCTTGCTGTAGTCGTATTCGCGCTTCGAGTATTTAATGTCAAAAACCAATGACTGATCCAGTTCGTACATGATTTCCCTTATGTTTGGGCCCACAAATCGCCGGGGAACCCCGCGCAACTTCACAGCTACAGGATAGCAAGGCAGGCTGGCCAGATAGGCACTACAATCGTACAGGTATTCCAGATGCGTCACTTCAACGCTGCCAAAATCAATGCAAACCACATAGATGTCCCTGGGATCATCTACGTTGATCACCATGGCGCGGGAGATCTTCGACTCAAAGTCGTAGAGCACAATTTGTCCAACGACTGGCTTTGCCTGCAGTTTCAACGCACTTTTGCCCAGCATCATGACCTCAGTGAGAACTGCGTAATAGGCGATGTCCACGTGAATGTCGGCTGAGCGAACATAGACCACGTTAGTCTGCTCGAAAGCGGTGATCCTCACTTTCGAACCGGAAGGAGGCAAGCCGGGCTTTGGGAACTTTCGTCCCACCTTCTCGTCGAGTTCAAGGAGCTCTCCCTTGCCGCAAGTCTCCTGGTGCTGTTCAGCCACATCCGCGAAACATGAGGCATTGCAGAAGGGCATCTTGCAAACCTTACAGAAGTTATCAGTCCAGTTCTGGCATACCAAGCATTTGCTAACTCCATCCTCCATCAGGCTTTCAGAATTAGTCTCCTTAGCAGCGGCAATTTTTGATCTAAACGGTAGATGTATTAGTCGAAAGCTTCCATAACTTATTAGTTTACTAACATCGGAATGGTTCTTCCGGAACGAAAGTGCAGTATAACCTGCGCTATCCTCGTTTCGTCCTTCAGTTTATAGACATCGTGGCGCTCCAAAGCAAACTCATACTTGACATTGAGATAACGCTGGATCGTATCGTTGGTGGCCAACAGCGATCCTTTGTGATAGTCCGCTTTGGTGACCAGCGGAGTCCGGTGGAACTCAGGATGTTTATGCCTGCCGGCGGAGACGGGAACCTCGCGGGTCTCAAGATCCACAGGGGTGCGTTCAGTGGCCAAGAAGGCACGACCCGGTTTTGGCATTGGTTCGTTGGAAGTCAGGGATTCAGGAACAGTGCCTTCTCGCTCCCTCTGGTGGCGACCAGTTACGCACCGGATCAGGTTTGGATAACGCTCCACCTTCAGACGCGCAGCCTCTAAGGGAGCTTTTGAAAGTTTTCCATTACAAATAATGCTTACGGTGCGAAAACTTGGAACCTACCCAATGTTGGTAAAATAAACAAAGTAAACGCGCGACATTCGGCGGAATTCCAAGTCCTGGATGAGGGCACGCCCAAAGAAGTTCAACAGCATCTTTTCGGTCACAAAGGGACTGCTCTTGGGAACCACCAGATATGGATATTTCGTCTGCCTGGCGGAACGTTTCTCCTTTTCATCCTTGGGCGGCACGGGAGCCTCATCGATCAGATTCTGACCCGATTCGTTGGTGTACTGGTTCTGCTCCTCGTCGTAGAAATCCTTGGCTATCGGATCGAAACCGGACCAGTCCTCCTGGGCAGACTCCATGGTAGCAAAAGTTCTGGGTTCTCTGCGTTTCTGCACCTGTAGATTCACCTGGATTCGAATTTCACTCCTAGCGCGTGGAATCCAATGGGTATTTTTTCAAGAGCTGAAATAAAACGGTAAAAACAGAAAATACTAAAGTGTTACCCTAATCTGGTACATATACAACCAATTAGCAAAACGGTCACACTCGTCAGAGAGAAAAAACCAAGCCAGTTTAAACAATTTGTAAACAATCTTTGAAAAACGCTATAAAACATGGTTAAAAACGAGCCCAACTTTGTGGTGGAGCGCATCATGGACAAGCGCATCACCAGCGAGGGCAAGGTGGAGTACTTCATCAAGTGGCGCGGCTACACGTCAGCGGATAACACCTGGGAGCCCGAGGAGAACTGCGACTGTCCCAATCTCATCCAGAAATTCGAAGAGTCGCGGGCCAAGTCGAAGAAGCGCGGCGAGAAGAAGCCCAAGTGCGAGGAGATCCAGAAGCTGCGCGGCTACGAACGCGGCCTGGAGCTGGCCGAGATCGTGGGCGCCACCGATGTCACCGGGGACATCAAGTACCTGGTGCGCTGGCAGTTCTGCGATGAGTTCGATCTGGTGCCCAGCAGCCAGCTTTCGGAGAAGGATCCGCAGATGCTGATTGCCTACTACCAGAAGATGGCTCCCTATACCCGCCACATAGCGCGGCGGATGAAGGGCGTCCCGGAGGAGCTCCGATCGGCGGCCTCGCGCACTAGCTATCCGCATATTAGCAGTGCTCCCCACGTCGAGGTGCAGCCGGAAGTGGATCCGGCGGCCGATTTGGTTGGCCAGCTCGGTGGCATACCGCAGGTTGACCAGGTGCCACAGCACCATGCGCCCATGGATCTCGCCGATGATCCCGACGATCTGGCCAGCGTTTCATACTCGATTCCCGTTCCCGGCGTGGGGGACATTGGCATCGATGTGCCCATGGCGGAGCAGCAATAAGGACGCCAGAAGATTCATCTCTGTGCAACTTTTAATCTTAGCCCTTAAGTTAACCTAAAGCTATCTAAAACCACTGGGCTGCTCGTCCAGATTGATGTAGCCCAGCTGGCCGGAGCGAAAGAAGTGGATAAACTTTCGCGCGGCCGCCAATAAATTTGTCATCACCTCTACCCTGCCGTCGTACTGCTTGACCTTGTGGAACAGCTCCTCCCGATGGGCGTACTCCGCCAGCACGGCGCTGATATTGTCACTGGGTCCGGAGCTCAGCTTCAGCTTCTCCACGTAGTCGTATCTGCGGTGGCTATTCAGCCAGAAGAGCAGGTAGTCGGCTATCAGATCCTCGCCCACAATGTGATCCGGAAGGCAGCCCACTAGGGCCAGCTTCATGCCCATCTCATCGTCTTTTATGGAGGGCTGCAGGATCCCGGGTGTGTCGATCATGTAGACAGGTGGATTCTCTTGGATTTTGATGCGCTCGCCGACGGATCGGGTGATGCCCGCCTCTGCTCCCACACGGGCGGCGCTCTTCTTCTTGAGGTGCACATTCCGCAGGACATTGATCACGGAACTCTTGCCCACATTGGGGACCCCGACAATCATAAGATTGTGCTCTGCTGCCTGGGTTCGATTGAAGCGACTACTCTCGCCCACGAGGCGAGTGGCCAAGGGCAGAATGTCCAGCACGCCGTGGTTGCGCTGATCCTTGCAGTTGGTGAACAGGATGTGCTGGAGTTCGGGCTGTTGTCGCCGCAGCTGCTGCAGCACATTCTTTTGCTGCTTCGCGCCCAGGAGATCGACTTTGTTCAGGACCAGAATGTGCGGTTTAACGCCACTTCCTAGGGAATACTTCCGGATTAGTTGAATCTCTTTGGGTTGGAGCTTTACCCACCGGTGATTGTCTCGAAGAACTGGGAGTTCCGTCCAGCAAGCGGGATGCGAGCATCGTGGATTTCCACTATGCAGTCGACGGTTCGCAGCTTTTGCTGTATTTGGCGCATTCCCTTGGTCATGTGACCGGGGAACCAGTTGATCCGCTGTTTCGCCGGCAGCCGGAAGGCATTGCGGAAGGGATTTAGCTGAGCTGCCATGATGCGGAATCCATGTAATGCTATCAAATCCAAATCAAAAACCTACAACAGCTGTTTGGCAGTGACGTAACTGTTGACCAACAGGCTGTCACGGAGGGGTCACTCTGGTTGAAATTTCAAATATATTTTTCAATTATAAGCCTAAATAGATCAATCTTGCATTTCCAAGGGAATTCTTATACGCTGTCTGGGGTGTAAGATCTAAAGGTATAGACCTAAAGACTTTATATCAACCAAAGAACCAGAAAATAACTCCAAGCGATTGGGTGTGGAAACACTGGCTGGTTTAAAAGTATTTTTTAGCCGTTACAAATTTTATTTCAATAACCCTATTAAGTAACCATTATTCTACATAATTTTAATGTTAAATTTAGAGTTTATTATCCGCGATATAGCTGCAACGCTCTTTTGTTGGACACCTCGAGCAAGCCCTGCCGCAGATGCACTTGATAAGTCAGCAATTTTGCGTATTCCCGTAGAAGTTTGCTCCAATAGCATTGCACATCCCCCATTCGCAGGTGGAGCCAAACGAACTGGTGTCCCCTTTCCGCAATCTCTTCAGCCAGTTCATCATGATCGCGCAGATAGAGCACGAGCTCCGCCAACTCCTCCACATCAGCATCACTGGCCACGGGAACGTAGTGCACCCAGGGCTTCAGTTGGCTGTAGAAGAATTCCTGCCACTGATCGCCCACATGGAGCACCAACGAGCGGCAGAGCAGGATGTGCCGCAGCCGAAAACTGGCGGCCACGCCCCGGAAGTTAAACAGATACTTGTATTGGCAGTGCTCGACCAGAGGCATCTCCTCGGCGGTTTCACCGTAGAGTGTGTGGCCAGCTGTATACTGGGCATCGACCAACTCTGGATATCTGCGAGAAAGCCTCACCAGACTGTCGCGCTCCGGCGAAGACCGTGAGCCTCTAAAAAAGCCCATCGGTCGCTTGGCTTCCCAGGGAATCTTTGCCGCCCTAGCCGCTAAATGTTGGCGCATCCAGTCCCAGCGACCCAGACCGTGTGGATAGTGCTGCAGGATGGGACCTGTGGTGGTCCAAAACGACCATGCCGGATACATAATGTCCAGGTGGAGGTCCGTGGTGGAGAAGGAGAATACCGGGCCACTTAAACCGGACAGAAAATGAACCTGTGGCCAGTCGCGCACATTGAGAACAAATTCCAGATCTGGCAGATCACCGACAATATCCAAGAGGAGATCCTCCACGTCGGCACATCGCTTGAGATTTGAGCAGTTCTCCTGCCGATAGATGCGGCCACGGATTATCTGGTACAAGGTGCCCAATCGCTTGGACTGTGCCATCATCTCCGGTGTGATGCCCTTGCCTACATACGGCTCCAAGTCTTTCCGGATGGTCTGGACATGGCAGAGGCACTTCGGATCACCTAGCTCACATGGTCGATAGACCTCCAGGGCTTTCAGGATGTGCGGCACAAAGTCATAGCTGTCTGGGGAGATACGAATATTTAAAACGTTACTTTAAGAGGAGATTTCATCTTACAATTGGACTCCTGATAGTGTGCGATGGCGGTGCATTTGTTCTCTGAGACGGACAACGCATTCGGTGCCCAAAACAGGAGCAGAGCTCCCACTAAAAGAAATGTCTTTAGCAGGGTCATCATTCAAATTTTGAAGAATTTACATGTTTTTTTTCCAAATACATATACATAAGAAAAACTTTGAATCCTAACACAAATGACGTTTGATAATCATAAATTTAAAGATTGTATAAAATGTTTAATGATTTTCAAAAATATAAAAGATACGTTACTTTTAAAATTATCTTTAAATAATAAAATGGAATGTGGGCAGTTGAACGAGATTCTAGTTATCTTAAAAACGAAAATAGTAATTCCTAATTTCTACAGCTCATCTTTTTTGGGCGAAATATAGATTAGCTGATCCTCCGGCTGCACCTCGTAATTCAGCAGCTTCACATAGCTCTTGAGCAGCTTCCGCCAGTAGCACTTGATGTCCTTCATGCGCAGATGCTGCCAGATGAAGTCGTATCCTCGCTGGGCAATCTCCTGGCCCAGGGCATCGTTTCTCTTGAAGAATGTCAGTATTTGCTCATATTCCTGCTGACTGGGGTAGCTCTTTAGCGGCACATAATGCACCCAGGGCTTCAGTTGGTCGTAGAAGAACTCCTGCCACTCGTCGCCCACATGGAAGACTAGTGATTTGCAGAGGAACAAGTGCTTCAGCCGGAAACTGGCGGCCACGCCTCGGAAATTGAACAAGTACTTGTACTTGCAGTGATCCTCGAAGGAGACCTCATCGGCGGCCGGTGCATCGAGTGTGTCTTTGGGCGACTTCCAGCCCTGATTTTTGGTGTACTGGGCCTCCACCAGCTCCGGATTGCGCCGGGAGAGCAGGATCAGGGAGTCGCGCTCGTCAGAGGTGCGTGAGCCGCGAAAGAAGCCGAGATTCCTCTTCTGAGACCATGGAATTGCTGCCGCCCGTTTCTCCAGCTTCTCGCGCATCTGATCCCAGCGACCGATGCCACGGGGATGCAGCTTGGTGGCCGGACCGCCGGCCCAGAAAGTCCAAGCGGGATACATGATGTCGCGGTAATCGCTGGTCTTGGAGAACGAGAACACCGGACCGCCGGCGCTGTTTCCCCAGGCGGCATTCAGTTGCGGGTAATCCCGGGTGTTTATCACCAGGTCCATGTTGGGTAGCGTCGCCACCAGCGGCAGGAGGAAGTGCTCGATGCCCTGGCAGCGGGCCGGGAACATGCAGTTGGCATCGCGGTACAATCGATGGCCGTAGATCTTGTATTTGGTGCCGTATCTCGCGGAACTTTCGATCATTTGCCGGCTGACACCTGTTGACTTGTAGGCCGCGAGATCCCGATTTAGGACATCCGCGTGGCAGGAGCAATCAGGGTCCTTGGGATCGCTGCTGCAGGGCTTGTAGTCGGCATTAGCCTTCTCAATCTGCCGCTTTATCTTGAAGCTAACTAAATTCAGGGAATTTTTCTCTATGATAAAACCAAAGTAAAATCAAAGCCGGCAACAAGTTGCTTACACTCATCCTGGCTTGGTTCCTCAGCCTCACTCTGCCCACAGGATTTTTGCTCGGCGCTGCATAGTCCTTCATCCTCTGCACATCCTTTTCCCACAAAACTTACTAATAATGCGACTAAAATATGATTAATTAGCATTTCTTTAAAGGTAAACAAATTTAACTTCGAGAGCGGCGTCAGCAATAGGGTTGCCAGGTGCTCATAAAATAATCGATGGACATATTTAATTAATAAACTATATTTGCAAGTAAATAAACTAAAGCAAAATTACAACTATTAATAATTATTTTTTATATTTTTGTTGCAAATAATTCACATTAAAACATTAAAATCTATATTTTGATAAAAGAAAAGAAAATCCCTTTAAAGAGTACTAATATTCTTCTTTGCATATAAAAGAGGAATAATAATTTAATTGTACATCATTTTTCTGGTAAATTAGCAATAAGAAAACCTACTATTAATAAGTTTATTTATAAAGAAATAGCTAATAGTCTGGCAGCTCTGCCAGCAAAACAGTGATTCAACTGTTATTTTCTTAGGATGACCATGCCATTTCATTTAAGAGCAAACTCCGCCAAAACCTACTTCAATTTGCAGGAGCAACCGCGAACTGGCCACCCTAAGCGGGTAACTGTTCCCCGAGTTTTACTTTTCCACACCGTGTGGACACACTGGCCGCTAAAACCATTATAAGAAAAACCAACAAGAAACGTCGAAAGTTTTCTCCGTGTTTAAAGCCAACCAATAGCCAAATTACTAACGAAAACGACGATTTGCAGTCTGCAAATTAGGCGTGCGGCACTTAGTGCAATCGAAACCACGTAAACCCAACGAACGCGAGTGTTTTAGACCACCTGCAACTGAAACAACCACCATTGTACATAATTTACACGAACAATTTTGCAACGAGAACAACAACAACAAAGGACGCCGCGCTGAAAGAGAGAAGTTGACATACGTAACTGCAAAAAGTAAATTGTATTAAGCACAGTGGTGGGCACAACAGTAAAACCCCGAACAAATCCCGGATAGTAAATTTGGCAACGAAAAAACTGGAGTGGGAGTGGCACTTGCAGAAATGATGTTGTTTTGTCGAGACAATTGCCAAAAAAGCCACTAAAAATTCAACTGAAAAAGGTAATACTGATTGTTATTTATTTGCAAGTGTATATCTGTGTGTGTGTGTGTGTGTGTTTGTGTGTGTGGGCGTACTACGAATAACAGTTAATTGAGCACTCATCGATTTTTTAGCCCCTTATTGTGGGTCGTCCAAAAAAAAGAAGGCAACTTAAATTCATTTCACCTCACGATCTCCGATCGGCAGATAAAATGGGAGAAAAAATAGAAATAAAAAATCAACCGTTGGAAAAGTTGCCAGCCGTCGTCATTAAGTTGATTTGCTACCGCCGCTGATGCTGCGATTTAATTTACCCCATTCGCCTGGCATTTGGATTGCTTTCGAGCTCGAGCTCCAGTTTCCCATTCCGTCGCATTCCGACTGGGTTTTCGTTTTTTGGCCTTTGGATTCCCATCGACGGATTTTCCTCGCCGAAAATCGTATCGCTTTCGTTTTCACATTGGACGGCCTTATAATGGGTTTTTTTTTTGGTCCGCGACCTAGGGTCGCAGCGCCGCCCCTCCCCCTCGGGCGCCCGCCCATCAAACCACCTGACTAATTAGTGTTGAGTTATTAACTTGATAATTATCGCTAGCCATGAGCGAGGTGCACCACGGGAGTTCT
This sequence comes from Drosophila prostipennis, assembly GCA_037075205.1. NCBI lineage: Eukaryota > Metazoa > Arthropoda > Insecta > Diptera > Drosophilidae > Drosophila > Drosophila prostipennis. The sequence goes on from JBAMCJ010000040.1 coordinate 154,773, forward strand.
GCATTAAAGGGAAACTTCCGTATGCCACAAATCATCTAAAATATATAAATTTTATATTCTATTTTTCCTAGATTTTTTTATTTTACTTACTTGGTATTACTAAGTTAGTAGGATACTTTTAAAGTATCATAATTACATTAATAATATTTGTCAAGTAAGGTTTAATATACCCATTCAAAGTTCTGCCCTAAAAATACTAATGCTTAGATAAAAAGTCTTTCTAGAATAAAGAATCTTTAATTTCTTAATTATTCGAAAATCAAGATTAGAATATCTGAATAATATATAAGAATAATAAATTTCAAGAACTCTCCCATATAAATAAGTTTTGTAATAATCAAATGCAACAAAAAAAGACCAATTACGGAAGTTTAACTGTGTATCTGTATCTTGCAGTGACTAAGAAATAACTTTGATATCTTTGAGGTCTTTTCGGTAAACTCGTTTGGAACACCATATCGAAATACTGAAAATAAAAACAAAACCAAGTAAACACAAACAGTAATCCGAGCTTGGCGCTGACAAAAGCTTCGCTTTGTTTATGGAAATACATATCGTCATAATCAAGCTTTCGGCTCTGAAGTCACACGTAAATCTCTGCGCATTCAAACGTATCGATGCGATTGGGGCCCCGACTATCTGGGAGTACGCTTTTCCAATCAATGGTTCTTGGGAGAAAAACTACGACTCATTTGCATATCAATGGCGTGGAACCCTTCGCCTCTAATGACTCGATTGATTTCCATTTTGGGCAACCTTCTACGTTTGTGTAATGCCGGAAGTTGTTGGAAATTCTGAACGTATAGATTACGACGTTTAGATAATGGTCTTATACTGTTTACAAAAGGACGTCTGCCAGTTGGTCTGCTACCGTTTGGTCGGTGGCCAACTTTAACAGCTGCCATTAGCCGCAGTCACGCAGTCTGGCTCATACATCAATTATGTATTCCTTTGGGCAGGCAAATGACTCAACCCCCGCCCCATGAAACCACCCATTTCCAAAAACTCCCACTCCCACTCCGCATGAGAGTTGCATGCCTAACCCAACCAAATGATTCATCAAAACTTGGCATAGGCAGTTTATGCAGATTCTTTACCTTTATGTCAGCCTAGTGGCTGTAACACATTTTCATTATGCTCTGCACTCGCTCGCAATTTCTCCCCCATTTCCTGGCTGAAAAGTGCGCCTGCGCATTGGAAAATCGCTTTTCCAGGGTGGGAGGTGTGTTGAATTCGGTATCGCCAGGGTTGGACTAACAGTCCAATTGGGAAGTTATTTTGACATGTTGCATATAACTCTAGAATTTGACTTTTACTTTTAAGTATTTTACGAATTTAAAATAAGATACATTCAATAAAATGTAATAATATGTAGTCATTCTTAATCATTCTGGTATACAATAGCAAATCTCTCAAACTGATTAAAAAACTTGAAAAATTTAGCTTTGTATTTTGATTTAATAAAAGATCTTATATCTCTAAGAAAGCTTATGCTTAGGAATTTTCCCCGTCTTGTTAATTCAATTGTGCACACTTTCTTTCGGAGATGATTGAAAGTTGGCTGCCAAGATAATATATCCATTTTGCTGCGCATCGCATGTCCAGCTGTGTCATCTTCTTAGGTATTCTTTGATGTTTCGAAACTGGCGGTCCGTAGATAATTTAGTACGAGCATATTGCGTGTCTGCTGGCTGACCGCCACTAGATCATTAGCTCATCTGTTGGCAATCGTTAGCTAATGGCTGATACTGAATACTGCAACTGCAACTGCATAATGTACGTTGTTTGTTTGTGTCATTAACCTCGGAACTGAACGGAACGAGTTTCCTGCGCTCTCGCAGTTGGAAAATCGCTAATCTGCATAGAATGCGGATCGTCTTGGAAATGTCAACCCCCCCAGAGAAACCAGTTCTCCAGTTGCCAGTGGGCCAAGCACGATTGGTAGTAATTCAGTGTGTTTCGGGCGCATGCGTGACCGATCGACAGTTGGCTTGGTTTTCCCTCGGCTGTTTACTTTTGGGTTATTGATCGGCAGGCTCACGATTCGATTTTCCGTTCGCTTATCAGCACGCACACAGCTGAACAGCTAATACGGCGGATCTAGTCATGGGCTCTGTGTCATGGAACAGTCGGCTATCAGCACGAACAGAGTGCTCTACATTTCTGACTGAGCTCCAGAGGCACTCTCGGATTTTTAGCTGAATATCGCTCTCTGGAATGCCCGCCGGACATAGTTTTTCCAAATACCCTAACATGAGGGTTTTCTGGATATTGTGTGTGAGTTTTATACTAGCAAAATATGAATTTGTACACTCAGGGAAAAAGTTGTTCTGATTGGGTCTGAAAACGTGTCTGATTGAGTCTTAAAAATAGCTTTATACCGTTTGGTATCATTATAAGAATTAATGGTATCATTTTAAGAACGAATTTTTAATAACGCTGTTTCTTACCCTAAGAACGAAACGTACTTAAATTATATATATATAACTACTTATAACTACTAATTTCTTGAAGTCATCATAAGTGAGCTCACACATTTAGGTAGTGATACAAATTATAGAGAGGGATTTATAATTAAAATATTTACAGAACCCATACAAAAAACGGAATTTTAGAATGGTATATTAAAGGGTTTATTTTTTATTTATTTATATTTTGGATTCGTGGCTATTATACCATATTTTTCTAGCTTTAGCTACGAGAATTGGTTTATTAATGAAATTATTATGCTTTGTTTTGGACATCCGTTGTAATGATGATATTATAATTTGACCACCAAATTCGTAATTTATTCAAATCAAGAAGAATTTGGTTTTTAAATGGACTAGGTTGTTCATGTTTTGCAGCCTTTTGGCGACTGGAAGAGTTGGCCCACTGTGTGTAGAGGGCGTGGGGATGGGGTAAGTGCCTCTGCCTCCGCCGCTGCCAACGCTTTATGCTGCGCGGGCAGCAGCGCCAGCATAACGGGCGGAGTGAGATGAGAGCGTCGAGCCGAGCGCCCAAATGAGTTACAAAGCAGCGCCACACATCGACGGTTCACTTTGCTCACTTGGCTCGCTGGCTGAGTGACTCGACTCGTGGTGTTCGGTCGGAAATCGCCTTATCGTGTGTATACCCCTGCGGAATTAAAATTTGGAAGTGTATATAGGCATACAAATAGTGGGCCAATTGATTTCTTTATTCGAGTGCGATAAAAAAAAGCATAAAGCTGGTTTAGTTCTGTGTTAAAAGCGATTAAATCAATAAGTCCTGAGCAAGGGTTTTCCGCGCCCTCAGGGAAACTCACCACACCCACTAAAACCCAAAATCTCCCTCTCTGCGGGCTGCTTTTCACATTTCCAACAGTGCGTGGAGTGCATTTCGAAATAATTTTTCGTATGAGAATTAAGTTTCATGTGGCTACGTATTTTGTTTAACTGAATCACTGGTGGTCGCCAAGTGCTACGCTTTGTGTTTTTGTGCCTATGAAATTATCAATTGTTTACGCTTTTATCGCTGGAACAAGGCAAAGTGTACATACATATGATGGATACAGTCACTCTGAGTACTGACACAATGGATTTCCCAGCCTGGATTGACAAAGATTTACATTTTGCCAAGGTAAATGGGTTATTATTTTAGCTAAATATATCTGCAAAGGCAGCCACAAGTTTTCATTTGTTTTGGAAAATCGATTTTTGGAGAGAGAGAGGGCGCTGCTCTCTTTCCGCCTCTCAGCTGTTTGCCAGGGGGAAAGTGGGCGGTGGGTGGTGTTCCAGCCCCGTTTCCTTGACACGCTACCTTTACCCGCAGATACTTTTCTTTTGCGTGCTGTGTGCAATTGATTCCGCTCCCCAATGGATCGCCACTGAGTCACTGGCCCACACTCTCCAAGATGTAGTTTTCGGTAGCAGAAATCCAAAAGGCCATGTCGAAGCAACATCTGCCAGCTGGCGGAAGAGGGTTGTTCTGTTCCATGCGGTCGGACGCGATATGAATATTGACCACCCTCTGGGCCGGAAAACTTTCTGCACGGCAACCCATTTTGCCCTTATTTATTGGTTTCGAATCCCCTGGAACACCCCCAACGATTGCAGTCTGCTGTCTCCTGTTAATTAAACACGTATGCAGTATTTATGGAGCTTCAGATTGGTTGCCACACTGAGAAAAACTGTTGCTACTCGAGCTTTTATAGCTCAAATTAAACCATTTTTTCGCATTAATATTTTGGATTAGAAGGTATTACATACCATATAAATATTTATACAGAAATATTATGTTATTTAATAGATTTTTTATATGTATTGGAAAAGTATCTCTAACCGGATGTTCTTATGAAAGAAATACCGAATAAATGAGCAATTTTAATGGCATATTCACTTTTTGCAGCCCATGGTGCCGCCTTCCAATTGTAATGCCTTAGAATAATGACAAATTGTTTTGGGACAACTCTAAATATGGGCGCACCTAGGCTCCATACCTACTGTGAGCAAGAATTCAATCGGCTGGGAAATAAATTTCATTACTTATGGCTTGCCAAAGTCGCATGTAAAGTATTTATAACCTGTACATATGCACTGTGAATAAATGGAGGCCATATATGACAGGCCAGAGGCGTCGCCCACATGCGAAGTTGCCGCAGAGATATAATAATAACTCTGAAGCAATATGTGCCGCCGAGATATGTGAGTTCCCCAAGCTTCGCTCTCGTTTCTCCCCGTTGTCTCAGTTGTCTCGGGCATATAACGTAAACAGTTTTAAATTACAAAAGTGTTTGCACCCAGATTCCATGTGATATGTGAGATCCCAAGAGTCTCCCCTCATCTGTCTGCGCGAAGTGGTTAAGATACCAAAACCTGTCCCTGCCATCAAGTGCTTGGATATCATCATCATCACTTTTACTGCCTGCAAAGAGTTTTCATTTGTTTGAAAAGAATTTCCCCATCACTGGCACACCTGCTGGCCATTCATTGATCGATCAGTCTGTTTGGTCTTTTCTCCAGTCCAATGGCCACATTCAAGATCAATTTGTTCGAATGCCGCTCGACATGTGTAGAACCACTTAGTTAGGGTATTCCGACTCGTCTGCTGCTATTTGTTTTTATAAAAACTAACGTAAAGACATTTTCAAATTTGGGTTAAAAATGTGTGAATGAAATATGTGGAATCGCTCCTCAAACATTAGAAAAGAACAAGCAGACGTGCCCGGGGGAATCAGTAGTCCGGCGTCTTTGGGCCGCTCTATTTTGTTGGAGTCACTTGGCATAGATTGGTAATGCCACTCGAAGACCCACAGGCAGCCAGTCAAATAGGCAGATAGAGAGATAGATAGGGGGCAGGAAACTGGGTCATTTGCCCAGCGTCTGTCTTGTTTAAATACTTGTGCCTGATTTATTGGGGACTTTGTAAAGTTGATTAATCAAATTGACTCGTGCGCGGCATTTATTCTAGTTTCGTTTTTCTACGCTGCTGTTTTGGGTCGGTTTTTCTCACATTTTCATTTAAGTTTTGCCTTCGTTGTCAAATTTATGGCCCTTAAGAGTCTTTGCGCGCGATGATATTGTGGAATTATGTTGCATAAGTTATGGACAATATCCACCATTGTGTTCGAAGATAAAGCTTCATTAAGCCGCTTTCATGGAAAAACATAGAAACCGGAAAGGATTCAAAGGGAACCGCACCTTTTCTGTAAAATCCGCTTAAATGCGTAGGAGTTTCTAGGCTGTTCCTCATAAATAAGATACTTTAGGTCCCCAAAACCCATTGAACACGGATGACCGGTGGCAGTTAAGGAACTCATCCCTTGATTACCATATAAGAAGCCCCCTATGGATAGTTATTTTTTATGGATTATCTGGTAATTATTGTTATTGGCTTTTCCAAAGCTTCCGTTTCTGGCATTTCTTTCACTTTTTGCTGATTAGCCAGCAACAAACGGAGCCGACGACGCCGATTTGATGGCTGTTGTCTCGCCAAAGTCTCCGATAATTGTGGGGGAAGCGAGATACTTAAAGGTGCCCGGGGGCTACGTGGGAATGGGGGTTTTTTGGGGGGTTGGGGATGGGGCTGCAGAGAAGGCAGACATTTGACTGGAATTCCGCGTCACTTTATGGCCGTTGTGCGAACATTTTTCCCATTTGTTTCGTGGGGCCCGTAATGATATATCCAAGACCATTGCATCTTTTTCCTACGAATGTGAATTGAAAATTACTTTGCTGGCTCTTTTTATTAGGTTTTGGTTTTCTCTTTTTTTTCGTCGTCGTCTTTTTAAGCGATTACAAAACTTCCACCATTAATTATCGCAATAGTCTTTTTTTCTCCCATGACGCATCGAGACGAAAAATTGTACGCCATTTTTGCATAGCTGTAATTGATGATACGCTCCAAGAGCTTACAGAATATGATGCACTGGCCATGGTGCACTTCCGCTCCATTTGAAGTCGATGCGATGCTTGACTGCGATGCCTAACAAAAGAGCCACAAAATTAGGTCGCAAAGTGATTTTGCACAGCAAATACTTTCCCATTTATCAAAAAAAAAATAAAATTCATGTTGATCCTTTCATTTTACTTGACAGATTGCTATCTTTTCAAGAAACCAATTTATTCTGTCAAATAATTGCATAACATTTGGCTGAACACATTTAAAATTGAGATCAGCAAAGGTGAATCAGTAAATTAGCTTAATATGTTCAATGGAATATTTAATTGAAATAAGGGGTCAGACAATGTCGTCTGAAGAATGATTACTCTATTTCCTCAATTTGAATGTGGAATGTAATTAGTGTTTATACCCGTTACTCGTAGAGTAAAAGGGTATATTGTATTCGTGCAAAAGTATGTAACAGGTAGAAGGAAGCGTTTCCGACCCTATAAAGTATATATATTCTTGATCAGGATCACTAGCCGATCTAGCCATGTCTGTCTGTCCGTCTGTCCGTCTGTCTGTCCGTCTGTATGAACGCTGAGATCTCGGAAACTATAAAAGCTAGGAGATTGACATTTTGCATGCAGATTCTAGGAGCTCCTACGCAGCGCAAGTTTGTTTCAAAATGGTGCCACGCCCCCTCTAACGCCCACAATAGCTTATAAACGATTTTAAAAATTTAAATATTTCGGAAAAGTAAAAATGCAGTTTTGTTGTGTTTATCAATACCTATCGAAATGTAGAAGAAATTTTTTAAATCGGACCATTCGTTTAAAACTTATGCCTGATCAAAGTTTTTGTCTATATCTCCCACGCACTCCCTTTAGCTGAGTTACGTTTATTAGATAGTCGGGACACCAACCCGACTACAGCGTTCGCACTCCCTTTAGCTGAGTGACGGGTATTAGATAGTCGGGACACCAACCCGACTATAGCGTTCTCTCTTGTTTTCTTTTTATTTCTTTACACTCGGTTGAGTCTGGCTAATAAATCTCTTTGCTAATAATTCTCTTCGATTCCTTTGTCATTGCAGGTAAGCTTCATGTTAAACTAAGCGGAAATGCGTGTGCCTAGCATCGCATATGGTCATGGGCAATCGATTGACAGACGGTTCAAGGTCGAGGGAGCTGCCCACATCCGATGGATGGGTATTAACGAGTGCCCATATCTCTTGCTGAATCGCTTTGAATTGAGCGCTGCGTGCTCGAGTGCTTAAAACCCAGCCCAGGCTGTAGTAGACACGTCGAGCTGTCCTCGAGAGCTTCGATTGACACAAAACTGTGGGGCAACGAGAACGACAAGGGGTCTTGCTATTTAAACAGATCTGTTTCTTCAGCTTTTGTATAACCAACCAAGAAACCTGGCAACCCAACTGCCCACACTCCAATCAATAATTCCACTCTTGACTTACTTTCCAAGTATTTTATTTCCATCTCCTTATGATCAGTAAACCAAACACTTGTCCCCACTATTCATCGGAGTGCCGAGAGCACATCCGAATTCCCTACCGAAATCCGCCGAATTGCTCAGAGGTCCGTTGACATCCCATCTCTCCGGTGTGTGCTGCATCAGCGGCATCGAGTCCAGGACGGCTTCCTGGTTGTCCTTTGCCCAGCAGCGCGTCTGGGCAAAGTATATGAAGAACAGCTGGGTGTTGGTGAAATTCAACTGCGGCAGTGTTTCCTTCGCCAGAAGCAAGCGCATATTATGATCCTGCTGCTCCAGCCAAGCCAAATAGGCGTTGAAGGCCAAGTTAAGACCACTGCCCTCGGCTATGATCTCTCTTAGCCTGGTGGCATTGCGAAATTCCGCGGGTTCGTTGTACAAGTAACTACTGTACTGAGCCCGCTGGCATTCGCTGACATTTCGATAGCCAGACATGGTCTGCTCGTTCCATTGCGACGTCGCCTGGGGATGATTGTTCCATCCCTCGTCGTCGAAGGCCTGAACCAAAGCGCTGGCCAGTCGGTGGCCCAAAAGAGCGTATTTCATTGCCCTGGGATAGTGCGGATTGTAGTAGGGAGCCTGCAGCAGACCCCAGCCCACCAGGACCAATTGCCGACGCGGCGATAGGGCAGCTCGCACCTCGAAAGCATCCGGGCCGTCGTCATCCTGACCAAAATCGTTGCCCCTCAGGCGTTCGAACTGCTGGCGCGAACGATACTTGAGAGCGTTCTCCAAACGTTGCCAGTAGTCCCCAAACGATGGCAGTCTCGGATCGGAGAGATCCAAGCTCTGGTAATCCGGCAGTGAGACGCGATATTGCGATGATCGAGTTCGCGCCGCCCTCCGATCGTTTTCGTCCATCCATTCTACACGAAACTGCTCCTCGAGTGCCTTGATCACATCGTTGAAAACCTCCTCCAGATCATGTTTGGCATTGTCGCGCTCAACATGGCGCTGGAACATCTCGCCGAGAACCTGGGGAAACAGGCGTTGAGTGACCAGGACGCACTGGCGGCCACGTTGCGCAGGAGCTTCCAACGGCGGCTGATTTAGTTCGTTGAGGGCCACGTACATAATGTAGCCACCAACGGTGATGCGATTATTGGCCTTCACAGTCCTCACCAAATGCTTAACGTATTCCGGGGAGCGCAGAAACACGTGCATATCGAATTGACCCTCCAGGATGACCTCTACCAACAGTTTGAAGTCCAACTGATTGCCCATCTCGCTGGTCAGCTCGGTGAGGGTCAATCCGGGCTTCTGGCGACGCAAACGCTCTTGGCCAGTTCGCGAGCGTGCTCCGTAAATGGGAGGTGGCACCTCTTCCTCGGCCTTCTGAATATCCCGCTCGCCTATTTGCTTGCAGAGCTCAAACTCGAATCGGATTATATCCCCTGCGAATCGAGCCGCCTCATCGGTGCCGATGCCGAACCAATCGCGCATGTTGTCCGCCACCTGCTGCTGCGCCTGCTCGTAGACCTCGTTCTTAAATTGAGCATCCCGCGCAACCAAGGCGTTGCAGTGCTCCGCCGGGATAATGGTTAGCTTGGGCTCGCCAAAGTATAGGCTATTACCCTTCATTGTCTGTAGGTTAAGATCGATTTCCAGACCCAGAAGTATGTCCAGTCCGTAGTTCCGCCTGAGTTCACCCAGTGTTTGCACCCACTGACGGTTGTGCTGCCAATTGGAGTTGGGCACCATGCGCAGTCCACCGTTGTCCTTGAGAATCTTCATCAGGAAATGACGCCTTTGGGCGGCATTCGCCTCCACGGCCACGCAGGATTCGTAGAAAGATCTCACCTTCCGGACATTCGCCGAACTGACATTCCGGACATTCGCCAAACTGGGATCACTATAGCCGTTTGGATAATGTGGTGGTGCCAGTGGCTGCGTGAGGAGCTGCTGCAGCTGCTCCGAGATTTTCGTCTCCACCAGCTGCTGGGCGGTGAACAACTCATCCGGACGCAGCTGCGGCTTGTGGTAGCGACCCCACTGACCGCAGGCATACTCGAAGAAATCCGTGCATGGATCGGCGCTCAGGTTCATGTACTTTCGCACATCCGCCGCCATTTGTTGCCGCACCCTTTGCTCCTCGCGTGTATCCTGGGTGATTCCGCCCGCCTGCATGCGATGCATGTTGTTCTTTTGTCGGCCCTCAGTCGATTGGAAAAGCTGGCTTCCAAGAAGGATCAACCATTCGAGCAGAAAGCCCAACCAAGCGCCTCTAGTAACTCTCATCTTGACGTTGAAAAATCGACTGAGCCGCGTGATAAGCCTCCGATCGGAAGCTTCTCCAGGCTGGGCTTGAACCTGGGAGAACTGGGTCAAGTTTGCTCTCAGTCCCTGGGGGTTATCGCACCCGTTGGAGCTCTGAAATCCGCGAGAGAAGTAAACAAACTCGGCCTCGCCAGCCGAGATCTTGGCATTGACAGTAAAATAACACCAGCGCTTGGTGACAAGGTTTTCCTACTATCAAGCCAACGAATGTTGTAATTCGTTAGTCCCGATGCCAGACAGAAAAGCATTTCCGATCTGTAATCTATAGACCTATCAGCTAATTTACAAGGAATGTTTTGAATCTATAGAATGTAAAACCATTCTAGGTAATCTGACAGATAGACTCCTAGTTTTCCCATTAAACCAACTTTTTCCAGAAAAAAAAACAAATGCCATAATAAGTAATAAGAGAAATGTAATATGTTTTTAACCCAATAATTCTTAGTATATGGTACACTTGTTGGCAGGATTCATGGGTGAACCGATGGGGCACCGGAACTCCCTCGCAAACTCGGCCGAATTGCGCAGTGGACCGTTCACCTGCAGACGTGTCCAGGTGTGATTCTGTCGGGCGCTGTAAAGGTAACCCCCCGGTGTCCCTTGCTCATCCCTGGGTCGAATCTCCGCCAGACTACAGTGCTGCTGGGCATAGGCCACGAAGAAGAGTGCCGTATTGGAGTAATTGAGTTCCGGTAGCGTCTCTTTGATCAGATTGTTGAAGTCGTTGTTTGGCTCCTTGAATCCCAGCCAGGTTAGATAGGCTCGAAAGGCGACATTCAGAGCCCCACTATCCGTGATCAACTGCCTCGTGGCACTCTCGTTGGCCCTCAAATAATTATCCACCTGGCGGGCAAAGCAAATGCTACGCTTGTGATATTCCCAGGCTGTATCGCCATCCCAGTGATCCCGCTCCAGCAGTCCAATCGACCAGTGGGGATCGTCGAAAGCCATTACCAGCTGTTGGGCCAGCCTTACGCCCAATGTGGCATATGCTGTGGGCGTGGCCATAGTGGCGATCGTAGGCTGGCGGCTGCAGCAGGGCCAATCCCATATCCAAACGTCGCTGAACCGGTCGCAGTCGCACCCTGGCCTCAAAAGCCTCCACGGGATCGGAGGGAGCCACTAGGAATTCTTCGAATAGGCGGCTATTTCTTTGCGACTGAACCGCTCCCAGCAGCTGGCGGAGATTGTACCAATAGTTTCCGCGCTCCAGCTGCAGTTTGAGGATCAGCGGATGCTCGTAACTTGACATCTGCAGCTCCAGCTGCCTCAGCTTCTCGCGACCCACCCGCTGGCTGCTCTCCACCAACCAATCCGCGGACAAACTTTGCCACAGAGCTGTCTTCAGTTGGTCATACAGGCTCTTCAGATCCGCCGTGCTATCTTGCGTCCCAAACTGGCGGGCATATAGTTCTCCCAAAGCCGACGGAAGCAGTTTTTTGCTCCGCTCCAGGCACTCTCCCTTTCTCGTCTGCGGGCGATCATCTAGAGGGAAATTTAGGGCAGAAACCGCTCGGTACATAATATAGTTGGCCACCAGGCTGATATTGTGGGCGGCCACGGTGCGTTTCAGTTGGCGAAAGTATTCCGGTGAAGCCATGTAGACTGGCTTAGAGATATCCCTGTCATAGCTGGCCCGCACATATGACTCCAGATCTATTTCGAAGGCGTTCGAGAACTCGTACAACGTTCTGCGGCTGTAGTTCGCCAGGTAGAGTTGCGCTTCGCCATCCCAGGGATCAAAAGAATCACCTTGCATCCCACCACACAGTTCGTGCTCGAAACTGAGGATGTCGGCGGCCAGGCGAGCTGATTCCTCGTGTCCCAGTGCCAGCCAAGTCTTGAGTTCGGCAGCCACTCGCTGCTCCAGCGGTTCGTAAACGGAGTCCCTGATGTCCGAGCGATTCCGGGTGCACAACTCCGGAGGAATCACGGTGCTGGGCTGGCTCAAGTACAAGCTGTTTTCGTTCACATTGCCGTAGTTGTAACCCACCCGCAGTCCGATCAGAATGTCCATTCCGTAGCGGAACCTCAGGCCACCTAGCACCCGTAGCCATTCGTAGTCGTGGTGATGCACCGCCCATTGGGAACCGGGAACCGCTGGAAATCCTCCGTTCTCCGTGATGAACTCGCTGAGGAACTGCTGCTGCTGCTGACTCTGTTGGGCCTGTGCCGCTACGCAGGACTTGAAGAACTCCTTGGCCTGGCGGGCCAGAGGGCTATCCTCCCGCCTCACAGCCTCCTCGAGGAGCAGGAGAAGCTCTCGGTCCGTTTGCTGCTGCAGTTGCTCCTTGGGCGTAGAAGTTGATTTCCAATTGCCACAGGCATAGGCATAAAAGTCGACGCAGGGATCGATGCTCTTGTTCACATGACCACCCATCTCCTTTGCCTTCGCACGACGCACCGGCTCTTCCGATTGGTAGATCCGCTTAAAAGGCGGCGCTGAATCCTCGCCAGAAGCCCAAGCATTTAGCCAGAGGAGCCACAGGAAAACTGTCGTCCATCCCGCGTCCGACATGCTGCCGGAGCTCGGTGAAGCTATCGACTGTCATCGCCATTCGCAATCGCATTTGAACAGCCCGAGAGTCCGAGTTGATATGGCCATGGGTCAGTCGGGGTTATCGGGCTTCAAGAGAGTGAAGCGGAGGGAAAAAGACAGATTGGCATACAGAAACGTATGGTAATGTTGTAAGCATTACAGGGCGTTACTCTGGAATCATTTAAACTCTTGGATCCCCTATTATTATTAAAGTGAATAGAATAAAATATGACATTAATAGCATTCAAATACATTTTCCATTTTAAACTTTGATATATTCTTTTAATTTACTTAAAACATAACAAAGCTTAGTTCATTTCCTTTGAAATTGACAGTTTGCTGATTAGCTTTTTAAAGTAAATACAAATGGAATTAGTCATTCTAGAACTGTCTTGACTAATGTATTTTAAGCTTTGATAAAAAACATGATCTACACATTTCGATGACTCTTCTATCTCATAACCAAAATAAAATATGACCTGATCTTCAATATAGACTCCAAAAAGATATAGTAATAGGAGAAACAATAATCTTTGAGATTACCAAAAGAAACTCAACTGACAAATGCAAGAAAAGCTTTTATTTCGCAACCTGGTGGTATACATTAAATGGATATGGAGGGCAAATACTCCTCTCAGTAGAGGGTGCACTTGAAGCGGGCATTCAGCTTATCCTCCCTGGAGCAACCGAAGGCGTTGGCGAACTGCTGCGAGTTGGATAGCGCCGTATTGATGCGCAGCTGCTCCGGAAGCTCATCGAAGTACTCCAGAGATTCCGGGTAATCGGTGCAGTACAACTGGGCATAGCCCAGGTAGAATAGCTGATTGTGATCGTGATCGAGTAGCGGTAGTCGTTCCCGCTGATATATAATCGGAGTTTCGGCCGCGTTCTTCAGCCATTGTTGGTAGGCGCGATAGGCGATGTCCAAGGCGCCATTGTCGGCCACAATTCGTCGCAGCAGATCCTTATCCTGCACCGGCTTACCCTGGTACTCCACAAAGATGGCATACTGCTCCTGGAAGCACTGGGTGCGTCGGGCATACGAACTTTCCGAGGTGTTATCCCACCAGTTGTTCTGATAACCATAGGCATCATAGCGTCTGCCCACGCCATCGAATCCATGGAGCATTTGGCGAGCGAGGAGCACACCCAGTGTGGCATACTTGAGGGCATTCGGATAGGCGGGATCCCAGAAGAATCTCGCCTGCAGAAAAGTGATTGGCACCTGGATGCGATTCTTCTGGATCTCGTAGTGCGGCAGCTTGTACACCGCATCTTCGGCCACCGGTTCCTCCATCAACTTGGCCAAACCGCGTTGTGTGGTCCACTGAAGAACCTGCACTAGATTCTCGTAGAAGCGATCCATGTGCAGATTGAGTCCGTGCATCTGGCGGATCAACTTGTTGTCGTCGTGCGTCCGGAACTGCAGCTTCAAAGACTCCAGCTTGCTGATGGCCTTCTGCCGGGTCTCCAATGTTAGCCAGAGTAAACGTTCCGAGGCCTGAAGATCCTCGCGAAAGACTCTCTTGATATCCGACCATGTCGACTGCAACTCATTGATCATCTGCATGTGGTTGTAGTTGCGATGGAACAGGCTCTCCAGCTGCTGTGGGAAATACTGCTGGGCCAGCTGGACACACCAGATGTCCGGTTGCTGGGACGGCGGCACTCGAGCAGCATCCAAGGCCTCCAGAGCCTTCCACATGGTGTAGTTAGCCAGCTGAAGTTTGGGGGTTTCCCGTATCACATCCACCAGATTGGAGAGATAATCCTCGGGCGTCTCGTACAAATCCATATAGAGGTTGTCGTTGAAAATGAGCTGCATGTAGCGAGTGACATCCACATAGCTGCCATAGGCGGCCTTCATCTCGGCGGCGGTCCTCTGGCGAGTGGTTTGCTCCAAAGTGAGCGCCGGGTTGTGAGGCAATCCCTTGGCCAGCTCCTTCTCTATTTCGACCACCTGACTGGCCACCTCCCGCAGCCAGTGTTCCGATTGTTTCGGAAAATACAGCCGCAGCTTCTTTTCAATCGATCGCTCGTAGAGTTCCCGAGTGCCTTCAAAGTGATCGTTCAAGTAGTGACGACGCGACATGGGAAACTCGGGGGCGCCGATCTTCAAGCGATGCATTTTCTCCTCCTTGTAGTCGAGAATCACTTCCAAGCCAATGAAGATGTCCACGCCCAGCTTACGCTTCAGATTCGCCACCACCTGCAGCCAGTCGTACTCGTACTGATACCAGGAGGCCACTCGAATCTCCGGCCAACCGCCTCGGAAGTCGGCCACATTTTGCAGGGTAACCAAAGCGGATCGCGTGTCGTTTGTTTGAAGCCGACATGAGCCATAAAAGCTCTTCAACTGCCGATCGGCACTGTTTTCCGCCCCGCGCGTAGCACTCTTGAGCATCTCAGCACTCTTCCTGATATACAGCTCCTGCAGTTCCTCCAGATAGTTGGTCCGGTGATTGGACAAACGAGCTGGATGCAAACGCGGCCAATTGGCGCAGGCAAAGTGGTAAAAGTTGGAGCAAGCGTCCTCCTTGTCCTCGCCCATATAGGCCTTAATGTGGGCTGCTTTCGCTAGTCGCAGGATGTCAAAGGTATAATTGGCGGCCAAGGGATGAGGCGGGGAGGCCTCAGATAGCGCCAATGGAGACCAGGATGACTCCCAGCAGGAGTCTGAGCGGTTGATGGACCATTTTCTACGGTCGAATAGCGACTTTTTCCGTGTACTGATCCGAATGATTGCCGAAACGAAACTGAGCGGGAATCGCGAGATGCGTCGATTTTTGACTTGAACAGAGGCTTATCGTCGGCACAACCACCGCTTGATTGGTTAATTAGTTCCATTAACCGATGCAGTGAATTTGCTCAGCCTCTCAATTGCGCGAGTGACCTAAAATTCTAAAATTCTAATTTAAGTGCTCATTTTCGTCTATTTCTGTTTCTCTTTCTCTCGCATCTTATAATCGCGTCTTGTGGGCTGTATTCGCACTTGACCCCCCTCAAGGTAGCTGCTCTCAGAGCCCCCGACTCGTATATATATGTATAAATTAATGAGCTAATGACTTTTCCGGGCCCAAGGTTGGGGGCGACTCATCATCATCCTGTAGTAGTTGTAGTGTATAATTAAAATTTGTTTACGCTCACTTGGTTGGTTCGTGCCGTAATTCTAATGATCCCCCTTCTTCTTCCTCTAATTGCAGATTGAAATTTTCCTCAAGCTAGATTTCTAAAAACATTTTTACCACGGAAATTGACTAGAAATTGCCAGCCAGCAATCATCACCAGACAACAGCCATCAAGGAAACTTCACACACGGTAAGGGATTGTCCTTTTTCCTAGCACTTACAATAAATACAGTTGCGGTCAAAGTAATAGTTATAAAAATATCAGAAATATACAACGATTTAATTAAAATACCTATATAAAAGCAGTGATTCCAAAAAATTATATAGTGGTATTTCAGAATATAGTTCATATTTTTCTACAGATCACAACAGATTAAATATGCTACTTTTTATATTTTCCGTTTTAAAGAAGTACTTTTGAAATATTTTAGATTAACCGTAACTGTATGTCCTATATAAGTAAATTTATTTTCTGCACTCGTAAATTATAACGGCTAAGTGGCACTTTTGGTTGAAAGCCAGGACCCAAAGCCATAACTTACTACACTGTCATCCGCTTGGAATCCATTAACTGTTTGCCACAAACTTGCTTTCCAAAGTTGCGTTTATTATTTGCAATGGCGCTATGAGAACTTTTCACTTTCCGTCTGCATTGAGTGGGAATAAATAATGTAGTATTCGCTACGGCTACTTCTTAGTCACTATGTTAATACTTGATGTGCCGCTTAACCAATGGTGGATTTAAGGGTTTGTCCGTTGAGACGTGGATCCAATTCCACGGGATTCAAGGAATAGTTGTACTTGACATGATAGCCACTGTCGTCGGCCTTATAGATGGACGTTTCCACATAGGCATAGTTTTTCTCATTTCCCTGCAAAAGCGTTGAGGATGTACGTGTGCCCGTGATGATCAGTTGGGGTTTCTCGCCAGGTTCCTCGGAATTATCCATGAGCTCTCCCTTTTCATCTCGTGTTCCGTACACCTCCTTAATGCTAAGTGAAAAATGGCACGTACATTTAGATTTTGAAACAGTATTAGTCAATAAAATACTTACTGGAATTCGTAGAGCACTTTGGTGGACGCATTATTCCGATGGATATATAAAACAAGCAATACAAACACTAACAGGGACTGGAAAAATTTGTTTACAATTATATTGTTTACACCATGTTTTCTTGGAGATCTTTTACCCACCGTATTGACTCTGATCATTCTAATTCAATTTGCTGAAATGCACTGAATGAATGAAATCCCCGATGCGATTACGATATTTATTTGTTTTGTGTTCTTGCAGTAGTTGCAATCTCTACTACGGAACTAGTTAAACCGGTCGCTAATATTGCAACTGAGAGTTTTTGATCTGACGATTCCGCACCACTTATTCTTCGGACAGATATAGAGAGAGATATTTATGATATTTCAGACTTTTCTGATTTTTCTGATGTGCTGTCGGCCCAAACGCCCCAAACGGGTTTCCTCCACTCGTGCTGTGACTATTTCCATTGGTATTGGACTTGCGATTATTGACTGGATTTAATAATTGCCCCTCAGCAATGCTGATTGACAGTAATTGCCTCTATTGGAGCGTCTAGTCTTTGGGGGTTTTGTGTGTCATCAAAGCGCCGGGAAAAATCCCTGGGAAATGCTGGAAATCTTTTCCTTAACTTAAAATTTCCATAACCTAAAAGCTCTTTAAAGTGTAGATTTTATATTTATTATATTTCAAGGACTATGATAGTCCGACTATCACATTTTATTAGTTATATTGGAAATTGGACAAGTATATTTCCCCTTAATCGGTTTGTTCCCATTGTGCTAACGTCTTCAGGTGTTGATATAAGCCGGAGAGAATTTTCGAAATGAATTCGTAGTTTTTGATTATTATTGTCTCTATTTAAAGTCCTTGAAGTAGCCAAATAATTTGCCACAGCCATCCAGCCAAGCAGAAGAAATATAATCTATTTAAGTAAATGTTGTATTAATATTTTAAAATGCAGCGATTAAGCGTAAGATACTTACAGTCAGTTTCATTTTGAATCTAATACTGAAACTTTGTCTCTTTGGAAGTGGGATTTTATAGTAAAAACGCTGTTAGTGGGTAAATCCTAAATAAATTACAGCTAATACAATATACACGACTTTAAAATTATAAACAAATCGCACGCTTTATTTGTGTACCACTAAAAAGTGGTTAGTATAATCAGTTAGAATAACGAACCAAATACATTTAAAAGTTTCGACCCAATTCGTTTTACAATACCCACGGGAGCAGGAGCAGGATCGCACTCTACATTACTGACTTGAGATGTGGTTGAGGTGGAAGTGGGAGCAAGAGTCGGTAAGGGAACCAAGAACCTTCTCGTACTGACGTCTCCAGGATTGCTAGTCGTAGTACTAGGTTGGAAGAAATCTTTTTCTGAATTCGAAGCCTCCATGGGATTACATAATTTTGTATCCATTGCAGACTCCCCAGAGTCCCGTGATGGGCTTAAAAATCCCAGGTCGATGCCAAAAGCATTAGTGAAGGCAACGCAGCCAAGTAGAAGAAATAAAATCTATATATGAAATGGATTGGTACTTGGTAATATCGCAATGAAAACCGGTTTCCTTCGATACTTACACTCGGTTGCATTTTTGATCTGATACTGAAGCCATAACTCTCTGACAGTCCATTTTATATTGCTCTCGTTGTTAGTTTGAAATTCATAAAATACCCATTCAGATTTATAGTAAATAAAAACGAGTTTTAGATTAAAAGAATTATGACACATACTCTGTGACGTTAAGCAAATCAATTAAAACCAATATGGAATTATTCTTTGATATTAGACACTTTTTATTTCTATTTATTTATTAAGGCTGTGTTTTTTTAATATATCAACTAACTATCCTATTGTAGTTTTAACAAGAGTTTTAAGAGTTTTCGCATCCAATCGTGATCCTAAACCCTCGGGAAGGGGTTCGCAATCATCAGGTATTTTTTCACTGACTTTTAATTTGACCTCGCTTGTTCTTGAGGTGGAAGTCGGTTTAGGAGTAGATGAAGGTACTAGTTTTCTTGTGCTCGGGGCTGGTACATCTTCTTCATCTTTTACTTTGAAAATTCCTACAGCTCTCGTCGGCAAATGTAATAATCTTAGTATTCCGTTGCTAGGTAAGGTCTTACTATCTTCTCCACTGCTAATTTTCATTGAGCTTTCTGTGGAAGTGGGTTTCAGAGATGGTGGAGGCACAAGCCTCCGTTCGTTTTCGTGAAGTACATTATTAATAAATTTTCTCTCGTTGATTTCCTTTGAACTTGAAGTGGAACTGGGAGCAAGAGGTACAAGCATTGTTGTCGTGGAGTCTTCAGGAGTAGTTATACCACTAAGTAGTTTATTTGGCTCTGAACTTGTAGTCTCAATGTATTTGCATTGTTTAAAACTTTGTACTGTATCCTTACACAGAAAAAAAAAATGATATTAAATTGCACCAAAATCAACATTATTTCATGTTAATTTCCAGCCGATATGATTTAATGCAGCACCAACATTTCGAAAATACCGATTTGATATTTTCGAGAATATCAAGCATATATTTTTTTTTATAAATTCGATCTTATAATAGATTCATTTGAAACATGACATTTGAACTTCTTTGTCATCCAACTGGTATTTTCCATATAAATTTTTGTCATCCAACCGATATTTTTCATATTAATTTTTGTCATCAAAATGTTATTTATTCGTGTATATCAGTACCCTCCCAGTAAAACAAAATTATTATTTTATATTAAAACAATTTATTTCTAATCATTTCACATTTTTTGGAATCGGTATACATATGTATAGATGGGCCACATTCTGAAAATAATAATAATTATAAATATTTGAATAATTTAATATCCAAATCATGTTCTTTAATAAACTTCTTAAGTTGTTCATCAACTGCATGAAAGGGACTGCCCTTGTGCGTCATCCAGAAGCGGTCGTTGCGGCCCAATTCGCAGGCCTTCGGCTTCTTGCGGGCTCCTAAGGGAAACAAGTATTAATATGGTTCAAAGGTCAGGGTGATAATGAGTCATTCAACTTGCCCGCACTGGCCGACTCATCCTCCACTTAGACCAGGTTCAGTCCCAGGTCCAGGACATCGTGCACCAGCGGCCGATACGACAAGGCGCATCCCAGAGGTTCTCGCGCAGCTTCTTCTCCAGCTTGCTGACACCGGCTGATGGGCACATTGCCCAGGGTCACAAACAGAGCGAATAGCGAGTCCACATTGGAGTCCGCGCTTCCATCTCCTCGTCGCGGGTGTTGGCCCGATTGATGGCGTAGTAGGAGAGCTGCTCGCTCTGCTGGTGCTTCAGGACGAAGAAGTCATCCTCCAGGCTGATGAAGTTCACATAAACCCGCTGGATATTTGCCCCGCGCAGGGCGGCGGCGGCCAGATTCTCGATTTTGCTGCGCATAATGGAAGCCAGGAAGTTCAAGTTCAAGGAGAAGTCCTGCTGAATCCTGTCCAGATTCTGGTCGGTGGGCAGGCAAAAGTATATGGCCGGCACATCGCGATCGGAGTGGAGTTGCCTGTTGGATGGGATAATGGGTATATATAAACTAGATCTCTGGAGGGTCTCAGTGGATCTTACACATGCAGGGTAACGCCCAATTCGCGCAGCTCCTTGATGGAAATTATGGGCGATATTATGTCCTGGCCAACGCGATCGTAGATGAGGATCTTCCACACGGGCTCGGGGGCCAAGGCCTTCGGCTGCTGCGAGTTCTAATTGAGCATTTGCTTATTGGCATCTGGAATTGGATTGGCAGAAAAACCCATTAATTAAGCTGTCCCCACACACACATTCAGAACCGAAATGTCTTTAAATTGTGTGCTAACTCGACGGCAAAGTTAAAATCACCACCACTTTGTAATGTTTCGACTTAGCACTCAATAAGAAAACCAATTAATGTAATTTTATAATGCAAACTCACCTTATTCTCGATATTTTAACGTCGCAGAGTTCCAGCTGTTGGCTCGAGTTGCAGTGCTGCACAGTCTCACATTCACAGTGTTGTAAACTGTGGACCACTTTCGAACTAATTTCGAAACGATATATCGCGATAGGTTGACATTTAATATCATATATCATCAAACATATATGATTTTATGTAAATTATAAATATACATTTCTCATTTTCAAAAATTGATATGAAATAAGATAAAACCAATATTTATTCATTGTAGATCGATATGACAAAACTTGATCCTAAAAAAAGTCAAATTAACCAACAAATTTCAATTTGATATTTTGTCATTTTTTTTTCTGTGTAGACTCTCCATTTTTTGGCGGTTGGCTTGAGTCATATGAATTAACAACGGCGATCCAGCCAAGAAGCACAAATATAATCTGTATGAGATAATTTTATTAGCACTATTTCACAATGCAATCCCGTTTAATTGGCTACTTACATTCAGTTGCATATTTGATTCGATACTAATGCTTGAACTCTCTGGCAGTGGGTTTTATACTGAATTCGCTTTTACTAAGTTTCCCATTCTACCGATATTGGAAGGTAATGAAAACGGGTTTAGATTGTGAGATGTGTTACGATACATATCCGATGACGCTCTAAGAATCTATTAAGGTCAAGATAGAATTTTTCTTGGTAATTATACAGATGTTTTGTTTTTTATTTAAGAAAAGTGTTTTAAAACAAGAAACGTTATAAGTTATATTGAACATAACTACTCTCCGGATCAGATGCACAATCATCCGGAATTTGATCACTTCTTTCCAAGCTGACTTCGGTTGTGCTTGAGGTGGAACTTGGCTTAAGAGTGGGTAAGGGTACAAGTTTTCTTGCCCAGGGGTTAGGTACATTTTGTATTACGCTATCTGAGTAAGTGGGTTTAAGGGTTGGTAGAAGTTCAATCTTTCGTTCATTTTTGTCAGGTGTATTAACCATAAATTGTACACTATTTAATTCCGTTGAACTTGAAATGGAGCTGGGAGCAAGTGTTGGTAAAGGTACAAGTTTTCTTGCCCAGGGATTAGGTACATTTTCCTCATCTTTTACTTTGAATATTCTTGGTGCTAATGTCGGTAAAGGTACTAATCTTCTTCTTCCGTTAGAGGCTACTATTTTACTTTCCTCTCTACTGCTAATTTCCATTACGATATCTGAGGAAGTGGGTTTTAGGGTTGGTAGAGGTACAATCTTTCGTACATCTCGGTCAGGTGTATTAACCATAAATTCCGTTGAACTTGAAATGGAGCTGGGAGCAAGAGTTGGTAAGGGTACAAGCCTTCTGGTAGTGACTGCATCAGGAGTAGTTGTACTCTCGGGTGGTTCATTTGGTTCAACGGGTTTGCATTGTTTAAAATTTCGTTCTTCATTCTTAGACGAAGGCGGAAGATAGTTATTATTGGATTCCGGATTTTTCGATGACATTGTCAGTTGGTTTAGGTCATATGAATTAACAACGGCGACCCAGCCAATAAGCACAAATATAATCTGTATGAGATAATTTTATTAGCGCTATTTTACAATGAATTTCCGTTTAATTGGATACTTACATTCAGTTGCATATTTCATTAGATACTAAAGCTTCAACTCTCTGGCTGTGGGTTTTATACTGAATTCTCTCTTAGTGAGTTTCCCATTCTACTGATGTAGGAAGGTAATGAAAACGGGTTTAGATGGATTTCGATAAACATCGCATTACGTTCTATGAATCAATTAAGGTCAAGATAGAATTTTGCTTGGTATTTGAACAGATGCCTATTTTTTATTTAAGAAAATTGTTTTTACATAACTACTGGGTTGGAGGTAAGCGTTTTGTAACGAGAGTTCTTAGAGTTTGAGCATCCAATCGTGATCCAAGACCCACGGGAATGGGTTCGCAATCATCCGAACTTTGATCAGCGTTTTTCAAGTTGACTTCGGTTGTACTCGAGGGGGAAGTTGGTTTACGAGTGGGTAAAGGTACAAGTTTTTTTAAAATGGAGCCAGTGGAGGAAGGGGGTTTATTGTTTTCCGTTGAACTTGGAGTGGAACTGGGAGAAGGAGTTCCTGTGGAGGTGTCTTGAGGAGCAGTGGTACGAATGTGCAGGTCCTTTGGCTCTGAATTCGTTAGTCCCAGTGGGTTTGCATTGTTTTAAGCTCGGTTTCACCTCCTCAGGCGAAGGCTGAACATTAATTTCTTGGGATGGTGGCTTTCCTGATGACGGAGGACTAAGACCATACGAATTTACAACAGCAATCCAGCCGATAATCACAAATATAATCTATATGGAATATATTTTTAGCACTATTTCAGATTGCAGTCCGGTTTACTAGGATACTTACACCCAGCTTCATGTTTGATTTGATACTAAACTTGGAACTCACTGCCAGTGGGTTTTATATCGAACTCATTCTTAGTAAGCTTTCCATTCTATTATATATACGGGATATATACTACTTATACATAAAAACGGGTTTAGATTGGTAGACGGAATTGTGCTACATACTTCAGGGCGTGATGAATAAATCATTAATGGTTAAATTAAAACAAATGCTTGTATTTTTAAACAAGTATTTTTAATAGAGTTGGACTAAGTCGAGCACCGACTTCTTTGGGTTTATTGCAATGATCTCCTGGATTATAATTACACTCGTTATCATGATTATGAATTGGACTTATTGAGGATGTCCGTATAGTTGTTGGACTTTCTGATATTGTAGGCTGTTTTGGAGATTCGATTGGGAAATACTCTTTATCAAGGGCTTTTTGAACAGCAAGTAGCTTAGAATCACTTATATATTTAATTTGATGTCAGAAAATGCTTGGTTCTTATCTATTTGTGTTCCAGGTGTATCTTTTCCATTTACGACAATCATTGTCCTTTGATTTATATTTGTTATTTTGTTATTAGTTGAATCTGGTATCTCTGGTGTTTCATGATTTCGAACCGTAAAACTTGGTGTTGTGGTTTTAATAGTGAAGCCGTAGGAGTTATCCAAAGACATCCACACAAGTAGCCAAACTGTGCACTAAATTAAAGTTGTAATTTTTTAATTTTTTCATCAAGCACGGCTTTTTGCGTTACTTACAATCATTTTCACGTTGATACTGATAGAAAAAAGCTTGAGTGCTTGAATTATATATTGAGCTTATTGGTAGTTAGAAAGTTTCCCATTTAGATTGATCAATTATAAAAACTGGTTCAGATTTCTAGATTGATTTTGGTGCGTACTTTAAGGGATTTTAGAAAATTGACGAAAGTACTGTACAGTATTTTTAACTTTTACCTCGCAACTATTTCTTATCTTAGGGTTTTTTTTGAACTAGTGATTTTAAGGCAGGTGCACTGAGCATAATATAAAAATGCTCCAAAGGGTTCGTATCATTAGTTCCGGCAGTAATTGAGGAATCCTTCGTATGGAAATCTCTCAAAGCAGTCAGAAGTTTTGATATTTCTTCATTTGAGTGAATTCTTCCCAGGTCTGGAGAATCATCTTCAAGGCCGTATGATTTACAAAGTATGGCCAGTACAAGGATCAGGATACAATTCTTAATAGAATGGAACATATTTTTGTAATATTTGCAACCCTAACTTTTAACTATATTAGCACTCACAATCAATCTCATTTTCACTATGATACTGTTGCTTGAACTCGCTGGAAGTTCAATTTATATCAAATCTGTTCTAGATGTCAGATTATAAAATCCTCTAATGCTGTTTGTGAAAACGGGTTCCAGTTTGTTGATTGAATTCTAGATGGCGTGTGAAAACACCGTACCAAGTGAACTTACAGATTTAGGATTATTAAATATGTATCAATCACGAGTGAAATAAATCAAATTAAGTCAAGTTAATGTTCAGTATTGTTATACATTTAATAAATTATTAGACTAATGATTGACCTAATTTCATTCGGAGTAGGTTCCAATAAATAATTATAAGTCAGTTAACTTATGCGAGAATCTTTAGTAAAGTTGCACTTAGTCTTGTACCAATGGAATCTGGGTCGCAATTCTCCTCAAGGACTGGGTTACAATTGATGGTTGTATACTCGACATTTGTTGGCTTGTTGGTGGTTTCAAGTTTATCTGAAGAATCTTTAGAAAATGTATCTTCTGTTGGCTGTCTTCTTAAGATGGATAGAAGCTTATGGATCCGTGCTTTTGATTTCACCAGCTCTTGTTCCCTGATGGTAATCAAATCGTTATCCTTTGCTCTGTGTTTGATAGCATCCTTGAACCATTCAGTCGATGAAAGCGGGTCGTTGGGTAACACGATCTCGGGATTAGAAGTTGTTGAGTTCTGGGTATCCAAGCCTCCACCGCCCCAACTTAACTTCAACAAGACAATTATGCATACAAGGAGCGTACACAATAGAAACTGTAATGAGAAAGAAACACATTTATTATTATCCTCCGGAATTACAGGGTTAATAGTCATCGGTACTTACAATCGCTTGCATGCTCAGTTCTGTTCTGTTATGAAATTCCACTTGTTAGTGAGTTTTATATCGACGTGGCGCTGCTCGTTAGAAATGCATAAAATTACCCAGGTAGACAGATCGATCGCTTAGCTTACAGTTTTTATGGTGGGGCTACCATCTAGTACGCTTGTATGGGCGTTGTTTGAATTGGGAAAATCTTTTTTAGATTATTACTACTAGTAGGGGCTTGATAATCATTGATATTTTCCATATTTATAACTGTGAATGAGATTTTCTCACGGGCGCTATGAATTTCAGCCCATATTCGTTAGCCCAGTTCTTGATGCTGATTCATTCGATGAGAATTATGCATAAATTTGAATAACTTAATGTATCATAGTAATGATTAAACTGATAAGTGCGACAATCCGTACTTCTTGGTAAAGTTACCGCAATCGGATGGCACGCGTCGTCATGACTCATGAGTTTCACTATGACTAGTCAATGCGAAATTGCTTAAAGCCTGTTCTAAAGGTAAACAAACGAAGCACGTTTTTCCTACCCTTACAATGGGTACATCAATGTCGGCAATACGTTGGCACTGCTAGTTAATGAGACCATATGTTTTTGGTTACACAAATAAAATTTAAGTTAATTTAACATGTTAAAAAGTGCAATGAACATTTTTCTTAGTTATATGATCCTACCTTTGTATAATAAAATACGAGTGCCGTAGTAAGAAGATCATCAGACGTGCAAAGGGTTGACTTTTCGAGTCCAAGTTAGTAAACGCTTAATTTAATATCATTAAATATCGATTTGTTTTCATTGAAATAGGGTCAAGTTCATATCATTATTGTTTGTGTG
Source organism: Drosophila prostipennis (assembly GCA_037075205.1). NCBI lineage: Eukaryota > Metazoa > Arthropoda > Insecta > Diptera > Drosophilidae > Drosophila > Drosophila prostipennis. Next base: position 180,843 of record JBAMCJ010000040.1, read on the forward strand.
TATTTATTAATAACAAGATGCAAATTTTATCAATTAACGACTGAATCTCTAGCTTGAAAAATAATGAATGAGCTTGATTACTTCAGCAACACTTTATAATTGCAGTGTTCTTCGAACATATACCTTATGTAAGAAAACTTGCTTTATTACTCTCATAGAATGAGTTATATCCAGTTTGGGTTAGAAAATCACTAGTACATATGCTATGGGTCATTTTAATATATTGTAGGTTTTTAGAGTCCCCTATTAGTACAATTGTTTAAACAAGCTTACATGCTAACATTTGATACCGAAAGCCAACAATTTATTTAAAAATTTATAACGCTTTGTAAGGATAGCTCATATCATTTTCTAGTAACCTGCATTCTAGTTAGATTTTTTCTCTGTTCTCTGTGTATATAATTAGTTTATTAAATAATCCAAAATTAATTGACAAAATTTCCCTAAAACGCATATGGGACTTTTTCTAACTGCGTTGTTACGTTATGCAACCCAATTCAATCATTATTTTAAATAGGAACTCCCTTCCTAGAATTTTAATATTCATACATAATCCGGATATATCTATTTTTATACAAAAATAAGTCGCATAAAGCTAATCTATTTGTATAATTGATACATTCAGGCGATTCTAAGGAACTCATACTCGATTACCATAGTTAGTGGGCCAGAAAAATGGCACTATGTCATAGGTTCTGTTACAAAACCAGATGTGATCCACATTGTTAGTTATGCGAAGATAGAATTATTAAAAGTGGTTTGAAAAATCCCCTCTAAAACTGGGGCAAAATCAATAACTTCACGTAATGCAATTAAAACCATAGAATCGATTTTAGCTTGAAATTTGTTTATTACCGCAAATTCATAAATATTGTTAGAAACACAATAGTTTTTAGAGTTATATAACAGTTTTGGATAATCTTGGGTGTACAGGAACAAAGCTATTAAGCTATTGACAATTGTTATAGGTAGAGAAATACATTCTAAAGCTTAATCAGGATAGTCAGTCTGGAAACTTGGTTAGTTTACTTTGCTTAAAAGGACACTTAGGCTAAAATCTTCAGCAGTTTGGCTGATAGATTATTTACTGGTTCCGTTTTAATTAATTTGCCGGCATTGGTGATGTTAGACTGGAATGAATAAGGATGCTCCAACGCGGCTGCTTCTTTGAACGAGGTTGAAGATTGCTTTCCAAGCGGTGCGGTGCTCCTCGGAAAACTGCCTTAGATGCTGTGAGGGATCCGCTTATCCAAAGTTTAGGGGGCTTGGCTGACTGGTTGGTTGGCTTGGCTTGGCTCTCGTGCTAACTGGTTAGTTGATGTTTCTTCTGCTGTCTGGTAATCGTAACTGTAAGTTTGCAGCACCGAGCGCTTTGGCTTTTATACGATTCTCGGCGAGCGTGGAGCCGGTGCATCGCCCGTGGCACACGACCGGCACTCGCCAAGCCGGGCGTTGCGTGGCATGCGGAATTTTCCCACTCAACTGCCATCTATCGGTTCACAGAAAAATCACCGAACTCTCCAATTACGGTCTATAAAATTGACACTATATTTAGCCCTTACCGTCATCTCGATGTCTAGACATCGGCGTCCGATCCAATTCCCTCTGTAAGCTGGCTCGGCGAATACGAAATTTAAAACCAGCTGCTCGTGCTGATTCACTCCAATGTTTGCATATGTTTAGGTTCGAATTACATGAGAACTCTCTGCTTATTTAAATTTGATTCAGACTTGGACTTTGGACACCTCACACGAAATACTTTTATGATTATTAATTTAACGAAAAATTGTGCTCGATCATCGTGAGTTCAGCTACGTTAAGGCACGCATAATATTGCTCGAAATTTCGAAGTCGACCATGAAAGCTAATATAGGAAAAAGAATAAAAAATTTACAAAAAAGTTTGGTTCTCTATTAAAGGTCATGGTCAGCTTTTGCAATATATTCTGCTGCCTGCATTCTACGCACTGAGGAAAATTTTTAATAAAATCAAAATTGTTATTTTATTTTAAAATAAATATCATTGGACAACTTTACTACAAACGTCTCTCGGAAATGTGTGATAAAAACCATTGTATATTAAACTGAAAAAAATAATTATGACTTACTAGTATAAGATTTTATGGTATAATAAGCGTATTAAATTGGACTAAATTTGTGAAACTTAAATCTTGATTTTAAAAATGATTTTTTCCTCAATAAACTCCCAATAAAATTGTGTAAAAAATAAATCTAATGCAAAACACCCAAGATTTAAAATAATTTTTGAGAGGGGATATGAGAGTTGAATCTTTGAAGATCTTCATTTGCTTTTCCTTACGCATTTTAGTTTTACAATTATTTGCTTAGTTTTTAGTGTCGCAAAATTTGAAAATTAAAAATCAAAAGACCGATAAAGTAACAATAATCGAAATGATAACTACACTAAAAATGAAAGCAAAGTAAATATTAAAGATATTTTTAATTTCTGTTGTTTGTGTTATGCGAAGCAAACTCACGTGTATCCCCTCTTCAAAATTATTTATTTTCAGACAGTTTAAAGTGTTTTGCGCCTCTGCCCCCCAAATTAATATTGAAAGCAAACACTGTAGGCCAGATCTTAAATGCTCTAACCAAAAGACCGCGCGATCCTGACGAACGACCAGTAAAAAACCAAAAAAACCACGACGAGGACGAGAACAAGGACGATTGAATCAAAGCAACCACGGTGTGGTCATTTCTATACCGGTGTGCCGCTGCAGCTCCTGGTGCCGGCATGGGCGCCAACGTCTCGCAGCTGGAGCGGGAGATTGGCTCCGACCTCTTCCCGCCCAACGAGCACTACTTCGGGCTGGTGAACTTTGGGAATACCTGCTACAGCAACTCGGTGCTGCAGGCCCTCTACTTCTGCAAGCCGTTCCGCGAGAAGGTCCTGGAGTACAAGGCCAAGAACAAGAGGCCCAAGGAGACGCTGCTCTCCTGCCTGGCGGATCTTTTCTACAGCATTGCGACGCAGAAGAAGAAGGTGGGCTCCATAGCGCCGAAGAAGTTCATCACTCGGCTGCGCAAGGAGAAGGAGGAGTTCGACAACTATATGCAGCAAGATGCCCACGAGTTCCTCAATTTCCTCATCAACCACATCAATGAGATCATTTTGGCCGAGCGGAATGCAGGGCCAACCAATGGAAACCCAAAGTCCAATGCAGGCGGAGCCACAAGTGCCATGGCGAGCAGCATAGCTAGCAAGTCCAGCTCCACGTCCAACTCGAATTCCAATTCCAATTCGACCAGTAACTCAAACGGAAACAGCAGCAACTCGACGGGCTCACTGAATGCCACCACAAGTGTGCTGGACGCCAGTGGCAGTCTCACGGCCACCACAACCCCCATAATCTCCGGAAACGGGACCGGAACCGGAACGAATGGGGCCAACTCGGAGCCAACATGGGTGCACGAGATCTTCCAGGGAATCCTCACGTCGGAGACCAGGTGCCTCAACTGCGAGACGGTGAGCAGCAAGGACGAGAACTTCTTCGATCTGCAGGTGGATGTGGACCAGAACACCTCGATTACGCACTGTCTGCGGTGCTTTAGCAACACCGAGACCCTTTGCTCGGATAACAAGTTCAAGTGCGACAATTGCTGCAGTTACCAGGAGGCGCAGAAGCGGATGCGGGTGAAGAAGCTGCCCATGATCCTGGCCCTACATCTCAAGCGCTTCAAGTACATGGAGCAGTTCAACCGGCACATCAAGGTCTCGCACAGGGTCGTCTTTCCGCTGGAACTGCGGCTCTTCAACACCTCCGACGATGCCGTCAATCCGGACAGACTCTACGATCTGACCGCCGTGGTCATCCACTGCGGCTCGGGACCGAATCGTGGCCATTATATATCCATTGTGAAGAGCCACGGCCTGTGGCTTCTCTTCGACGATGATATGGTGGACAAAATCGAGGCCTCCACCATCGAAGATTTCTACGGTCTGACCTCGGACATACACAAGTCCTCGGAGACGGGCTACATTCTGTTCTATCAGTCGCGGGACTGCGCCTAATACCTTTATGTTATCTCCTACTATCTACTATCTATCTATCAGTTAAATTGAAAGTTTCCAATCTCGTGCGAAAGAATGCTAGAGCTAAGCCCAAAATTTTATGTCGTTTACTATCTTATCCAAGCATATACTATTAGTACACGAAAATCAATAAAGATGATCAATAAAATAAACGCTATAGCCGATAGCCGATTGGTCTAGGTCAGTGAGTATAGGTGTGTGACTGTCAGGGCCAGAAGTTCTGCGGCGGTTCAGTCAACCCACCTCAATCATCATCATCATCACCTGGGGGCTTGCCAATCGCGAGCCGGTGCGCACGTAAACAAATGGGCGATTTCCCGCATGCCAAAGCGGTCCAAGCTGGTTATTTACTAGACGCTGGCTAACGCGCTTAGGTAACCGGCGATCGTTGAATTTCATCAGAAATCCCCCCGCCAAATCGTCGGTGGGTCGCGAGCCGCCGATGAGGGAACTCACCACCGGTCACACAGGTGGTTTGCCGCCAATAATTGTTAACCCCTGGAACACTCGGGATGTTCGAGGGGCCGGCGGATCAGCATCGTCGCACACTTAGTCACGTCGTCACAGACACGTGAGCCAACCATGCAATATTGGTCAATGGTATGGGAATATGCTAATTCCGGCCGATCAGCAGCATAAATCAAGCTCCGCAATTGTCTGGAGTTTTGAGAAGTGTTACTTAACCGATTAGATCTTAAGTGACACCTCAGAGGCATCGGAATCCGGTTAGAACAATGAGTAAATATTGTTAGTACGAAATGTTTATAGCGCTCGTAATGTTATAAAATATTCGATTGTTCCAGAAGTAAGGTATCATATGAAATGGGACTTTTTTGTTCAATTAATAGATGGTTAAAATTTGCAATTATTTTTAATGTGTTTTTTTTAAGAATTCAAACTCAAAAAGTCCATAAATGGTAAAATAATTTGGTTAATAAAAAATTCAATTATTTTCTTCATTTTATTTCCATATAAATGCTATTGGTTAATGTCCACTTGCTGATTGAATTTTCAAAGTGTCTTCAATCGGATATCTGCATAACAAATCTATTCATCCGTAGATAATGGTAAAAGCTTTCACATGAACATATTTCCTTTTGGCTGAGAGAAAACTGACATTGACAGTTTCGATGGTTATGCAAGAGAAACAGCTTGGCGATGCAACGGAGATTCAATTTTTATGTTTTTGTTATTTATTATTGTAAATTTCAAGGCTCCCCACATGCAATTGGTGGTGTTGTCTTGGCTTTTATCTATCCATTGGCAAATGACATCGTTAAGCAACGCCAAACCCACGGAAAGACGGTGGGCAAGTTAAACAGGTTCAACGGAAAGTGAGCCTCTAGGCATATTTATGGGTTTTCTTAATGACGTGTGTTAAGCGTGGAATAAAGAGTATTTGACTTGGCTTTAATTGATTAGATGTGGTTTGCAACCAACATCCGAATTGATTAACCCACGACCTTTCATTCATCTTTGTAACCATAAGGCAATTATTTTAGCCCTAACTATGATGAAATCAATTATAATATATTACCGTTTATTGTTTAGACCTTGTGGCCGTCGATAGATTTAATTATAGTTCAATAAAACAAACACTGGCACTATCGATCGTTTAATCATGAGTTAGGTTCCCATATTGTAGACATAAGTAGCTAAAAATATATTTTCCTTAATTTAAGATAAATTTCAAATTTTTAAGGAACTGAAGAGATTTCATTTTTTTTTTGCATTCAGAGCATTTCAAGTTCGATTATATCTTGATATGGAGCTTTTCTTATTTTTGTTCGACTTGTCAATTGGAAAGACTTACCAATTTGTACACGGACAAGCGTTAAACGCCACTGACAAGCGAGGAGAGAAGGCATGTGGATCGTAGATAGTTGCACGCATCGAGTGGCTGCGTAGGTTTCGGTTTTTTGTCGCCTGTCTTCAAACTCCGGCTCGTGGCGCACTTGATCGATCGGTTTTATCTTATGGAGCGAGTAGACTATTCCGCATTTTATGGAGCTGCAATTACGCATGATTTCGACTTTCACTTTATGACAAGAAAAACCTCACTTGACGCAATTTCTTTCAGCATGTGAAATATGTCTGGCATGCTTAGGGGTTTTGTTTTCTTTTTTGGTCACATCTGAGCTAAATTGACATTTGACATATTGCTGTTGTCAAGGTCTGCAACGCCAGCAACCTCAAAAAAACATCAGAAACAGCAGCAGGAACACATCCATGCGGTTGTCAGGCCATGTTGCAACATTTCCCCGGCCTCCGCCCATCTGTTTCGTTTTCATTTGGGCCGATTGTGAAATTGTCAATATGTTTTTATCGTTCCCGCTGGTTTGATGTTGCTGTCAAACTAGGAAGCGCCGATTCGCCTGCTGGTTTGTGTAATCGAACCAGCTTTCCAAGCGAAACTGCTCATGTAAATCTCAATTTTGTTTCGGTTCCCCCTCGATGGTTTTGTGCTCTGAAAACTGAGACTCTTTCTTCGAGAGTCTGTTCTTCGGGGATGAGTAAACAAAGAGTCCTCCATTTTCGACGCCAGTCTTTAATTAGCTCATTGGCCACATGTGACGCTCTGCAGCGACACCCTTTTCGCGGCGATCGTTCGAGATTTGTCATCGCGGGCCTGACATAATTACGGCCTGTTGGAAATTAAATATGTCATTAAATACGCTTCTATAATATTTGCCTTTGCTGTTGGCAGAATGATAAATGACCAGCGGCAAAAGGGCATCTATCAGGAAAAGCAATCGGTAATTCGAAACCTTAGTGAATTTTTGTTCAAAACAAAAATATGGAATTTTAAATTTGCGCAAAAGCTTGTCAAGCTTTAAATCGAGTTTAATATTCTAGTTTTATATTCTAAATTATTATTTTAAGCTTTGTGGTCTAGACCGATGACATATCAACTTAAACATTTTTATAGCAATTACATTAATCGGATTACGTTAATTTGCTGTCATAACAATTCCTCAAACTTCAGAAGAGACATATTCTATTAACAAATGTGACACATTGCAGTGTTCTTATAATTAAAACGGATCAATTATTACTAAACAGCCAGTGTTATTGGTACTTAGTAAGGCGTGCTAGAATGGTTAAACAAACCGGTCAACATGTGTTGAAAATGCCATAAGTGTTCGGTGATTTAATTAAACTTGCACTTTTATATTACCACTTTCGAATAACTAAACTTTAAGAGTACTAAACATGTTTAAGCCCCATAAAATGGTCATTATTATCATATTTTATTCATGGCATTCAAATTTGATGGCTTCCTCATCCTGGTCGCGCGAATTTCTCTTTTTTGCGTCTCAGGTTGTGCGCAGAGTTTTTCGCGCAGCATGGGATGATGGGATGATGACCCTTAGCCGGGAGCAAAGTGCAGCTCCTTCTTGTGGGGTAGCGTCATCATCACCATCTCATCCAGTTTCAGTTCCAGTCTTCGAGGTGATGGACCCACCGCTAGGAAGGCGGAGCTGCACTTTTGTTTACTTTGGCAACTTATTTTTGTGCAAGACCATTAAAATACGCTCATGCGGGAGGTCAAGCAGTGCACAAAAAAGATATATGTAGGTATATACACCCGAGGGTGGATTATTTCATGCTAATTTGGCGAGGGCCACAATTGGATCAGCAGTTGGGGGCAAATGGATTTGTCATACTTGGCTTTGGAAATCAGCGGATGAGTCAGCGGCTGCAATTGTGGAGAAAACAACTAAATTTAATTACTAAGGGACTAAGGGAAAAATTTTGGAATTCACCTAAAAGTATGCCATTGAATGTGGATTTTCTGTTCCATCCGACTGCTGAATTTCAATTATAATTCTCTCTCGTTGCGATCGTGGGGCTGCTGTGTCTGGTGTTTTAATTTATGGATTATGAGCACGGCCTTTCCATTTCCCTCCCCTTAAAACACCCACGACATTGGCATCCGCTGGGCTTTTGAAGCCGACCATAATTAATTGACAAATAAAAGTAGCAGAAAATACAAAGCGGCAAGTTTTGCCTTTGTTTTATATATATATACACTTTTTCGTATCTACATGTAAACGAGCCAATTGTTGTTCATTGAAAGCGATATTTGTGTATATCTTTTTAACATTCCCCGCCTGTTTGAGGTTGATTTAATCAGCGCACACTAATACCCATTTGGATTGGCTTTCCGAAAACAGCTGATAATAGATAGCGGGTAATAGATATAGGGTGCCTGCGCTGGGAATGCCGATGATTACTTAATGTATTCAACCCATTCATGCCTTGCTTTTGTCTCCCATTTGAATTTCATGGGGGAAATTTATGCGCATTTATAATAGTTTTATTGGAAAATGTAGTACGCTCGACTGACTGATCGTCTGTTTGTAATTGTTAATGAGCACTTGTGCTCGCCCCCGTCCCTTAACCCCCCTCGAACTCCGATTCTGTGATATAATTTTATGTTCGGTGTTGAGTTTCAAGAGGGCGCATATGTTTGCTTTGCTTGCAGCACGTGCACATGCCTTCTATCGGGGAACTCGATCTTCATCCTGCCGGAAGCCTCGTCTTCAGGCCCTTCCTCGGGGTCTCTTTACCACCCTCGTAGAGAGGGAGGGTTGTTTATTTGACCAAACAAAGTAGGCACTTGGTTTCCCACTTGAACGAACAGCTTCATTAGTCGGAGAGATAAATCAAAATCTGCAGTTGATTTACTTCCCAGATGGTCGGTGCTTATGTCTATGATTTATTCGGGTGAAGATACAAATATTACAAATAGTTTTAAAGCATTTTCCAATTGTTTCATATCAACGAGGAATCTTATTCTATGACAAGGAAATATGATAAATGGGTTTCCAAAGAAAAAATCGATTGTAAGAAATCCAAACCAAAAATCCAAACTTTAAGGAATACCATTATTATTTACTTAAATATATTATCTACTAAAAATACACTTAATCGCATTCATCAATCAATTGCGATGACTTGTAGATACTGGAAGATTATTTATAATATGGAATTTTAGATTGGGAAAAATAGCTTAATAGCAGGTATTGTATTCAGTTGTCTAATGAGAAATTGCAATCAGACCTTTCACAACTGATTTAAATGTGACTTTAAATTCTGATTTATAGATATATTCGTTTGTTTTATAAAAATAAATATTGAAATATGTAAGTTATTCTTAAATATTTATTTTGTTGGTTTCTATATGGATTATTTCTGGGATTCTATTATATTACAGATTTATTTATATAGCTTTGGGAACAGAATAAATTCAATATCGACTCGAATAGTATCCAAGGGGTTGCACTTGCTGTGCCGCAGATGGTGCTATTACCCGTATCCATGGAGTTTGTCGCTCTCGATTTCACTTTGCGCTCGAGCCCCTTCTTTTCTTCATTTTAGGGTTAACTCTGCGATGCACATTGTATAATGTTCCGTGGTGGCGGCTCTTCGTGCGTTTTCGGGCGCTTTTCATTCTTTTCACTCGGATACACCCCGAAGATACACTGGGAGGTGCCCGCTCACAGATACTCTCGCACACGGCGGCCTCGTCGCTCTGTAGTCGTCGCTTCGCCTCTTTTTTTTTCGGATTGTCGTGGTCCGCTCGCGTATTTTCATTTTCAGTCAGTCTCCTTGGGCTGGTGCAACTGTGAAAATGTGCGGAGCGTGTCGGTTGTGAAAGCCTTGATTATTTCCATATATATTTTATTTTTCGTTTCACATTTCGCTTAATTTGTTTACGCGTTCGTCGGTCGTCTGTTCGTTCGTTCGTCTGGTGTGAATAATAAACTCGCAGATACTTTGTGTGACGCAGCAGCCCAATAAAAGTGGAATCACTTAAAGGGCTTTAATTGTGCGTGGGCCCAGCCCCACTGAATTATCTCAAAGATACTCGTTAGATTGGCCATCTTAAGTGCATCAGTAGCCGAAAGTTTGTGTGTGTGGCGTTTTTTTGAATGTCTGATACGAACAAAGGAACCAAAGTTCTCTTTGACAACGAACATTTTGGGATTATCTAATACGCAATCTGTTTTGGGTAAAGTAGTGCCAGCAATTGACGATTATTTACGAGTTTTCTGCAGTAGGAAATGAGATCATCAAACAACTAATCGGTTTCGGGTTGTCAGTTGCATTTCTACCAGCTTTAGAGCTTATCTTATCAACTAAAAATAGTCAGGCATGCCAAAAGTGTTTATTTACGCCGAATCAAAGCCATTTCGACTGTTTGCTGCTGATAAGCTGCTGTCGCCTGTCAGTAGCAACTGTATCTTTGCATTCGCATCTGCATCTGCAAATAGCTTTGACCTTTTCGCTAAACCAAAAGACTTCCGCGTCGATATGCACACATGCGTTTGATGATTTCGTAATTACAATTGCCACAAACTAGAAACAACATCGACAATGTGGCTGTATCTATATCTATCTCTGCTAGTGGAACTGCAACTGCAACTGCAGATGCATTTTCTTTGGCTGCCTCATTTAATTGGCGGGCCCAACGTACTCCACTAAAAGAGTTTCTATGTTGGCATTTTCTGGGCGCAATGTAGGCCAACAAGTACGTTGAACTAAACTAAAATGTTTTCATTCTCTAGAACAATGTGGAGGATATATGTATATGTTGGCAGAAGAAGACTTGTTCTTGCGACAGTTTTAGGGGTGTGACACTATCCTGTCTTTAGTAAACAAATCTTTAGATAAACTCTAACTTTGTAATTGAAAGTTTTCGACATTCAATTGTTAAATTTAATCATTTTCCATAGAATTCCCCTTTCTGCGAGGCAAACACCTAAATAAACATTTCGGAAAAGTTCAAAATGCGATTGAACCTGCCCAGGTACAAGTTGCTCCAAAATCTTAGGGAAAAACTGTACTTTCGCCTCGCGATACATGCGCTGTTTATTTTTGCCCCGGCCGCAATTGCAAGGTGCAAAGAGAAATCCAAATGAGTTGCGTGCGAAATCGAAACGCATCTGCAATTTTCACAATATCTTCGCAGTGCGTCGGCTTCTTTGGCTGATGATTATGATTTCCAGAACTTCATGGCTGATGGCAAATACAAGGCAGCTGGAGCGTGGCCATGGACAAGTTGCCGCCGTGTTTATCGGAGCTGCTTAAATGCCGCTTCGATGCGAGAGCACTTTTCTTTTGGCAGAGTGTTGGTTTCCATATACTTTGGCCGCTTGCCAGATGTGGGAAGCCGTTTGGCATTTTCCGAGCCAGGTCCTTGGTGCGCCTGAGCACTCCTCGGTGGCATTTGGCTCCCGTTCCGCCGACTTTCCCTTTCTCGATATTAGCCCACAGTCCCGAGGGTTTGCTTTTTCCGGCCCTTTCCCCCGTGGGTGGTTGCCATTTTGCGATTCTTTGTCTGCAATTTTACACTCGAAAAAGAAAAAAGCCTTGAAAGCTTAGAAAAAATACCATATTTATTTGGTATTTTATACCATACCATATTTATTTGGTATTTTATACCATACCATATTTATTTGGTATTTTTTCAATATTTTGAATTTAATTTTTATTCCTGATTTTAGAACAGATTGCAGCAATGCAATTGCTTTTATAGCTTCTCTTTTGTTGATGTTACACTCGAAAAAGAAAAAAGCTTTGAAAACCTGGAAAAAATACCATATTTACTTGGTATTTTATACCATACAATATTTACTCGGTATTTTTTCAATATTTTGAATTTAATTTTTATTCCTGATTTTAGAACAGATTGCAGCAATGCAATTGCTTTTATAGCTTATCTCTATTGCTGTTGTCAGGCATCAAATATGCCAGATATACCATATAATCTCATTATGCCAAGCACCTGGTGGCTCTTTATACTTTTTGGCAAGCTCATGTGCGCTCTAGATAGATTTCAATAGCAAACATTATGACACATGCTCGCTAAAAGTCGTACGACAAGTTAATAATAATGAACTTGGCTATGTTTCTTTTTCGGCCAGCGATTTAAATTTAGACACCTGCGAACCTGGCCAAAGCTTCAAGGCAAAAGCCCTGTTCAGCAAGGAAAGCCATTTCCGTTTTTTCTTTTCTTTCTTTTCTGGTGTTTTCTTTATTTTTTTTGGCGGAAATGTATACCCATAAATTAGGCGCCTTGAGGGTTTGCTCCTAACGCTTTTGCTAACGAGCCCCGACTGCAGTTAATTTGCGCGCTAACAAGGCAAAAAGGAATTGCATTTCGAGGTTGGCCCAAAACCGCAGGGGCATAAATCGCCGATGGTAACAGCAAACAACTGCTGCAGCTTTTGTTTATCCCATATTGTTATTGTAGCGGGATAATTTTAGGCGTTTTTCGTCGAAAACTCCGCATTAAAGTTTTTGGGAAAACATAAAAGTCCCTAGCCGACTGCAGAAAACTCGTAAATTATTTTTATATGCTTCTCACATCGAATCTATATCAACAGACTCGAAACTTTTTGTGCGCTGAACAGTGTAGCACACACGCACACACTCTGGGTTATTTTTATATATATATCAAACTTGGTCCATGTGTCGTATAGAGAGAAAACTTACGCATCAAGCAAAACAACATTTATAAATAGAGCACAAAACTAAAACTACGAAGAAATCAAAATGAAAAGTGCAGCATAGAAAACAAAACCAAAATCCAAAGGAAATCCAAACAAAATGTGCAACCAATCAATGGAGTTGAACCGCTTAAAAAAAAGAGCCAATAACTAAAAATAAAAAAGAAGGAGAATAAGAAGAGACTCAGCCAAGAACTTGGCAACATCCAACGCAGCGTTGGTCCGGAGCGGACTGGCCAAAAATAAAACAGGCAGCAACATTCGCTTGCAACTAGATGTTGTTGCTGCTGCTCGCCTTCATCATGCGATTCGTAGACATTTCCAAGCGCTGTGCCGCCTGCTCCAGGGCCGGAATCGATTGCCCGCACAGCGGCAACACCAACAGCAACACCAACACCAACAACGATGCCAACGGCAATTCGGCCTGCTGGCAACATGTTGCCGGTGCCACCAGCAACAGCAGCAGCACCAGCAGCGGCTGCGACAGCAACAGCTCCTCCAAGGAGAACTACTATGTGCCACAGCAACAGCAACACCGTCAAGGGAGAGGAGAGGGCCAAGCCCAACAGCAACATTGGCGTGACCCCGCAGCAACTGGAGCAGATACGCTTCTACCAGCGCATGCAGCAGCAGCAGTTGCAATTGTTGCAGCAGCAACTGCTGCAGCGGCGACGCCTGCAACAGCAATTGCTCGAGCAGGGCGTGCCATCGCCACCGGCGACAACGACAACATCAGCGGGTCTCACCTGCAATCAACAGTATTTGCGACAGCAGCGACTGCAACAGCAACAGCAGCAGCAGCGATATGTGGACCACAATAGCAACAGCAACAATGACAATGACTATCTGAACAACTATCTGAACAACAACATTAACCATCAAAACAATGGCAAAGTTGTGGGCCAAGGTGCGCAGTTGTTAAGTCTTAGCTTTTAATTAAACTTAACACCTTTGGTACCTTTACTAAAAAATATTTAATCAGTTTTCGATAGATGTTCTTCAAACTTGTCTAAATATTTAATGTCTAAATTATTATTAATACATATTATTATTATTAATACATAAATTAAATTCATAAAAGTATTAATAATAATTAAATTAATTAATACAAAATATTAGAGAATTTCAGAGCTTAAAGTTAAATTCAATTGGGGAATAAAAAATTGAAATGGAATGGAAATAAGTAAAATTGATTGAATAAATCATTATAATTGATCGAAGAAAAACCACAATTTAGATAAAAGAATGCAACATGAATATTTTGTTTATAAAAATTCTAATATGAGTTAATTTACTATTTATAACTTAAACAAATCTCATCATTAATTTGGTTTAGTTATCGTTACTTAAGCATTAAGAATCATTTAGTTAACTTTGCTTTCTCATGATTGCTCAAAATGTTTCTCCTCGTAAAAAGCATCGTCAACTTTGTTTCTTTCTTGGCTCCGCCCTGACGCAACCTCTTGAGCATCTCGAGACGGGCTTTTGTAATTTCAATTAACTTAAATTGAGCTCCGAGAGTCCGGCAGTTGGCACTGGGCCTGGCCATTGCTCCGCTGCTGGATCGGATCGGACCACCCTCCCAGCATGACGGCTATGTATATGCATCCCATATCTACACACAAAATGCATTAAAAAATATTTTTATTTGTCCGTAATCTTGTGCTGGCCCAAATATGAAATGACTTTCCATTTCATATTTTTTTTTTGGAGGGTGGGAGAGGATGAAAGATAGCCGGGCGGGAAAAACATGTGCTTTGCCACTTGTCGACTGCTCGGAAAAGTTCCCTCAGACGGAGGAAAATCTTTTGAAAAAGTATAATCTCTTGTGTCTGCACTTTCTGGGAGGTTCCCCAGCCCCGCCTTTTCCCACCCTTTATTCATGCATTTGATTTGTTTATGCCCGGAGTTAATTTTAAATTTAAATTCTGTTCCCGATACCAAAATGAATTGCATAAGAAAGTCGAAAGTCGTCGGCTGGCAACTGCAATCGATAGCAATGCGGCAAACGAGGAGGTTTTCCTAAGCACTGAATTACCGCCCTGAGACATGCAATACCATCAAGTTTAACCTTTAATTGCCGCCGGCTGACGGGCATTGCATGTTGCATGAGGCGCTTGGTAGATGGGAAGATGGGAAAATGTCACATTTTCCAATTGAACTTTTTAGTGACGATGGCACAGACCGATCCAATGCGATGCGATCCCATCCGAACCATGGGTGTTGACTCGTAAAAATCTTCCAGACGTATAAAAATAATTTTTACAACTTTACGTTTTTCGTGTGGCAGAGAGAGAGGGAGTCTGTCACCCAGATAGTGTCATCCTTATTTGCTAGACCGGGGCTGGGATCGTAAAAATTAATTGAAACATGCCAACAATAGATGGGCGCCTCCGTCAGGTTTTTACTGCTCGGAAATGTGTGGCACGCTAATGTCCATTAGGGGGAGGAAAGTGCAAATGAGAATGGGGATAGATCATTAGCCGGAGTTGGTTTCGCCCCAAGTTCAGTGTCAATGCTGATTGGACAATTAACATTGAAGGGGAGATCTTGGGGGGACTATCGATGAGGTATTTTAATCAACTAACCTAATGTTTAAGCTCTTAATCTTCTTGTAAAAACAGATTTTAATGATTTCTATCCCTTCTTCCACTTGCAGGAACCAAACTTCGACGTGGCATGACAGAATTCTCAACAAACAACGATCACAGCAAACCGCATTTCACCGCATCTCAGCAGAAACCCCTCCAGAACTCACCCATCCACCAGCAGGCATTCACCCCATCCAATCCCAACTCTCACCCACATCTGCTTCAACGCTTGGCCCAACAGCAGCAGCAGCCACATCAACGCCCCCATAAGTTTCAGCAGACCCTGCCCTTTAGCCAGCTAAACAACGGCAACAACACGGCTGCCTACACTCTGCCCGGATCATCGCCACATTCCCCGCTCAGCTACCGGAATCCGCTGAACAGTCCCAGCAACTCGCCATTCAGCAACACGGCGCAGACGACGATTGGCAAGCGGTACCAGCAGCAACAGCTGACCGATCGCCTGCTGCAGCAGCAACATCTGCAGCAGTGCCAGCAGCAGCAACTGCAATCGCTGGGCAGCGATGTGGAGGAGGATGCCGCCGGCGAGGAACTGAGCGAGGAGAGTCTCAAGCAGAATGTGGCCATTGTGCTGAGCAACTTGGATCGGTACAACAACGCGTTGCGCAGCATTATCCTGAATGAGCAGGTGAGCAGCAGCCTCATCACTCCGAGCGACAGTCTACTGTTTGGCGAGGACTCGAGCGGCCTGCTCTACTGCGACAACGACAACAGCTCCAGGAAGCTGCAGGGCAACAATAACTTTGTCCTGGGCAAGATGGCGGCCACGCCGGAGTCGGATTACAACAGCAATGCCACCACGCCAGGAGGTCGCAGCAACGAGCAGCAGTTGCAGCAGCAACAGCAGCTGCAGCAGCAGCAACTTGGGGTAGGTGGGATGCTTTGTGGTGGTGGCGGGATGCGGGAAACTACTAATGGTGGCAACGGTGGCAACAATCTCATCTGCTCGTTGGCCTCGTCGCACGACTTTACTCACGACAATTCCGATTACCAGTGGTTCCTGGACTACGGCTATCGAGATGGCTGCGGCGGCATGCAGCGAAGCGTTCTGAGTTCCCTTTCGGCCTCGTACAATGCGATGGGGGACTTGATCTACTATGAGGATCTGGCCAAGAACCTGGACGCCAATCTGGCCGAGGTGGACATGGAGAGCTTTCGGGCGGAGGACATACATTCCCTGCTCTCGCAGCTGCCCGCCTATTGCAAGAGTTTGGGCGGGGCCAACAGTCGGCTGCAGCAATCGCTGCTCCTTCAGCAGCAGCAGCAACAGCAGCAGCAGCAGCAGCTGCAACAGCAACAATTGCTGCACCACAGCAACATGTTGCCGCACAACATGTCCCAGACGTCGACCACCTCCACCAACGAACTGATCGACAACTCCTTCTGCAAGTCGGAGCTGCTCTTTTCGCCGGTGAGGGAGTCGCACATCTCGGTGGATTCACTGGACATGGACGCTTATCCGGATGACGGTGAGATCATACTCACCTGCAACAAGGACAACTATACGATCGCCTTCGAGGGCAGTGTGCTCTACTCGGATGATAGTTTCTACGGTGAGTACTTAAAGTATTCACTTGGGCATTCTAATCTTATAGTCATTGTTATGTTTTACAGCGGAACCTAGTGACATTGCCGCCAGGAACAAACAGAACTGCATCAACTTGCACAGCAATCTGGAGGACATTGTGAAGCGCAACAAGGCCCTGGAGGTATCCATGTCGCGCTCGGCCCAGGCCTTCCAGCCGGTCTGTCCCATGTCGCCCAAGGGACAGGCGGCCACAGGATCAGCGGCCAAGCTACAGCGGTAGGTCCACAAAAGCAAAAACACATGCCGCATCAGATTCTCACATTAACCCAAGGATTGGTGGTTGCCTGGAAAAAGGATGACCCTGATAGGAATTGTAGTAGATTTAAGGAAATATTGCTCTGATATAACTAATCTTACGTTCAGCTTCTGAATGCCAAGCGTCATCATCATCAAGACCGACGGATGTTACACATTTCCCCTTCCTTGCAGTCCGCGCTCTCATTGCAATCGTGTGTGGGGTCATTTCAATTGAATTCAATTTAGTTCCATTTGCCTGCCGGCTGAAATATTAACTCATGTCGTATGTTCAGGGGGGAATTTCGACTGGGAACTGGGTCTTTTTGGCGTAAAATCCACGCGGGCATATGCCAACCTTCAGGAAAGTTAATCCCTGGCGAAGACCAATTACGGGATTAGCCCGCATAACTCATTCACAAAACGATTAGCCAGGACAACAGAGAAAACCCAAAATATTATGCAAATAAACCCGGGCCAGACGCCGGCAGGTAAAGAAGTCATAAACCCGGGCAGCAACCAATCCGAAAACCCCGCACCGCTTCCTACCTAAAAAACCAGAAAAAGAAAACCTTCCGCCGACAAAATTGTAATCCCAAACGCTCGACGTGTCTCTTGTGATAAAGACGCTCGTTACTTCTTGTTTCGCCCGCCCGCAGGTATCCCTCGGGGAACAATAACACGGAGACCATCACCATAACGCGGCACCTACCGCAGTGCTCCGTGCGGAAGAGCAGCAGTCTGCCCAATTTGCAGAGCGAGGAACTAATGGCGGGCAGCAGTTGCCACAAGGAGCAGCGACCGGAGGAGAGTGGCCAGCAGGCGGTGCCATTGAACGTCTCTCAGGCGATTAGCACCTCGACCATGGAGTCGTCCAAGTCGAGGAGCCGGAATCTGCTGCCCATGTGCCAGATGCCCATATCCATCAGTGTGTCCATTTCGGAGCGACTGCAGCAGCAGGCGAATCAGCAGCTGCCCAGCCAACAGATGACGCCCACATTGCAGCAACTGCAGCAGCAGCAGCACAACCACTCGCACCACCATCGCCACAAGCATCGCTGCAGTTGCTCGCAGGAGAGCCAGAACTTTCCACATCTCCGGCTCGGCCTCCTCGGGCAACTCCTCCAATCCGCCGGCCTTCAATCTAGTCAAGCTGTTCATCAAGCAGAAGAGCAGCAACAGCAGTGCTGGTGGTCAGGAGGATTTGGGGGCCCAGGCGAGTGCGCACACCTGCATGGACGTCTCCTCCGGCTGCTGGCCATCCAGTGATGCGGCCATCTCCAGCAGTGGCTCCTTGGAGCAGCGTCTGCGAAAGAAGAGCATGAACGACTCGGGCAAAGGATCGGCTGTGAGTCGTCATGACGAGGAGGAGCATTACCCGGAGCAGGAGACACCCAGACGTCAGTTGAGGGCCCGATCCGAGGCAGTGTTTTACGATGATGTGGCCACCTCCAGTTCCACGGGCTCGCTGACGGCGACCAATTCGCCAGCACATCGTCGGCGCAGCATGCCGCTAAGGAATCCCCAACTGTACCAACTGGCAGCCCAGGTCTCCACCGGCAGTCAGATGTCCTCGGAGGCGAGTTCGGAGCAGCTGACCCAGGTGCCCAGGCGATCGGAAGCGGGTTGCGGGACCAGCACACGGCCCTTGTCGTGCGCCTCCAGCTCCGAGATGATCACACGTTCCATGCAGACCTCCTGCGGCTCACTGAGCACCACCAGGAGCAGCCTAAGCGATCGGTATCGCTGCGTGCCGCCGTCGTTCCTCGAGAAACTGAACAATCTCGGCGAGCAGCGCCAGGCACCCATTTACGTGATCTATCCGAACTATGCCCTGCCCGATTTGGGCTTTGTTAAGACTAATGCCAGCACTGATGTGATCTTCTCGCCCTTCAACTACAAGGAGACGCTGGACGGGGCCGCTGGGAATACCAGCAGCAGCTCGGGATCCTTGAGGAAGCAGCGCAGCAACAGCCAGAGCGTAAGCGAAGATGAGATCCTCAAGACGCTGGACTACAAGCACATTGCCGACTGGCAGTCGTTGGCCACATTGCTGCCGACGGAATACCGCCGTCGGTTGCAGCACATTCCGGAGGTGAAGCACCTGGTGCGGCAGCTGGATGCGGAGCTATCGCAGCGTCCGCTGTTCTGCATGTCGCCACCGCTTCGCCGAAATCGCACGCACATCTGCGACTGTGCCAAGTACTTCCAGGGGCAGCAGCAGACTCAGATGGACGAGGCCTCCAGCTCGGGATCCAGTCAGCAGCCAAGCTCCGGCTATCGCGGCTCATCCACGCTGCTCACCGACTCCGAGCTGGATGTGGATCCGCTGAAGCAGATGTATGTGTACCAGTACGACCAACAGCGCATGGATTCGGGCGTGGAATCGAGTCCCGGCAGTCAGTTAACCCAAACACCGCCGCAACCCATGCCGCGGAGTATTCTGCGCAAGGCCCACTCCGCGCAGGCGCGCTCCAAGCGCAATTCCATGATCGAGGCCCAGCAGACGCAGAAGCTGTCCAAGCTGGAGAAGCGGCGCAGCCTGCAGGAACCACCGCACAACTACGGACTGGGCTCCACCGACGAACTGGCGGATGTCTTCGAGGAGGAGGAGCACAGCCAGCAGGCGCAGCCGGTGAAGCAGAGGCTTTCACGCAAGGATCTGGATGCCAGGGCTAGGGCGGAGAACTTCCTGGCCTCGTTGCCGCGCTCCGAGCTCAAGTACTACGCCGAGATCGCGTCCATCCTCGAGTCTTCCGGCGAGCAGGTGACCTACGATGCTGCCGCCCTGAAAAAGGAGGTGAGCCGGGTGCTGAGCCAGCAGAAGAAGGTGTCCTTCAATGACGAGGGCGTGGCAATGGGACTGCAGCAGCACGCCAAACGCTTCGCCACCCCTCCCAATTCCCCCAACATCTCCGTGGCGGCACTCAAGCGTGACACACTGGACGTGCTGGAGCAGCGGAAGATCGAGAGCAATCGCTTCAAGCGCCTGCAAATCCAGTGGGAGCTGATGAGCAAGGACTCGAGTATGCTGAAGGAGCTGGCCAGCGAAGCGGCCACCAAGAGCGGCGGCTCCACGCCCACCTCGGTCAACTCCACGGGCTCCAACTCGGCGCCAAGGTCAAGGATTCCACGACCAGTGAGCTATCCAGCGGGCAGGTCAGTATTTTCATGCTTAAACTGAAGCAAAGGGAAAGCAAGTCGTAGCATTTGAAAAGTATCCTTTTAAATAGCGAACTATCTTTTTAAATGCTACCAGACTTGCAAATTACTTTAATGAAAAATTCAAAATTATTCATTTGGTACAAGTTATGTTTACGAAATTTATTTCTTTTCATTTTTGGTAAACCAACCGAACCCCCCATCCTTGCGTGAAATTATTATTTTGCATGATGTTCTTATTTGCTTGTGGGCCTGATGCTCAGAAGTTCCACGCCCACTTCGTCACGTACTGCCCCCGTTATGGCCACGCCCTCACCGGCTCGGCCAGCCAAACCCAAGACTGTCACTAAAAGCCACACGAAACCCGGTCTTTTTACCTCCCCCCGCCCAAACAGACTTACCAGCGCCCAAGAAGCAGCCGGCGGATCCAAGGTCAGCACCCGATCGCCCAGCAGGATGGTGCAGCCGAAGCGTTACAGCCTGGTCGTCCCAACCACGCCCACATCCGCCGCACCCGCTGCGGTCAGGGCACGTACGCCCACCAACCGAGTGGCGGTTACGGCGCCAAATACGCCCAAACGCCAGGCGGTTGCCCAGTCGCCCAGGTAAGCAATGATTTCAGGGGTCGATCTTTGCCCAATTTCATTATCAAATAATAATGCCCATCTTATCTTACAGACCCACATCGCGAGTGCGTTGAGCGTCCACACGAGTCCAAGCGTCCAAGTCATCCCAATTAGTCAACGGCGGACAACAGACAGCAAAACCCTAAACGCCCCAAGAAACAAAACAAAAAAGAAAACAAAAAGCAAACCACAAAACATATTCAACAACAAACAATGCAACATTGTAAAATTATAGACTAAGGCTTTGTGTGCGGCTCGATTGCTTAGTTACTGTTGGCCCGGAAAGTGATATTTAGATGGGAGATGGGAGAGCATTGATCAGGGATCACGGAGCGAGAACTGAATGGCGAGATGTGCTGGTATCTTTTGATTGATTTTGTTGTCCTGATTTGCGGTAGAGCAGACACCTGCGAGAAGTAGCTAAATTTTCTTTTTTTACAAAGTATACATAATGAAATCTATACATATGCCAAGTACGCGTAAATTAAACAAATATTTTGATGTATATACACACACATATGATATATATATATACGCGTAGACTCGCTTTTCCACTAGCTACTCAAAAAGAAATGACAAGGATAACTTTGCTACCCACAGGAAAATTGATAAAGTGTATAAAATATTTTCTATACCCTATGCAAAAAGGCATATACAGTCAATACTCGAGCAGCAAATATACAAATTACTTGAATCATACCAAGCTGGGCAGAAAAATAAGATATATTGGGAACCCCAAATACAATAAATGAAAAGCTCAAGAGCGGATCCAATCGATATTACGCCCCGGGTGCATTAGATTAAATATATTTTGTTGCTATTTCCATGCTCACGCTGATCCTCTCCCCTAAGAGAAGAATACGGAGAAAATCAAGGAAATAATTTTCCAAATGGCCTTTAATTCATTAGCGATTGGTTATTGAATGCTTCGCAGTTTTTGATTTGGTTTTAACCGTAAGCCCTGTTTTTGTTTGCGTTTTATGCTGAGATTTTCATTTCGTTTATAACGAGCTTATGCTGTTGGGCCCAGGCTCAAAGTGATTTCAAATTGTACGATATATGTTTACAGCTATACCTACTATTAATCTTACTCTTTCATTTGTATCTATTTAAACTCTATCACTCTGTCTATGACATAACTTTAATTGGTTATTTAACTGCTGGAAGACATCGTCTAATTTGTAAGCCTTAAGTCAAACACTTTTCTATCTTTAATTGTATAGCTATTCTAATTGTATTATGTACAAGCGGAAGAAACACATATTATAGATTTGCGGGAGAATTTATCACCAAATGGATATGCGGGAGAATATTATGTATTAAAACGAAAGTAAAAAAATGTATAAAAATACAAAATCAATAAAAATATTAATAAACAAGCAAAAAGTATTACGAAAATAAATTGAAATGAGTTTTTTTTGGGAAATGCGACGAGACATTGCATTCATATCGATTAGTCTTCATGATTTTGGTTTACGAAATTGTCCGCCAATCTTTTTAAAATTTAGCTTTTTTTTTTTTTAATAATTTTAATGTTTTCCCCTTTTCCATAAAGTTAAAAAAAGGTCAACCTTTTTCCAATTTTTCAGTAAAGGCGCCATTTATTCTTCCTCTTCCGGTGATGTCAAACTGTTAGGCAGTATTGAACAGTTCATCTAAAACTGTCTTTCATATTTTGGTCCGAAGCTCCCAAACTGTAAATGCTGTATAACAGTATGCTTTAGCATGCACCAGTGAATATAAAACCATGTCCTTGTTATACTTTCTGTCTGTTAGAATTATGAACCCTCGAGTGAAAAGTGGAAGGAAACGTGGTATTCAAAAAGTATGCATCATAACATTTATTTTTAGCCCCTCACAACCAAATTCTAGATGTACAGTTTTTAGTTCATCTAATATATTTTTATCACAACCCAAATTAAGTTTAAACATTTGTGTTTTTTTGGGTGTACAAAGCTAATTTTTACAAAATAAAAGATGATGGTTGCGTGGAAGCGGGTGGCTTGTTTGTAGAAAATGAAGAAGACCCAGGAATGGTGAACCGCCCTTTTGGCCTAAACAAGAGTAATAGATTGCTAAATAGTAAAGTATAACCACAATTTTCTACGCGACTAAGTCAACATTTTTTTGCAGGCTATTCTTATAATTTCTTACAAATATTCCCATTGTTTAGACAAATGGGCCCCCAATTACGACACCTTATTAATCCAAATAATGCTCTTCGGATTTATCCCCGAGCTAAATCCGATAAAATTTCTTCCAAGCGGTAAAGCTAATTTCTGTGCTTAGCTTTCTGAGAACAGGAGCTAAACCTGAACCCTTTTGGCCCATTTAAAGCAACATTATTAAAAGTAATTGTAATTACCGAGGCACATGTTGCGCTATGCGTGTGTGTGGGTGGTGGGCACACATACATATGCATGGGCTGGCTGCTTTTGCATACATTTACCTAATTAAATAAAATAATGAAAACGCAAAAGTTGCAAAAGGCGCGAAAGTATGGCT
Source organism: Drosophila prostipennis (assembly GCA_037075205.1). Taxonomy (NCBI): domain Eukaryota; kingdom Metazoa; phylum Arthropoda; class Insecta; order Diptera; family Drosophilidae; genus Drosophila; species Drosophila prostipennis. The sequence continues at coordinate 204,142 of JBAMCJ010000040.1, forward strand.
GGAAAAGTTACATAAGGAAAAGGAGCAGGAACGCCCTCAACCCACCGAAAATCATGCACATACGCAACTGTTCACACATTTGCCTTGAAATTGGGAAATAAAATTACGCAGAAATATTTTCAAATATTTATTATGGAGACTGGAACATGTGTGTGCGAGTGTGTTAGCTTGATAATTATCATTAGCCATGTGGCAAGCTGGCTGTGGCACTTTTTGCAGTCCTCCACTTCTAAAAACGGAGCACAGAAAGGAAATATATTTTAGAATTTTTAACATGAGTTTAAATTTATTTTTAATAAACCAGAGAAATGCCAAAAGCTTTATTAACATTTGTTGTTTGCTTTAAAAGTAATAAAAGAGCATCAAATAGCTCCTAAAAGCCTTCTAAAAAAATTTAAAATTGTAGAAAATATATTTCTCCAAATTTCCCAAATAAAAGAAATCTAATTCTCTGAGTGCTTCTAAAAATTGTGCCAAGGCAAGCTCAAACCCTGTTGGGGGAAGCAAAAGAGCAAATGTTTTGTTAAGCAAATATTTTCACTTTCCTTTGCGACTTCGATTGAAATTTGTTGGCCATTAAGTTTGCTCATTTGGGCCGCGAGTGTTGGCAACAAATTTGCATATGAAATTTTATACTTGCTCTCTTTTGTCCGTGGCTTAAAATGTAATTAAAAGTTTTTTGTTTAAACTGCGAAAATATAACTGTAATTCTCAAGAGCAATGTCGCTGTTGTCAACGCTGTTATTGTCGCTGCCCTCGTTGTGTGTGCCACGCCCCCTCCCAAAAAATACAAAAAAAAAATAAAAAAAAGGGAACATGAAAAATAACTCGGTCAAATAAATTTTGCTGTCAAGCGAAAAGCAAAAGTGCATAAAATATGCACATTGCACTGAGAATGAGGCCTACAGTATTTGCATTCACATATTTTTACTAAAATAATTACATGCACATGACCCGCCAGCAACACGAACAACAACAAGTTATGACTAAAGACATGCCTCGACAAAGGACATGAGATAGGCGGTCGCAGCATGGGATGTCCTTTTTCGAAACAATCCGGTTGGGGGTAGTGCGAATTGGCTATTAAGTTTGATATCAAAACCAGAAATTATTTGTTTTATTGTTCCATTTATATTTTTAATGTGGAAATACATTTCTAACAATTTTTCATTTAATTTCTTTTATTATACCCTTTTAATAGTTCGAATATAACGAGTTATGGGGATTTTATTATCTTCAGTTGTTTTTCATGTATTAACTCAAATAATACAGTACTCACAAAAAAATTTGATTGGTAAAATTTACCTATACGGATAGTTACGTAACTATAAAAAATAGTTACGTGTATTTTGTTTTTGCTTTGGGTGTGTGTCTTTGCTAATATTGTGTATTTGTTGTTGTGAAAGTAACTATATAATTGGTAGAATTGACCATTATTGTGGTTGGGGACAATTATATTGGTTAATTTTTCCAATTTTATTTTGTGTGTAGATAATAATCAAATTTAATCAGAGAATAATGTTTACAATTTTCTTCAGATTTAGTGCCTTCTCCTAAAACTTTGTTGAAGGATTTTCCAATCTAAATTTAATAATTCTTTTAATATTATTTAATACAATATTTTCAAAACTCAATTACAAGAACGTATAAAATTTGAGGTGATTGAGTAAATACTTATAAGAAAAGGTAAGGATATCCACAGAGTCGGCACATAAACGGGCCTTAATTTCCCTGTCCTTTCTTTGTGGTTTTTGGCAGTGCCAGGACACGCCATGTCGAATGCCAGGAGCGGGAAGCCAAACTTTTCCAGCGCCTTTGTTGCCGCCGTTTTGTTTGTCGCTTCTGCTGCCGGCAAGTGGCATCATTAGCCCGTAGTCCATACTCCTTCCTCCTCTAGAAGCCTCCATAGCCCCGAATCGCCGTATCCAGTGCCCCGTGGGCCGCGGACACGCGATGCACAGGGCGCCGCTTGGTAAACACACCAAATTCCGAAATGAAGCAATAAAAGGCCATAAAACGAAATGCAATTGATATACAAAAGGGAAATTGTAGACAACACACGGCACATTGTATTGTGTGTCGCTTTGTGTCAGAGTGCCAAAGTGAAATGCTTTTTGGCGAATTCGCCGCAGGGGAATCCCCCGGAAGACGGCGCATGCTCGACAGTTGGCACCACTTCGGTGGGTTTTTTCCACAGTGAGTGAGTGGGTGGTTGGGTGGTGGCGTTGCAACCGCAGCGAAATCGTCGACCGCGATTTGGCCGGTGGGTTTTTGACCCAGTTTATATTTGCTGGCACTGGCACTGGGACTACTGGACATCCGCCTGTCCACCGCCCACTGCATTGTTGATGCACCCCGCCTCCGCAGACACTTGCGTTTTGTTTTGCTTGCTCTGCGGATGTTTGATTTAAAATTTTAATAAACTCAATATCATCATCAGGAACGGTTGGGGGAATTCAATTTCCTGTCGTCTGGTAGATCGAAAGTAGCACGATCGACTGCAAGACGTGCTAAGTAGCTTATATGCAGTGTTCTTTTAAATAGAACAACAAAATTAATAAAACAACTTTTTCGGGTTTCATGGACTTACCTTTCAAAATACTCTTTCATTTTATAAAAATATGAAATACCTACAAGTAAATAATCTTAAACTCAAGAAATTAAGTAAATTTAAAGCGTGTTGTGCTCGATTTTTCCTCTTTCTCAACACTTTAAAAATGTAAAAATAATTTACACAAATTCTGACCTAATTAAAGGTGTTCGATTTGTAAAAGAAAAACCCATTTTCAACACTAAACAATTTACATTTTGCAAATATGCATATTTATGCTTCCTCTATTGGACCAATTTATTCATATTTTTCCAGCGGTTTTATTTAGAAAGAGCAAATTTCCGTCCCGTTGAAGTTTGTTTAGAATGAAAATATTAAAAATATTGACCCCCATTCAATGGTAAAAATACAACGAAATTATGTTGGTTCTTTTGTGGTGAGTTGATGTTATGATTTTTATAAAGTTTCTAAAGATTTTACACCAACAATTTACTAGTGCACAAATGTACTTTTCACTTGAGGTCGAGACTTTTTTTAAATTTTATTTTTCGCATTTTTCATTGCTTGCGAAATTCTCACATGCACTTTGGCTCGCTCTCGCCAGGTGAGAGGGTTGGCCGTACACAAAATATGCAAACAATTTCCAATTAAAAATCAATTTTATGCTTCAACTGCGACTAAGTGCAAAATAGTTGTTGCTGCTGCCCGAGCAGGTTCATAAAATGCGCAAACATTAAGCCAAAGTTTTCCAACCGAGCTTCCTTTGCCGGCTATTACCATTTCTCCAACCCTCGGTGGCTACATTCAAGTTGCAGCCGCAAAAGTATGGAGAAATCTATTGGGAAAATTAAGAAAAATACTTGAAATTGGTGCAGCTGTCAAAAGGCTTAACGCTCGAAATTGGCCATAAAGTTTCGGCCAGTTATCTTGGGCCAGAGGATATTAAGGAGATGGAAGGGGTGGATGGAGTGTTCCAAAGTGGCGGTCAGGGTTAAGAGTAACAGCAGCTGTTGGCGGAAGCCATCTGACGAACTTGACATGCTGCCAAAGTTGAAGCGGAAAACCAGCAAGTGACTGTCAATGTTTCCACAGCGCCTCCTCGCAGGCGGCTCAGCTGCACTGGGGGAAAATTATAACTTGCGGATCAATTTCTTAGTAAATAATACTATTAGTAATTTTTTAAATATTTTTTAATAGTAATTTAAAAAATCCACTATAGTAAACGGAAATAATTTAAATCTTTGTAAAGGTGTCTAAAAGTTTGCTGTTAAAAAATTCTTTTTTATTTCCTTATTAAAATCTACACTCAGAAAACAATAAATTATAATAATAAATAAAAAAAAAATTAAAATAAAATAAAAAAAAAATTTTGAGACCAACGTTTTTGAAATCAAGAGTAAAAGTACTCTTGATCTAATTTTTTGATTTCGTTTATCAAGCATGAGCATTCTTGAAATGGTCCCAACATTCTTAAAACCTTCCCTAACTTCGTCTCAGAGATGAAAAAAAACAGAGATATTAAAAATGAGAGAGACATTCTCTCTGGAATTTTTCGGCAAGCTTCCGAAAGTTTATATAGTGTTGCAATTTTTTAGACACCTTTCATTTTTGAGTAATTAGCAGGGACCGTAAATAATGATTATTTTCGCTATTTTTAAATGAATAAATCATACACTTCCAATCAACATAGAACAAGCATGACTAGCACGTTTTTATCCTTTAAGAATACACTATGAATATCCTTGATGATTTTTAATTTTTAATTGTTATATTTATTCTTCTATTGTTAAACATTATTTTTGAGCAAAAAAAATAAAAATCACAAATAATCATTATTTTTGAGCAAAAAAAATAAAACTCAAAAATAATGATTATTCGTGATTTTTATTTTTTTCGCTCAAAATAAAACTCACCAAGCAACAACTTTTAATCCTTTAAGGATATTGCCAATATTGTCCTATGTCCTTATAAAGGGAACCTAGAGCAACAATTGACAACAACAACAACAACAACAAAACGTAGTTTACCTGTGTTTGTTGCAATTATTTAATATAAGGTCAACTGTTACATACAGAGCAGCAGCAGCAGATATACACAATTACCAAAACAATGATAATAATGATAATGATAATCATCATAATGATCAACCAGTAGATCAATTAGGTACATTAATTTTCAATTTATTATGCATTTTTATAATTTTTATTTAATTAAATAAAAATAAAAATTTAATTATTTAATTAAATAAAAATTATAAAAATACATAAATGCATAATAAATTGAAAGTAGATCAATTAGGTACATTAATTTTCAATTTATTATGCATTTTTATAATTTTTATTTAATTAAATAAAAATAAAAATTTAATTATTTAATTAAATAAAAATTATAAAAATACATAAATGCATAATAAATTGAAAGTAGATCAATTACCTAATTGATCTACTGGTTGATCATTATGATGATTATCGTTATCATTATTATCATTGTTTTAATAATTGTGTATATCTGCTGCTGCTGCTCTGTATGTAACAGTTGACCTTATATTAAATAATTGCAACAAACACAGGTAAAATACGTTTTGTTGTTGTTGTTGTTGTTGTCAATTGTTGCTCTAGGTTCCCTTTATAAGGACATAGGACAATATTGGCAATATCCTTAAAGGATTAAAAGTTGTTGCTTGGTGAGTTTTATTTTGAGCGAAAAAAATAAAAATCACGAATAATCATTATTTTTGAGTTTTATTTTTTTTGCTCAAAAATAATGATTATTTGTGATTTTTATTTTTTTTACTCAAAAATAATTATTAGTTTTGATTTAAAAAATTAAAAATTGATAAGTAATCATTACAAAGTAATTTTTAAAATATTACTTATAATGATTACGGTCCCTGGTAATTAGGCGTAACAATTATTATTTAATTATATGTAATTGTAGCCTCCAGCTTTTTATACAAAATGGGTTGTATAGTTTTTTCTTAAAACTTTTTCTATTTTTTTCCAGTGCTTTTACGCGAAGTACAACTCATAAGGTTGTTCATCGCTCCCACTTATCGCATAACATGCATTCCGCTCGCCGACAAGTTGCGTAATTGGCGAATTGATTGCCTATCCGGCCATTGAGAGAAAAGATATGACGGGGGAAATGAAGGGGCAAAGGGCAGAGGCCAGATCGCGCTTAGAAAATTTTCATAAAAACTTTTTATGACCGCCATTCTGCGGTTCGCTACAATTGTTGCCAATTTTCCGGGCGCAACAGACGTGTGTGCGGCGTGCGTTTTGGGAACTGAAGTACTGGTTTTCGGGGGTCCAGCATCGGATGAACAGCTCAAAGTTTCGCCAGTCAAACAGTCAGCCCGTTCACATATCCAATTACGTTTATAGATATTACGGAAATTGAGCAAAAAAAAAGGGGGAGAAACAGGAGAATATACGCACAATGTAGCCATAAAAAAGTGTACGTATTCGTAGGAACCTTAACTAAAGCTGGCTAAAACGAGGGGCGGGCTGGGGGATGTGGCAGCCAAAGTGTTGCTAAGTGCACGAGCAGCGAAACATTTGAACTTTCTGCTAGTTCAAATTGTCAGGGGTCTTAAAAAGTTGCGACCAGCGGGCTGCGCCAGCAATTTTCCCGATCATCTTGCGTTTTAAGCGCGGTCAGAACTTAAAGTCAACCCTTAAACAGCCAATTTGAGGGGTTGTGGTGCTCCAAGTGGCCGACGTTCAGTTACGCATCTTAAATATTTAATGCAGCAAAAATCAATTGCTAATTTATGCATTCGGGCAGTTAGCGACGGAGTTGAATGCTTCATGGTAATGGCCATAAATAGCAACCCCTCCCCATCCATCCCGACTCATTGTCCCTGTCTCCGTGTCCCCTATAGTCGTATACATTTTAAATTAGCAGCTCGCTTCCAAGAATCACCCCCGGATACGGACTTAAACTCACACACATAAAGAAGGCAGCAATAATCAGCTCAACTTCAACGGCAGCTCCTTCAAAGGAGTCATCGTGTTCATTCAATTGCGCCTCACGGAACTCTGGTCTAGAGTTCTCTTTAAAAGTCTCTGGGCTCCAATGACATTTTGTGGCCGTTTGGCTGGCTCCTAACCAAATGGCACTCAAACAAATTGTCGGTAGAATGTTGAAAAGCGGAGGAGAAATAAATAATTAAAAAATACTTAAAATACTTCTTAAAAATAAAATAAAACAAAAACAACTATAATAATGAAATTAATATCAACAGTCTTAGACTTTAAATATATTAATAAATGTCAATTGTGAAACCCTAATAAGGATAAAGAAGTTTTTTTAGCATCAGAAAAGAATAAGAAATTCTGAATAATTTATACATTTAAGTACATTTCTTTCTATCTTAAAAATGTGTTCAGTGCTCTTATATTTTTAACTCTCGAAAGGAGGCAACTCCCACAGTGTAAAATGCGGTTTTTATTTGTGCTTCTCACTCTTCGTTGGCAACCCTTTCCGCCGTGCGCCACATGACGTATACTCAACGCGAATTAGCTCTAGGTAAATGCGCCTTTGGAGACCCCAAAACAAAACAGAAAGGGAAAGGTGAGCAAACAGACGTAGGGAACGGAACGAGACCCAAAACTAAACGCGTCGCTTGTTCTACAAAATTAAGTATTACATGTTAAGTACCATAATTTGTATATGCTGGCACATTAGAAGCCGCACACAAAGGCAAACACACCCCCTGGAAATATCGTATGATTAAAAAAAAAAAAGCGAGGGGAAATGTAAAAAATATAATACGAACGAAACCGGTTGCGTGTGTGTTTACCTTCAGTTGTAGCTAGTAGCTACACTTGGCTAGCTGAAACCCGGTAACTGTGTCCCAGGAGCTGCTTGGTTGACTTTTCAGTTGGCCCTTTTATGAGCGACTAACTAATTAAGATAAGTGTGTCTGATTTTCATATTAATGGCATACAAACGAACCCATTGTGGCGGTCTTATCTTAAATGTTTGGGGCCAAGCTAAAGCGTCAAATGTTGGCCACCTCGCCACCGCTCCACTTGGCACCAGATCCCTCTTCCTGAATCCTGAATCCTGAATCCATGTGCGTTTTCTGATTTTTCAAACATGAACATGAAAAGGCCAGCGGGGGGCTTTGGGTTAAAACGAAAAGAATAAACGTGGCAAGATGTGGAGGCCACTGCAGCGGACGTGGCTTACATGAGCATGTGTTTTTAAGCCTCGTTGGGCACAAAACAATTAATATTGTGGCCCGCCCACAAGCTCGCCCACAGCTAAGCACAAATCAGCCTCCTGTGAAATGTGAAACACAAAAGCTCGAGCGGCGAAGTGGAGTGCCACCAACAACAACAGCGACCGGAAACGGAAGCGCACAACTCTTTGCGCGAATTAATCACACAGCAACTACAACTACAACTACAACTACAACTACAACTGCAAATACATGCGAGAACAAGAGCAACAACAGCCAGAAACCCAGTGAACAGCGGCAGAAATCAGCAGAGAAACGACATGGACACGCATATAAAATGTGCCTCGTCGGCTCTTCAGCTCATATTCCCTCACACGGAGTAGAAATAAAGTGGTACGGTGAAGCCCTGCCAAAGATTCTCCCTGAAGCAAAAGCCATTCAGGTAATAATTGGATAGATATCATCGGGCTAAACAACTTTAAAATCGATTTAATGTTGCAGAAATATACAAATCAGATTTTAATCTATAGATTTTAGTTGCCAATGAAAAGATTTTATTGCCGGCAAGTAATTACAATTAGTAATCTTTAATTTCCAATCAAGTTTGTTGTACCTTTTATATTAAAATTCCAATTGTTTATCTACTAATAGATGTTCAAAACCAATTTGTGCTGGAAAATCGCCCATTTGTAGTTCTGCCAATAATAAATTATGGACAGCACATCACGAATAAGAGACAAAATACGAACTTAATTACTTGCTGAACCATTTTTCAATAAGTATTTATTATAATTATGTGAGATATCACTTAACGAATTTTACAATTTTGAATTTTTACTGGAATTATTGAATAGGAAAATTATTTAAAGAATTTAAAAATCAATTGTTAAGAAGAATTCAATGCTAAGTAAAATTGTTTTTTTTTTAAGAATTTAATATGTAATTTTGCATTAAATAATAAAATAAAATAAAGAAGAATTCCTCTTTGTTGAGCAATCTAAGATCTATCTATTCCAAGCAAATCACTTTCGTAAGCCATTAGATATTTTCTTGACCCACGCAATCAGGCCGCCTGTAATCCATTATCATTTCAATACCTAATCAAATCTGGCGCAGGCGATTCCCTCGAGAGGATCTTCACTGTGGCCCTGCTCGAGTGCGGTCACTAACTTCCCGAGGTCCGCCCACTTGGACATGCCATCACCCTCCATCTTTAAGGGGTTTGTAGGAAATCACCCAGCCACCCACAAAACGGCAGTGCATGAAGCTAATTAAATATGCGTGCCTTGCCTCAATGCCCCGGCCGCCGAGGGGATTGCGTGCCCAACGGCAGCCCCTCGAAAGCACCTTCCTTTAAGTTCGCTGCCCCACCTTGGTGGGCTTTAATGTCCCCCAGTCCTCCAGTTTATAGCCCCCCTCCTTTTTCCTCCTCGGTCGTATCTGCCTATTTCGGGGGCATATTTGCTAATCATTTTACGTGCTGCCCCTGCTATACGGTTTATTGTTTTTTAAAACGTGGGCGTGCCCGGTCGGCGGAGTGAATTTAACGAGCGGCGGCTGGGACAACGGTCCTTTTGTAATGCAAATTAAATAAACATGATTTTTATATGATTTCGCCGTGCGAATGCATTGTCCTTGAGCCCGCAAGGACTCCACACTCCTCGCTCCTGTTCGTGCAAGTGTGGCGGTGTCAATTTTATGAGCCGTCAGTCATTTCGCATTTCGCCAAACACTGAACTCTGAACTCGGAGCAACGCCTTCGAGTGTAATTTAATTGAATAATTAAAATTTTTATTGCTGCCGTGTGTGTGTGTGTGTGTGTGCTGCTCTGCATGTGTTGGTGGGGAGGATATGCAAAGCGTGTCATTTTAATTTACGACCATGACGTTCAGCACAGCCAGATAATAAACACGCTCGCAATTAAGTATACGCCGGGGCGTACTCCTGCACATCCAATGCCAAGCATCTCGGCACGCAAACGTCGATTTTTAGGGGAGAAAAAAATGTATAAAATTGGTCAACAGCAGCTTAAGAAAGCTGCTTCGGTTTTGACCAAGAGGGGGCAAAGTTACGACCAATATGTGGCCAGGTTCTTAGAAATTGGAAACTCTAAAAATCACTATGGACGGCAGTCCATGTAGTGACGAAGCGCACCAGGAGAGTGTGCGAAGGCGACTACTATTATATAGCCGCAAAATTGAAAATCTGCTGTGATAGTCCGATCGTAGTGAGTAATACACCAATCGAAAGGTATTGCAAAAACTTAAAGGATTGCATACCAAGACTTTAAGAAAATCAATTGGCTTGGAAGAGAGAGCGGTGAAAGTGAAAAAGTGAAAATTTCGAAATTTGGAGCTGTTGGGGCCGGTGGGGATAAATGCCCCCTCGCAATGTTTTAGTTGTATTCCTTTTGAAAATACCCGTCGAATGAGGGGTCATTTGTCAAAATCCGACGCTCCGTTCAAAAGTTATAGCTAAAATAAGATTTTCTTCTTCTTCCCAAAATGAAAATTTAATTCTGTTTGTCAGTTTGTCAGTTTGTCAGTTTGTCAGTTTGTCAGTTTGTCCAAAACATGTTTTTTAAGTTTTGAAAATTTGATATGACGTTCATCACATCGATATAAAAATTTTTTGTTCTACGACTTTTGGAAAAACTCGCTAGTTTAGCGGGAAAACAGCTATAAATAGCTAAAATTCGGAAAGCCGTAACTTCTATACTACTAAAGCTACAGAGTTGTGCTGCATCTCGTTTGAAAGGTATTTTTAAATGCTATAAATGCCCTTCATATGCAATTTATGTAAATGTAATAGCTAAAAAGATATGAACAAAAGAAATTTTTTTTAAACTTTCTTTTTAGCTTTTTTTTAATTTTTTCAAAAACGGCTCTAACGATTTTCCTTACAACTTTAAACTGTATAGCCCTTGAGATTCCCTAAATTTTGGTATATAACACATTACTGTAAAAAGTCACGTTTAAAAGTTATTTTTATACGAAAATAGCCACTTTTGCCGGCTCGAACAACTAACGCTGCCTAAGCATTGAATTTAGTATGTGCGGATGCAAACTGTATTTTAGGGTCATGGAATCAATTCAATTGTTTTAAGGAATTCCAAATAGGAAACTTTTGTTTTACGACATTTGGAAAAACCCGCTGCTTTAGCGGGAAAAAGCTAAAAATACTAAATTTCTTTAGTTCGTAAGTTGTACATATGAAGCTACAGACATGTGCTATGCCTCGTTTAAAAGGTATTTTGAAATACTTAAACGCCTTTTTAACTTAATTTGTTTAAATACAATGGCTTACAAATTATGATTGACCAATTTAAATTTAAACGTATATATTAGCTCCTATGAGAGCCAATGTAAACAAACAAAAACTTCTGATATCAAATAAAAACACCTCTTAACGAGGTAAAAACTAGTGACGATCGCACCTGAACATACAAAAGTTCTGATATCAACATTTGTGACGAAAAATTATTACACTCGTCATTAAATAGACTTTCTAATATTTTCCCATTCGGCACGCTGCAATAGAAAATGCCTGTGAAGGGAAAAGGGCTGGAATAGTTTGCTAGGGCGGGCCGAATGAGAAAATATTAGAAAGTCTATTTAATGACGAGTGTAATAATTTTTCGTCACAAATGTTGATATCAGAACTTTTGTATGTTCAAGGTGCGATCGTCACTAGTTTTTTACCTCGTTAAGAGGTGTTTTTATTTGATATAATTAAAGCAAACAATTTAATTAAGTCATTTTTAAAGTTAGGTATATCATTTTATAGAAAATAATTTTACAACCAATATATGGCCAGGTTTTTAGAAAGTGGAAACTCTTAAAATCGAATTAAATCAAACAATTTAACTAAGGCATTTTTAATATTAAGTATATAATATTATGGAAAATAATTTTTCTAAATCATTAAAAAGGAGGTCAAAACAGTTAAATATATTCACATGTTTAAACTCAAATAATGTTAAATAATAGCAATTAAAAATTTAATTTCCATTAAAATGATTTGCAGCAGCCATAAAAGTGAACTGCAACATATTAAAGAATATATATAGAATATATCCATAAATTATAATGGTAATAATTTTCATCTAACCCACAGAATGTGTCGAGAGTGCCAGATTCCTTCGTTGCCATCGAAGATACCCAATTTCGGCAGCCTAAAATGCCAGCTATTATTTTCCGGTTGACATAACCAGGTTTGTGGTGTTGAAAACGGGCCAGTTGACAAAATGTAAGTGTGTGCTTAGTTTTGTTGGCACTCGTATTTAGGCACAGAAATTCCAATAGCCTTTGTTGCACCCCGCACAGTTTCAATAAACAACAATAAAACTGTGCATAAATACAATGCAAATATGAGCACGTTGCACAAGGATATTCGACCGACAGGCGTATCCGCTTTTTTTGCACCCCGCGCCCCCGAAAAACTGGCATTTCAAATGCATATTTTGGGTTCTTTTTCGGGGTTTTGTTTTATTGGGGGCAAAAACAAAAAAAAAACGAAATATACGGGCTGGCAAAATATTACACAACATTTGAAAGAGTTTTAAAACGACTCGAAAGCACAAAAATGTGAAAGAGTTTTATTTATTTTATAACCCGCTCAGCGCTGGCATTTGCATCCCTACAAACTGCATTCTGCGTATGTATCTGCATTTGTATCTGTATCTGTATCTGAATCTGAATATGGATCTGCAACTGTGCCCGTCTGTGTCATTTGTTTGAGCTGCAGCCCCGAAAACCCAGAGAAATAAAAAACATAAATGGAAAGCGATAATATAGTATTTAAAAAGCGATTTCATGTTGTTTATATTTGTGCGAGCTCGAATGATTGGTTTTGGGTCTGATAGAGGGGGGGATTTAAATTTTGGATATAGGAGGCGGCGGTAGAAACCTGGTTTTATCGCGTTGGCCTCCACTAAGTTACATCATTTTTGCATTTGCGAGCGGCGAGCAGCGAGCGAGAGAAATGGAATCATGTAATTGTAATTGAAATGAAGTAAGCGTGAATTTCGCTTAAAAAAATAGCCTGAAAAGTGACTGGCAGGGCGGCGGGAGCAGCGATAAGAGCCCGGGCCCAAGCTCTGCCACTCTGGGCAGCTGGGAAATGTTTGTTTCCTTTCAAATCAGTACACTTCCTTTTTGGCCTGGCCTTTCTTCTTCCATCTACATCCCAGGTCTATGGTCTCTGGTCGCTGGTCTGCATCTGCAGCTAAAGGCAGCCAAGGAAAATAAATGAAAATCACTTGAAAATACTAACGAGCTGTTACGCTTGGCAAGAAAAATATAATCAGCAGCATCATGTCTGCAGGTGCACTTAAAAGGCGTTCACTTTTACCCCGCCCGCCCCTTGCCACGCCCCATTGCTGAGCCAAGAAAAACTGAAAATACAAACCTAACAATGGTCTACAAAAACCAAAAAAAAACGTTGTTAAAACAATTAAAACTAACCTTTTTTGTCGAAAAGGTGAAGGCAAGTCGCCGAACACAATGGCAAATGGAAATGTTTAAGGCCTTAAGCAGCCGTTGTGCCCAGAGAAATGGATTGGAATCACAGCCATCAGCTTTTGTCCAGCGTCTCCCGAAGCGGTCCAACCACTTTTGGCCATCCACTCCACTGCAATCCCATTCAAACTGAAGGAGTGCAGGTTTTCTTTGCCCCGATGAAGGCCACTGCAGTTGGAGTTGGAGTTGGAGATCGTGATCGTGGCGAGATCATAATGAAGCTGCACTGGGATGGAGGCGCGTGCCAAACAGGCGGACTCAACTCGACTAATTCCTTGTCTCGTTGTCGTGGAAAATGACTTTGAACTTTATTGTTTTTCCAAGTGTTTGGGATCCGGTTTTCTTGGCTATGATTCGGTTATTACATTTTCTTTCCATCTCGGTTTGGCTGTGCGATTTGCATTGATCGCGTAACTTAATTCATAAATGCCTGGCAAGAAGGCGCGAGCGAAATGGCAAATGGCCAAGGAGACAGGCAACAGGCAGCCCGCTTTGGCCGGGTCAACAAATGGCCAACACTCACTTTTGGCCGACCGCCTTCTATCAACACAGCCTCCAAATTGTGTAAGAGCTTTCCTCTCGGCCGATCTGTCCTAGTCGCGGGCCATATAAAAACGCTGCGTTGTCCACATTTCGGCCACATTCCCATCGCAGCAGTCGGGCAGCAGCCATCAAGGTCCAATCCCATCCCAGCCAGAGTTCGAAGCCCACCAGGCCCAATGGCGAACGTTAATTTGGTGAGTTTGGAATGGATTGCAGCGGCGGGTGGAGCAGAGTGGAGCGGAGTGGCTTCAAGGATATTAAAAATGCATTATGCAAAAATTCTGGAATACAAAGCCATGCCATTCAGCAATTTTATATGGCTGATATCCGTGGAATACTGGGGATATTGCATGTTATGAAAATTAAAAAAAAAACAGAACCTAAAGATTAAATATCCTAAAATAGGATAAAATTCTGAGCATTGAGATTTATGAGGCTAAATCTTTAAAAATAATAAAAACAGCTTGGATTATTTTTTTTAACCAACTTTAAAATATTTAAAAATTTGTATTCAAGGATTACATTTATTTAATTTATTTTAAAAACAAAAATTAATTTTTAAAATAATTTCAAAATGTTTGTTCAAGGATTTCATGTATTTCAATTTTTTTTTAAATTTATAATTTTAATAGGAGTAATCTTTTAGTCGATTCTTTTCCCTTTTACCTGCTCCCCACCTAGCTCGTCTGAATTGCTTTGCATATTAAATCGCTTTGTATTATCCTCCGCAGCAGATGCCGCTCATTGCAGCCGCCACCACCATCCTGACAATTGTGAGTGCGTCCAGCTCCGCGGAGATGGCCAGGAATCACCCACACCCACACTCCCACCCAGCCTATCACAATATGGGCTCTTTGTTCGACAATCGATGGCTGCCAATGGATCAAGCAATGCAGCATCATCATCCCAATCATCGTTATGGCTCGGCCAAAATTCCAGGCGGCGATGCGGGTGAGAGGCGAGCCTTTAGCAGCAGCCACAACAGCCATTCCTCAGGCTCCCGGCAAGGATTGGCCTCGGTGCTCAACGGACTCACAAATCTCTCGGGCCTGGGGCACATCACCAATGGCTACGGCTCGGTGGCACCCACCCACACGGAGGCCCTGGCCCTGGGCTCCAGCAAGCAGGAGATACCCATTTACGAGGAGCACAATGAAGATGCCGCCGCGGTGGCCGCCGTGGCGGCAGCGGGAGCTCATGAATTTGGCTCGGGAAACGGGCAATCTGGCGGCGGATTGGAGAACAATCAACAGCAGCAGCATTCGCCGATTTACAATTATCCCGGCGGTAATGGTGGCGGTGGATTTCTGCCACCCTCCTACGGGTCAGCGGGATCTGGTGCTGAGCAGGGCTACGACGCCTGGTCGCCCTTGCCCGAGGAGCAACAGCAGCAGGAACAGCAGGCGGCTCATCCGTATGCGTACGATAAAATTTCAATGGGCAATTTCCTGCCGCAGTACGAGTCGGGTTCGGGATACAATGACCAGCAGGAGCAACTCTACCAGCAGTTGCAGCAGCAACACCAGCAGCTGCAGCAGCAACAGCAGCAACAGCAGCAGCAACTTTACCACCAACAGGAGCAACAGGAGCAGGCGCAACACTCCTCGTATTTCGGCCAACATGACCCATCAGCCTCTGGTTCCGGCGCCACATCGGCTTCATCCGCCTCGAGCGGATCTGGCGCCGATGACTACGAGGAGCATCCCGATGCTGGCCAGGAGCAGAGCTCCAACTACTTGTCGGAGGCAAGTGGTCATGGCCACGGACAGGGACAGGGTCAGAGTCACAGCCACCACTCGCACCATGTGGATATCATCAACTATGTGCCGGTGAAGCATGTGAAGAAGCAGCATGTGCCGGTGGAGAAGGAGGTGAAGATACCCGTTTCCCACGCGGTCATCATACCAGTTCGCAAACCGGTGCCCATTCACATACCGATCACCAAGAACGTGCAGGTGCCGGTGGAGAAGGAGCTCAAGGTGCCGGTGGAGCGACTGATCCCCGTGCCCGTGGAGAAACACATACCGGTGCCGGTGGAGAAGCATGTGCCCTATCAGGTGATCAAGTATGTACCCATCAAGGTGCCCAAGCCGTTTCCCGTCAAGGTGCCCGTCTTCAAGACGGTGCTGCACAAGGTCAAGAGCTGGTGGTAATCCCTTCTGCAATCCTGCATTCGGCGCACTCTTCATTTGCATCCAGAGCACGCAAATTTCGTTATAGTTATAAGCACATTACGCATACGCCACCCCCTTCAAACCAAAGCCAACATCATTATGCAGTTTTTGCACATTTCGTATTCCATTTTTAATGTCGAGTTTTAAAATTCATTTAATCCTCGTGATGTACAACAATTTTGTGACTCATTTAACATTACAACAATTTGCATTAAAATACAAACACGAACGGAAACAGAAACAGAGCCCGAAACAGAATCGGGAAATGGTAAATGGAAATGGGGAATGGAAAAAGGCAGACGCCGCCGACACACATATTGCAAGACCGAGGTTTTTAGCAGCGATTTCACGGTGCATTTGTCATGGTCATAACCCTTTCCCCCTCTCCCTACCCACTTGGCACCTCATCCCACGGCCCCGTTCTCATTTATTTAATTTCACTTTAAGCGCACACAATGAAATTTGTGTTTAATGAAATGAAATTCATCTTCACAAAAGGCTCGCGCACTCTCCACCGTTGTTCTCAGGCTGCCAAATGCCATTTCCACACCATTACATCGCCAGTTCGGACCAAAATGTGGGCGGTTCTTGGGATTTCATCCCACCCCCTTTGAAGGAAGGGGGTTCCAGAGTTCCCGAGTTCCCGGTTCTAATTAAATTAAGTGCACACCTTTGTTGTCCCGCTACGCGCAGGCATGTTGCTGTTGCTCCGTGTCCTCTGTCACCTGAGCAGCAACTCTGCTTTGATTTGCAGCCCGATTGAATTGGCCAAGGGACTTCCTTCTGTTCCGTTGCCCATTTTTTCTCAATTCTTCGTTGTGAAAAGTATGTCACAGCCTTTAAATATGCACTGGACAGCGGAGTAAAGCTCGCATGCGGAAGGGTAGAGTAACATATCGCTTTCAGTAAATTTCCTCGCCAGCAATCCTTCTTGCCGGCACGCACAGCCTCCACTTCAAACAAACGAAAGTCACTGTAAGAAAAATATAAATTTACATCCCTAAATGTAGTTGTCTTTCTAAATTTATGACTCTTCTCATTTTGGACAATATAAAGTGAAATATATCGGAGGTTTATTTTTAGATTGATTAAAATAAACTCAGAATTAGCGAAAATTTATTTTAAATCTTTAATTCTAACATTATTCCAGAAAATTTGTGTGTTACTTTATTAAAAATATTCACAACAAAAAAAGGTAAGGTTATTATTATTATTCTAATTTTTACCCAAGATTTGTGCTATTATGCCAACCGATCGAATAAAATTTCCAATTCGATTGGCACTCACACGTAAAAAATATGATTTAAGAACCATTTATGCAAAAGAAAAACCATTAATTTAATTCCTTCTAAAAATTACAAAAAATAGCCAAAATATACATTTTTAAATCTACCTAAGAATGTCATTTTCATGTTATAAGTAGGAAAGAACAGTCTGAGACAGAACTGCTTTGGGTTAGGGTTGGTAAAAAAATCGCTATCAATATCGATTATATTGATGGTTTTAAAATTTAGGAAACATCGATGGATTGGGCACAACAATCGATTGGTAAATCTTAAGAGAAAAAATGGTTTTTTAAAGTGTATATTTTAGAACACGACGGTCTCTTCAATTTTTAGGGCTTAGCATTGAATTTTGTTTCACTTTAACCGTATTAAAATTTAGATCTTTTTTCCCCCTTATGATACAAGTTTAAATTTTCATGTTTGTTTTTGTTTGTTTTTTAATTCCTTTAATGTCAGATAGTATCGATAGTGGCCATATCTTCATTGAGATTGATGGAATTTTTCTTATAGATCTTACAAATATTTTCTTACTGTATTTCCGGCCGTTCGTCCTTTGTCCTGTGTGTGTGTCTCGCTCTCGACTGTTTGTCGTTTGGCGCGGATGCGGATGCGAATGCGGCTGCGGTTCCTCGGCCCTCGCTTGTCAGTCACGCGGCTCCTCCTTTCGCGTCCTGTTCGCGTCCTGCCACTTGCGACTTGCTACTCTTGCTCCATTTACTGTGTATTTTTGATGTCTAAATTGCATTTTATTATGTCGCTCGTTCGAGGGGAGGCGGCAAAAAGGACGAAACTTCTTCGCTTGCCACATATGTTCGTTCGTTTGGCGTTGGCGATGTGCGATGTGCGATGTCGTTGTTGTTTTTGTTGTTGCTGCTGCTGCTGGCTTTGTTGTTGCGGTTGTAAATTTTATTTATCATTTAACATTTTTTACGCTCTTTATGCCCCTCCAGTCAGGCGGTTAGGAAGCAGGAAGCAGGAAGCCGCCCCGCCCAGCGACACACTTTAAGTGACTTTTCGAGTACTTTATTTTGCATACAAAATATTTGCCTTGTCGCCATGTGCATGCGTGCGTATACGTAATATCGCTGCCAACTCACTTGGCTGTGTAAGTTGGCTCTTCGTCAGGCGGCAGTGGTGTTATGGCGCTTCTCCCCTCTTTTTACACACTTTTTATGTTAAATTAAACATTTAAAATGCTATTATGATTTTTATTCCGCCGCTTTATTAGTACCATTTTTGCGAAGCCGCAATATTGTTTTTACCCCGACATTAAAGTGTATGATATTTAATTAACTATTCTGTTTTCTCTCCCCTTGAATGGAAATGTATTATTAGTTTCTGCTCCGTTTGGCTTGTGGTGGACACAAAATTAATTAATTTAAATTAGAGCCAACATTAGATTCAAATGTGTGAGAACGAGAATATTTATTTGATATTGTTGAGTCTGTGTGGATGGCAGAAAATCACTGAACGTTTGATAACGAGAGAACTGCACTAATTATTTAGCCAAATGACAATATCAGCATATGCAATTTGCAGTATTCAAATGTTTAATTAAGTATGATTTTCACCAGCCAGCTTGGAATTTATGCGAAATCTCTGTTGGCCAGGTAAAAGGTCGAAAGGCGGCGCAAACTTTACTTCATGCAATTGGGAATAGATGGCGATGCCCACAACCACACACTCTCACTTCCGCGTGGCAGTAAACAAAACTGTTGGTTTTAATAACGGCCAAGTGTATGTGTGCGGGATTTTTTGGAGTCAGCTGCCACTATGTTTGCACTTTTATTAAAAAACTTTTGCATAATGAAAGTTTTGAGCTTGCTCTCCAAATTGTAGACGCAATATATAACTCACAAAAAAGTTGAGTGCGGTTCAGCTATTTATATAAATATTTTCGCACAAGTTTTGGCCAAAAATGATTTTTGAAGTGTTTATGATGCACAACTCCGGGGCTTTGTCTCCTTCCGCCCCGCCCACTGTCCATTAAATGGCATTCATTTCATTTACGGAAGTTTTTATTGATTGCTGTTTGGCTATGGGTACACAGGAAAAAATTATTAAAATAGATTATTTTGAAGTGGTTTAGGTATATATTATTTGTGTTTATAACTAAGTACAAGATGATAAGTTTAAAATATAATATTTGAATATTTTAACGATCTAATAATCTTTTTAATAGATAGTCTTTTTTGCATTCAGACGGATTTTTTTATATTTCCAATTTATTATATCAGTTAAATTCCAAACGAGCTGAGGTATTCCCTTATTGCATTAAATGCCCAACTTAATACAAGGCCATTATATCTCCCTTTAATCAAATTCTTTTGCTGTGTACAGTTACAACCAGCTTTCCCCTACTTTTACCATTTAGGTGGTAATATATATGTTGGCCGGGGGTGTGCGAATGGCAGTAACAACAATGATGGCTATATAATGGGAATGCGAATTTTTATTGTGGCCACAATGGCTGGCCGGGATGGGCCAAGATGGGCCATGCCTCGCCGTCTGGTAATATTTGGAGCACTAAGGAGGCCCGCGATGAGGACTCTCTCTAAAAGCAATGATACTTTTATCCCCCCATGTCATTGCCACGTAAGTCCGCCACTCAGCGAGATGGCTGGTGGCTCAGTTCGCAGTCCTCAGCTCGCAGTCCTCAGCTCGCTGTCCTCTGAGCCGCATCCTCTTGGCCGCCGCTGATGTCTACTGATGGCTGCTGATGGGCGCTCACATTGTCGCCGTCTTTGGGTGTGGATTTTCGGGATATGCGGCGCTACATGTTATGAATTTTTTAGGGGCCTTGGTCCTCGGTGCGGGCAGACAATAATAAAAGCCTCTGGCACGTGCACAGTCGCAATACCCGTGCTCCGAGATTATGTCTACGTTTTGCTCAAATGATTTACACATCGTCTGGGTGCTCTGGCTCCTTTTTTGCCTTGCAGCCATCTCTTTGGATCAACGTGGTTGGTATTGGGATTGGGACTGGAACTGGGATTGTCATCCCATCCTGTCCGCAACGCGCTAACGGTATACCAATTACCAATTTGCCATTGCCCTTCGCGGAATTTTCGAATTTGCGAAGCATCAGCTCGTCCAGGTTGGGATCTCCTGTTTTTGCGGACCGGAAATTGCCCGACATTGAATGACGGCATTAGCTTGCCACTGGCTTATGGCAATCGCTCTTAAAGCCGCCCAGCGCTGATTTAAATATTCCTCACGAAACAGTTGGTTTATGTGGGCTTAAAGGTCGCATTCCAATGAGGTCACATAAGGTTACTTGAAAAGAATAAAGTTTCAAATGCGGCAGGAATAAACTTATTTCCTGTTTGCAATTACAATAAAGTAAGCAAAATAAGTCAGCATGAATAAAACATGAATAATCCAGCGAAGCTTCCACAAAAACTAATATAAAAAGAAGCTTAAAATGTGTTTAACTTTTTATTTAAATTGGATTCTTATTCAATGATATTCAATAAACTGGATGTTCTTGATTTAATTTTTATTTTATATAAACAAAATTTTGAAAATCAAGATTGGAAATAGATCGGATATTCTCTATACCTTTGGATTGCCTTGATCTTTGCTACTTACTTTAAATGTATAGCCTTTTATCTGAAATATTTATTTTACCAGAATTTTTGACGAAAGATCAAAATATCTTTATTTCAGTCAACCATTATCAACTTGTTTCGACTAAAAATTAACTAAAAATGTTACTAATTTTACGATCCTTACATAAATCAAATTTTGCATTGCCTTAAGGATTAGACTCAGCCACCATAATTTCCAACTACCTGATCAAAAAAACTTTTACCCAAGCATTAAGGTTCATGTGTTTTTCACAATTGCATAACTGGCAAACAGACGGAGAATCGCAGGTCCTTCGAA
Organism: Drosophila prostipennis; assembly: GCA_037075205.1. NCBI lineage: Eukaryota > Metazoa > Arthropoda > Insecta > Diptera > Drosophilidae > Drosophila > Drosophila prostipennis. Next base: position 225,291 of record JBAMCJ010000040.1, read on the forward strand.
GGAGGAAAACAAAACTCGCAAGCTCAGACAGACATTTGTTTCGCCCGGTCGCCTGTAGAGGGCGTTGCGCAACGGAAGTGCATCGCAGCTATATGATACATACCGACATTATGTAGTTTCTGCCGTGCAGTTGGCTTTTATGGCACTCGAAATGGGTGTCTGCGTGCGGCTCAAAGGTGAGTGTTGTTTCCAAGAAGGTTCTTGGGTTCTTGGGTTCTTGCTTTGCCGGTTGCGCATCGTTGTTGCCACTTTAGCCGTTGTAGTTGCAACTTTTGCTGGCTTGGCAGCCTTCGAGCCAGTCAGGCGTGGCAAATTGCAAACTAATTTATTAAAAACGGATATATGAGCAGAATTTATATATTGCGCTCGGGGTTCAGCTTCAGCTCATTGCGCTGCAATATTGCCGGAGTTCATAATTTCTCTGGGAGGTAAATAATGTGCTGTCAGCATGTCAACGGCTATGAATTCGAATCCCCCTCTTTGTTTATTGTGTGCGAGGGTTCTTGCTGCCACTGCTGATTTTAAACATTTTTGCTCATTATGTGCTTGGTCTCTGGCGAAAGCGAACTCAACTCGTCAGGCCGGTCATAGTTTGAATTTGAAATATGATCCGGTGTTGGAAATGTTTGCTCTTCAGCCATTTAGTTTCATTTCTCAACTGACTGCTGTCAACTGCAGATTTTGCCATTGCTTTTGCTGCATTGTCTCTGCTGACACCAAGATGAGAACTCTCTAGGCAAGCTAAAGGTAATCATATCTCTGCATTTTCCAGCATAAGCTGTCAATCAAAGAGAGATGCCAACCCCCTTCGTCTCACTTTTCACTGCTGAAAAGGCAACTAAGAAGCCATTCAGCTGAGGCAAAATAGATTGCAATCTGATATTCGAGTACACGTCAGTGAGCTTCAATTAGGGACATCTCGGATCGAAGCTCGGACACTGGCAAGCCGAGAACCCCTTGGTTAATTTGCGAGCCAGCCAGATGAGCTCGAACGCTCCAGGAATAATGTGGCATGAAAAATTCCGAAACGACCGAAAGTTGCAGCACTTAATTGCCAGCTCCCCCGAAGGGCCAAGTTGTGAAATATTGATACTCGTACTTATGCATAAAGGCCGGGCCATCCCGGCACTCCATTGCCACGTATTGAGCTCGATAAAACCAGCTCGTTTCGAGGGTCTCTCAGCTCATTTTAAGCGCACTTTAATGGCAATTATACGCCTGAGTAGCTGTTTGTGTTGGCAAACTTTTCAGGCGGGAGGGGGGATGGTCGGGGGAGTGAGTAAAAAGCGTCAACAGCACAGCAGACACTGCCGGCAAAGCAAACAAACACACATCATATACCCCATACACCATACTCGCAAAACACCAGACGATCCTGCAGGATGTTGTGACTCGACATAAATCCTTTGGCGTATAAAATACTTGCAAACATTTTGCTGCTGCACGCACCAGATTATTAAAGTTCTGTGTAAATAGTTTATGGTAATCATAAAAGATATACCGAGCGTTCTTGCTTTACGACCAAATGGGGCGTAAGAATAAGGTGGTGCGCGTCCATTAAACGGGCAAACATGAAATATCACTCATACGCCCCGTTGTCCGTACTGACTTTTAACTCTTTTGTATCTACAAAATTTGTGGGCGTAAAGTGCTTCTTCTACCGCTTCTAACTTGGCCATTTGTCAATTAAAATGATCAAGAAGGGCGCATCAAAAGCCAGCCCGCTGCACATCAAAAGTAACAACTTGCCACCTGAGTCGCAAATTTTTATGATGCACATCAATTTTGCCAAACAAAAATGACTGCGTTGGCATCCAGAACTTTTTCGAGAGCAGAGGGTTCCCGAAAAAGGGTTAAAACTTTGCTTTTTCCGCGCTAACTGATGGCCGCTGTCCGTCATTTTTCAACGGACTCCGTCTGGCACCCTCGCTTTTCTCACCATTTAACTGCTGCCGAGCGTTTTTGTAGCTGTTTACGCTCTTGGCTTCATTTTGGCCGCCCGGCAATTATCAAAGTTTGAGCCAAAAGTGCTGATTAATTTTTAATGTTTATCTTTGTCGCCGTGCTGCTCCTAACCTCCGTATTGCCAGGCTACCTGCTCGAAAGTGCAGAGTCATTTCCGAAATTATAAAGTCATTTTGTTGCCCTTTTTGGAGTAGGAATAATGGCGGAGAAGCCAGGCGCTGATTTAAGCACTTTCGCTTTTCGGTTCTGTCATCTCACTGTATCAAGTGGTCACTGAGATTGCTCAATAGTGCACTCAATTCTATGTTAGGAATTCGGAATCTGTTCAATTTTTAATAAAGGGATACAATGATAATCTTGGGATAAACTTTATTTTTTTATCTCATTTATTTAAACATCACAAAAATCCAATAATTTTTTATGAACGTTTTTATGTTAGTTACCAACTGAACTCAAGAGGATCTAGGTTTTGTAATTCTATTATAATAGAATTGTAAATGTAAATAAAAAATATTTTTGTCAATAATATAAACAATAATGCTACTTATCTAAGTAGGATTTTAAGGGTTTTTTTTCATCAAATATAATTAATAAGTTTTTTAATCAGTTTAAGATTTTACAATAAGGTCTGTTTTCACATCCACATGTTAAACACGGGGATTAACGCCTACTTTAAGTTTACCATGTTTACGAGAAAACGGCATTGAACAATTATTTCTTTTAATTTAAAATTTATTTTAATTTACTTAAATTGTAGGTAATACAAAAATTATAAAATAGATTTAATTCTTTAACGCCTTTTCTCCTAAATGGTTTAAAAGTGCAACTTTACTATTCAATAAAAATCAAATGTACATAAAAGCATACAAAAATGAGAAGGAAACCTTCAAAATGGAGGCTTCTAAGCAGCTTAATTAAATCAAAACCAAAGGTTTGATAGCAGGCGTTTGTCAAACAATCGTATCCAATTCCGTGATCCGGCGTGAAAGTAACCAGTGGCGTTGCTCAGTGTCAGTTTCAGTGGTAGGGTTGATGGGTTAAGGGGTTAAAGGGTTGCAGGGTTAAAGGGCACCAGGGCACAAAAGCACAGGCGGGAGTCTCATCAGCAGATTCGCGGTCAGCTATCTGACCGGAGCGCCATGTTCATTGCGTTTTGCGGCTTTTGTCATTGGCCTGCGAAGTGGAAATGTTGGATTTGCATTTGGATTTGGATTTGGATTCGGGCACCGCTTGCCGGGACCAATACCCCAATTCCGCCGGCTGTGGTGACCAGTGGTCAGATGAGCAAAATTCCTAACGAAGCGGTTAATGTGGGCAGTGCAATTATGAATTTATGCGCATTTATCCGGCGGCAAGCGCCATTTACTATTTACATTCGCATGCGAATAGATGTGCCAACGCAGACAAGCGTTGATTTGCACGCGTGCTTATTATATTTGATTTTTAGCCGGTTGCCGTCGCTTTGCGGTTTCCTTGTGCATAGGTACGTGGCATATAAATGCTAATAATGTGGCCGGCGGCGAATTAAATTGATAAATTTGATTACACAAAGAAAAAATGTTATAATCAAAACAAAAACTTAAAATCCTCTAGAAGTAATTGGATTTTTTTATTCTTTAAAAAATCACAAGCTTACAAAAATCAAGTTAATTGAAATAATACTAATGGTATTTTATTTTTGCAATTTTGATATATTTTCCTTTTTAATTGAAAGCTATTTTGTTTTTGGTGTAGCCCATCAAAAATCAATAATTTAATATGTGGAGTTAATTCTCCCCCTGACGCCTTCCTTTATTTTCTTCTGCCATTTAAAATATTACATTGCGTGTGGTGCAAACTTGTTCCTCATTTCGCCCTCAAAAATGGAGTCGAATGGCTCCCGCGTCAATTAGAGCTAATTTCATTAGCCGGCAATAACTTGCAGCACTTTCCACCAAAAACTACTGGCCCGACTTTTCGCGACCCTTGCGGAACTTTACTTTTTGGCTAATTTTGTTGCTGTTTCGTTAACGCCTCGCTGAAGTTGAACGTCGCGTTTATTTGTGCGTCATTGTTGCTGCTGTTGCTTCTGCTCTACGTCTTCTGCTCCTTCTGCTGCTGCTGTTAAAAGTTGTTGCTGCCGGAGTTACATTTGGCAATTAGCCGCTGCATTTTGCTGCACTTTCGCCACTTTTGCATTGCAGCAGTCAGTCCTGAGCCCCGCACCCACCCCCCTCGCCCATCGCACTTCAATACATATTTATTAGCCGCATTTGTTGGATCTTAGCTCAATTAAAAAGTTTTACTCGGCTACTTTTCTTCATTTGGGACCTGCCTTCTGCCTTCTGCTCTCTGACTCCGACTTTAACTTCGCCTCGAAATGTCTTGTTTTGTTTTGCTGGCAGAACTAGGAGCTAGAAACTGGTAGTTGGTATCTGGGAGCTGGAAGCTTTGGAGTTACTCTGCAGTTGCTGTCCGCTCTTCTTTTCCTTGCTCCACAAGCACTAATTGCAATTACTTTGCCCTGACTGTCCGGCGGTCAGCAGCTGAAAATCAAGGTCTAAACTTAAGATACCCTAACTCAAACTAAGAAAATAATAATACATCTTAAGGACCGTCTTCTTGTCCGTAAAGTTAAAGTACGCTTTAAACTGTGGATTCGTATACGCTTTCAAAGTCTTTTTTTAATGGTTATGACGATGTTAAAGAAGTTATATTTCATTTTGTCTTATATATTAGTATATTTCATGTATACTTTTTTCTGTAGAGCTAAGGATAGGCTTATTTCCGCTTTAATATTTTAAGGGCCGTTTTCTCGTCCACCTATTAAATTTAAAGGAAGCTTTAAACTCTGATTTCCCATACGATTTCAGCGTACTTTAAATTTAACATACGAGAAAACGGCCCTTAATGTATATATTAATATATCTATAGATAGTTCAAAATAAAGGATATAAAGGTCCTTGAAAACCCTCGACAGAGTATCAAAAAAAAACCAGAAGCACTTGAAAACCAGATGAAGAATTTATTATTTAAGACTTAACATTATATGCATACATAGTAGAGTTTAAAAGCGGGCTGCTCAGCCCAGCAGATGATTGCCGGTGGCACTCCAGCCGGGAGCCACGTAGTGGGGTCGCTGCTTGTGCACCACCGTGCGCACCACCGGCACTTTGACGGGATACGGATAGTAGACGGGCGAGACCACCGGCTTCTCCACTCGGTAGGGCACCCGTCGCTCCACCACAAAGGGAATGGGTCGCTCCACGGGCACCGGCTTCACCCGCTCGATGGGAATCTTCACCTCCTGCAGCTGGGGCACCGCCACCGTCTTGGCCACCGGTATCTTAATGGGCATGGGCTTCGGAATGGCGGCGATCACGGTGCGGGGCACCTGCATCTGGACGGTCTGCTTGTAGGGCACATGCTGCTTCTGGTAGTGGGTGACGGGCACGTTCTTGGTGATCTCGATGTGCTTGGAAAGAGGCAATCCGGCCACCGCTTTGCTGCTCTCTGGGGTATGGCGAACACTGGTGGTTATGGCCGGCAGATCGGCAACTTGGCCATCCTTGTGGGAGTACAACAGCTGCTGATCCTGGGCAACTCCCAATCGCTGTTGGTGTCTTTGATCTCGTAGAGGTTGCTGCTTTTGTTGCAAGTGATGCAGCTGCAAGTGCTGCTTCTGTTGCAAGTGCTGCTGATGTTGCCTGTTTGGCTGCTCCTGACTTTGATGGTGACTCGCTAAGGACTCCTCCTGCTGACGCTTCACTGGGTTAGCCAATGTTTGGAACTCTTTGAGCCGCGCATAGACACTGGCGTTATCCTCGTGCTCCTGTCTGTGCTCCTCCTGCTGCCTCTCCTCCTGCTGCTGCCGGTTCTCCCGATAATTGGAAATTTGTTCGAAATGGTAATGACTGGGAGGCGTCGCAGTGGCAAACTGCACCCGCGGCCGATATGCATAGCTGTCGTAGTGCTCCCTCTGACGAGGCTCCTCCTCATAGCCAGCGGAATTTGGCTCATAATTTGCCGTATTAATGACAAAATCGATATTGGCCGATGGGTCGCGACGCGGCGCCTCGTCCTCGTGGAATTGCGGGTGCGAATGCAGTTTGCTGTTGTAGTAGAAGGGCGCAAAGCCATTGGCCGTGGTGCCCAGGGATGGTATGGTGTGATGTGGATGTGGATGTGGACTATGCTGGTGGTGGTGGGTGGCCAAAAGCTTGTGAGCATAATTTCCATATGTTGCCAAGTCATCGGCCGTTGCAGTGTCAGTGGGGCCATAATAATTTCGCGTATATCCTGTTAATCCCGGCAGCGATTCCACACCCGGTTCCTGGTAATGGTGTTTGCCCTGTTCCAGCGGCAGGAGTGGGAAATCCGCCAGGGACAGGGGCAGTGGGGCATCTATGGCCTCCATTGTCATGGCCAACGAGAGCCACATTAATGCATAGATCATTAATGAACTGTTGGCATGTGGGCCATTGCTTTGGCCGGATTTTGGCGGCCCCATAACGGTGGGTGTGTGTGTCCTGTAGTTCTGGCCCCTGTGGTCCTGTGTCCTGTATCCTGTGTCCCTCTACCAATCCAAATCCTCGGGAGGAGTGCGTGTTTGGATGCAGCTGGTCCGCTTTGAAATGCAAATTTGTGACATCGCGTTGGTGTTTTTATAACGCCCACCCTTCGTCAAACGGATGGACATGGAGCGCACTACTTGTAATTGGATAGTCGTCGGCACTTCAAGTTCATTGGCTCTCGGCTCCGGATTGTGTAAGTGGAGGCCCTCACTTTCACTCGGCGGAGCTGTTGGACCCGATTGTCCCTTTCAGATGCAAGTGAGGTGAGTGAGGCGATCCGCTGGCCGCACAATCCGCAATCACAATCGCAAAATCCGCAGCCACCGCAATTGCAGTGCCGCAATGGACATCGACCTATGGAACAGTGGGTTTAGGAGCGAAAAAGGCTAATGAAATCAATTAAAACAGACTTTCTTAAGATAGATCATAATACTAAGATATTGTATAATTGATTCTCCTATTTTAGATTTTATTAATAGTTGATTTTTTATATTTATACATTAAAAGGAAGAAATTTTTAACATTTTTTAGCAAACTTTTTTAAATTAGATAGATTTTATTTATTGGTGTTAAGAAGTTTTATATTGATTGTTAATAAAAATTTTAATTTTACAAAATATATAATTGGTATAAAAAATGGATAACGATATTTGGAAGTTTAAAGTTAATTTATCATTTCATTCGACTTTATTTTCCTTTTTTCCAAGGACTTTAAAAATATTTTACCAATGATTTTTCCAAGAAAATAATCAAACCCTCACGCAATTTGATTGCATTTTAACCAGATTTTGCCCGTTTTGAATCACTGTGCGAAGGTGGGCTCCCAGCCGCATCCGATCTCACACTGTGGAGGCTTGCGGTCAATGTCGCGGCCATTTGGATGTTTGATTGCACAAATGGTGACGCCGGGTGACGTGCGTTTCATGTGCTTGCGGTGCGCTCTTTGCCAAGTGCAATCGCCGGCGATTCGTGGCCATATGAAACCCGGCTAAGATCTCGGGTTGCAGCACTTTCCGTTTTCAATTGGATGCAGTCGACGACATTTGGTATCGATGTTCTTGCATAATTTACCTGCCACGCCTCCCCGCCCTCACGCCTTTGCACCCTCTCCCTCTCTCGCACTCGAACTCAGATCGACAATACACTTTCAAGCAAAATTGATTCAATTTTAAAGAACCTTTGAGAAAATAGGATTTTCTGCGATTTTAGTTTGCACTGAACAAAAAAGTGTGATTCTGTTATTTATAAATTACTTTTTATGTTTTTCCTTACCAAATATTGAAAAATTTAACAAGAAACCGGCTTGTTGAATACTGACACGTCATATTACAATTTCCATTAATAAAAATTCTTTCAGTGCTGGCGTACTACTTGAAACCTGATATTAAAGTTCTGTTTTTGGAAAGCGACAACCATTTGTACTCAGTGTAGTTGCCTCAAGCGGGAAATCAAATATTTCCGCAGCAGCTAAGAGAAAGTCGGCGAAACATGGAGATAAAGTGAGTTCTTTGGGTTGCTAGCCGAGCATCTTTGGATCATTCATCATTCTGCTCTGCATTTAAGTTTGAAAAGTTCACCAGGTTGGCATCGCATCGCCACCTATATACCTTACCAGCCACGCCCCCTTTCACCGCCACCGCCCACCGCCCACAGCCCCAGTCACCGCACTTTCGGCACAAAGTATTTGCACAATTGCTGCTCGAGTTGCGCCCGAAATGACAGCGCAAAGTACACGTAAAGTGTATTTTCACATTGAATGAGGTTAAGCTTCGTTAAATTTTGCTCAGCTTCGCTGTATAGTAATACCGCCACCCCCTCGCGCCCCCGTTTTCTCCTCCCATGGAAACCACTTTTTTTTTTGAGTGTGCGTGTGTGAGAGTGGGTGGTTACTTGTTGGATGCAGTTTTTTTTCGCTTCTTTTTCATTACTTCAAATGCTTTCAAGCCCTGTGAAGCATATTTTAGCAAAGTTCCCATAGAAAAGAAGCCAGCCAGCTAGCTAGCCAGCTAGCCAGCCAGCTTAACGTGGCTCGAACGGAGGAGAAGGAGGGGTAGTTCCGGTCAAAATAAAAAATATAAAAATAAGAAAAAATAGGGGAAAAAATCCACGAAACGATGGCAAAGTTAAATGCTTGCATACACATACTTATTAAAGTTCAAAGTTTCCTTTGGCGCTCTCTGCATAAAATCCATCATAAAATTAACAGCCGGAGAGGAGCAGAGTCGAGCAGAGCAGCAGCTTTTGCTGTGACACTGAAACTTCATTAAGTCACGTTAAAACGTTAAAATGAGGAAACGGTCGTGGGAAAGGCAAAATCCACAAGTAAAAACAGAAGCCAGGAGCCAAGGCAGCTTGCAAATAGCCAAGAAATTCCAGCCATGGCATAGTTGGCCAACGTCGCCGGCTGGTCTTTGTTTGACCTGGAGGTGGGTGGTGGGTTGGGGGTCTGTTGGTGGTCTTTTAGGGGGTTCTAGGGGTTCTGGGAGGAGCTTTGCCCGGTCAGCGTTGCATGCGAATTTAATCAAGTCATGCAATAGAATTTACGGTTCCATTGCCTTTCGGCCGTCGATGCGATGGTCGTCGGTTGCTGGTTGCTCCACAGATTGGGACCCCCAAAACTTGGCCTTGGCTATAGTTGAGGGCCTAATGCCAACTGACGTTCCCTCCCCAACCCCTCCCCTGGCCACCCCTTCCATTCCTCAATGTCCTCTGGCTTTATTCCTGGAAATGTGCCGCCTGTTTGTGTTGGCTCTTGTGTTTTTTGTTCAATGCTTGTTTTAAACAATTTGCGGTCTTCGGGTCGCGGGGTGTGGGCCCAAAGTTTATAAGACATTTTTTGGCACAGCAAAAATTCTTATACGTGATTAAATTCTTGAAATTAGAATTTATAATTCGAATTTACCTATTACTTTTTAGGGGAAACGTTGGAATTTTGCATAAGAGTGTATGATTTTATGGGTGTTTGTTGTATCGAAACTTAGATTTCATGGGTTTTACGAAGCATCGAAACGTCATATTTGATTTATGAGTATTAAGGGTCATATTTTTCAAATCCTGAAATAGTTTTCAATAGAGTTGTAAAAATATTATCCAATATCTTTAACATTTTCTTCAGTGGTAGGCACTTTCCTTACTTATTTACTGGTTCAAGGAACTTTTTTGGAATTCCTTGGTAAAAGTAGCTGGCAACTGGCGGCATTTCATTGCCTCGACTCGACTTGACTCGACTCGCCGAAAGAGAGGGTCAGGCCGAGTTGTTGACTCAGGTGACCGAGGACACAGCCTCGCGTTTTGTGTAAACTTTTCGATTGACTTGAATGTCAACGCTGGCAGGTCCGCCTGCTTTTAAATAAATATCAACAGTCCTAATGTGCTGAAAAGTGACCGGCACAGGAAGCAGGCAGGGAAACGGAGAAAAAATGAAATTTTTCATTACCTTCCTTCGGGCCAAAGCCGCGTGTGAGGCCTAGAACCTCGTTGCCAGATTCCTGGCCTGGCCTGCTGGAAATTTGCAAACCGCAATCAAAATTCCACGCCGCGGCTCTTAATTGGTCTTTCTTCAGAGTTCGGAGTTCCTTGCCATATTCCTCCTTTTTTCTTCGCCTGTCTTGGCCACCGCCTCCTATTTCATTTCATTTGATTTTCTTTCCTTTACGGCTTTGTTTTCGCCTACGCTCCACACAAATGCAAATTTCAATTACGCGTATTGCGGGGCCAAATTGAAATGCCTCGGAAAATATTTTCCTGCCCTCGGTCATAAGAAATGCAGCGCGGGTTTCACTTCAGTTCAGTTTGGTTAAATAAATTCCCCCTTTTTACCCCCGATCAACAATCGCGTGCATTTCATTTGCATTCGGAATGCGAGCAGCGAGTTCGGTCCTACTTGAAATTTATTTGCTAATTTCGTAACATGTGTCCTGTTTGGGCTAAGTTGAAAACTTTTCACTCGCAATTTGAATGGAAAAGTTGGGGTTGGCGGGGCGGAATCCAATTCGCCTCTGCGGCTAATGAAATTTTCATTTCCTCGACTGGCCGAAAAGTTTTCCATCCATCTCCTACTTGCGGCTTTTGCGGCTCCGTTCGGCGGGCATCTAGGAATTATTTCATTTAGTTGCCATTGAAATATTTAATATTAATTAATGCGCCTTAATTGCTGCTGGCTGCCGGGGAGCCGTGGGTCCTTCAACTCATTAAAAACACATCAGCTCGACCTCACACATCTCGGTCACGCTCTTGTGGCCGACGCTCATCATATTAGGAGTATTAATCTTAATAATTGCTGCATATTGCCATAAAGAATTCCGCAAACAATGCTGGCAAAGTTGGCGAAACAAAAGCCACAAGCCGGAATGTCCTTTCACATTTAATTCCAAGTTTTCTGCCATCTATTTGTCTTTCCTTTATGACGCCGGCCTGACTTTGTGTCTTTAACGTTTGCCGAATTATTAATGAATTTCGCCCTTGAATGGGATTTTCCTTGAGGTCACGGCTCGTGCACAAATAGAATTCGACATCAAAGGAAAGTTGCGAGCTTAATCGATGGAAGGTACACATGGATATGCACAGAAACAATTTGGAGTATCTGTAATTCTGTTCTAAAATTTTTTTATAAAATGGCAGATTTTATGGATCCATGCGGGATTAATAATAATAATAAAAAGTAGTTATATGGTTGAAGCTATTAGCGAGCTATTTAATATATTTTATTTTTAGCCGACCTACACAGAAAAAAATTCGATATGAAATAGGATCAATTCTACCTTATTTCATATCAATAATTAGCAGATATGATTTATGTCCAATTTATGATTCAAACATATCAACTTGATATTTTATGATAAAATTTGTATCATATCATATGAAATACCAAATTTAGTACCTATTTATTGAACAAATAATGTAAAATAAGGTAAACATAATCTTTATTCATATAATTTTAAAAAATAAGGTAAACATAATATTTGTTCATTTCAAAATGATATGAATAAGTTGATCTTTAAGAAATATAAAATTGACCAGCACATATCAATCTGATCTATTGTCAATTTGTTTTCTGGGTAATAGGTATCAGAATTTAGAGCTCGATTCAGTTTTATGAATTCTGAAATAGTTTTGCATTTGCCAATAATGTTACGTCACATTTTATCCTCTTTCTCCGCCATTTGAAGTGATGCAAATCCATTCCGATTATCGGCAACTGAGGACAGTCCTAACGAAAACAGACATTTATGGAACGACCCGACTGGACGTGTAATATGTAGTAACTGATACCAGAAGGGCTTTTAGCCAGCCTGAAGCCTGAAGCTTGGCCTTCAAATGCAAGAGACTTTGATGGACTGCATTTGATTAAATTAGTGTGCATTTGAGTTGGAAACGCTTCGGCCTTAATGGCTGCCACATCACTCAGGCGGAATTTACTTGTGCTGCCCCTGCCTCCGAGAATTTAACCAAAAATATGTGTGTGTGTGGACCGCGCAATGTAATCGTAGTTAAATTGAAAAAGTTTAGACCATTTGTTTTATTTTTATAGTTTGTATATCGCACACAAATGCACACATGGCCCACACGGCCCACATGCCACACTGAGTGGCCGCAGTTCGTTTCGTGCTCACTGCGAGAATTTAGTATTTTATTGAGTTGTTTTGATGGTTATTTAATGAAGTGCAATTTCAGTTTTCGCACACTCAACACCACGATTTATTCAGGAACGGTGTGTGCATGTGGGATGTGTTGTGTGTGCCGGCAGTGAGTGGATGTTGATGAGGATGTCCAAATGGAAAACCGGATGGATGGCGGAAAAATACATGCGGCTGAGTGATTGCCGTATAAAATTAGGCATGTTTTTCAAAATGCATTCTCGCTTTTGCTTTTGTTTTGTGTGAGGAGAGGGTAGTTTCGACTGCCCCTCTGCATTCAATTTGGCACGTTTCAATATAATATTGAGCGCAATTTCTGCGGTGGCCAATAAATCAGTTGCAAAAGCGAACAACTCAATCACAAACCGCATGCGAGCATGTTCCTCTGCACAGTGGGTCGAATGAGTGAATTATGCACTGGCATATTCAATTTTCCGGATGCTACATCCCTTTCTCCATTACCCCAGCTAAGTACAGCTGCCATCTTGCGGTCAACTGGGCTAAGTACACCATTATCGGGTCATAACTCCTGGCCATAACTCTTGGGACCCTGTGGACCACCGTTCGGACATATTTGCAGTTAATTTGCATGCCTCCGGTTTGTTGTGGTCAGCCTTTGAAGGACAATTAAACGCTAATGTGATTGGCACTCGCTTCGAGTCGAGTAACGCACACATATAGACGGGTAGTATCGACATTGCGTATACGCCGCGTGTGTTGCTTTCAATGCAAGTTTCCTGCCGCATTTCCCACTTCGCATTTCGCACTGCAATTAAGATTAAGATATTTACCCTTTTTGGCGGGGCAATTAGGTTTTCAGCAACTTTCCTTTCAATTAGTTTTATTGTAGCCGCTTCACGTGAAATGCCTTTAAAAGCGCATTAACTACTGCGCGAGTCCTTTAATTAGCTTGGCAGGAAGTTGCGACTCGGCTGAAAGCATTTTTGTTTCAGGCCACCGCGTACGCCGCGTCTAATTATGAGCAATTAGCAACTTGAGAAAGCTGCCAGCGAAAAGGAAACATTTATGCACCTTTACCCGGTGCCGCTGCAAACTACGAGGGTTTTTGGTGAGAAGCTTCCACAAAGGGGCGATAAGATGGCCAGCGACAGAGATCTGGAATTTAATTAAGTAAACATAATTAATTGGAAGATGTCTATATGTCCGTATGGCCGAGAGTCCAAAAGTCCGACCTCCGGATGATTTAATGAAGTCATTAACATAATCTGAGTTTTACATGTCGATGACAAGGACAGAGGGAAAAGGCGAGCGAACGAGAGGGTAGTACACATAAATATTCATTGTGTTGGTCTCGAGCAACATGTAAGCAAAGGCAAAGTGCCATAAGCGGAAATCAATTTCTCAGAAACGAAAGTCATCTGGCTTTGGTCCTTGGATGAAACCGGGACCAGAAACCAAGCCACGACTCAAGGACACTGCAGCGAAAAACTAAGGAAAGTTTGTGAATAACAACTTGGGAATTATAAATACAGAATAATCCCAGTGAGTACCTTTTATCTGCCATCTTTCTCATTTATGTAATTTTTATTTTATATATATATTTAGAATTTAAAATTCATTTCGAATTACTTAAGTTCTTTAGAATTTTTTCCCAGTGATTTGCGCATTGAGAAAATGAAGCAGAAGTTATTGGCCAGCAAAAGACGATGTTGTCTTGGCCCCACAATGTTAGCCCAGAGTCCGGCCACGCCCCCTCCCCCTCTCCCCCTCACCATCCACCGCCCGCTGCGTGGGGGAATTGTCCTTATTGAATTTCAATGACACATAGCTGGGATGCCATGTCCTGTCCGTATGCCCCTGTATGTGTAGTTCTGTGGCGATGACAAAAGCCAGGATGAACCGAACACGACTGCCGCTGGAATCCTGGAGCAGACACAACAACTTGTTGACCGGATGTGTGGCGGCAATAAGTACATAAATGGGATTATTTGTGTGAGCCGAGCCCAGGAAAGTCGTAGTTATATCGTTATCTAATGATATTTGCCAGCTACTGCGGGAAAATCTAGGCGAAATCTCCGCCCGTCCGCTGCAGCCGACTGTTCTTGATATATTGAAAGTCGTACTCATTCGCTGACAAGGGATCTAAAAAAGTAGAAATCTGAAAGAAAAATACCAAGAGCCCGAAGTAACTCTGCGCATTTTATTTATTTATATTGAAATTAAGTTGCGCTTGGCTGTGGAAATTGTTGCGGTTGCCCTGCCTTGCAAACGGTCATTCATGTTAACCCTTGTAGCCAGTTGGCTTTGCTTTGTTTTTTTTTTCGCGGCCTTCTTTCTCTTAACTGCTTTTATATTTTTGGCTCTGCTTTCATGGACCAGCAACCACCATTCAGCCCGGATTTGTTTGGATGCGGGAAATTTGAATGTGAGAAATGGAAATGGCCGCCTGCCTTGCCACGCTTTTCCTTCAACTCCATTTCCAGCATTTTCCTTTAATTTATGGCCTCCACTGCATTCGCTCGTGTAAATTGCTTTGTGGTCTCGCCGTTTGCAATTCATTGAGAGTTGATGATTTCAGCTTCTCACCCGGCTATCTGGTTGAAATTTAAAAATTTAATGAGCTGCTGAGGTGGGCCGGTTTGGGTTTAAAATTAGAGTGGACCTTGTGACTGGGTTGTAGTTTTGGGAAATTAATAAATAATCTTTTGGTTTCCAATCTAAATAATCTAATATTATTTATAAAATGTAAACCCCAAAAGTATTTATGATCAATCCTTTAAATATATCTACTATAAGTTCTTGAATTTTATTTTAAATGCTTGAATTATTTATTTTTATAACTTTCACTTTAGTTTGAATTTTGGCAGAAATACCCACAATTATGGATTTATACTTTTGGCCCATTGAGGTCCATCCCCATCCATCCCCTACCCCATCGTACATGTGCTTATATACTGTACATATATGCATAGCAGCCTTGGGCATGCCAGGTGTACGGGTGTGCTGGTGTGCGGGCTAATCTCGCCAGCGTTCCAGTTTCCTGGGCTAATGGTGGCACTGACCCATTTTGACCAAACATTTGGGACCTGTCTGTCGGCCCCTTGAGGTGCGTGTCTGTGTTTGCCTTGGCCCGTTGTATAAGGCCGCTTGGTTATTTGTAGGTTGCCCCCGCCCGACTGCGACTCCGTTCGCTCTATGCATGCATAATAAAAGTTTTACGACAGCAGCTAGGAATTGTCGCACTCCAGTTAATTTCGTGAGTCTGCCAGGACGTTGCCATAGCAATCATCGCCGCACCATATCCTGCTGCCATTGTCCTGGGCGTTTAACTTATTAAAAGGCCTTCTATGCCAGCGATTATGTGGCAATCGAAAACATTTGCATTAAACGCTCGCTAATTGGTGTGCTTTTGTCATGGAAATGTGCACTAAAGACCAACTGCCTTGCATGTGCTCCCTCCACACACAGGATATTCGCATAAAGTGCAATCAGTGAAAAAAGAAATAGGATGGCAGGGGAAAAAGGCATTGCATACAAATGGGCGCTGCTTTCTCTGCCGCTTTCCCGGCTTTCCCGGCTTTTCCCGCTTTTCCCGCTCACTGGCTGGCTGGCATGAAAGCAATTTCTATAAAAATGCGTTTAACAGCACACAAAGCAACACATTTGCCGCATTTATTGCGATTTCCCGTTAACTCGCGCACACTTCTCACACACACAAACAGAATAGTACAAAACACAGGGCGGCAGGAACAGAAAAAGGAGCAGGAACAGAAGCAGCAGCACAATGAGCTCTGCCAACGATCGTCTGGCAGGATATCGCTTAAAATCTCGCTTTTGCGTTCGAGTCCTGCCCGTCGGAGGCTGTTGCTGTGATAAATGGATCGGAAAATGCGCGTAGTTAGCAGCAGCAACGGCAGGAGTCCTTGTTCGCCGCCCTCCTTATGTTGTGCCTTTGTGCGGCAAGGACCTTCGCGCAACGAGCTCATTACAATGCCCTGCCATCTGGAGTCGCCCCAAAGAGCCGTGCATCTTGAGACACCTGACCATAAAGCCACGGCACCAGAACGAGAGTGCGGCTGATTGGCCTGGTGTCCTGGGGCCGGAGGACTCGTAGTTATGTTCACCAGGCTCCGGGCTCCAGGGTTACCGTGCACTGGAGGAAACCTATAGCGAAGTGAGATACAGAGACCTTTAATAATCCTTACTGAGATAGCTTAATTTATATTTTACTTACTCTAACAAATACAATAATCTAAAACTAAAGAAGCAGAATTAGATTTTTAAACTCATAAATCGAAAAAATATCTAAAAATCCCCACATAAACCGTTTTCTCGTCATTTGTTAAGTTTAATGTACGGTTTAGACCTTAATATCGTATGAGAAGTTAGAATTTAACAATTTCTTTAAATTTAACAGCCAGTCGAGAAAACCAAAGTTCAGCCAACATCTTAAAAATATGGAGAAATTAATTTTTAAATCAAATTTAGGGAAAAATCTCTCCTGATATCCAACCGATTTTCTCTCTGTGCACTCGTGTGTCGCCTCATTTGGCACTCCGTTCGAGCGGTAAACGATTACACCTCAGCAGCTAGTGGCTGCGGATTATACGTGTCAAGGATAATTCATATAAACCCATAGGTACTACGAGTATATGGAATCTGCTCTCTCGAGCTTCGAGTACCACGATATGGAGCGTGCTAAGTGACTTCAAAATTGACTGGCTGCCGTGGGAATCAGCCAAAATAGTTCCTTTGGCAACTGGCACTTCATCATTTCAAAGTTTTAGCCATAGTTGGCAAAACAAAATGCAGATACTTTTCTTTGAGCAGTTTTTCGGTTGTTTTCACAACCATTTGTTTGCCCAGCATCGGTTTACGGTTTATTTTCCATTCCGTTTATTTTCCTACCTGCCGCATTGATTCCATCAACTTATCCGTGTGCATACTGAGTATATGGATGCTCTGTGAATTTTCACAACTCATTTCATCAATTTGCGCCAGGCCCAGCGCAGCCAAAGTGAAGTCAAATTTGACAAATAGCTGAAGCACCTTCGCCCACAAGTTTTCCCATATTCCCATGCGCAGGATCCGCACATGGTTATAGTTTTCTCTATTTTTTCTAGTCAAATTCCAGCGTCAGGTACTCGAATATGGCAGCCTGCCAGCACATGCACTTCAAGTTTCCAGCTCCACGCTGTTTGATAAACGATTCAAAATTAACTTTGCCTTGCAATGAGCTTCCGCTCCCCCCAGGACCTCCCCGGCCAGGATCTGGCCGAAAAGTTTCCTTGGCTGCGTTGTGGCTTGGCTTAATCAATTGAATGTGTCAGCAGCACATGAGCTGGGCCCTGGTTGAAAGTGCAGCCCCGTTTGGATCTGGAGTGCCAAATTGATGGAGCGCATCCTTGTCTGCCAGTAAATCCGGTAAGGAAAAATCTTCATAATTTTTTTATAGACCGATAAAGTTTGCCTCCGTTTGAGCAGATCATCTTGCGGATATACAAATATATTCAATCAGATTAGATGAGACAAATCAACCATCTCCCAATGTTACCTGCGGTCCATATGGCCCACATACTCACTCGCTGGCAACTGAAAAATTTGACTGTCGAAAAACTTTGCTAGATTAACTTTTAGCAACTTGGCTCGGTGGCTGCTGTCGGCTTAATGAAATTTTCTTTCATATTTTCTTTTGCTCGAGCAACTTTTCCGAATACTGGCCATTTTTTTGGAGTGCGCGCGGTTTGGTCTACTTCCTTTTTTGGAATGGGAGGCTGCTCACATTAATTTATTTTGTTATTGACATTTTTATACTCACTTACTAGTTGTGGCGCGGCTTTTGGCAATTGGCAGCTGCATTGTCGTTTCTTAAGGAAATGCCAAAAGTTTTCGCACCCATAAATTGTCTCAAAGTTCTTGGTCACACTTTAGCATTCAACCAAGGCCATTTCAGTGGCTACACTCAAACAAATAAACAAGTTAAAAGATATGCACTGACATCAGTGGCGGATCTAGGATTTTGTTGTGGGTGGTGATATCAGAACAATTTTTTTGTTGCATACTTTTCGAAAACCAAAATTTTTTTAATTTTTCACTCGAGTGGGGGTGATATATCACCCATATCACCCCCCGTGGATCCGCGCATGACTGACATAACTAAATCATTTACAAGATAAGAAGTAAATTGAAGTATTTAATTTAAAACAAATGAGGATTAATGATTTATTTGTGTAAGTGGACGTAAGTAGGATTCCTTTTAATTAAAAAAATTGTTTTTTTCCATTTTACTGATTTGTAGGCAATTTTTAAAAAAGATTTGTTCTTAAATTTATTTTTTACTTTATTTTTCCGAGTGCATAGTCCTGGATAGCTCCTCGATTCGCTTTCGCCTGTTTTGATTATGTTTAGTTTAATGTTGTTGGCTGGCAAGTGACCCCGGCACAAGTCACTTAGATGGTCAGGAGGGCCGAAAGCTGGCAGATGTTGTTGGCCGGCTATTCTTTTTATTGTTTGCTCAAAATTGTCATCAATAATAATAAAAGTACGACGGCAGAGCAGGGCCAACAATGGGCATCGGGATCTGGCATCGGATCCTGCGGGCCACTTGTGATATATAATAAATGTTGCCATGTCTTCTACTTCCATACTTATATTTCTATTTCTACTTCTATAGCTACAGCTAGTAGCCACTCCCCCTCGTGTGCGTATTAATGTGTGTTGTTCATGGAATACACTTTTGTATTCATTCGACCGCAACTAAAAATGTTGCCCATAAACTTTTCCGTTGCTGTTTTATTTTTCTTATTTATGTCCAAGTTTTCCTTTCTCCGTTGTGTGATTCGAGTCCTGTGTGCTGTGCTCTTCAGGGGCAGGGATACGGACAGGAATACGGACAGGGACACGGACAGGGACTCACTTGCTCACTTGCCGCATTGTGGCTGCGTCAGGATTAACACTGTCCAGGCACCCAGGCTTCCAGACTTGCAGACTTCTATCAATGGCACCCACAACTCTCAGCGAATTTCGCTTTATATGGTTTTTTATTAGCGTTGAATTAAATTGAGCGACGCATCGAGTGGCTCGAATGTCCCTGCCTGGTGGCCACCGGCCGGGCTTTTGATGGAAATTGCTAATGAAATAAGTTTTTAGTTGTGAGATTTTATTTCGTTTGCCTGGCTTTCTTTGCCTTATTTATTTGACTCCACGGCCCAGTCAGTGAGGTGTGACGGAGGGACGTGCCCTGACGATGACGAAGCTCTTGAATGCCATCCATATCCGGCTCGAAACTTGCTCCATTAATTACTGTCACCGAGTCCCGGCTCAAATGCCGCATCTTCCTGCCAGCTCTTGAAACCCCATTTGGTAAATCAGTGGACATGGCTAATTGAATGAGAGCGCTAAGCGCTGTGCAGTGCGCTTTCCAGGACTGAGCGGGAATCAAATGCTGACCACACCGCCTCGTGACACAGTCGGTAATCTGAAAGGGGGGATATTGTTTACCCCACACCCATATCCATCCCACCACTTCGAGCCACTGCCAACTGACCAATGATCTGTTAAGTTGCTAAAGTCCGCCGTGAAAAAGCGAGGCATCAACAGCATGACCACAAACGCCCTGCACTGAGCAAAATCTTTCTTTCATTGAATACTAACTGAGAAGTATTGAAATGTATAATATTTAAGTTACATTTATTGTTTACATATTTACCTTATATTTTTTTATAAATATATTTTAAAACAATTTAATGAATGTTTTCTGTGCAAAAATGGCTTTGCCATTTATCAATGGCAATTACAAACCATCATCTGGACTTAATGTGATCTAAGCTCCAATTAAGCTTTATATTTTAAATTAATAATTATATTATCGAATTTAGCTTGTGATTTTCCCCGTGTGCCGAGTTTGCCTGCGTCTGCAACTGCAGTTTCTCTGATAGATTATGGGCACTTGAGTGGGCGGCATGGCTCCTCCACCCATCGAAGGCGGTTCGCTGCAAGGTGAGGCATGTTCAATTACTTTGAACAACTTCGAACAGCGGCAAGGCCATGTCTGTGGCAAATGCAAAGTGCTCGAGAACTATGCCATGCCATCGCCGGGGGCAATCCACGCCCCATCTCAAGTTTGTTGGCCGACATCGATGATTATAAGAAAAGTTCTTGGTCCGGGGTAAGAGATAATGCGAAGGCTACACGGAACAAAAACTATAATTTTAATAAGCTTAATATATGCTTTAACTTTGTGCTCTACCCCGAACTAATTAGTAGCAAGAATATCAAAAGCTCCGAGATACTTTATTCTGAGATATTTATTAAAAATACATAAAGAAAATAACATTTCGGGCGACATTATAGCTTTTTTCATATTATATTTGGTTTATAGGAGTCTTTTCATTCAAGGCCCTCGGGTTTGCCTTGCGTTTCATTGAGAATTTATTGTCCGCCTGCTCTTTTAATGAATTTTATTTCCCTCTTTATAAAATTAGTCAGTCTGCTTAGCCTTGACCAGAATGAAATACGCCACTGCATTTGAATGTCGGAGCTTTCCCACAAACGAGTTTTCCATTTCCTCGTTGCGGTTAACTGCACTTCTTAGAAATTTCAGTCGCAGTTGTTATGTGCGATTCAAATTGATTTCGAGAGCCTTGAGAGTTGACGAGTTTTAGTTTATTCCAATTGCGTTCTCTCCTAAGAAAACTTTTGAGGGGCAGACTTTAAGAAGCAAATGCTTTGGCCCGCGCGAGCGATAAAGACGGGGAAAAAAGAGCTCAGAAATTCCATTAACGTCAGTGGAAAAAAGTCGGGAAGAGAGGGTCGGCCGGATAATGGGTCAGGCCATGGGCCAAGTTGGATAGACTACATAGAGGGGGGCCATAGAATGAGAACAGCCAGAGATAGTGGAAAAAATCCGTATTTAAATTTCTTTTACAATAATATTTACCTACAATTCCCGCTTCGACACCTAACTTCCGCACGAACGCTACGATGCTCCGGTTGCCCTCTATTCATCCTCCTGCCGGCTGTCCAAGTCCAATAGATTGGAGGGGGCGGGGGTGGAAACCCTGGGGGTGAGCCACTTCCGTGTGAACTAATTCCCTTGCACTTCTGCTTCCGCTTTTTTCTCCGCTTATAATACAGTTGACGTCACAATAATAGCATTTAAAATGTGTTTCTTCTTGTGGAATATATATTTACATATATTTGAGAAGTACCTTTAAATATCACTTTTATTGGGATTAAATAAAGCCTACCTTGATTATTCGTTTCAATTTCCCATTTGATGCTTGCTGTCAGAAAGGAATTAAAAATGTAAAAGAATTAAAATTAATTGTTGAAAAAAATAAAAATAAAATTAAATATATTTGACTGCATCTTTGATTTTAACCACAATTGTAGATAGATGTGTACAGTATAAAACTCTGTCTTAATTCCCCCACCCCTTGTACTCGCTTTTCCCCCAGCACCACGCCTCCTTTCGCCCACTTTTTATTGTTATTGTTTGTAATTGAAATGGTGCAAACGTACAAGCGATAAAATGTAAAACCAAACGCAAGTCTCGACTTCGGATTTTCTCTGGGGAGGCGGAGATGGTTTGTACGGGGTTGGGGGCTGGGGGCGTGGCCCAGTCAGTCATCGCCATCCATCGATTGCTCCATTTAACAAATTTCGATTTCCGCATCAGATTTTCGCCCCATAGCGACTTCCTGTGCGAAGTTCTCCTTCGGTTTTTATCGCTCCTCCTATTTTCACCCCCGGTGGCCAAAGACCAACTTGCGGCTTTATTGACGCAGCGAATATATTTTGCTGCCACTGTTTTCGTTCCATCGCTGCATTTTTTAATTATTGAAATTCCTGTAATTTGAATACCTTGAGGCATTCATGGCGTGTGGAAAGCCATCGATATTCGAGTGGCTTTAGCGATTGGATAACTTTATTAGCGCGTAAATTGAAATTAAGATTTCCCGATGATCAGGGATTAGCTATTAGCTGGTTCTTTGGGCTTATTTCTTCTAGACAATTTTAAACTGCTCGATGGTTGCTTATTTTTAAATAAAGCAAATGTTTAGCCTAGATTTAAACGAAGGGTGTCTAAATTATAGTCAGAGAACATGACTAAGAACTTTTCTAAAATGTCACTCTATGTCATTTCGTGCGTTTCTTGTACTCTTCCAAAAGGTTTATGCTGTAACCTTTAAAATAAAAATAACAAAATTAAGTGTTTATACAGAAATTGGAATATTTATTTCGAAATTTGAGAAATTATTATTTTTATATTGTTTAAGGACTATTTGACTTTTAATTTATCTGGGTTGAATGTTCTTAAATGGGACGACACACTTCTTGAGCAAGTTTTGCAAAAATAAAATATTTTTATTTATTAAAAAATATAAGAAAAATTTTTTTTAACGGTATTTTAAACTCGGTCTCCGAAACTGCCTGATTTAGAGCACTTTCCAAACGAGATTGTGCTGAAGAGCTGGCACCACTCGTCTCACCCTCTGGAGGATGGAGGACCTTGCTTATGCGCACATAATTACAGACAGTTGGCACCAAAAAGAAGCCACAATCCTGACAAAAACACGGATAAATAGTTGCTGTGCTGTGCCAGTGGTGTTGGGGCATTGCGATGGGGATGGGGATGGGGACGGTCCAACTCGACTCACTGCAATCATTATTATGCAAGCAGCACTGGGGACCGAGAGGGAAGACAATTGCAGAACTACTAGATATACATGTGACCACGGCCCCTCTGGCCGGAAAGTGCATTCTGCTCTGAAACTCACGCAGCTCCACAATTATACGCCCAGGGTGGGCAGTGCCAATCCTCAGACACGAATGCACGCAATCACCAGCTCATCCTGCCGGCCATGTGTGTGTGTGTGTGTGTGTGTGTGTGCTGTGTGAGGGGAGCGGGGCCAAAGGAGCTGCAGGACCTTCCGGGGCGGCAGCGTTCTAGCCATTTTTAAATCTTGGCCAGCAGGCTTGTTTGCCGAGCTGCGAGAAGAAAGGGCAAAAGTTCAGTCTCGAGTGCAAACAGCGAGTCACGCATGTGGGTATCTTCACTTGAACTCGAGTTGGTGGTGGATTCCGAGGATTCCCGGAGATTGCCGGGACTTCGAGGGCGGGTGACGTTTTAATTTGTCCTATGAAAATATTTGCACACGACTTGCAGCTACAGATGTAATTGAATTAAAATCTCGTCCGCCGAAAGTCGTGTGTGTCCCGGGGCAATGGATTTGTTTTGAAGCCCATGATTGCCGCAGCATCGCCAGGGTTTTCCAGCCGGGGAGCCGCTCCCGCTTTTCCACCGCCCGCCGGCTAAACAGTTTCAATTTCAGTTGCGTTCGCCGCGGGGCGAAAAGTGAAAGTTTGGCCAGCCTCGGCGAGAGCGTGTGGGATTAAAACGAATTTTCGGCTAAACGGAAATCAACAGCAGCTACAAAAGCGCCCTGCGGCCCTCCAGAACATTTGCAATTTCATCTAGAACACTCGACCCTCGAAAATTCAAAATTCAACCAATTCCCGCCCACTCATCACTCAAAATGCGTATCCAGCGAAAGATAAACTCTTCAAGTGGCTAATACGCTTTCGCCACCCACTCCCAATAGTTGGAGATCTTAATTATTTGATTAAATGTTGAGCCCTCGTTGTTTGCGCTGGCGTTTGCGTCGCCTGCATATAAAATTAAATTATTAAAATGTATTCAATGCCGAAAAGCCAACTTAATTCAATTTCGAAAATATGCCGTCCACCTGATAACAGGAAAAAGCAACAACAAAAATTGCGGAAGCGAGCTGAATTTTACTAGAGGAAGTTCGGGTACCCTTGAAGATTTTCCAAATAATAATACCTTTTCCACAAAGTCAGCAATTGTAATATTATTCAAGTTTAAGCTTTGATCAAAGATAAGTATTTCAGTTTTGTTCCTATAAATATATTAATAATAAATAAAGCAATGGTCAGGTTATAAAGAAATTTTAAATGATAATTTACTTTTAAAAAATAAACCAGTTAATACTTATTAAAAAATAGAAAACAATTCTTCTAGCAGTTTTTTTTGAAGATTTTCCATATATTATATTTTATATATTTTTGCATATGTTAAACATTTTTTTCCAAAGGTATATTACAAAATTTTTTAGAGTAACCGTAATACCCTTTGTGAGGGCACAAAAAAGAAGTGTCTGCGATTTGCATAAAATTGATAAACAATAGCTGACAACGGCGTCTCGTTTCATTGTTTCGATGAGTCCCGCCAGACTGATAATACGCCGGCGATTTGCAAAGGATTACCTCATTGAAGTCGGAGCGTCGAGAGCAAATTGAATGGACTCCCTGGCTCTGGGTGTTTGTTTGCCTATGAGTTTGGGCCGGACGGCCGGATAACATGGATGTGGCTGAGGAGAACTCAATGCCAAAGGTACTGGTAATGCGAGTGCCTCATCAGAAATGTACGGGCAACTTTAATGCTGGCCTGGTGGTTGATTTCTGAAAACTTAATTGCAAAAGGTCGAGCAACTCGCATTACCTATTCCCTTGCAGACAATCCAGGGGCCAACCCAACTCCCCGAGTGCTGTGCTTTGCCTTGAAATGGCATAGCTTCGGCTCGGACTTGGGCTTAAATCGGATTTAGCACTTTGTTGGCTAACCAGAATTCGTAATGCACCGGAGTCGTCGTCCCACACATTACCTTGAATAATTCCATACGTAGTTTAGTTTGGTGCAGGGCAGTCGCCATAAATATGCAATAACGTGACGCAAATGAATCCACGCCAAGGTAAATTCATGACTGTACTTTTGCACCGGTTGCCACATAATGTGTTTATACGCATATCTTAGTTGGCAATAAATAAATCACAAGGTCTGGGAATATGTTCAAAAAGTGAGTGATTCTTTGTGAAACGTATGGAAATTTTCTTAATGGTCCCAAAATGATATCTCATCTTTATAACGTTAGGAACTAAGACATTTTTCCATTTTGATAAGATATGGTAATGCTTTATTTTTTAAATTTATTTATAACTCTACATTTAAAAGGTATAAAAACCATATAAAAATACTCATACTATTTTTGCCAAACTTTTAGGAAAATATATTTACGTTAATGGTTACTAAGCAAAATATAGTCAAAATCGTAGTTTTCTGTTCAATTTTATATTACCTTGATTATCTTGTTCTATCCTATAGCTTTTCGCAATATGTTGATAAATTTCTGTATAATATTTGTATTTTCTCAAATTATTTTGTAATTCGTAAATCTTCTTCGCATAAACTAAGTAAACGACTGTTCGTTCTCGCAAAGTTGTGCAGATTTATTGGCAGTCTTAAAAAAAGCACAGATACCATTGCAGCAGCCCGTAAAATACTCGTGCTCAGTTATGAACCGAAAGTAAAGCGAAAACTATACGAAAACCGGAGCAATGTGGTTCCTGGCGGAGGTAGGTAGCCGTAGCCCCCAAAACCCCAGATCCAAGACCGCAGCCCAGTAACTAGAACTTGAACGCCAAACCAGGACGCAGAGGTAAACGCTGGGGAAGGAGCAGCGCTCCTCGTTCACTTTGCCATCAATCCGAAATGGTGACAATTGGCAGACAAGGCAAGCGGAATCGGAATGAACATGTGGCAGGGACTGACAACAGAAATGGATGGAAAAATAGCAGTATATTCAAATGATTTGCAGTCGAGTCGGGGACCCGCAACCTCCAAACCTTCAAACCTCCAACGTCGCAGTTCATGTCCGCTCTTCTTCGCCTTGCCTTTTACCTTTCGGCGAACTCTGCTGTATGGAGGGGGAAATAATTTCCGAGAGATTTACATAAATACACAAGTTAAATGCACATTTAGCATTTTGAATTTGTAATATTTTTGCAGTTTACTCGTCGAGTGTGCCTGTGCAGTCGTACTTCTGCCTCTACCGTATGTATATATCGCTTTAGATTTTACGAGTATTTTCTTTTTTGTGTTAGCTTAACGGCTCGTTTCATGGCATTGTCGGACACGTTGTGGAGGCGTGCAAAAGGTTTGCCGGATTGACAGAGCTTCAGTCTGGGCCAGTTGACCTGGCCAGAACCAGAAGCAGAACCGTCTGTGCTGTGCTGCAAATATATGCCACATAAATTGTGCAATTGTTGTAAGAGAAGGGGCCACTGGAATGGGAAGTGGGAACTGGGAGCTGGGAACTCGGCTTTTGGCCCAATCTCGCTTCACGGCAAATATGCTGTGCCACTGCTGTTTGCCTAATGAAAATCGTTGTGATTGTTGTCACAGCACCCAGATCCCAGCTTCCAGCACCCAGAGTAGTGGCACCAACGAGCTCTACTGATTTGGCTGTACGACATGGCGTATGAATTTTAATATTTAGACCAGGGCAGACCATGTGGCTAAGCCAGAGTGGCTGGCTCATAGGTAGATGGCTTGGCATTCTTATGCTCTCGTCTATTCATGTGCCAGGGAGTTTATAAAAATATTTCCATTTTGCTCGCACTCGAAAAAACCTGCCTCACGAACAGAGAAAAATAACAGAGAACAGAGAAAATAAAAAATAATACAAAATAATAAAAATAATCATTTAAATATTTTTAATATAACTTGAAAAATATTTCATTTTTAAATGCTTCTGTTATAAGTTGGCTTTTTATCTTCCACCTTATAAGATATTATATTTTTTGCAGTGCTTAGAGACCCTTTTCTACCGACAACCCCAAGCCAAACCCAGACTTAAAACACCCTTTTCCGACTGTTCTTTATTATGCGCCGGGCGGTATTCGTATTCCCTTTTTTTTATTATTTTTTTTTTGCCGCTCGGGCCGCTTTGTCCTGTCTGAACTGTTTTTGTATTGTCATCAGCAACAAAACTATTTGTCTATTCACTGCCCTTCCTTTACGTGCTTCGCTGTGCTGCGTCCGCTGCTTTATTATTATTATTATTATTTGAGGAGCTCTATCTCTCAGTTGGATTCTGTTCTGTTCTGCTCTATTCTGTTTGTGGCTTAGCCTTCACCTTTTTGTGCTGAGTGACCAAGTTATTAATATTTATTCTCTCGCTCTGGAGGTCACTGAAATGATTTGCTAAAAATGTTATTGAAAATTCTATTACGACGACCATTGTCTGTCTGGCGGGCTTATTCAGTTGGCTAGTTTCCAGGCAGTCCAGTTTTAAACGGGACCACCTATCGATATCCCTGGTCTGATCCTGGTTCGAACTTATGTGCTTTGACGCGCAGCCTGGCCATCAATCAATTGGATTGAATCTCCCCATTTGGGGCCTGCAACTGAGTGTTCTGCTAATGTGCCGAAACGAAAAGGAGCCTCAACGAGCATATTTCATGTGTTTATCAATGCCCGGTGCCCTCTAATGAGAGGATCTCTGGTCGGGGTCAAAGATTTATGCGGCCACTTCAGCCGGGGTCATTCCTCATGTCGTGTGCTGGCCAAATATTATTTCAGTAATTAGTTGAGCCCAAAAGGGACGGAATGGATAACTCGGTTAGCCGGTGAGCTACACAGAATGTGATGGGTCGAAAGCTCTGGTTTCCAAACCGAGTTTCTTTCTATTTACCTGTGCGTTGGCATTGGCAAATCGACATGCTGTGCCTGCAGGTTTTCCCAGGATTTCCCAGGTTTTCCCTTCTGCAGCCTGCGCTTCTCTGTGTGTGTGAGTGTGTTATTCTTTCCCATTAGACATCGGTTAGCTCCTCCAGCCCCCGAAAACATTTTGGGCAATTATTTCAATTGTTCTGCTCCAACTGACTTGACCAGTCCCCCAGTTGCCCAGTTCAATGGGCTGTGGTGATGGTGGATGCTCCGCCTCTGGAGCCAACTTTTCCAAACGGATTGTGGATTGTGTGTTTCTCGGTGTGCGGTTTGGCCTATTCTCCCTTTTGTCATTTCAATTTCGGTTTGCACAGGACTGCAAAACTGCATCGATTCCGATTGCGATTCCGATTTGGATCTGGGGATATACAATACTTTAGCTGGCAAGTGGCTACCATTTCTGGGCAAACACCCCGCAAATTACTTTGCAATTTGTTCTCAAGCTTTATTAAATTTGCTTTGGATATGCACATGTGCAAATTGACATTGAAAGCAGTTCTCATTTTTGATATTTTGCCCGAGTCAAGCGTTTCTCTGCCTCGTCCACTTGAGTCCTGGCTTTCCCTATGCCAATTACTAATCGGAAACGAAACGAATCCTAACTATAACCACACACTCACCCGGCCGCCATCCTTTGATGCGATTGGCAAATGGAAAATTGAATTTGCCTAACTGGAAATGCAACAACGGCAATCAAATCGACGATGTTTGGCTGAAAGTATTTTACCCAGAAGTTTTGCAGCAATTATAACTTTGAATCGATGCGGTGGGGAGGATGAGGAGAATGAGGAGGCTGCCTGAAAGTTGCCTGCAGGCTTTGTATGAACTTACATAATTAGCCAGCTGTTGATGGCTGGGACATCCTGTAAAATAGCGAAAGATTAAATCACTCCCATTTGCCATTTCGACAAACCAATGCTAGATTGCTGTGTGTATCGGTGGTTAAATGATTTTTGGCCCCGCCAGCTGGCAGCCAACGGCCTGGAAATCCAAACCAATACCAACAGCGCAGCGTCGTTAACTTTTAATTAATATGCAAATTTCGTTAATGTGTACACATTACAAAGGCACTCCCCCTCCCAAAGGACCCCGCAGCATTCTGGTCCGAGTGTCAACAGGCTGGCAAAAAGCGCTCGTTCGTTTGGACGGAATGAATTCTGCGAAATTTGCATGCGATATGTGTGGCAGGCGACCTCAATTTGTTCCGGGGCCGAAAAGAGATTCCCCCGAAACAATCAACAAACAACCCAAATAGCTGGCGAACACGATCCATTCGCGCCGTGCGATTCATTGACAATTTAATAAGTAGTTTGTCCGTGTCATTAGCATGGAGACCGTCATTAGGGCAAAGTATTTCAATTAGTCGGCCGAACCCACATGTAGCTAAGTCTCTCTGCGTCGGTTTTGGCCTCGGTTTATCCTCTCTGCAATGAGAATTTTAATTGTATAAGGTTTGTAATGTTTAACATTTCATTAAGATTTTCTTTAGATAACGCTTTGAGATGTCATATCTTTATTTAATTAAAATCTCATTTACTTTAGAGTAAAGGTTAGAGAAAAGGTTAAGAAATAAATTCAAAATAGTTCTCAAATGCCAGATTAGGAATAAAAACCGCAATATTATACAAATAATAATAATCACCAAATAAACTATCTTAAGTCGCCTTGAACATAAACTCTTTGTTACTTTATAGTTAGATCTATAATTTAGCATTAGATAATAATGAACATTTTTATTAATTTTCTTAAATATTATAATATTTTTTACATTAAATTTAAATAATCTGTATACTTTTTAACCAAGTTTTAGCTTGCCAACTATTCCACATCGACGTCAGCCAGGCAAATAAAATTCCATATGCTGCCATTAATCCTATGCTTTTCCTGCGAATTACCCATTACCATTCCGGAACTACCCACTGATCACAATTTCAGCATTATTTCTGCGAAATTAATTCCACTTTTATGCAGCCTATCTTAAAGCGCGCTTCCGCTGCAGCCGGCAGGTGAGAGAAACGAGAAGCGCCTTGACCACAAAATTACGTGCTGTGCGCTATCATTGCCGCAAGCCCGGGCAAGAACGGGACACAAGGACGCAAGGACACCGGGACACACGGACACCAGGACACTAGTGCAGATACGGCGGACACGGCGGACACATGCGAATATTTCCAATTAAGGTCGCTCGTGCGCCATACGGTAAATTAAATTGCGCGATAGCCGCGCATGCAAACGATGCGTACTTAAGTGCCGCTCGCCAACACCGCCGCCGAGCCAAGCGATTCAAATTGAAAATAAAAGCAATTGCGATTCATAAAATAATAAATATAAAATTGATTTACGGCCTGTCTGTTCGTTCGGCAAAGTAAAGCGAGCCGAATGCAGGGAGGAGAAGGCGAGAATGCGCCATGGCTTTCTTGCCGCCAACAAGTGAGAGTGAGCCGTCAGGATGCAACAGGGGCAACAAAGGCGCCACAGCGCCGAGATTGCACACAAAAAGTCGATGTCAAAAGCAGTCGTATGCCGCAATGAATTTGCAGCGAAATGGTTTTTATTTAAGCGGAATTGTGCGTGGCTTGACAGACAAGAAGAAGTCGTCGAAGGACGATCTGCGTTAAAGGATACCCCGCACTCTAACCAGGTTTGCTAAATTACATAGCTTAAAACTATAGGTACACCCAAAAAAATTGATATAAAACAAAGATAAATTTGATATTATGTGGCTTTAATTCTGACTTGTATGCGGCATAGCAATTCGATATTGTTGTATGTTTTTAAAGTGCAAAGACTTTTTGACTTCGAAAAAAAATCATATACTTTATTAATATTTATTTTACTTTCTGTTCTCCTTATGAATATACCCTTTCGCCCCTTGAGTAAAGGGTGCAAAAGGGAGGCCAGGACACCTTGCCCCACATAACATCAGTCTGCTGCAGAGATTGCAAAATATTTGTCATAATACATTTAAGTTCATGCCGAGCGGAGATTATTTCCCTGTTCCGGGGCCTCTGATTGACACATGTCAGTGGTACGAATGGACTGAAGTCGGGGGCTGTGGCACCCGGCTCCATTTGTTGTCTCCACTTTCGTAGCCCCCACCCAATCCCATCACACGGGGTCAGCTTTATCGATGTGCTGGCAAATTTTTTATTCAAAAGGTAGCTGGCAGAGGAGCATCAAATAAATAATTGTTTGGCATGTTGGCCATCGAAATGTTGGCCGGCAAAAATGGAAAAGGCCGAGGACCCTGGGTCGCGCATGCCTTTGCTGCATTATCACACATCCTGTCTAGCCTGGGCGGATTGGTCGGGGGAGACTGGAGACTGGAGAAGTGGGCGTGGGTCCTGTCCGGCCGGCGAATGATAAATGATTGCCATAAATAAATGCGTTACTGGCAAGGCCGCCTTTTAATCGCTTGGCACATTTTATATTTCTTTAGCATTAATCATTCGCTGTGATTTTCGCTTTCCCTTTCACCTTGCCCATATACTTTTCATTTTCTTATATTTCGGGAACATCATTTCCCATTTGTATGATTTTAATTTATTAAAAAACTTTCCATCCCCAAGACGTTCAGGTATTGATAAACTTTTGCGGCCCCGGGGCATTAATTATGCATTTGGCAAAACGGACATGAACCCATATTTAATCTAATGCATTTGGCTTGTTGTTAATTTAATGCGTTTTGCCATTTTAATATTTTATGCAATTTTACCTTGATTGCGGCCTGCGCACATATTCATTGTGGTTAATTTTGATTTAAATGTGCAGCGCAGAAGGGTGAGGGGTAGTATGTCCATTTCCCGTACAGGGGTAGTTTTGCCTTTGCGACCTTCGGACTGGATTGCGAAGGGGAAAGCCAATCGCTGGCTACATGTTGCCATGTTTCCAGGCAATTCGGCCCTTTTTCGGAGTAAATGTTGAGAGGACGGCGAATACATTTTTGAATTGTGCGCGCGAATCGTGTTTTTCAATGGCGAAACTGCATAATTCTATTTTACTAACTAGCCCGGGGTGAGGTAATTACAATTACCGTTTTAATTAAAAGTATATTTACTTTTTTCAATACCCTCGATGCTGGGAAATTGGTCTGACCGTAATCAGAATTTAAATTGCGTAAGCTACAATCTGCAAATAATTTACGAGAATACCTATTCCCGTCATTGTGTCGTTTCATTAATATTAATACAACATTTTACAGGCCATTGACTACTTATTTAATTGTAATTTGCGCCATTCCGTATTCACCGAACAGCACACTGATGCGGCTTAATAAATGCAATATTTAATCGCGAGGCTGAAATTAACAGTCCGAGGCTCCTGGACAAATTTCAATTTAGCGGCCTATGAAACAGCATATGAAACATAAATAAATTATCGTAGCCACGTCACTCGCCTATTTCATTAAGTTGCATTATAAGTGAATGCAAACAATTATGAACTTATGAGATAATTAACTGCAAAAACAAAGTCATTTGCATAAGTAAGTCAATAAGCGTCGAGTAATTATAAATTATGGCGGATTTCGCTTTGTTTATCTTATGTAATCAGCTTTACGTGCTTAAATAATTAACATTGAATATGTTTTAATTAATTATGTATGCGAACTGACGGAAAATTATTTGATGTCCCAGTTAATGAAATCGTTCAGTCAACAAACGAGGGCTTTGAATCACTATTTTCACTACTTAATTAATTTGCAAAACATATACTTGCCACAAAAATCTTATAAAATCCGAACAAGGTTTTTAGGACTTCAGATCACACACATAATATTTTTTTCGGTGGTAGCCTAATAATCCCTTAAACACCATCGAGAGTTCGTTAACAGAAGCGATATGGGTGCTCATCTATATGAATCTCATGAGCAAACTGTCATGCCCCCACATTCCTCGGGATCCGCCCCACTCCCACCTCCGATCCGATGGCACAGACTGTATTAATGCGCTTCATATGTCAGCAGGGGCCATTCATCATCATTATGCTGATGCCAACTGGATGGCTGGCTGCTTGGAAGCTCGTTCGAGCCAAACAGGCCAACAAACATACCCCTCAGTTTATGAGTGGAGCTCATCAGGGCAGCCAGAGAAGCGATTTTGATACAAGTCTGTGTGTGCTGGGAAGGAAAAAGTTTAAATAACTTTTACCCGGTCTCATGTCACAGCATTTAAAATGTACAAACGTTTGCCTCTGTCTGGCGGAGTGTGTATGTAAATTGATGCCGGGGAAGGGGAAAGTCTGGGCTGCGCTGGAGAAAAATGAAGAAAAAAGCCCTGTTGTTATGTGAATGCTCTTGTTGTTGGCCCTGTTATCAAAACGTTCTCGCTTAAACTTTATTAGTTTGACATGTGTGCTTTTAGAATTTTAGGCACGTTTGATGAAACGTAATCAAACAAGCCGCAGAACATTTTTGCCCTCTGTGGATTCGTGTACCTTTTAGTGGTAGAGTTTATAGGGTATATTGTGTAGAAGATCTCGATCTGAAGTGAATTTATGTTTAGCTTTGATTAGCGATGGAATATATATAGTAAGCAATTATATATCTAATTATATGAATATTTTATTGTTCGAGTTTATAATGGGTATCTTAAATTTGAGACAATCGACTCAAGTTTTTTTGCTTTTTCTTTGTTGATGAACCCGGCCAGACTGTCGCTTTTTTAGGGAAATTTAAAACGTAAAGGGCAATCTCGGGCCCCTTAAGAGCACTTGTGCTAATACTTGTCGTAAGTTACAACTTGTAAGTAAATGTAGCTTTACTAGAGCGCAGACTGATGCAAAACTTTGCTCGGCGACATGTGAATCCTTTGTGTCCCCATCCTCGTTCCCATCCTTGTCCCCATCCCCATCCCCATTCCCCTTCCCAGTCATCAAACTCCGATGCCGATTACGATGCCATGGCAATAGTTAAGGCTTAGCCACTTCGCAGTGTGTCGTCGTCGCTCGCTGAACATTTTAATCGGCAGGAAATGATGTGAAAAACTTTTTAATCCCTTTAAATGGCAACTTTTCAATGCGAGCAGGAGTTCGGGACGTTAAAGCGATGCCATGAGGAGGGCTGGAAAAGGGCTTAAAGCCGGCAAAAGTCGTGAAACTTAATTATCCAGCCACTCAGGTGTGGGGCAGAAGTTAATTTAAATGCTCCTTAAAGGTGTATTTATTGGAGGCATTTGACTTTTGCCAGCGAGATTTAGGGCTTTGCCAATCTTTGATGGTAAATACATAATTTGCAGCTGCTTAAATCTTAAACACAGAGACTCGTGCAAATATATGTATATGCAAGTATATTCCGGCCGATAAGCACCTGCATATTCATAATTCAGATAAGTGACGCTTTTCGGCCAGAACCCAAACCCTGCATCCGGCCAGCGGAGCATTAGAGCAACCCAAATTCATGCAAATTATGTTAAAGTGGAGGTGCTGGAAGGCAAAACTGTGTGGGCGGAGGGACCAGTGCAGCTGAAAATTGTGTGCTTTCCCTGCCCGAGCATGAATGTGTGTAAAATAATATTTTTGCACATTCTACGCCTTAAAACCATAAAATTGCATAATTTATAAATTTGAATATCTCACACATAAAAGAGGGGGCCCAAAAAGTGGTATGAATTTATATGGGCCTGGCTTCCAGGAGGCAGAGTCAAACGTTATTGCTTCGACCGAGCATTTCAAACACAATTTTGCCAGCTGAAAAACGAGAAGAGACAGAAGCATTTTTGTTTCAGGTCAGTCAGCAGAATTTGTGGTCGAGCACATGAGCAAAGTAATTTGGCTACGAAATTTAAAATGTTGTAAATGCCTTTTTGCGTTTCGGCCAGGACAATAACAATAACAGCAACAACAACAAGGCTGCTCAATATTTATTTGAAATTGAGAATTTCCTGTGACTTATTCAAAACGAAATCCCATTGACAGTTGATGCTGATTTCTTGATTACACGCCACACACTGTGAGATCCACAAAACGTTCGAGTTCGAGGGTGAAATAATAATTTCTGATTTATGGCTTACCAAAGCAGACGGTCCGGTTTCGTCTGTTTGCCAATTTAATTGATTTCTGGCCTGCAACTAAAATTTGTGGCATTTCTTTCTAATAATTTCCAAGTCCTTGCGGTTGCACTTTGGGGGCGTTGGGGGGCAGAGCTAACTTTGCGTTTTGCGTTCTGCTGCTCCGACCCCTGAACTTCCATGTTTATTTTTATCGCACTTCCTTGACGCGTCGAGTTTCAAAGTTTTGCGAACAGACAACTGCGAGGGTTTGGTATCTATGTATATCTAGCAGCTACATAGTGCTACATACAAAGCACACGTGTAAACACCCATGAGTTTGATTTTTGTAAAGTGCCATGGGAAAGTTGCCAGGCGGCCAGGCAAGGTGGGGTAACCTCGACATGTTTATGAGCGTCTAAACTATGGAGTTCATGGACTGCCGCAGCTACTAAATTGATAAAAGTTTCGGTCCTCACCGCGTGCATAAATGATAGTCGGCAGTCAGGAATTTTCTCCCTATCGATGGACTGTAATTTTCAAATCACTCTTTAGTAGGATAATATCACAACAGCTTGATTGATTTGGGGATAGGCTAAACTTATTTAACAAACGAAATTCTCTGTGAATTGCTCGTTATCCCCCATTTAGTTTCTTATCTATGGCCTGCCATTACAATTAGGAAGAATAATTATTATTTACGGCCACCTTTTCCAGTTAGACGTGACAACGGATTCGTTTCATTTAATAATGCCGACACACATTTCGGGGGAGTAAATTATACAAATATCTCGAGTGCCCGGGGACCTTAATTGTCCTACGGTCATCAACTTGTGGCTGCCTGCCAATGTCCAGATAAATTCCATGTGCCAAACTATTGTCTCGGCGCTCTAGGAACTCTAGTCGAGCTGCGGAGCTGTCGACCCTCGAGTGCGTGCTACCGCAAGTATTTAAAATTGTTTTGGTAAGTGCTGGTTTACACCCAGTAACCCTAGCCCAGCCCCGCCCACCTCCACTCCCTCTTTTTGGCTGCCTGGCAGCGTTTGGCAGCAGGTGATAAAAGTTCAAAGTCATGTAAGCCACGTGGTCGAATGGGTTGGGGTCGTGGGTTCTGGGTGCTGGGTGGCGAATGGTGGGTGGTGTTTCCCCTCTTGGAGCCGCTGAATCTGCTTTTTATTTGAATTTTCCCATCGCTCGCACGCAACTCAAGTGTCGGGACAACAAAATGGATTTCATCCTGTAGACTCGCTTCATTTTTCAACTCGTTCAACTTGGCGGCTTGTGAAGTTGAAACGTTTCAAGACAAGAGCAAACAGACTGCGCTTTTGTGAGCCGGGCTCCAACTCGCTCCCCCTAGGATTAAGTCAATTGTCGGTATCCGTGTTGTTGTTCTAAACATTGAGAGAATATTGTATAGAGCATGAGTGAGTATTAAGCATATCATATATCAATATTAGAATGTCAAAAATAATATCAAAGTGATCTTAAATAACGAAATATCTTTTTTTTATTTAGTTTAAACTACACTTACATACATTTGATACACAAGAAGACCTAAAGTGACATCTAAGTTATATTTTCCTCAGTGTATTATTGTCAGTGAGTTAAAAGCGTTTTCCACCAAGGAACCTTACTAGAGGGGCGATTTCCAGGTTGGCAGTATTTTCCAGATGCACTTGCAGACAATGCAGATCGTGGATGAGAGCCTCAGATTTTTTCGCAGTGGAACGGGATGCATCCACTGGCGCCTCATCTTGGTGAATTCGTTGCGCTGAATAATGTTGTCTCTGTCGTGATCGAAGATGGAGAAAATCACATCCGTGAGGTGTTCGGATAGTTCGACGCCGGTCACCACATGCGAGATGTGCCGCAGAGTTTTGGGGGAAATGTCCGCTCCGGTGAAATAGTAGAAGGCCAGAGCATTGTCCATGACACCCACATCCTGGACAAAGCGAAAGAAGGCCAGGAACTCCTCCAGACTTATTCCGCGATCCATATGTCCAAACTTCTTCTTGACCCGCTTCAGCGTTTCGCGTCGCTCGCTGTGGGAATCTCGAAGGCCCAGCACCAACTTGGCAAAGTCCAGTTCGGAGATCACCGATCTGGGGATCACAAATCGACAGATAATGTATCTTTAACCGGAGAAACTAAATATACCTGGACTCCTTCAACAGATTCTCAAATTGCAGCGTGTGGATCTCGGTGTGCAGATCGTGCAGGAACTCCAGGAAGTCATTAATACCCATGGTTCTACTGAGAAGCGAGCCAAAGAGATACTTTCTCAGGTGCGAGTTCATCACGGAGGCCTCGCCTTGGGTGATGGCCACCAGGACGTGTTCCATGTCCTCGATGGTCACGTTGCCGTCACCATTCGAATCGAATAGCTTGAAGCCAATCCGAACGTTTCGCTCCGGAATGGACAGCAGGATGGAGAGCAGCACATAGTCGCTGTAGGTCAGCAGACCGCGCTTCTCGATCTTCAGGAAGATGCTGTCGTCCCTGACATCCGGCTGCCATTTCCTGGCCGCCTTCTCGTCGAGAACCTGGAACTTGTCCAAGCCCAAGTTCTGCGGCTGAATCTCCCCGGGCTGTATGGATCTCATGAAATCTCTGGCCGTCATGTATGGCTCCCATTTACCCGATTTGTTCCTCATTTTGATGGTGGCAAAGTAGCGAAAAATCTTCGTGGGATGCGAGAAGAGTCTGAGTCGATTTTCGTACTGCCTGATGGCATAATCACGGAACGAAGCTCGATGAGAGCTTAGAGGTCCGCGACGCCTTATGGTGCTATTATAATTAGCATTTGAGGAGATTTCAGAGGAGGCGTGCAAAACGAAGGACCATGGCCAAATTCGCTTCCGACTGGCCCAGTTTTCCCCATGGTCATCACTCGGAAAGTGGGAGAAAATACCTGAAGAAGAGCGGGCCCAAAGGAAAATCAGTGGCCAGAAGTGCGTCATATTTGGCTATTTCAAACTATCATAAACAGAAGAAACTCCGAATTTAGCTGGTGGTGCGGTGAAAACGATTTAGGTTTGCTCAGAATTTGGGTCAATTTTCTTTTCCGGCCAAACTCAAACTGATTGATGTTCCTAGGCCTCTTGATGATTTCTCCGCCCTCCCCTTGGACCACACACACACTCGCATACACTCGCACACCCGATGGAAAGCATTAAAAGTAATCAGCAGCGCAAATGTTTGCACTACGGAAATTCTGGTGGTGATGGTGCATGGTGCTCGGACTTTATAAGGCCCCAGGGAAATTTGCGAACAATAAACTGGGCCGCTCGGTAAAGGGGAGAAAGTTTGCTTCGATTTGTGGATTTCCTCTAATTTCTGCACTGGATTTCTATGCATTTATGGGCGGTCAGCCGGCAATTCCGCCTGCCATTGTACCGAGGTGCTCGGAATATCTGAAAAAGTTGCCCCCAACTTCTTATTCTCGGTCGGGGTGCGACTGTGAAGCACCCTCGTCGGTAAGTTTCGTTTTCAAGGACTCTCGTTGGTTCGCAAAACTTTCGATGGGTCCTCAAGTCCTGCATTTGGCTAATAAAATGTTGGCCAAGACGTGTGAGACATGGGGAAAGAAATAATATACAAAAATTTGCAACGAACGAAGTACAAAAGTTTCTAAGCATTTTTAAACAAAGCCTATTAAGCAAAATCAATTAATGAAAATACAACTAATTAATGATAGGGCTTTTTTATTAACAAATATTGCCTTTAAAAGAACACAAAAGATTTAAAAATAATCCTTAATTTAATCTTTTGTTAAAACCATCGCAATTTTAACGTGCATTTAATTTACACTAATTACAATAACCACTTTTCATTTGGACCTTTCAAAAATCTATTTGTTTTAACTTATTTGAACTGGTCTTAATGAAATTATTATAATAGAAAATACGATGTGTCCAAATAAATATTAAAAAGCTGAACAAGTGTTTGTTTAAGTTAGCTGAACTTGCTGAATAGATATTTGTCGACAATATAAATTATGCGTTGTAATAAATTCGTATAATGCTACTGTAGCATTTAAAAATATTTCATATAATTAAATATTAAAGTAGGGTTCAAAATGGCTTTGAAACTAACAATACTAAAAACTGAAATGACAATATGTGGCTGGTTTTGTATTTTTCCATAACAATATCGTTTCACAAGCGTAATTTTTGTAAATGCTGATTGGCAAACGGATTGATTTCGATGCCACGTCCCGAATGTTAATTTAGACATGGTGTTTGACACTTGATTAAAGCCTGACACTTGCCGTAGAAGAGTCCGTGCTGCTCCACTTTGCTCACGTAGGCCCGTGGAAATTCCCTGGTGACGGGTGGATGGGCGACTTGTGAAAGGGAACGTGGCCAACCAGGTGAATAATGCTCGCCGTGGCACTTAAGCCGGGCCAAAAGTTTAGGCTTCCCTTTTGTCAAACGGCTGTCAACCCGAAGCTCAATCCTTTTGTCCGTTTCGTTGGCCTGGCATTCTGGCATTCGGGTATCTTGGTGTCCTTGTGTCCTGGCATTCTGGCATTCGGGCATCCTGGCATTTGCATATTGTGTGTGTGCCCGCCTCACATAAACAACAATCAGAGCATAAACAAAGGTGACGCCAAAGCCAAAGCCAAAGCCAGTCGAGCATTTGGGCGCAGCCGAAAATTAAGTTAAACAAAAAACAGCCGCCGTCGCAGTGCAGTGAAAGTCAAACGGAAACGGATACGCCCCCAGGCGGAATGACAGAAATTGTCACGTTTCTGCTCTGTAGGTGTGTGGGTGACAAATACGTCGCCACACACACACACACACATTTATTGCTTTGATTTAACATCAATTGTAAACTGCTTGCGTTTGTGATTTGTCATGTGTCACAAGCCTGAAAATGAAAATGGGGAAAGTGGCTGGTGGATGGAATGGTGTTGCCTACTTAAATGCGCGCAAATTAATCTACTACTTTATGCGATGCTTTACAGATGCACTGAAAGAAATATTTTCATATGAATTATAACTTGAAAGGCAAATTTATAACATTTTTTCTGAACCTAAAAGTTGTAAAAAAGTTTAAAAATGGAAGGAAATTGGTATTCAAAAAGTAGCAAATTACAATTTTTTTCTTTTCTCCCCCCTCGGCAAAACTAAATCCCTTAAATATTTACTAAGATCACATTCATTTATTATATAGCTCTGCTACAAGCCTTTTGATTCTCGCTCCTGAAGGATCTTCTATAAAGGTTGTTTACACAAAGGTTTTCCAAAAAACGCACCAATAAGAAAGTCCTGACAACCGTACTCCAAACTAATTTTAAGCGAACGAAGTCGCTCCGGGTACAGCTAGTATTATATAAATTCTTAGAAAATTCCAAAATCTGGCTAAAGTTATATGTTTCTTTTCCACCGTTTTATCATTCGATCTGTAAAACCTCTTTTTTTCCTGTTTTAAATCCCTGATGCCTTGCATATGCAAATTGCGAAACCGCTTTTGGTATTTGGCGGATTTGTCATGACCACTTGACACACACAGACTTCCCTTTCATGATTGGCAGGCATTCTGCGAACTAATATGTGCGGCTGCGGCATACATGCCAAATGCAGTGAGGGAAACTTTCGGTTTCACCCACTCACTTTTATCGAACTGCTGCACAGTAACGGCTTTCCAATCGGCTGAGCGGAAAAGCCGGGAAATCGGTCGAGGAGCTGTCTTTCTTTCGGCGAGTCTCATTTCCCCCTTTTGTTGCCGCATTGCATTTCTTTCACTTGCCTGCCTCCCAAGACTTTTAATTTTATAAATTGTCTCGCATGTGTGTGCGAAAGCGAGGGCGAGGGTTTTCCTTTGTCGCCGGGCTGCCATTGTCGTCAGCTTAAGATTTTGATAAGCCATTGAAAAGTGTGTCTATAAGCACTCGAGCATTCAAGTGTCGTTCGCTTTGTTTGCCTTAACTATAAATGGCTTAATAACAGATTTCACAGCGACAGTTGATGTCTTCAGCTTTTCCTTGCCTCCACTCTTCATTCTTTTTTTATAATTTTTCTGCACTCTCCCACTTCACTCCTCTTACTGTAATTTGTTTGCGTTTGCATGTCGATGGAAAAGGAGAATTATTGAAATTTGAGTGGACTTCAAAGCG
Source organism: Drosophila prostipennis (assembly GCA_037075205.1). NCBI lineage: Eukaryota > Metazoa > Arthropoda > Insecta > Diptera > Drosophilidae > Drosophila > Drosophila prostipennis. Next base: position 266,102 of record JBAMCJ010000040.1, read on the forward strand.
ATTGCAAAAATCGAATTAGAGCGCAGGGCAAAAGTGGGAGAAAGACAATGTGAAAGGACTCTTGTCCATGGAGCGTGAATTATGTGATTTATGGCGGCGGCTTGTTTGCCAAACGCTTCGCAATTACGTAAGCACTCCCATTCTGCCATCCTTATCGGATCACAAAAACAAAATAAATAAAAAACAACCACCGAAATAGGCGTAAAATATGAAATAATATTCGTGCCATCGTATGTTAAATGCGTTTGCAAATATGTTTGCCAAGAAACTTTTCGCGAGGGTTCGGCTTGGGGTCATTCTTCTCGACACAAGGGTTTCGGCAGGGTATTCACAGACCTCCATCATCCATATGCTGGTTGGAATTTTATTTTTTGGCAAATTTGTTGCCTCAATGGACACACAGCGCACTTCCGCTTTCTCCCGGATCTCCTTCTGCCTTTTGGTTGCTTTTGTTGTTGTTGTTTTGTGCTCGGTTCCTGGGTAATAATTCTAGATTTATGAAAATTGTTTTTCCGTTAATGTTTGCCATGTTTTCGACGTTTTTATGTTGCCGCTCCAAGATGAAATTTACCCGAATGCACACGCACACATACCCGGCATAGAATCTGTATGTGTATATACAGCTGTGGTCAAAATAATAGCACTAGATTTTGATTATCTCGTTTATCTGTCGGAAAAATAAATGTGTAAAACAAATTTATTGATAGAAAAAATATGCGTTAAAAAACTAATTATTTGTAAAGGGCCTTCGACTAAGATTTAATTTATAACAAATTCCTGGCCTTACATTTTGTTTCTTTGTATTTTCACCTCATCTGTATACAAGTAGACTGTAAGTATCGCATTTGAAGGACATGTTCCTGGAACGAGTGGTCCGCATTCCTGGCTGTGGAATGTGATCCCCGCAATTTTCGGCCATTTCCATTACGCCTTTGCTACAGTACTCCTTCCCCCGGATTTTTCCGGGTGGATATGAAAGTTTTCGCCCCGACGCAGTTTGCAAATTTCAAAATTTGATTTCTGTAACCCACGAAAGGGTTGTTCGGCGTTTGATTAAATTTCCACCAGACCCCCTGACATTGTCATAAATCTTTCGGGACTTTCGGAGGGCGTTTTCTGTGGGGTGGTGCCCGGAAAATTGCTGCATACGTAACTGGGTTTTATGGTGCGTGTGCAGTTAGGAGAAAGTGCGTGGTAATGAGCGCTCGTCCCGCTAAATCCTCCGCTGATAAATGGGCAAAGAACCTGCCTAACTAGGAGTGTTTTTGAGCTGGTGCCGGGCACCTGGCAGTGAAATCTCTGACCTGGCCGCTAATTAACAATTAACTTACCCGGACAAAGGCAAATAAGCCTAATAACAGCGGCTGCATAGCCATTGCAATTACTTTTGCATGCAAATAATTATTTTTGCAAATAAACAAATGCAATCGAATGTAAATTGATAATTATGCAAGGCATGTGGCTGGTAATTATGGCCAAGTCTGGTTGTGATTGCGATTGTGGCCCGTTGAATTGTCAAGATAACCAGTCGAACTAGTCGAGCTGCAATTTGCAGTAGCTAATGCACAATTTCAATTTGTGAAAGGGGCCTGCTTTGAGTTTTTGCTTAAACTCCACCTAATGCTCTTCCTGTGGCCAGCAATTTGGACCGCAATCTGTTTATAGTGTCAATTGTGAAAGTGAATTTATCTAAATCTACTTTTCGTTCCGGAGAAGCAAAAGCAGCAGCAGCAGCAGCAGAGTAAGTTCATTGGCTGGCCAAATGCAAATGTAACGAGCGGCATTTGCATACATCGAAGCACCCAAGGATCGACTGGTTACTCCCCTTTTTTGCTCCCTGCTTCCTTTATTGAGAGTATGTGTGTGTGTGCTCCAGTGGTTGGAGACAAACAGATATCGATTTTGTTTCGGTGTGAGTGCGTTTCCTGCTAGTTTTGCACTTCCGCTTCCGTTGTTTGGTAAATTTGCAATATCCTTTCGTTCTTGGCTCGGCACCATCTTCTCTTTGGGGCTCACAAAAGCCCAGGCAAGTCCCATTAATGCCGCCCATTGACTGTTGACTATTTCTACATCTTTGGGCCTTTGACGGGTCAGTTTGTTTTCTGCCGGTCATTCGACTCCTTTTAGAGTCAAGCTCTCTTTCAGATATTTCTACCATTTCTTTTTTCTCCTTTCCCCAGCTGCAAATGCTCAATATTGCAATATACAAACACAGTATTTCTTGCCTCCGGCACGCCCCGAAAATGTCATTTCACATTCTCACTAGCCGGGCGGCCAACAGGCGAACAAACACTTTGCATATTTTAACCTTAAGCGGATTTTGCGTTTGCAAATCAGCTAAAATTTACCAACCCCCTGCCCCTCCTGCACCGCCGAGTGGCTTTTGTTCTAAAAGGACTGCAACGGCTGCTGTTGCTCCTGGTGTTGCAGGTTACTACTTTCATTGTCTGATGGCAAACCGCAAAGGGTGACGCAGCTTCTTCTGCGCCACTTCGTTTCCTGCTGCAAGCGGCAGCTGTTGCCCCCTTTGGACTTTTTGGGGACTTCTCAGCTGCCTTTTGGTGCACTTTATAAGCTGAAAGAAAATTCTATTGTTGCCAGCATCTAAAAAATCATACAAAAAATTGTATTGTTTAATTTACAACTATTGAGCTTTTGATGAAAATAAAATATTAGGCAATCTAACTTTAGATTAGTAAATGGGTTAACTATCTAATTTAATTTACATAACATTAAATGTTCTAAAATATCTTAAATATTCTAAAAATCGAAAGAAACTTATGTTCCCGTTAGTTTCTCTCAGTGCAATTGCATTTTGCTCCCAAGGACCCCTAATCGCCTGTCTCTCGGCTCCTTGGAGGTTCATTCGCTCGGCGGGTCTGGTTTTTGGGTGGGTGCACCTTGTTAAATTTTGCATTGGATTGCCATCTCCCCTAGTTGCTTGCAGGTCGCCTCCATGTCTCGCACGTCCGCCGGCTGCGTTTATATTTATGCAGTTTACGTGTCAGTCGGTCCAGGGTAGTTCCTTCTCAAGTTTCTTCTTATTTTCTGGGTCTGTATGTGCAACAGCATTTGTCATATTTGGCATGCTGGTAACTACTTCCGTGTGTTGTGTGCCCACCCGCTTGGTTCTTCCCTGGCCAACTAAAGCCAGTGCATTACCTTCGATTGCTCACGTCGCCCCAGAAAATGTTGATTTCTGGCGACCTGAAAACATACATACAGAGCCATGGAGCAGCAGCAAAGTCGTCTGGCAAATTAAATTTAAACAGTTGCGACGTGCAAAGTTGCTGTGCGCCAGGGATGAACATTTTTCCGAAACTTTGTTAGTTGAAAAATTTTGCTTCTTACCGAATAACACCCGCAAATTTTCGAAAGCAAATATTATGGCTGCTTGAATTTGAGCTAAACAGAAATCCTTCTATTTATCTTTGAGATATCGATTTTAGAAAATAGAAAAAGTGGAACAACTAAAATATTACAAAATTGTTCTCCAGGATATATATTGGGTTGGCAAGAAAGTCATGTCGTTTTTTTAGAAATCGTTTTAAATCTAATTTAGTTACGACTAATCGAGCACGAGGGTCACATTTTTAGTATCGTTTTAAAGCTTAGTATTTTGTTCGAATCAAAAAAAGAAAATTGTCCAAATATTGAATTTCAAATCGATTAGCATTCAATCTGGACACTTTATTTTCTTACGAATTTTTTCAAAAAATGTTGAAGCAAACCTTATATAAAATTCAACAATTCGGGAAAAAAAAATGTTTTCTATAAAAGTGATGCGGATCGATTGCTAAGGTTATTAGCTGAACAAAACAGTCGTCTTGTTGGCTGCGGTACCTAATTTAACAGAATTACGACAAAAAAACGCAGAATATTTAATTACTTTTATTTTTACTATCATATTTTATTTATACGTTTTCCAAGTAATAAAACGGAATAAACTAGCTCACCTCTGAATGAAACACCTAAAATAAATTAATTTATAAATAAAATATGATCCACATTGCTCCTGATCCCAGACTATCTTTCTGTGTAGGGAAGTGCATCCGCAAGTGCATCGCTTATTAAACAGAATAAATTAGATGGGCACACCGCTAATTTGTATAGGTGACACGGCCGCAGCGCATATAAATTTCCAGGGCGGCCATTAGTGGTGCCGTCTATCAGTCGCCATTAATAACATTCAGCAGCCAAGATGCACATGCGGCTTTCTGGGGTGGCAAAGATGCGGATGGGATTGGGCTAAAGCTGTAGCTGAGGCCGAAGCTTCCAGCCAGTTGCTCCCAAATTGCACTTGGCACTTTGCGGCACAAACAGAAATTGGCCCTACCAATAACATTGGGCTCAGGCCTTGTCCGGGCCCTGTTGACTCCGGATTGCCTTGGTTGTTGGTGCTGCTGCTAAAATGGCTAAACCAACAGACAGCTGGCAGATGGAGGCCCGGGATTACCCGGGATCTGCTCCTCGGGGCGTCTTTTGACCGGGCCATCATTACGGCCCATCTGTGGGTGTTTTGGATCCGCCACAGCCCCCCTCCTTTTCCCAAACCTTCTGCCCCAAACATTTGTGTTTGAATACCGGACATTTGTCGGCTGGCTGGTTCTCGGTTGGTCAACTGCGAATGCGAAAGAAATGTTTGCAATTATTTATTTATTTCATTTGTACCGCTTACCGGCCTTTCGTCCTGCCGCCTGTCATGCCGGGCACTTAAATATTTGATTGAACATTTAAATATTATTTTAATTAATTTTGCAAGTTTACCTTTACTGCATTGTTTGCATTCGGCGAGCTCATCGAGGGCGTTTGGGCTATTTGCCCGGACATTGGCAATTCAATACACAATTGCCCCAACCATGCATAATTTATTTAGTGGTTTATTGCGCTGTGGTCGCCTGCAAATGGTATAGACTCCTGTCAGAGGACGACGACTGCCGCACCCGTGTGGAGTGTACAATATAATCATTATGACACACGACCGCAAATTTCAATAAAGAGATTTTTTGGCTTGTCGATCAATCATAAAGGCATTTGCCATGGCTTGATTTCCAGCAAATTGTTTCCATTTTTTTCCGTCTCTCCTCCCCCACGAAAACTGCATTCGCCTTAATTATTTCACCCCATTTTTTGATTTTTTCGCTTCTACTCCTCCAAAGAGGCAGTGCGAATGCGTTGGTTGTTAGCAGGTGAGTGCAGAAACATGCAATTAGTGCCAAAGCCAACTGAGGCAAGAAGATGGCCAATGGCTAGTGGGCGAGTGCTAGTGCGAGTGTGGGCCAAAATGCGATCAAATACATACACACAAAACACACTCAGAGCCAAACGAAATAAACTAAAGTGCCAGTGAGTTTTTGGGCCTGTGCACCAGCTGCTTTTTGAATTTCGGTGTTTAGCTTTTAGCGCCTAAAACTATGCTTTAGTGGTCAAGTGGAACAAACAACAGAATCCAGCAGCAGCAGCAGCACAGGGCCAGACGAAGGGACTACAAAAATCCCTGGAAAACCAAGGCCAGGGTGGAGGTGGATAGGTGGATGGGTGGTTCGATGGAGCACCGAGTGGGCGGCGGGAGCATAGGTGGTTTTGGGGCTAATGGAGGGCCAGGGCCCACGTCTGGTCATTTGCAACATGGTTTATGTGCCGGACAATGCTTTTTGCACTCAATGAGAAGGGCCTGTAGCCTGGACATGGATGGCCATGTGCTGCTGGGGTCCGGGGCCCTGCACCACCGGTATGATTTACAGCTATGCAGCTTAAATATTAAATGAATGAATAATATGTGTGGTGTCGAGACTGTTGCTGCTGCTCCCACTTGTGTTACTCCACCAACTTTTTGCTCCGAGGGAAACCAATTTTGTTTTTTGGAACAGGTCTCGCATGTGCAAAGAATGTTTCACTTTAAACTAAATTAAAAAGAAGAACTTGTCTAAAGACAGAAACAAATCATATCATGTTTTCGGATTAAAAGTGGTTAAAATGCAATGTTATTGGTATAAATAGTAGTTTATAAATAGTTAAAAAAGTAAAAAAAATTATTTGAAAAGGGAAGATTATTTATTTGAGCCTGAGACAGCATACTATAAAATAATAGCATACATACGTTTTTTTCTCGGTGTCTGCGCCGCGTTGGATACCGATTTATAGACCTAATGTGTTGCTTTTTGCTAACCAAAAGTGCTGAAATTTGTAGGCCGCTGGCAAATATTGAAATTTCTTAAATTCCTCTCCTGCGGGAAGCGAATCTGGCTCCTCTTCCACCTCGACAATATATGTATTGCTATGCAAACGAGCAGTGAAGTGCACATTAAACTGCAAGTAAACGATTCCGCCGATGAAGCCGAAAGAAGTGCAAGGCAAAATGGCAGACACGAGGAGTAAGGACACTTGACTGGGCGATTATTTTTCGGCCAGCTGGCAGGAGCAGGAGGAAATGCGTTTAAGGATGGAAAAGAAATTCCCTCGATTGCTTGGCGCGTGCTTTTTGAGAGCAATCGTGTGCGTTGAATGGTGCAAGCCGAGAATGTCTACCTGTTCGTCTGGCGCCTGGTATTCCTGCCCTTAATTGCAGCTTCGATTTGTTGATTTCGCCTGGGGAAAGGGAAAGGTTCTTCCCAACTTCCTCCCGATTTGCAGCGATTGAAAAATTAATTTGCAACTAATTGACTTTCGGGCACTCAGATGTCTAATTTACGATCCATGCAGGAGGGCTCGGGTCAGCACATCCACATCCCTGCACAAAAAATGAAGAACTCCGAGGAACGGTCAGCATTTCGGCAGGACTCAACTCGACTCTCTCAGCAATGGCAGCGTTCCATTTCCGTTCGTCTGCCGGCGTGTTAATTGCATTTGCGTGTTGCAGACTTGGCCAGCGAAAGGGTTTTGTTATCGGGGGTCGGCACTGCGACTTCTGCAGCCAGTGGCAACGGCAAACAAGGTTGTAAATGCCAGTTGGCAGTCAGCGGGGACACAGACACTGGCTAAAGTGACTTCCGCTCGCACAGGACACACACTCCCACCCCCTCCTCATCACAAACACACACCCAAGCACCGACGGTTTGAGCCGCAGACACATGAGTTGGTCTGTCAACGAGAAGGCTCATTTACTTGGTCCATCATTGTCTCCAGTGGGGATGAAAAATTAGCCAATTTTTAGCTAAATCTAGCTTTTTCAAGGAGCCAAGTTCAGAAAAAAAGTAAAAGCAATCCATTCATTAAAAAAAAGTTATTTTATTAAAAAAGTGTTTATAGTAGGATTTTTTTTTTATTAAACACAACAGCATTAACTAAAAACATTAAATCTTCTTGAAAAATTTTAAAGTAAATATAATATTTGACCAACATTAAATTTACATTATTTATTTACTTTATTAGGTGGTTTTTCCTAAGTTAATTGGTTAATAAGTTAATTTTTCTTTTCCAAATAATTTTTAACGACATTTCATGAAATGCTCTATTGAAATAATGGCAGTTTACGACCTGACTATCGTTTCGCTTTATAAGAGTACTTTGTTCTAGCCACCTTAGGCGTTCTGTTGTGGACAACACTGACCTCCAAGAACTCACTGCGACAATGTGCTCTGTTTGGGTGAGTGGTGCTAGGGCTGAGCTCAATGCACCATGGGTCTTTGTGCCTCGTTTCCGGTCATCGAGCTGCGTCTCAGTCCTCAGTGCCCGGCATCATCATCTCCATCTCCATCTCCAGCAGTAATTGCCTTTCAAATAGCGCCAAACTACGAGCTAATGAAGGCCTTGAGTGCATGCGTAATGGTGTAATAATACCTCCTGGCTGGCTCTATAGCTGTATAGCTGGATAGCCTGGCTGCCAGCAGCCACAATAACGACCCCATCATCGGACTCATCCCCTCCTAGTCGGCTTCCATATTGGGGCTGCCTTCTGTTTTCTGGCTTGCTGGCCCTCTTGTTTGTTTATTGGTGACGCAAAGTTCTCGGGCCTGCTGTCTGGTCGCAAATTGATTGCCATTGACACACTAGTGAGGCACATTTCACTTTTATCGAAGCCAAATTTGTTTGCCAAGCAGCCCTGTTAATTAATCCACAAGTCCTCGACGTTCGGTCACCTTTTTCGGTCTTACATGAGCGTACATATTTGAAAAGCCGGTTGGCTTTTCCATTTTGCCTGCAATTAAGCTGGTAAAATGTTTTTCTTTCTAAATGCCCAGAGAGCAGGAATTCAAATATCTATCTATTTCCTCGGCCCCAGTTCAATCGTCGTCGTAATTGCGGGCATTAAAATAAAATGAAAATTGCTTCTAATGCGGCAATTTTCAGTTGCTGCAGCGGCAAATGCCCGGCCAAGTGAGTTCAATTAAATATTTATTGCTCCTCAATGCTGAAATCCTCTTTTGTGGGAACGGTAGTGCAATTTGATATTGAAGCGCTTTGCCTTGGCTACCACTTATTTTTTACTTTTTCTCGCTCGGCTCTCGCACAAACGATTTTTTGTCATTTCACATTGTACATTCTGTGGCAGGAGCAGGAGCCACGCACACAATGTGTCCTTGATTGGCCGGCAGGTCCAGGTGGGTTCGCTTTTGTGTCCAGTCCAGTCCGTTCCATTCCATTCCAGCCATGCCAGCCATGCCGTCCATTCTTTGCCGTCCCGAGAAGAGCGTGAACCGGCAGCAACAATGACCCGTCGAGAACAATGGCCAACGACCCGGCCAAGTCGCCTTCAGTCTTTCAGAGTCTTTAAATGTTAAATATTGTGTAAAAGTAGCTCCTCCGTCGAGGGCTGATCACTTTCAGGTGCAAACCGCCCACGAAACGATTACATCCCCGCACGTAGGGCGAAAATACATTCAGATAAAGTGCGTGAGTGCGGGCGACAGGAAGTGGAAAGTGGGGAGCTGGAAGTGAAAGCTGGCGTGTTACGTAACCGCAGTCCCTGTCTGCTCCACTCGGCTCCTGGTAAAATGCCAGAAAAGTATGTTAATCAGTCGAAATGCCGAATTTCGATACAACGCCCCCAGAGAGGCGCCGTCATCAACATCATCGGCATCGTCAGCAGCAGTGCATTGCAGGTGGTTGGAAAATGGTACACTCAAAGAACTGAAGTACGATTGTATAATTTGATTTTAGGACCATACCCATAAAAATATATATATTTTAAAATTTTAAGAAATTGGCGCCCAACGAAGGAACCTATTCAACTGCATTTTTACATTTTTAAGAAATTGGCGCCCAACGAAGAAACCTACTCAACTGAATTTTTACATTTTTAAGAAATTGGCGCCCAACGAAGGATTCTACTCAACTGCATATTATGAAGGTTTTTGCAATGCTTTTAGGGATTTTAAAAAATATTTTTTTGATTTTCAAAAAGAATTCATAGAACCCAATTTTGTCCAAGTGCGTTTGGCTGGCTTACAAGCCCATTGGCTTTTGCAGGTGGAAGCTGTCGTTTTATGTTAATCATACGCCACGTTGGGCGATAATAACGCGGCAAACAAGCAAACAAGATGAAATACGCGTGCCGCATGCGTAATAAATTTTATCAGCATCCCAGCCAGAGCGCATACGTAATGACTGAAGTTTTGTCTGGCAGTTGAAATGCCACCGGGAATTGAAATGCGAATGGGAATGGGTATCCGAATTAGAATTAGAATTGGTAGCTATCTGTGAAATGCACTGACGTTTAGTTTATCGGCACAAGTCAGGCCTGGCATGATGTATTGGCTTCTCGCCTCTGGCTTTTGGCCGACCCAGAGCCAAGTAAATAAATATTTATGCCGCGCTGCCGGAAAAACCTTTGAACAACGACGAACCGTATTTCGTTTTCCTTTGAGTGGAGCAATGAAGCAATTTATCGATTGCCCGCAGAGATTACTTGTGCCGCGCAATTATATTTCTTTTATGTACATCGCTTTGCGATTTTATTGCTCCAATGAATTTAATTGCCAGCGAGGAGGTGGATGGGACACATATGTAGACGAGTGCGACAATTTGAAAGCAACATAAATTTTCGCCGAACGAAACCCGGAAGTCGCTTGTCACACGTACTTAAGCATTATGTTAATTTATATGCCCAGGCCCGCTTCCAAGCTTCCAAGCTCACAAACGACTCACAAACTCACGCATCCAGCGTGCAAGCGACTATGAAATTTGAAGCGACAGAGCGTCGTTTAAGCCGGAAACAGACAGCAGGCAGCAGGCTGACTGGGAATCTATGCATATCTGTATCTGTGCGACTATGTCCCGGCATTCCGTTGCTTGGCAGCCATGGGAATCGGAATCTCAAGCACATGCAGCTAATAACACCCACTTCAGTCCCGTATACCCGTGCACGTAGCCATATTGCGAATGCGGATGCGGATGCGAATGCGGCTGGCAGGAAGCCGCCTCGACGATCACTTGTCGCGCGATTCCAGGACCAGAAGCATATAAATTTTCCCTCGAGGTGACACTTGGCAGATAAATCTCTGTTAGATTTACCCGAAACAATATCTGCGATGTGTATTTATCGCGGGCAGGCACTGTATCTGTATCCGGTGGCCCAAAGCCAAAGTGGAGGCGGTGTGCTTTTATACCTAATACTTGCGGTGTATAGAGTAGAGCGTGGTATTTAACATTTTGCATATTTTAAAAATAATAAATAGATAAAGATTACTTAATGCCCTAGTGTAAACTGTGTCCGTAAATATGTTTGTCCGTTTGTTCTGAAGACGGTTTGTCCGATATTCTGTTTGTCCGTTTGTTAGTCTGTCCGTATGTCAGCTTTTTCATCTGTCCGTTTATCCCAAAGTTCATTTGGTGCTTATGATATACATTAACCATGTATCCGTTTGTTCTGAAGACAGTTTGTCCGTTTACATCTTTGTCCGTATGTCAGCTTTTTCATTCGTCCGTTTATCCCTAGCCCATTTGCCAGCCAGTTATAAGGAAACGCCTCGAGTTATGCAACATAATTTAATTAAGGGGCACTAAGTACTGAGCATCTCCTTGTCGTAACCCACGACTACACCTACAGCCTTCTGTCTTATTTCTGTTCCACTTGGCCTAATCCATGCGTATATGTGTGTGGGAGTGCCGAACAGCTGTTGCTAAATGCCTTTGATCATTATGCCATGCGCTGCATAAAAAATGACAAGGATTTCTCGGCAAACGAATCGCCCGAAACCGAAATCTTGACCCCCAGCAAATGGCTGGACATAAAGAAAACTCATTAAATCATTTAGGCAGACGCCTTTGACACAGTTTTTGTTGTTTCTGCTGCAGGACGCCCCCGAAATGAAATAGATGAGCGTACATAAACCACAGCACTCGCTAACTGGAAATGGAAGAGGTAGAGGTAGAGGTTCTGTGGTCAAAGGCAAAGGCAACGGCAAAATGGCCAAGAAGGTGGGAGCGAAACGAAGGTGGCAAAGGTAAAAGGACAATGCTCAGACAATGGCCTCAATATTTCTCTTTCTCGGACCAACAAAAGGCAGACCTCGTGGCCTGAAAAATCACCAAAAATAAATTTCAAATTGTTAATAGAACCCTTCGTTTCCTGCTCCGCATCCTTGGCTTTAATTACGGCCGGTGGTCTAAGGCTTTGGATCCTTTCGGTTCCATCGAAGCCGGGGAAATTCAATTAGAGAAGCACACCAAACAAGTTTGATAAGCAAATTTTAAGTCTGGCCAAGACAAATACAATTTGTGTTGCAAACAAAGTGCAGGGAAGTGCTCAAAATTGATTATTAAATGCCCAGGAATGGCTTTGACAAATATTTAGCAAGCAATTCAATGCAAATTTCATCGGCCGGAACAATGCGAGTGCTGCCATCATGGACTTAATGCATATTAAACCATGCGCCATTAATAAAACGTGCACAAATGCCAAAGCATAGGCAAAGTCTAGATGGTTAGGTGGTTTGGGGTGTTGGGTGGTTGCCCAGTTGGTGCGACTGTCGGTGGTCATCGTCAAAGTGCCATAAACAGCAGACAAGTCCTGTGTTCGGCCGGGTCACAGTACGATTGAGTCCTGGCCCTGGCACATACTATATGAGTTTGTTATGAATAGCTGCAGACGTGGAAATACATGCATACGCTCCGAAATTAAGCACAAGCTGGTACACTGCTCAAAATAGGACTTTAAGTTCAAGAGATTTCAGTGTGTATCATGCGCGGATCCACGGGGGGTGATATGGGTGATATATCACCCCCCACTCGGGTGAAAAATGAAAGGATTTTTGGTATTCCAAAAGTATGCAATAAAAAAATCGTTCTGATATCACCCCCCACAACAAAATCCTGGATCCGCCACTGGTGTGTGTTAAAGATTAAATTCTCATATTCTTGTAAGTTTTGAGTTCCCATTTATTGACTAGTTTTTAAGATGTGCTGTAGTTGTTTATGCGTGTTAAAAAAATATTCATAATTCAAGTAGGTTGAATTATAAACTTATAAATTTGTTTATTTTTCTTTTTACACCATCAATTAGGAGAAAATGGGATTTTAAAATGATCAAGAGACTCAGTTCAGTTCAAAATCGAATTATTTACTTTTATCTGATCTTTTTATCATCAGTACCAAATCTTTCGCTGTCCAGCAGTCCTTGATTTTCGAAGGGCTTTTTCCCAAGTGTTTGTACTACAAGTGAGGAGCCACCCAATCTCCGTGAGCGTCCTTTGGCGTAGGCGCACGTACGCCTGACCAAGCCGGTTGCCCATCTGTGGGTCTAACCCAGTTCCCAGCCCGGACGCCAGGTGGTCGAGGGGTGGAATGGGGAGATGACGGGGGGTCAGGAGTTGGCCATACGCACGTAAGCGTCCAACTGATGGCCCATAGAAAAGTGCGGCTGGCCGCAGGCCGAGCGAACGTATGTACGTGGAATCGTAGCCACTCAATGGACTCCGACCCGGAACTGCACCCGTACCCGCACCCCTTACCCGGTGTCCGTATCCCGAATCCCGACTCCAGGTTCTGCTCGTTTTCGGAACGCATTTATGCACGAACCCCAAGTGGGACATGTGATTATTTATGTCGCTGTTGATTATGAAGTTGATGACCTCTCGGCTCCATTGGCAGGCAGTTTTACGTAATCTCCCAGAGCAGCGGGTTCAGTTTGGGATTATGGGAATGGAAATGGAAATGGGTTGAATGGAACGGAATGGAAACTGAATGGATCGACATGTGCACTTGTGCGCCGCACTGTTTCAAACAAGAGGTCCTTATGCTATGCAAATTGATTGATAATCGCCTTGAAATTCCTGCATTCGATGCATGTTCTTGTAGAGGACTTTCCCCAGTGAATGGCTTATTTTAATCCAAATCTGGCACATATGAATATTTTGATGGAACCGTAATGCACTTGTATTGCAGCCAGGAGCCCCAGCTGCCTTGAATCTACTTACACGAACAGAGTTGTCGACCTCAAATTGAAAGTATAGCTAAATCAGGTATGCAAATATCTTACCAAATAAATTCATTCAAATTTAATAAAAAAAAATTATATTTATAGTTCATTTTTAGTTAGCTTACAGTAATGGACACTTAAATGTATATCTATGAATTGTAAAAGGATATTTATTTAATATCTGATAAGCTATATTTTAATGATTACGCTATTATTTAGCCAACTCGGCAACACTAAAGATTGATTATACATTCGTATGAATAAGCATTCACAGGTCCTCCACAATTGTAATCAATGTCGGTTTACACTATGAGTGAAATTGGATTTCCGTCAAGGAATACCCGTTTGGCCCTCTCCATCTTATTACTGTCGCTCCCTCCCCAGGCTTCCACATCCTGTTTATCTGACACGCTTCATCAATGCCCTACACGGCGTATGCGTGTTACGCTGCAACGTGTAATCTGGCCCATCGATTGAATAGATTTTAGTGCATTTCAAATGAAATACCCACACCCTAGATTCCAGCTGCAACTTTGGCCTTCAAATCCGCGTGCAACTGAAATCAGAACGGTGCTGCGTGCTCATTAGTCGATTTGGCATTTAATTAATTTTGCTAAATTGGATTAATGAGATGGTTTGCCAATTAGAGATTCATTTCGTGTTTGGCCCCCTTTGTTGTTGCTCATAATGCGAAATGGGAATTTACATAAATTAATTTGAAATTTACAACATTTACATATGTACGCAAATAATTGGAAAGATGCGATGATTTGCCGATAAGTGCGGCGCTCTCTCATCCTAATTGAAACACCACTGCACAAATTGGTCAAGTTGCTGGGAAGCTGCTGCTCGGTGATTTCAATGCAAACATTCACCCCACCACCCGCCCAACTACAGAACCACAAAAACACAGTCGACCACGACCCCACAGCCATGATAATTTGCTCGACAGCGAACTCGTAAAAGTGCCCGCCTCGATAGCCACTGAAACATTAGTCTATCGGAAACTCGATATTTTATTGTTTTCCCAGTTAAGCTCTGGACACGAGGACATGCTCCTCGGACTATATCAAATCAAACAGACACTGGCTCACCCGCCCGGTCGCATAAACAAACCCATTCGGACATCGTTTCTGTGTAACCCCCCTGGGAGTGGTCTACACTGAGGAAAATAGTGTTTGTGCTTGTAAAATATTCCTACAAAAATAAAAAAACAATGAATTTTTGATACTAAATGCCACGAAACATTAAAACAATAAATGTATATTATTTTAGTGGTGGAAATCCATTTTTTAAAAATATTTTATGCACATGGTCACACTTTTTTGGTAATTTTTATACAGTGTGACCATGCACTTTGGGTATGCATTCATAATTAGAATAAATCACTGTTAGGCTACCATTTTTATTTATTTTCTCTATGTGTACAACGTATTTCCCATTGGCAGACAAGCTTATGAAACGACTGTGAACTGGATGGCTGAATGATGGTCCGAAGGGGCTGACTGGCTGACCCTCACGATAGTCGATTCAAACCGCATAGACTTGGTAATGTTCCTTTTTTTCGGCAGAGACCCTAAGACGCACATTTCAATTTATTGCAATTTTTATTGCTGAAAACTTCGTGCGAAGATTTTTATGCGTCGTCAAGTGGCAACGGGCCAAGGAGCTGGAGTTTTAGGGTAGTGAATAATGCGCTCAGCACTGTCCGGGCTGATAAGAAAATAATAAACTTGGCCAGTAGCAAAAACATTTCACAATTATCGTACCCTGGTAGAGAGTGAAAACTTTCTGCCACCCCACAAAACCACTCTTGACTTTGACTGTGTTTTCCAATTCTGGTTTGGATTCGTATACGTACTCATATGCGTTTTCTTTTGCCATTGCAACTTGCACTTCCGCCCGGCACTTTACGCAGACAGCCAGATAGCAGCACTAAACATATAGAAATATGTGCCCGATTTACCATTGTTGTTATTTAGAGAATTTTTGTTATTTCCGCTTTAAGCTTTTCACACTTTATGGCGCTGACTTCCGCTGAGCACGGCTGAAAGCAAAAGTTTTCCCAACTTTTGTTTTGTTTAGCGTGGGCGGTGTACTTTATACGGTATGTGCGGTATATATCCGCGCTTACATTGACATTGAAATATCTGCAAGGTGGCAAGCGAACCGCAAACCAGCAGGAGACAAAGGACATGGCGATTTATTTGTGGGGAGCGAAACTGCACTTTAAAAATTTGTATGTTCTTATAAATATATTATATCAAAAAAAATATTTTAATTTCAAATCATAGAAAAGACCTTGATTTTTAAACATTATAAAACCTTACATATTCAAATATATTTATTTAAGTTAAGTTTAAGATTTTCTTAGTGCACCTGTGAATAGCAATCGATCGACGGAGAATCCGGAAGGAAACTGACGAAAGGACCGCCAGCCAAATATGTTTAATTCATCGAATGCACTTGCAGACGTAACCCCGTTGTTTGGCATTGTTTTCTCGCGAAGCCTGCTTCTCTGTTGTGGCTATTTGACTTTTGAATTTGCCGGGTAACTTTCCTTGCCTTATTCCACCCTTTTCCGTCCTTCTGTCTCCTACATTTTGATTGTCATGGCAGTTAGTGCTGTGCGTTCGGTTGTTTGATATTCATCATACGCCACATTGGCTGGGAAAACTACAAGAAGTGCTGCTCAGAAAAACCGAGCACAAACAATAATGCAACCTGACAGATGGAGTCAGCTTAAGTGCTCGAAGTAACAGCGAAAAAACTAACGAAACTGCAAACAAGCGAAATTAAGAACATGAAGGGAAACTTTGGGAAACATTAAACAATTAAAAAGTTTGCTCTGTTTGGCCTTCGTTACTTTTCACTTTCCGTGCAATTTGTTCGTTTGTCAGTACGAGTATCTTCGGCTATTTGGCTTGCAATGCCCGCAGGTGCAGCTGCATGAACTCTTCACTTATTAACTGGGCTTCCTTCGGCGCGGTCCTTCGCCTCCGCCAATTAGCTGATTACACTGCCCCGCGAGTGTGAGTGTGGGTGGCAATATTTCAACTTTCCTAATAATAAAGTTGTTGCTGGGGAACCCTTTGGACCAGCACGCAAACGGCCACTGCTCCACGACCCAAAACAAGGTCCGTCGCTGATGCGAAAAGCCGTTAACTGGCCAACGAGCAGCATAAACTTTGCTAAAAATGTTTGGCTGCCAAAAGTTGGCTTACTAAAAACAAAGCCCCGCCGATGAGAAATGAGCTCGAAGTGGGCCACACAACATGCACCAGCCAAGGGCCGTCCAGTGGGTGGGGCTTGGAGCGGGAGGTCCTCGATCCTCGGTCCTTTGGACCATGCAACATGCAGCTGGCTGGCCCAAAACCCAGAGCTCATAATGAGGACGCGACAACGCCAGCGAGAAAGCTTCGTTTCTATACCGATTACTCTCTGTGAAAGCAAGGTATTCTCATAAAGTGGTGAGTTAAATATCTTTTTGTATTGTTTTTATAATCCAATCCCATTACAATACTCTCATATATATTTAGTTTTTCCAAAAAGTGAAAAACGTGCTACCTTCTAAAACCCAATTATAATAATACTTTTGTTAGTAGCAGGTATTTTCCAGTCGACTCATAGATAATTCTCTATTTTTTGTTACTTTTTGGCAACACTTGGCTTTGGGTTCGAGGCGACAACGACAAAAGGCAACACACGCTCCAAATGAGGACGTTGGCAGTGCCGCTTTTGAAGTTGTCGCTGAGTCCTGCCCCCGGGCAGTCCATAAAGTCCTGCCGAAGGGGATGGCGGGTTGAAGGGGAAGAGGATGATGTATGCGAGAGTCTGCCTTTTGACGACAAACTTTTTCGGGCCATAGTTTGGCGCTTTTTTCCACTAGAGGAGGAGCCTAGAGGAGAACTGGGGCTAGCCGGCCAAGGGAGTTTATTTTTCGGCATGTTTACAGATATTAAATACTTTTTAATTAGTTTGGCACACACTCCCCGACAGTGAGCGAACATATTAAATTAGTTGGCAATAAATTCAAGGCCCGCCCACACGCTCCGCCGGCGATTGAATCGCTGCATAAATTGGTCAGCACTTGCAGGCAGTCTTTTACCCAAAAGCACTTTAGTGTGCTCGAGCAATCAATTTCGACATCGACTACCAATAAATTCGGGTAGAAACACAACCAAACTTGGCCAGAAACTTTTTCAATTTGCACACACACACACCAATCATGTGGCATTAGTGCATGTGTGTGGGTGATGTACTCCCCTTTGTGAGTGTGGTTTAATTTGCTGTTAAATTGCGCCAAAAATCCAAATGCTACCCCCAACAAACATATGTATGTCTGTATGCAGCCCCATCGAAAGACCCTCAGCTTGGCTCACATGCAGCAGCAGTATTTTAAATGCCCGAATCCGACTCCCCGGCTTTGGGCCCTTCTAACATCATCATCATCATCATCTTCGCCATCCTCATAACAATCATTTAGCTGGGGAGCCCTTCCTGAGGCAAGTGTTTTTGCACATTTCTTTCGAGTGGCTAAATGCGCACTTCGCCAACAATTTGTGCATGCACATTTATAATTGTCTGAGAGTAAATTAGTTCAAGTATCGCCGGAAAAATAAGTCAACGCGACTCTCTTCAGTTCCCCACCATAAATGGTTGGGGCAAATTCAAAGTTGTTTACGGTTTAAGTTTTAAAAAAGGATGTTGTAATAAAAAATAAAAATTTTGTTTCACAGGGGTAATCATTTGGCTTACATGATTACGTGATATATGGACAGCCCATTACTTCCTCCTTTACAAAAAGTGCCTCAAAAGAAACCAAATCAAATAAAATCCAATATTTTCCATTCATTTGGTTTACGCCACAAAAAATGTTTTGCGTTAAATTAAACTAATTAAATGATTCTAGAAGTGTTCGTGTGCATTACTTAATTAGCTAAAAATTGATTTAATCAAATTGCAAAAAATGCAGACCAAAAAAAGACAGTGTAAAATGCAAAAGCGTAAAAGGTTTTTTTTTAGCAAATATATGAAGAGCCGCCCTTCATATTTCATCGCCATCGAGTTTTTCACGTAGCAAATCCTTCGCCCGGCCATAAATCCCTATATTCAAAAAATTTCGACGGAAATGTTCTTCAAGGGGGAGCTGAACAGAACAGAACTGGATGTGGATGGTTCATGAGTCGGCCTGCATTATTTATCTGCGAGAAATTCGCATTATCATTTTAAAAATGCTCAGAAACGACGTTAAAGTGCGATATTTCATAGGCGTAGACAACGGCAGTGGGCGGAGGGGCTCGGCATCAGGAGCACTTCGGCCTTGGCTACTGGCCGCCACATGGAAACCCTCGAAAGAAAATATTCGGGATGGCGCCGATGAGCTGCTCGAGGTTTTCGCATGCCGCACTCTTGCAGCTGAGTGGCTGCAATCGCATTTTGGGTGGGTTTAATAGTGATGACAGCTACTTATTTAAGAAAAAGCCAAGAATGAGCGTAAATGTTAAATGAAATTAATACATTTGTGAAGAAATATCGGAGACTTTCTTTGTGTTTTTAAATTACTTTTTAAGTGGGGTAAAAGTATGCAAAACATTATTTTAAAAAAGAAAGATCCATTTATTCTATTCCAAATTTGACGATTTTAAAACACCTCTTTGATTTTATGCCACCACAATTATTTCGTTTAATTCATGTACTTAATTTCTTTTGTTATTATTACAGAGTTTTCAATTCATAAACAATGTTTCTTTTAAACATTAAAAATGTAGATAATTTTATAATTCGATCGATTTAGTTTCCTAACAAAGTCTCTGGAGATCTGAAAAATATTTAAATCAATTTTCTCTCTAATTTATAGGCAAGAAAAAAATGTATATATATTATTTTAAACATTTCCGACCGATTAACGTCTTAATTGGCATCACTGGCGTGTGCGAATAATTTCCAGTGCATGCGTTTAATGAGCTGCCGCGATGCAGCTCGGATGCCATTTTGTGGGCAGTTTGGTTAAATACTCGCCGTGCAGGCAGCTATTTGGGCCAGGCGACGACAGCCGCGACAAGGACTTGAAGTGGCCAAAAGGACGAGCAGCAGCCAGGAGGTCAACAATGCGCAGATAAGCAAGGAGACAACAGCGCTAACGACACCAGCAGCCAAAAAAAAGCAGAAAAATACGAGAGCAGAAAGCAAAACGAAGGGCAAACAACTTCCGGCCCAGCGACACAACTGCGATGGCGAAAATGCGTGGAAAATGTGTAAATGACACCGAGCAATTTACAATAATTGCTGGCCGCGTCGCGGGCAGACAATACAATAAAGGCGAGGCCAGGCAGCCCAACCTTGTCTCCAGATGCCTTAAAGTGCACTTGAACTCAAGCAGCCGGCACAGAACAGGACGAAGTCAACCGGGCGGGGCAAGGCCTCTGGGAATCCGGTGACCAGATTCCAGATTGAAACGGCCGAGAGCCAAGAGCCAAGAAGGAATTGTGGGCGGACCTGCGGACCGAGCCATAAACGACGACGAGTCGTAGAAATCTTATTAAAACTTACAGCTGCAATAAATAAAATAAATTTATTCCATTATGTTAACCAAACACGATTTACGGATTATAAAGATGATTTATAATCAGATCCAAACACCGTAATCCACTTGCATAAACAGGCCGAGTCGAGTCGAGTCGAGTTGAGCCAAAGGGGAAGCAGAGGACTGAGAAGCGTCGACAGAAACAACAACTTGGCAAAAACATGAAGCATAACAAGCAGTTGGCGAAACCACAGACCGAATCCCCCGGACACCCTACTCCCTACTCCTTATTCCTTATTCCAACAGGATGCCAGCCAGTCGCTTTACCTGACTAACGGAGGTGGCCGGCTTATGAAAACTGAATCGATTTCAATATTTACACAGGAGCCCGACGACGGCGACCAAAGGCAAGACGTATCCCGATCCTGAATCCTGAGTCCTGAAGCCACCGTCGTCGTCAATCGAGCGAATGTCGGCGCACGGAAGCGGAAGTGTATAATTTAAAATTGACCCCAAAGCGGCGGACGATGGGTGAAAATCTGTGCAAAAGGTTAAAAAGGTGCAAATATGATAAGCACAACCATTTCTATCTATTTATTTATTTTCCCTTTTTTTTTTGGTATTTTTATTTTTTTTATTTTGGCGATGAATGGTCGCGCTTAAATAAGCTGCGATTTGGGTTAGTCGGTCTGCTCTTCTCAGCTGGCTGGAATTGCGCTAGATTAGCCACACCGCCAATTGAATGTGCATAAAGGAAGCCAATACAGTGCGAAAGCTTTTAGTAAATGCATTCGTCTTTCATTCCCAGAGCATGAGTTACCCATCAATGTTGTCGAGCACTGAGGGAAAAAATCTGACTTAGAATATGGTAATCCTATGACAATAAAGAAATGCAATAGTAAAATAAATACCTGCTTATTGATTGCAAAGATTCGTAGTACATATTTAAATTAAACAAGAAACCATAATGTTTAATATAAAACATCTATAATTGCATTATTTTATTTGAAAATATTTAAATTAAGGTAAAATATATTAGATTCGTTTTTAATCATTAATATTTATATCAAAGTCTAAAATATTTAAATTGACTTTAAATGTTAAAGGTAATATTTTCATATTTAAAATTAATAAAAAGCGCAAGGGATGAAAAGCATACCGAAAAATGTTTAAATATCGATATGAAATTTTTGGATTTACCACGTTTTATAATACAACTTTTATTTATCAGTGTACTTACTATGGATTGAAATATTTCTTTGATCCTTTAGCTGATACTAAAAATGTTTAATAAATCTTACTTTTTATAAAAATATTCCTAACTTATTAAGAATTGATTTCTATTTGGTTTGTATCTTTTTACCCCTTTGCCTTAGCTTCTTTCAGTGCATCAGAGCCCTGCTGTGTAGGTGGAAGTGTGCCAAATGACTCCGGCTCCGGCTCTCCATCTGAATCTCCGTCCGCCCAGCCCCTTCCTCGGACTGCCGTGTGCACGGCTGTTTGGCTGCAGCAGCTCAGTGCGGCTCAGCCGAGATTGAAATGAGGTTTTCAGTGTGTCCTCGATGGAATGCGTGTGCCAATGCCGTTCGAACTTCGAACCGATGCCGGTGCAGCAGTAAAGGGCATCCTATTTGCATATCATTACGGGATGGGATGGGAAGGGAAGGAATGTGGACGTGTGTGTGCGGAACTCCACTCTGGGGGTCGTCATTTCCACACCATCAAACCGAGACACTCGATAAATCAGTTTGACAAATACACAAATCGATCAGATTGAAATTTTCCGCGGGCGTCGAACGTGATCTTAGTTGTTGAGCTCTGCGATTTGTGCACTTAAACACAAGTTATAGTATTTCCTTTTATATCATTAGTGAACTCCAATTCAAATCTTTTGGTAGTTGACCGGATTGTCGTTAAGCCATCTCCTAATTAGCAATGAAATGACCAAAATTAGAAGCTCATAAGCAATCGATGCCAGGCAAAGTTCAGATCTTCGAAACTCCAGAGTTCTCTGGAGTAGTCTAACCGCCCAACTGTCTGTAACTTTATGCGATTGCTTGTTTCTGGTGATTTAATGAACTCATTAACATAATCTTAACATCTCATCAACTCGTCAACAAGGCGAACTCACGCCAAACACGCATGTGTGTGTATTTCGATGGTTAGTTAACAAAGGGCAGCGGAGTGGGATGGCGGTGGGGAGGGGAGGGGAATGGGGGATAGAGGTCCTGTGGCAGACAACATGTTGCATGCGTAAAGCGGTAGGATACGACCTCCGTGAGTTATGTTACGGAAATTGCGCTCATGTAACCATGTAATTATTGCATTGCAAGCCAAATCAATACACAAGCCTGGAATTCGTACATGTGCACTCGAACAAAAGGGCCTTAAGTTGTGGGTACCCTGGGTTATGAAGTGGAATAGTGGGTATACTATAAATGGGATATAATTTATATTGCTTCCTGGAAGTACAAACTCATTTTTCAAGTGCTATATTATAATAACGGTTTGGTTTTTATGGCAAGTATATAAAAACATAAAGAGAGTTTTGCTCCTGGGTTTGTACGTTTTGTACTTTACTTATAATTAAATTCCTCAACATAAGGTCCTTTGGTCCTTTGTTTTGGCGAAGTGCATTTGCTAGGCCCAACTACAAAGCACAATAATAATCATTATGGCCACAACTGACAACTGCCGAGACATCTGAGACAACCGGCAACAGGACGAGGCTGGGTTTGAGTTTCAGCTGGAATTTGTGGAAATGCTTAACTAATTGGGAACACCCGATAAGCATTGCCTGTGTGTGTGTTGTGTGTGTGGGTGTGCTTTGCCAGTTCATCAACAATTTGGCAGTCGTGCATCGCTTTTCGGTGTTGTAGGCAGGTACTTAATGTTTAGCTCGTTTAGGGACTCATAAAATGTGAGTTCTGCAGTGCTTTGACTGATTGCATGATACGACGGCTCGAGGGCTGTAAATCACGAGAAGGCGAATTAAAACTCAAGCGCATTAGGGCAATATCTCTTTGAAGGAGGCAGAAGGATAAGCCCTGAACGCGGGGGCGTGGTCTAATAAATTTCATAATCTGCAAAAGAAAACCGCTTGGCCTCCGACCCACCGGGGGGAATTTTATAATCAAAAGTACAGAATGAAATATACACGCGCACACATTTAGATACATCTCGGATCCGGAGCGACACCAGCTTGTTGAATACAATTATGGCAGCCCGGCGGAGATTGAGGCGGCTCCGAGTCCCGCCCCCTCGAGATGATGAAGTTGCCACTTAGCTAGTAACAGCAGCAACAATAACAGCAACACAAGTGCCACATTAACAAGGCAGCAACAACGGCAGCGGCAACGGCAGCAGCAACAACATAATCTAGGGACTTTTTATTGCCCGAACAGGCGGCAGGACGACCACTCCACTTCCACTCCCCAGTCCCCACTCCTCCCGGCTCCCATCCTCTCCACCACTTTCCTTTCCACTCCCAAAGGGCAAAGTGCTGCAGCAAGTTTATATTTAATTTCTTGCGCGGGAGGCTCAGATGTGTGGCACGGTTGGTGGAGATGGGGAGGAGCTCCATCGAAAGGCTCTGGTAGCCACCACCCATCGGGAGTTCAGGTGCGACGGCAGTCAACGTGTCGCCATGGATCAAAGCGACCTGGCAGCGGCGGACAACTCGTCGACGGTTATGAAAAATTACCAGCATGAAAGGACTCAAGGAGCCAGGACACTGCGACAAGTGAGTCGAGGCAAGAAGAGTCGCGTCGCGTCGAGTCGAGTTGGCCTGAAGGGCTAAAGGGCGTGCGAACGCGCGAGTGAGCAAATAAGCATGGCCGAAATGAGTCCTCGAAATGGTGTCGAGGAGGGGGCGTGGCAGGGTAGGCAAATGGGGCAGAAGACCCTGGCAGATCAGGGCTCAAAATGAGGTAGGTACACTAGAGAAAAATTGTGACTCAGGGATAGGAAAAATATGTTATTTGGTTATGTTTTGTTGAATGTTTCTTAAAGCAAGAACATTTGGTTTCACTTTCACCATACGATAATTATGATTAAACAGCACAATTAATTAGGGCAATGATGTCGATAGAAAATATCTTTGGAGGTGACCCCATAAAATATGCATTAAATCAGAGTTTTTAGGCTCTACTATTAAAGCAAATATTTAAAACAATATTATCTATGTTGGCTAATCCTTTTCGTAAAAAAGTTTGGAGATTAAGAATACCATTATTTATTTCCTATGTAAGTTAAAGGCAATCCTTGATCGTTTTCATAATCTTAATTGATCGTCTAGCTTTATTTCCCAAAAATATTTAAAATACCCATTTAATATTTAAAAGGATACAATTTCATTTTTAAGTGGCTATTAACTGCTATGTTCGGTCACTGCTTCTGGTAGATAGTTTTATATGCCTCACAGAAAATATATTTTTAAATATCGATATCGTTTTTCGCCATGTAAGACTTTCTGCTGCTGGCAGGAGGTTGGCCGTGTAAAAGACAATAAGCGCATAAATTACGCCCGAAATGTGCAGGGTGAAAGGTGAAAGGTGGCGGGCAGCCCACTCACACACACACACACACGTACTTTACCCACACCTACGGCAGAAGACACACTCACACCACGACGCCTGTCTTTACTTGTGAGGTTACAAACGTAATGAAAACGTAAATCCCAGCGCGGCATTCACAACTCAACGCAATTTCTTTTGGGCCGGCCAACGCATCGCCCGCCGCCTGAGCTTAACCGAGGCTCCGGGTCTTGGTCTCCGGGTCTTGGTCTCCGGCTTTTGCGGAATACGGAATACGGACACACGGACTCTGATTCTCGCACGCACAGTCAGACACAGCGAAAAAAGGTGGATTTACTGTAATATACACCTTAACATGAGTCTTTATTGTCTATTGAAATTGCAATATTATTATTTATATCAAATAAAAAGGTATTCTAATGAAAAGATGCTAAATCAGGGAGTGAAACACTTAAGAATAGAATTTATTTACAAACTTTAAAATTTTTTAAGTATCTACTTTTATCAGATATCATCTATTTAGCTATTGTAAAAACGTCTTTGTCTGAATTCCCCCATTAAGAAATTGCACTTAAATTCGCTTTTTTAAGTGCAATTCAAGGATATACTCCGTTCTTCTTCCCGAAGATCCGTGAACGCCGCCTCACTGAGCCCACGAAATTTATTATAGTTGGCTGGCAGGTTACCTCCACCTGCCACGCCCTCCTCCCACCGCCCACCGCTCAATTCCCGGACTGGGCGGCAGCGTAATATTTTTATAAGTAGGCAAGGGTCTTTGCGGTTGGCGCACTGCTTGAATGTATGGCTGGATCTTGCCGAGTCATAAAGTAACTCGTCTTTTCCGCTTATACTTTTCGTTTTTCTTCTTTTTCTCTCTTTTTATTTTTTTTTGTTCACCTGCCCATAACGGAAATTACATATTTCTATGTTAATTTACAGAAATAGAAGTGCAGGTGTGGAAGGCAGCAGCAGCCCCGTTTTCCCATTTTTCCATTTTTTCCCGCCCGTAGTTTTTACCTCAGTCGTGTATTATGCGTAAATTGCCGCAGCGTTAGCGACCGCAAAATGTGTCGGGGAAACTTTGCCTAATTAGAAAATCACAGCGACCAGGAGCAGACTGGAGCGTTGGTAGCAGATTGCATGCTCTTCCAGCTTTCCACTGGGTTTTGCACCTATAGTATACTCGCCCCCCGCAAAACCTCAGTTTTACGGCATAATTTCGTTGCGTTGGCCACGTTTTGTGGCACTGGCAAGTGCTAACAGGACTAACTGGTTACAGAGGCAGAGGTTGGAGGATTGAGGGCTGGCAACACCAACCGAGCGGTTTAGACCGACCAATTTGGCTTGCTAGGGGCGGTGGGGGCGTGGCCTTATGCAAGCATTTCTTTCATTATTTGCGCGCTCCACAGGTTGCAATGTAATTAGTGCATAAAGCGGTATTTGCACGCATTCCCGCTGCCATTTGCTGTTAATGAAATAAATATGTTTGTCGGTGTGGCCACAACAAAGGCGAACAGAGAGCAAAAAACGAACTGGCGCCATATTTGTTAAACATTAAGTGGGGACACTGACAATGGCCGCCGGAAACGGATATGGATTGTATTCCCTGTGTGTGTGTGTGGGTGTGTGGTTGGTTGAGTTGAGTGTATGTGCGCCCTGCGTTAGGCAACAGAAATTTGGCGCTAACCGCGGAACCAAAAAATTGATGTTGCCGGCTCCAAAAGCAACCGGCAAACCAGCAACAAACAACATCCAACAACCAACATCCAACAACCGACAACGGCGAGCGGTCAAGAGCCATTTCAACTGAACATTAACGCGTTAATTGCATTTTCATGTTGTCCGCCGACTGTTTATGTATGCGTGTGGGCACGCATGTTCGTCTACATGTGTGCGAGTATGTTTGTGCGGTCAGTTATGCGCTGATAATAGCTGTACACTATACAAAATAATATTAAATTGCATTTGTAATTTAAAAATAAATATATTTTATTATGTTTTATATGTTAGAAAATATACAAGTTTTTAAAGGCAATTAAATTGCTTAATAATTACATTTTACCGGAGAAAATTATTTATTTACAGAACTTTTTAATAATTGGTATAGACATTTTTTATTGTTTCAATTAAAATCTACTACTTTAGCGTACTAAATTAGGAAGCCTAATGGTTTAAAATAACAACTTTCTGTGCTTATTTTCAGTGCACACCTATTTTTATTTAGTCAACAGACAAATGTGGAAATTATATTATTTTAAAATCACAAAAATTAATTAGCCAAAAGCAAATGTGATAATCAAACCGTTTGATTTATGCGTGAAACTGTGTTGTTTTTTCCCCGTGCACACTTGTTAGTCTGCCGAAAGACGGATGCCGCCGTGGCACATAATGCGTTAATGAAGCGCACTGGACCCCCGATCCGCTGCCGACCCCTTGCGCCACCATTAGTCAGCGGACCTGGCTGCGATTCCTCTAATGGCCTAATGAGTCCGCAGGCCATACAAACCCAATACGCAAACAAACAGATTGCCGGCGAGCGTGGGTCAGCTACTATTAGCTGGAATTTCAGCTGCGGCAGAGGAGTGGCGGTGACCATATCCTCGGCAGGATCGGGAAGTGAATGTGCGGAGCAGGAGCAGGAATAACAACAGTTGTCAATGTATCATTAGCGTGCTCGTCACTCGCTGTTGGCCAGTTACTGCGGCAGGGCAAACACGGCCCACAAGCCGCCGACTGATGCAATAGATTAGCCATATCAGCAAATGACAATTTCCATCGGCGTTCAGTCGTCCTCCTTTCGCTTTCAGAATAATTGCCAGCCCCTCGGGGCTTTCCTGACTGGCTAATGAGTCTTGGGCCCGGTTGTTTTCTTGTTTTTTGCACAGATTTCTCGTGCCCAGGGGAATTGTTGCAAATGCGGCAATTGGATTTCACGCCGGGATGATGAAAAGTTTTCACATTTTTAAGTGCAACCCTTGCAGATGTCGCCCTCGAATCATTAGTGGTACTCAATAAGGGAAAAAGATCGGCCTTGTTGCACCACTTGTTAGCCCAATAATTGCGGGGTGCTTGCCCTTCCCGTCTGTGTTAACCAGTTGAGTGTTTTCCATCTGTGTTTTCCGGGCTGGCCCTTTCCGCACTTCAAAGGCGAACATTTCGCACCTTTGTGCTCTTCGCCTGTTTGGTTGTTGGTTGCTTGTTGTTCCTGGCATGTCAAACACCAAATGTCTTGAGGGGCTTTTCCGCAGTCGCTTCACCATTTCGTTTCGTTTCGTTTCATTTGTTTTGAATTTGAATGCGGCTTCTGTTTGAATTGCTGTTGCCGCTTGGTTATACGCGGTAATTCAATGGTTAAGGGTATATTGAGCATGGAAAGATGAAGATAGGGTAGCATTGTGAAGATAGCTGATTAAAATATCTAATGATCGAGTTGTTTTGGAATTCTGTATCTAACAATTAAGACAGATTCAATGTTACAAATATAAGAATATTAGAATATTCTATTTTAAAATTTTAATATTTTATTACACATTTCATAATACATTTAAGAAGGAATCCACGTTTGATGAGTACCTACCTTTGTACTATAGCTTCTTTTATGTAGAACCTTGTGTTTACTTATTTATTCTTAGCAATCACTTTGTTTTATTCAAAATACCAGGTACCCCAAAAGTCGTAATACCCATGAATACCATTTATTCTTGTTACTTTGGCCGTTGATGTTGCTCTGGCTGGTATTGTTGTCGTGTTTGTTGTACAGTTTGTTTGTCCAAAAGGCAATTTGAGTGGCAGCGTTTTGGCTGCGGGTGCAGAGTGTGTGTGCGTTTGACTTGTTTGTCTATTAATTATGCATTTTTGGGCCCCGCACATAAAGGGCCGCTGTCTAACAGTCGGTGTCAACATTTCCGTTTGATTGGCCACGCCCACTCGATCCGGCTT
This sequence comes from Drosophila prostipennis, assembly GCA_037075205.1. Classification (NCBI taxonomy): domain Eukaryota; kingdom Metazoa; phylum Arthropoda; class Insecta; order Diptera; family Drosophilidae; genus Drosophila; species Drosophila prostipennis. The sequence continues at coordinate 294,459 of JBAMCJ010000040.1, forward strand.
CCGGTCAAATCAGCGCCACGCAGTTGGAAATTTTAATTGTTTATTTGCATTCAATTTGCATTTTAATTTGGCCATATGTTGGCAAAAATCAGGGATATATTTTTCCCAAGCATCCCCTTGTTTGATCCCCTCTTTGGCAATCACAACACTAAACACTAAACAGTAAACACCCCCCGAAAAATATAAATATATGCGCTTATGTGCTTTAATAATTTAGTTGACTTATAGCTGAGCACACACGATCATCCCGTTTGGGCCATCATTCAAGTGGAATCGCTGCTTCATTGGCATTTTGTCAACATGGTAGCGCTTTTTGATGTTGCTAAACGAGAGACGAAATGAAATAATTCCAGCTGGCTGTGATTTATGCGCTCCCGGCTTATTTGCCATCAATTTGCCATTCCGAGTATGCAAATTGGCAGCTGTATATTTTGGCTTTGGCCAATACTTGTGGCATGCGTTTGTTGTGGCGACTTAAGACCCACCTTTTGGCCGACCTCTTAATCATTTGTGGCGCCTCGAATTAATCACTTAATGCGACATTTATGCTTGGAGAACTGCCGCCGGGATTTGGATTCGACCCTAAGCTGGATTTTGGCATCAATCAATTGAGCTGAGCGGTGTAATTTCCCCAGATGGACTGCAGCTGGAGGGCTGTCCCGGCTAATTGAGATAAATACCCCTCGAATCCACTGCCTGCATGTTGCAAATTGCTGAGAGACATTCTCAAATTCATTTCGAATGGCAAATGAGTCTAAACAATTCAACTTGGCCCCCTGTTTCCCCCTTGTGCGTGGTTACTTTCTTCTTGATCTTGTTGCTGGGGTTAACTGAAATAAATGCTGATTGACTTTTATTGCTCTGTCATTGTTGTTGCCGCTCAGCTAATAGGGCCATAACATTAACGCCCCTCCCACGATTTACTGCACTTTGGCAATTCACTGGAAATATTTAAGAAATACTTGAACAGGGGTTGCGATTGCGATGGCGATGGCGAAAAAGAAGGCCAGCGAGTGAAATCGGAACTGCAAATTGTTGCCAGGCCCCGATAATAAAAGTGCCCCAAACTGACAGCGTGCACATATAGTACATACGTATACGTGTAGCAACCCCTCCTGACATGAAACAATAACAGTAAAAGTATTGACTGGATTTTCCAAGCGGTTGCATTTCATATGAGAGCTTCTATTGTATCGCATGTATTCATTCTCCCTTCAGGCAGGGGCTGCAGTTTAAAGTTATTGGATGCGAGAAGCGCTGGGTTCGCCTTCAATCTGTAAATTGCTTTAATCTTTGAAGTGCGCGTGTGTTAGGGATTTATCTGTGAGAAGCCCCCAGCCCTTCCTTCCCGGATTCCCGGAGATGTTGATAAGCTGTGACAAACTGCACTTGGATAAGCGCTAACTTCTCCCGCAGTCATCAAATTCTGTATATTTTTACAGGGTACTCGTGGGGTATATGGGATCAAAGTTAATGGAAGTGAGAATTTATTGTATATTTATTCTGTATCAATAATATTTAATAATATTAGATTTTTAGGAACAACTGCCCAACATTTGCTTTAATAACTAGGATTTCAATAGAACTGATTCACCACTGAGTATTGGGTATTTTCTAGTCCTTTACTTGGATCAACATATTCAAGTTGTTATAAACTCCGTTTGCTCGCAGTTTTCAATTGCCGATCGTTTGTCAGCGATAATATCGAATGTCAATGTCAATTTTTGCCCGAGGAGGGTGAAGTTTCCCGTTTCCCGTTTCCCTTAACTGATGATGTGAACAGAGAGCTCTCTGCACTTAATGCAGAACCGTGCTCGAGTTGAGGCAATTTTCGAGCGATTTGTAAGCGATTGCCTGGAATTTATTGCCCAGAGACAAGGGGTTTGGGTCTGTGGAAGGAGTCCTCCTCCTAAGCCCCAAAACAATTTCAGTAACTTTCATAATTCAGACTACGCTCTGCGATTCAACTGCTGCAAAGTAGAGTTCGGTTCGAGCCACAGCAAAAGCAGAAGCAAAAGCAAAAGGCCAAGTGCTCGTTCAATTTCCATTAACATCTACCCAACGAGTGGGCCAATAAAATAAAGAAAATATGCAACAGCAGCAGCAGGTAGGAGCGAAGAAATGGCAACCACATATATAAGCAAATGCGCCAGGCAGGTGGGATGGCTTTTTGTATTGAATGTTATTTGTTTTCTAAACTGCCGCCAAAGCTGGGAGCCGAGTGGGGGTATCTGCACTTAAGTGTATTGAAAATTATTGCAAAAATATAATTGAATTGCCTCGATGCGATGCTCGTGTGGGAATTGCAGGAACAGGAGTTTGTTGGCCCTTTTCGAGTGCTTTTGGTTTTTTTGGCAAGTCGCGCGCCGCCTTTTGATTTATTTTTTGTGGGCATTCCTCGCCAACCTCGGGATGATGGCTTAGATTTTTTGCTGCCCCTCCATTGGCCGGCACTCAAATTTGGCAATGCGTGTTGGTTTTATTCTTTTTTACATTTTTTTCAATTGCCTCTTTTTAGTGGGAAAATACATTGCAGCTAGCATATTTGCTACCCTTTCAGACAGAGTGAAAATTCAAAATATTTTACCTATATTGCTATCGGGCTATTAGAATAGGTCTAATCCGGCATCGATTTCACAGGTTGCTGCGAGTTTTATTGCCGCACTACACTTTTGGTAAAATAATTTATGAGGGTCGACGAACAGGTCGAACTATATAAGCTCAGTCGATACAAATAGAGCGGGGATACGGAATCCGGGATCGGGGCTCTGGGCTCTGGGATCCTTGTGTGAATTACGCGCCGTGCCAAAGGGTTCAGCGCCTTAATGGCTTTATGAGCGCCACGGGGCAAACGGCAAACGAGGCATTATTATTATGTTTACGAGCAGGAAGAGCAGCAGGAGTGGGGGTCAAAGGCAGGAGCTGGCTCACATGACTATTTACCGGGCCACAACACAGAGCGTTCCATTGTCGGATGGAGTTGCACAACCGAATGCTGCAGTCATTAGCGCCGCCTGTCTAATGAGCTTCCCGGGGGTTGACTGCTGCGCCTCCGGCTCTGCAGGGCCATGTCCTGTGTCCTCTGTCCTGTGTCCTGTCTATCGATGCAGCGCCTAGTCCCCCGGCACTCCCTCGGTTTTGTTATCGGGCAACTGCAATCGACACTGTTCCCCATTATAAACTGCGACTAATTTGGTTTTTGGTAGCGGCAGCAGCGGGGCGGCTTTATGAGGATGTCGTGTACATCGCACATTCATTAAACTTGGCCAAAAATGAAGGGTGAGCGGGGTAGCTGGGCGTGGAGGGGTGGGTATGGCTCAGGCGGACGGGGGTGGCTCTGCCTTCAGCGGTCACTAACCATTGCCATTGCCAATGCCTCGGCTTTATTGTTGCTGCCGTCGTTTGTTTCAATATTTCAATATTTTGACATACGCGCCGAAAGTCAGGACCCGCCTGGACTTTGCCCCCCATCTCCTCAAAGAGAAGACCGCACCCCCGGGCTTCGCTGGCAGCCCTTTTCGGGCGATTATACACTGTGGAAAAAATAAATCTTTTAGATAAATATTCTGATGGTACTTATGGCTTATAACTACAAATTGCGCACATTCAACATTTTTGCCTTGAGTTTTGCATTCATAATTTACTTATAAACATTTTAGTAGAGCCAATAAGATTAATGTTGAGATTTAAATCTAAAATAGTTTTAATTATTAGTTTTAGGTTTTAGTAGAACTTAACCTATGGAAATATTTGCTTAATTTAATTTAATATTCAAGGGAAAAAACATATTTATGAGCTTATGGTTTTTTGGAGTAGAATATTTTGTAGATTTCCTTCTGAGTATTCTATGGATTTTTTAGAGTAGCTACCTAACGGATGCTACAACATGTTACTTTTTTCCATTCCAATATTAATTGATTTTTCTCCCAGTGCAGTTGAACCCTCTCATTACGGATTGCCGGAGACGCCGCGGGATATTCCCGGCGACTGCTGACGTTCGCTGTCGGTTGGCGTTTTCCTTGCTGTTCCCATTGCCTTTGGGTGCTATATCCTTTGGGCGCTGGATCCTGGGTGGTTCAGATACCACTGCTATAGCTTCAGCTGATGTTGTTCGGACGACGACGACGATTCCTTGCCGAAATTAATTTTAAGTAGGTGGACAGCATTTCGCCGCCGCAATAATTCTTCATGTAACTGGCGCTGCTGTTATTTTGGTTTCCCTCTGCGTTTTTGCGTTTTTTTCGCCTTTGTTGTTTTGGTTGCGCCGAAAATTTATAGCGATTTCTTTTCCGGTCTTTTGGCAGCCTCTCCCCGTCCGTCTGGCCATCAGTCGCTTTCCGTAATGAATTTTTATTGTGATGGCGCGTTTGGCTTCACTTCCTGGCTTCCTTTTCCCGCCCTTCCAGTTTTCCCGCTTTTCCGACTCAAGGCGGCTGCGCTTTATCCCTGGCTGTTGCATATTCATGATCTCTATCTTGGCCAGCAGGCCGCCCTGCTGCTGCTGCTTTTCATTTTAATGGCCTTGCCTCGCGCACAAATAAACATCACTCATTTTTGGCCAACTTCGACCCCCTCTGCTGACTGCTGGCTGCTAGCTTCTAGCCGTAAATTTATGTATGGTCGAGAGTATTCCGTCTTTCCCTTCCATATGTCGCACATTTCGGAATCCCGGGTTTCCCGGCGCTGCTGTAATTGTTAAATAGGCAAACGGAATCGGCTTGCAAGTACTTATGGCAGAGAAGACGCTGCCCTAAAAGCAATTTCTTGCTGTATGCTGCGGCATATTTCTCCATTAAGCACACTCTACGAGTGCTCGAATCGAGGTGGGTTTTCTGGTAAGAGGTCGGTGTAAATAAATATTTATGCCAAGAACATGACGGCATTAGAGCAATAATCTTCTGCCCTAAAATAGCAACTGGCCCGGGAATACTCCTTTCGTCCAATCCCAATAGCGTTCGGGTTTAATTTCCCATTTTTCTATCTATCCGTTGAATTAAAATTAATGATGCCTAAAGACCGAAAAGGTGTAAAATGCACACAAAATAAAAATTTATTGAACACGAAATTAAAATGAATAAAACTTAATTTGAAAAGTAGAAGATTATTTACTCTTGCAATAACAGGAATTTTCATTGTAAATTCAAGAATAGATTACTAGAGTTTGAAGAAAGTTTCGGAAGGAAACTTTGGACTTAGGACCATTTTAGGCACATTTATAAGCGATTTCAAATTCTGAAAATATAGTATTATATTTAAGTTTAATTATGAAAGGTATACAGTTACATTTTTAACGAAATACGTAGCTCCTTCCGAAAGGGTATGGAAATAATAGCACAAATGGTATTCAAATTTGTTGCAAATTAAACGTCAGCCAGTCGAAACTGGTTTAGAATTCGAAATGAATGATATTTTGTGAGCAAAAAAGCAGGAGCGCGAGTCACGTGCCGCTCATTAAACGCATCACTTGAAATCTGAAAAATCAGCTGCCAGCCCGCCTGTCAACAACTGGGGACTCAATCGTCGCACGTTGCAGAGTCCCGGGCCGCTCGGCTTAATTACCGGCGCGTCGCAAATCTGCGGCTTAATGCATATTTCAGGACTTGCTGGCGAAGGGAGGCACACGGGGCAGGGGCAGGGCAACCCTTCTCGGGACGCCTTTCTTGGGTCCTGTGGAAAAACACGTTTAGACTTGAAGTGCGTTTGAGCGCAAATTAATTAGACCAATTAAAGCGGCTTAATTGAGTTGTTGCGTGCCAGGCACAAGGACACTGTCGTCAGTCGTCAGTCAGCCTGCTGGGAAGCTGGGCAGGTCCTACGCCCATCCCGCGCACAGATTTGCAACCATTTTGCTCTGCCTTTCTCGAGCTCTTTGTTTTATTGCCACTCCGGCGGCTCCGGCTGCTCCTGCTACTGGTTATTCCACCAGTTGGTTCTGGCTTATCTGGCAGCGGCATTTGACAATCTGCTGCTGCATTACTTAAGTCATTTGGGGGACAAATCAGTCCGAGTGCTGGCTGCTGCTCCCGAAAGGACACTCTGTCGACCTCGTCCTCGTCCACGTCCTGATCTGATTGCTCCTTTCAAGCCACTCCAGCTAATTGCACTCATTTGGGGCACCTTATTGTTGGGATTTTGATTTGGGCAAACTTTAACCCTATAAATATTAACAGGGAGGATTTTAAAAAATATAAAGAAAAATAGGAAAAATAAAACTATTAATTAAATAATTTTTATATATTTTTTAAAATTTTTATTTTGATAGAAGCAGCAATAATTAAATACCAATAAGCAGTCATAAATAAGTGATGTATTTAACAATTTCCATTAATTAGAAGCTTTATCAACCATACTTTTTAAATTTCTCAATAGGATTTCTCAATCCTTTGCCAGCTCTTCTCCTCACAAACTGGGTTAATCACCCCGATTTTAAAAAAAGATATACGATTGAGCCGATGGTAAGGCGACATGTCTTTCGCAACATTAGCCACAGCGAGTTTCTCAAGTTTTCACTATCGATATATACATCAAAGGCGACAGCAGCAGGCGTTGCACTAGCCGCAATAACTTCAAAGGCAGTTTGCTGGTGGAAAGATGGAGCGGGATGGCATCGGAAATGGGAACGGGGATGGGAAGACGAAGATGCTGCTAACAAAGTTCTTGAAAAGTCAAAGGGAGCCAAAGTGGCAAACGGGTTGAGACAGAGGGATATAAAGGCGACCAAGAGGATGGAGTCGAGGGCCGTCAGAAATTCCCCAAAGTCGCATAACTCCAGCCAGGCAGCAGTGCAAAAAATAAAAGTCGAACGAGGAGTACGGTCTGCCAAAGGAGTAAATTCTAAGCGAAAGGAAAGTAGGAAATGTGGCGCGAATCCTTTCTGCTCTCCGGCTCTTCCTCTGTTTTTGTGCGTCACCAGCGCCGTGGCTGTGGAAAAATGGTTAAAGGGAACTTTTCACATTATTTTTGAGCCATTTCGACCTCATTGAAGCGCAACACAAAGCAGCACAAAGTGCCACCAATGCCGCAAACGAAAGCCAACATAAACTTGAGCGAGTGATGGCCAGTGCTGTTCAGTGCATGCTAAAAAAAAAGCTAAACATAAAAGCACAATTTAAATAACTATTTCAAAAACAATTTTTCTTATTTCTAAAATATTGTACATGTACCATTCTTGCTTAATTATATTTAGTCAAATATTTTACTATAGTAATTATAATCTATAGAATTATTTAACTTTACTATTTTCTTTAATGTCAAATTGTATAAATACAATTTTAGAATTGCAAATTCTCAAGTTTTTTTAATTCATTTTATTTTAGGTATTTTCAAGTCTTAGAAATAGCATAGCTAAAAAGCTAAAGCAAGAACAGAAAAATACCGAAGGAGGTGTGGCGGGCGCCAGTTTCCCCATTTGGGAAATGGAGGCAGCAGCCTGGGAGTTTTGGCCAAAAGTCTCGCAAGGAAATCTATTTGTGATTTATACTTGGCATTGGAGGGAGCACAACTTGCTTCCCCTTTGTTGCAAGACTCCCATAACCAAAATTGCGGCTGCCATTCAAGAAATGGGAGAGGGTGAGGGTGTGGGTGTGGGTGATGTGATTGATGTGGGCAAAGGTACATACGTACATTAAAGTGGTGGCAGGGGGTGAAAAGGACCGCAAGAAGGAGCTGCAGCCGCACAACCATCGACCAAGGAGTGCAGGTCAACCCCCAGGAATCCGGCCAACCGGACGATGAGGACTCGGACTCCCTTTCGATGACGCCTAACGACTTGTGAAGCAATCGAGTTGAAAGCTGAGCTCACTGGGCAAATTCCATCGTCGCCGTGGTACAAGTTTTCGGGCTACAGTTGCGACATGATTGCGCTGCCGTTTCTGTTTATGCAACTCAATAAATCATGGCCCCATCCGGCGGCTAAGTGCTCCGCAGGACCCAAAACCCTCACCCCACCCGAGCAAATGAAACGAAACAAAGGCAAGCCGTAGGAATCGAAGGCACAACAAATAAAAAGGGGAAACGGAATGAAAGCCGAAACTGATTTCACGCCGTGCGAATATCAATTTCAAATTTGCCCAGCCCGCCAATGCAGCGCACGGCTAAAAACACAACAATAAAGGGCGGAATGGCCGGGCAAACGAACAACAGATACTCTGTCTCTGAATCTCTCTTTCTAAATTGAGGTGACAAAGGGTTGCCCCGACCCCACCGAAGCACGCGTCTAATGAAGTGCCGAGCGTGCGCCGAGGGCTTACAGATTGTCGAGTGCTCTCCAAAAACTCCAGCTGCACTGGAAAAAAATTCAATTGAGAATAATTAAATATTAAAAAACAAAATTCGCGAGGCCTAATGACGAAGTATTAAGATAACAACATTAATATACAATGCATAAAAATATTTTATTATCCTTAAAACATTGGAAGATTTATCTAGAATATCTCTGATTTTTAAATAACAATGACCACAATTCATCATAGAAATTGTTCGATCTGGATAAAAAATGTATTTATGTATAAATCATCTCAAAAGTTATGTACATCGTTTGCTAAGCCTTCATTTTATTTTTCCTCAAAAAAAAAAAATAACGATACAAAGCAACGATCTGCCAATTTTAGAATTTCTTTCTATGCGTTGATCTCGAAATAAAATTTCCAATGGATTAATTTTCCATTAAATTAAATTTCCTTTTATAATATGTTTCTTATTTATTTATTGTACACTGTGGCCGGAAGTTTTAACTTAGGGCACCGAGAAAGAATCGGCCATAGATGTTTTATAATTTAAAAGTGTTGAACTTACTTATTTAACTGTCTTGACAAAATAATTATTAATTTATTTGAATTTTTATATCTTATAGATTTTAAAATAATGTAATGCGTTCAGTGCACTTTTGGAAGAGGAGTTTGTGCAACAGCAACAGCAGGAGTTCGCTCTGTTTTGCTATAATTTGTTTGACCTTTCAATGGGATTTGGCCAAGTGCTGTCGGCGAGCGGATGCAGCGGCTGTTTGGCCGTTTGCTTGTGTTATCTTTAGCGGTACCCGTTGCGCGGTCACGTGTCACGCGCCATATATATGTGCACTATATCCTGCCGGGCGGATCAACTATCTCCGGCAGATGCTAAACGGATGCCGGCTTTTGGCACAGCAGCACATTGTCTCGTTGTCGCCTCTTGGCGGCATGGAAAAATAATCAGTTTCCCATAAATTCAAATCAGTTTGGCCCCCGACGCGATGTGTGAGCGCGCTTCTCTATTGTTTTGCGGGAGATTTATGTGTCTGGAGCGGCGGAGACTGAAATATGAGGCACACACATAATAATTTGGCTTTTTTACTCTGCTTCGATTGCACTTTTGGCAAGAAAGTTGCCAAGACAAGGACGCACTTTCCAAATTCCACTCTTGACTCGCAAATTCAATGAAGACATTTGCCAGCCAGACAAAAACACTGCCGGCAGCCAACTCCCCTTCCCACATTCACATGCAATCATAATCAAGAGGCCTCCTTCTCATTGTCGAGCTCTGATTTATGCCCCACTGGCGGCTTTCCAAATTTAATTACAAAGCGTCGCTTTGAAGCGCCCAAAATAGGCAGAAAATTGATAAACAATGAAAATTGAATTGTGCGCCGCACGCAAAAGAGCTGGCTGAAAGGAAAAGCCGAGCGAAACGAGGGTTGCGACCTGAGTTGATCGCGGTCGAGGTTTCCAGAAAGCGAAAGTAACAAAGGGTTGCCTCTGTCGTCTCACCCCCCTTCCCCCACCCACCGCACACACACTCCACATAACTTGTTAATAAAATAAACAAAGTTTATGTGCGCAACCCCCGCACACAAAAACACACGCACGTACACACCCACAAAGTATCCTTAAAAAAGCCACCCACCCTCCATGTCATCTTTTCGCGCCCTCTGAGTTCGCAACTCCACGTGAAGAAAATACATAACCATATCAGCTTCATATTACAAATGGAAACTAATCCATTTAGTGTTAAAATAAATCGGCAACGGTTTAGTTTGATCGAAGTTGTTATTTTAAAAAATTTTATAAAACGATATTTAGAGGGTCTATCTTGAGGGTTTTATTTATTTAATTTTAAATAATATTTAAACTATATCATCTTCTCTCAGTGCCGTTTCATATGGCAAATACATTTGTCGCCCTACAAATCACATAATCGCTGCCGTCGCTCGACTTTCAATAATCAAATTTAAAATATTCCTTCTACACATTTTTCTCTTTTCGCGGGTGAAACTCGCTGAGGGGGAGGATTGAGTTTTGGGGAGTTTTTCCCCAACGCAGGACCAGACTTTTCCAGGACCACTTGCTGGTTGTTTGTTTTGCGACGCTTGCATTGGATTGCTGGTCCTGGTTCGCTTTGTTGTGCGACTTTTATTGAGATTTATTGCAGTTCATTGGGAGGCGCCGTGCATTCAGCGACCCCCGCGGAGCAGGTATTTTTCGAAGCAGCATTTTTTGCAAATACCCTTCTGGCAAACCATAGAGAACTTTAATAAACTGCATTCATGAAGCGCGGGCAGAAGTTTAACCGCGATTAAAAATTCATCTAGTGGGTGAGAAGAACCTGACTGCGTTCCTGATTAGTTTTCGCACCCCCTTCAAAGGGTATTCACACTTCAGCACTGCCTGGCTGATTTTTTCTAATTCTATATTCACTTTGTCTATGTTTGCGTATAATCTCTGGTTTATTGAACATGTGCGCAGCATGGCAGCCGCTGTGAAGAGAGATTTATGAGTGTATATTCCTCGGCAGCTGAGGATGAGCCACGATGCTCACCTTTAAGCATACGAAATTATATCGAATCGTAGCTGGGAAACGGCAAACGCCCTCTGCTCTAATTAATTTCATTTGGACTTTAACAAACACGAACGGGTTTGGGTTTGGGTGTTCGGATTTGGATTTGACTTTGACTTTGGGTTGGGGAACTGTCGCCAAACCCTCGAGTAATATCGAATTCCAGTCGCGACTTGATTTGACTTCCTAACTGCCCTGTCATTAGTCCGACAATCATTTGCCCCGTACGCACAGCTCATTTCATTACGGCGTTCATTAATTTGTCTCTCATTTCGGGCTGTTTCGCCCGATGTTTTTCCCCTTTATTTCTTTTTTTGGCCGGGCTTCGGTGCGTGTTTAAATGTTTAAATGCGAGCGCGGAGAATGCAGGTTGGTCTCGCTATGACGGCACCATATTGCAGCAGTCGTCACCCGGCGGACAAACGAGGGGGTGGCTAGGCTAAATTTCATGGGGGTGGACTGACGACTGACTGACTGACTGATTGAGGGAATGGGGGAATGGCAGCGCCTTGGACGGTGTCTCACATGCAACGGTAATTTGTTTTCATTTAGCTTAACGCTTGTATTTGGCAGTTGGACATGCACACGGCGCACGGGCCAAGGGTTGATCCACTTTCAGGGGTGCCCGAATATATAGTCAAAAAAAGTAGCTATATAAAGCTATAATTTAAGAAGAAACTTTTTCAAAGTAACAAAAAGAAAGGTTAGAAAAATATACCTTTAATTCTATTTTTAAATTGCAAAGTATTTTAAAATAATATTTTGGAATTAGAAACTCGGTGGCTTTGCTTTTTCTTGGGTGTTACTTACCTCATAAAGTTACGAAATTTTTATAATAACTATTTTTTTTTAAATAAATCTAAAAACTAGCTAACATACCAACACTATCCAACCATCATCGCTCCTTGCCACATTTCGACAGTTCCAGTTCTGCGACTTGTTTGGCGGCGGTTTTTTTGGGCCGCTTCATAAATGTCATATGAGCGGTACGTTTCAATTAATATTGTTTGTGGATCGTTTACAGGGGTTTTATTTTCGGCTTTCCCAGAACTCGCGTGCTTCGGCCGTGATGAATGTGGCGTAACATTCGGCGTAAGTGATAGACATTTGTACACAGCCCGGCTTTCCCTTTGCGAAAGGGGGAAATGTTCGACTTCTTGGAAGCCGCTGTTATGAAATTTTAATCCCATTTAAGAGAAGAAGAGGGAGCCGCGCGCGTCTGCGAAGTTTGATTCCCAATTGTCTCAAGTTTATTTTCTTGCAATTATCAGTCAGACGCAGGAGACTTGGCGCTGACAGGCCAAAGTCGAGGCCCCCAAACGGGGACCAGAAACAGAAGCCGAAACGGGCTCCAATGAATGGCAAATGTCTGGGAAAGTTCTGCGTCCCTACCCAAAACAATTCGGCATTGCACAAGGCCGAGCAGAATGGCAGCCGAGCAGGATCAGGATCTGAAACTGGGTGGCAGGAGTTTCGCTTTATTTTTATGCTTCTCGAGCGGAAGCCGGAAGTTGCTGCTGTAAAATATGGACAAGAATATGCAGGAAATGCAAAGTTTTGCATCCAAAAATTTCGCTTGGATTCTCGGCGGAGGATATCTTAGCCCTAGAACAACAATAACAATTGTGGGGCTAAAGTTGAAACAAAATCCTGGGATGGCAGATTGAACGAAACGGCGGGATTCATTAAAAACATTTCAAGTTTAATGCAAAAAGTTCAATGTCACAAAACAACGGCAGGTCCAAGTGTATATTGTTTGTTTCTCCCTCTTTTTTATTTCCCCCAACTTCCGTTCGTAATGAAAGTTTCTCGGCTTTTTTCCCCATTGCGCATAAAAACCCAAACAACTCAAACTCTTTGGCAGGACAACTTTCTGTGTGTCTGCCGCCTTTCTTTCTGCCCTCCTCGAGTGTTGTGCATAATTTTCGAATTCACTTTTATGTGCTGGGGCCCAACACTTTTCTCGGCAAGAAATTGACTTCCTTGCCGGCTCGGATTTACTCCTCAATTCGCTTATATGCGCTTAACATGAAATCGTCCAGTTCCACCCTCTGGCGGGCTAATCATAACGAGATCGGCTGGATGGCCAAAGGAAAACCTGCCGCATCATTGCAAAACATTTCTTACTGCCACTCGGCATTTCCCTTTGCCTGCTGCAATCGCAATCGCCCCTCATCCTCCGCAGACTTTCGAAGGGACGCCCCTGATCCGAATGCCACACATTTGGGTTATTTCCAGTCCCCGGTGCCGTATTACCTTTTTTATGTTTATGTGGCAAAAAGTGCCGAATCCGATTCGTGCGGCAAGGAAACCATCCCGCCCGTTCTGGCTTTTCTACTTTTTTCCGGGGCGGAAGTTTAAAATGTTCACATATCTGACAAATATCCATTATCACGCCACGTACTCGAAGTTGTTGTGCCTCAATATTCGTAATTTATAGTTGATGATATTGCAGAAAATGTACGCCTCCCTTTTTGCACCCCGTCAGAGGTTTTCTTTTTTTTCCGCTGTCGGTCCCTTTTGCCAATTCAGCTTTTAATTCGTCAATGCTATTTAACAGCGGCCAAAGTGCGGCCCACGTGTCCTGCGTGTCCTCTCCCCGAGATTCCCCCGACAACCCAGCCACTCCTCTCCTCCGTCGGCTGGGATGACTGTCGATATTGTCGCCCGACGAAGAGGAAGAGGGGAAGAAGCGAAACAGAGACTCAGGCGGATCTGCACTGGGAGAAAATGTAGGAAATAAATGTAATAAATAAATTTAATGAATAGGAATTATAGAATAAAAGTGTGATGGAAATGTTATCTTATTGTCAGTATTAATATTGTTTATATAAAATTTCAATTGATTGTTCAAAGATTATCTAATTTTAAAATCCATATCCATGATTTCAGAAACCAAAACATATCACAATTTTTGTAATTTACTACAAAATCCTTTAAAATAATATATTTTATGAGAATTGACTTGTCGTTATGTTTGTTTAAAACCCCGTTTCCCAGTGTGACAATCGAAAATCGGTGGATAGACGTCTGGCCCGCATATGGAAGGCGCGTACGTGCGGAACATTTGGCGATTGGACGCCATGAGTTGCGCATTCGGCGCTGAGGGATGCGTTTAAATCTCGATGGCCCGGCCAGAGCTTGGATTTAAGCCGATGAGCAGGCGGAATGACGCGCAATTAGCACGCAAAAGGAGGGGCAAGAGCTGGAGCTAGAGTATCGCCAGCCAGATCGTCCAAGTGCCCATCAATCGGGGGTCGACCAAATCGGACTGGCTCTGATTGAGTGGCCATCTCGCAAAATGGCCAACTAGGAGGAGTTGAAACACGAGAGGATGAGAGGACGACGGTCTAAGCCGGGGAATAAGTTGATGTCGAAGGATGAGCACTTGGATGTGCACTTGTGCGCCCGGCAAAACCACAAAGCTAATTAGCTCTCAGCGGCACATTTCCGCACGTTTTAATTTTCCAATTTCCTTTGTGATTGCTCTGGCATCGGCAGACAGCTAGGCAAAAACTTAATGATTTTCCAGCACAAGTGGAGCTGGAGAAAATGCTCGATTTCTATTTATCCAATGGGGGCTGCAGGGGATGCAGGGGCTTCGGATCAATTAAACTTATCATGCAGATAACTGGGCGGGTGTGCTGCTGCATGAACTTTTGCATTTCCCACATGGGCTGTGTCTACCGTTGCGTATGCGTAATATTTATGTTTCATTCCGAGCCAAACGCACACATCTGTCGGCAGAGGAGGGCAGGGCGGTAAGGGGGCGGGGTGTAAGCTCTCACAGGCAAACAAACAAACAATTAGGCAAGGCATTTCCATGTTGGATCTCAACCGGAATTATTGCCAGCTGGAATTTTGCGAGCGCCTCGTATATTTATTACAAATGTTTATGCTAATCCTGGCCGGGGCTCCGTTTCGATTCCCGGAAGATGTGAGCATCAATTAAATACTTTGCCTGCAATCCGGCCGCAAACAAATTGGCCAAATGGAACGAAAACAAATCGAAGACAGGTCGAAGATTGAGGCAACGTTGGATTGCAACTGAGAGGTTTCTAATTGGATTTCAGGATAATCAAAGGGATTTGCTCCAAGGAAGCATTCGAATGGGTGGTATGCAAACCAACCGACCCCCTTTTGCGAAGTGGACGATGCCAGCACGTTGTGAGGACTTGACATCGTCTAATGTCCGAGACGTGAATTGCATAAAATCGAGATCCCCAGACGCGTCAATGTCGACCTCGTGACGCCAGCGGAAATTGTCCCCGTCTCGTTGGGAAGTGCAGCCCCAGTTAAAAAACGAGAAAAAGGAGAAGTGTTTAATATTCGGGAAAAAGTTAGCACATCTTCCGAGCTGATGGCCACTCGCTGATATTCCTTTTATGGAGCTGACCAAATCGTTGTCTGCATACCAAATTCACCCACTCCCCGAGAACAGCGGCTTAATTATTTTTAAGCAACATTTAATAATCTCTTACGGCAATTGTTCATCTTTATTCACTCGAACTTATCGGCCCGACATGTGTCAGCTGTCATGGAAAACCGCAAAAAAGCTCCTCTTTGCCGTCAAGGAGAATGACGAGAAAATCAATGCAATCGGAAAGGGAGGAGGAGGAGGAGGATGAGAAAGTGGAGGTGGAAAGCTTCTGGGAAATCTCCTGCCAGAGATCAAAGTGCCATTGTGCAATACAAGGACTGCGATGGAAAACAACCAGCACGGCAGGAAAAGAAGGGAAACGGCAGCGCCGGGATAATGGAAAAGCGTAATCGCGTAAAATTTGCCTTGTACCGCGCGCGGTGATAAATGATTGTCATAAATAAAAGCGCAAAGCGGTCAATGCCGAAACGGTGGAGCCCAAAACCGATGGATATTGATGCTTAAGAATTTTTATCGCACGATTTTGTACGACCTACTCCTCCATTTGGATTGTGACGACCACTCTGCCTGCGCCTCTGCCTCTTCCGTTGCCGTTTCCATTGCCTTTGCCTTTGCCCAAGTCATTAATCACAAATCGGAACAGCGAAAAGCCAAAAAACGAATGCCATTTGTAGCAATCCCCTGGTGGAAAGAGGGTATCGTCTGTTTTTGGGGCCACCAGATGATTAAAGTTTTAATTGTTTGGAACTCTGGCAGAGAACTTGTGCAACTGTCCAAGAAGTTAATCCAACTACCAGATACTCAAGCAGCTATTTGCATTTTAAGTTTAGCTGGGTTAACTATTTTGGTTAGCAAGGAAAGGGATGATAATTTCCCACTAACCCCCATTTTTTTTACAAGGATTACAGAAGCAAAATATTATTACATAGTACCGGGGATGAAAACTGAATTATAAAATATTTCTATACAAGTAACAATTACATTAAATATTTTATTTGCATAAATAAATAATAAGCAATATGTAATGTTATTTATAATTGAGGTGCACAAGATCTATTAAGGAACTTTATAGTGTCATATTTATGTTTTGGTTTGGTTCAAGGAATCCGTCCTGCTTTCCATAGGTGAAAACGACACCCATAAAGTCACATGGGCGCTCAGGCACGTACTCTCTGGTGAAAACCCGGGAAAAGTCGTCTTCTTAATCTTAATTGCGGCACATTAGCACAATAAACCAAACGAATGACCAGACATTATCATAAATAATAAGGCAGCTTGGAATGGCTCAATGCGCGGCAGGACATCCGACCGACGTCCTTCCTCGTTCTCAGCGGGGGGTGGAGTGGGTTCTGCTAGGATTGTGATTCCGATTCTGGTCAGTCGTTGGTTTTTGGTCCAGTGCTAAAATATGAATAGTGTAATATGGCAATATTGTCGGAATGAGGTGGCCACGCCCGCCGGAAATGAGATTCGGGGAGTCGCCCTCGCCCACACACACATGTCATAAATCGATGCTAATGCATTTTTGCATGTCCTCGGCTCCTTGGAGAAACTTTGGCCTTATTAAGTATTAATTCATAGTTCCGCTTGCAATCAGTTTGGTTAATAATTCAGCTCGGGTGATGGGGGGAGCCTTTTGGCCATTACAATAACATTCCAATCGAAATGGTTCGTTGCCTTTAATTGATGCAGGACACTTCCGCCCGTTTGCCTTGCGAGGATTCTAGGGGAATAGTGGGCGTTTCGCACAGATGCGATTTTATTGGATCTACATTTGATTGATGAGCTCGCCAAGGGGAATATCTTTAATTGATCTCCGAATTAGCCAAGCATTGTTGCAGTCGACGAAGCGTTAAAAAGCAGCGTGTAATTATTTGCCACTAAGGGGGGAAAACCTCAAAACAAAATTGCAATTACCGCACTGAGAGCAAAGCAAACAAACAGATGAATGCTGGGACAGACGGGTCCTGCACACAAAACATCTACAAATGACAATTCTAAGCATATAAATTATTGCCTTTTAACACCTTTCACCCCCCTGGAAGCCAATGTTGTTTTTGCTGCTGCTGCCGATGGTGGTGGGTTTTTCCCTCCCCCTTCCCCTTCTCCCTGCTGTTGCCCCTGCCCCGCCCCCTTTTCCCATTTGGCCATAAAGAAGTCAGGGTTGCAACATGAAAAACTATTAGCACTTTTAACGTTTAAGCGGATTAAGTGCTGCAGGAGCAGGCTCAACGAAGGACATTTAAGTGCGAGTAGTACCAGACTGTCGGCCGTCCTTGTCGATGCTGCTTTTGCTCCTGCTGCTCCTGCTGCCTCTGTTGCATGTCGCATGTGGTCGAGGCTTATGCCAGAAAGTGTCAAACAAAAACTTTCAACAGCCTCCACACCCTTTTGGCCAGGCTCTTTCCCAAATTCAACTAATTTGCCAGCACACAAACAACAACAAACACCAGCTGCTGGAGAACAAAACGGGAAAAAACGGAAAAACAGCAAAAGTAACCACAGTAAAGCAAATAAACAATGCAAAAAAAAAAGAAGTGGGAAATGGGAAATGTGAAAATATGTGCGAGTGTCGGTGGAAGGCCGAGGGCGGCGTCTGCGGCGGCTGTTTACATTGCAAAAAGCATTGAAGTGCAGTGAAAACAACACACGGAACAACATCTACACTCGGCGAAAAAATACTGTTAAACTATCAGCTATTAAAAGTGAGGGAACTTTTGGGAGAGGGATTGTAATAATAATTTTAGAAAATCTAATGGTTTCAAATAAAATGTATGCATGAGAATTAAAAGGTATATATATTAAAATGAAACCATATTTTGGCAATGAATACCAAATTCATTGAATAAAGTTATCTAAAAATCAAAATAGCTGCACCTTTGGTTAATAAATACTCGTATATGAAGGAATGCTTAGAATTTATTTATAAAAAATAAATATTTGTTTATATTTGTTGAAGATAACATATCCTGTTGTAGTAGTTTTCAACTTAGGTAAGTCATATCATCTATTTAGAAATCCTAAAACCTTGAGGCGAATTTTCGGCGAGTGCAGGAACAACCCAAGGGCCTCGAACAGATTGGCCATTGGTGGAATCATGCCTGTACGCATATCCTGGCCGGACTTCGTTGAGGCATGCTTAATGCTATCAACACCATTACCGGTCGAGTGAGCGGCCCTCGAGCAGCAGCACCACCTTTGGCCACCACTGCCAGCAGGACAGCACCACCAACACCACCGAAAACCACCCAGACCCCAGACCCGGTGGTCCGTTGTTGTCAATTCAATTCAATTGTTTTGCCTTTTTGCGCAAATGTCCTGCAATCACGGCGCGGCCTGTTTGCCAGCCGCTTGTTTATTTGTTTGTTTGTTTGCGGGTCCGCTGCCAGTGCAAGTACCTCTCGGCAGAGAGCCACCGCCACCCATCCGAATTTCAGCCCAATCGCCCTCAACTGTTGCCTGTTTGTAACGCACCCGCATTGTGACTTCCTGGCGACGGCAAAGTAAATCGAATCCGAATCCGAAGCGGAATCGTAATCCGCTTGGCCTGTCCGGCGGCAACTGAGTGCACCCTCCCTATAGAGTACATATACCACATAACCAATCCTGCACTCAGGTGACCAATCTTAATGTTCAATATTGAATTTTCGCCAAAACCTGAAGCGAATCGTACGTCTGCAACTAATTGAGGAATATTGAAAGGATGCAAAAATGGAAGGAGCTGCAGCAGCTGTGGAAAATAATTGGAAATGAGATACTATTATTGTTCACATATTATTTCATTGTAAGTATAATTTGCCTTACATTTATTGCTTTAATGAGTTCCTACACTCAAAAAAAAAAACGCCTAAAATCGCCTTTGATTTTAGAAAATCGCCTATGGATTTGCGTCACTGGCGATTTTGTCTATATTAAAGAAAGTAGGTTTTTAAAATCAATGGCGTTTTTTTTCTAAAATACAAAAAAAAAATCTGCAATTTAGAAATTTTTTACTAGAAAGTAAAAAAGTTATGTCTTACAATTTAGAAATAAAGGTTTTCTAAGAAATAGAAATACTGTTTTTTTTTAATATAGAAACATTTTTTTCTAAATACAAGAAAAAATTTCTCAAATCCAGAAAATACAAAAATGATGCTTTGGTGGTAAATCGGAATGATGCCGGTTGTTTCTGTGACGCCACGCCCCCCTTGTGTTGTTGTTCTCCGTTCTTGTTTGTCATCTTATTTTAATTTCCTTATATTGTGCACGTGGTGTAGGTGATGTATATGTTTATTATGTACATGCACTTTAAGTTTCAAATCGGACCTGTAATTATAACTGAAATGAGTATACAAATTACAAATTATAAATATAAAAACCCAACAACTTACACTTTTGAGAAAAACATCTCGGGTCGCCCCACGCGGGAATCGAACCGCTTCCCTCGGAGTTTGCAGTCAAGCACTCTAACCGCTGCGCCACGGATGCATCGCGTGAGGCGCTGTCCAAAGTCTATTCACATTTTGTTCTCTTATTTTTAGTCAAATCGATCTGGCTCGCTTCTAGTTATTCTTTTTGTTTATTTAATTTTGTTCGTAAATATTTATTGATTAATTTTAATATTTATACACAAATATATTTTACTATGGTTCAATAGTAACAGTATTTGAATTTCAAATTTGAAAAACATAAAAATCATTTTTAACAAAATATAACTATTAAAAAAATTTTAAAAAATGCAACACATTTTTTTTTTATTAATATGTAAATATTAAAGATTAAAAAAAAAAAATAAAAAGACGCCATGCATTTTTCGTCTCGACGTGGGATTGAACTCACACTTGCGGCGATTAGCATGTATAACATATTCATGCACGCACGCGTTAGACCCCTAGGCTACCAAATTTTCTTCGATTAAAGGCGATTTTTTCTGAATGTTAGAAAAATTTTAAACATTTTTTCTGTTTTTTAGAAAAACAATATTCTTTATATAAGAATTTTTTCTAATTTGAATGGCGATTTTTTTTTTTAGAAATGTTTAGTCTTTTTTTTTCTAAAAGCAATGGCGATTTTAACCCTCAAATATAGAAAGGCAGATTAGAAAAAACACCTTATAATTTAGAAAAAAAAGGATTTTTCTCATTTTGAGAAAAAAATTTCTAAAAATATCGTTTAACAGATAAATTTTCTGAAGTTTAGAAATTTTTTTCTCTTTATAGAAAATTTTTCCTTTTTATAGAAATTTTTTTCTAAAGCACAAAAATTTTTTTTTTTCTATATTTCAAAAAAAAAAATTTTTTGAGTGTATCATTTGCTTGATTTCATTTTGAAAATAACCTGATTAGTATCAAATCGGCTTACTCGTGAACTTATCAAAGAAAATTTATGATAAATGAAATGGAGAAGATTTTGCTGCCAAACGAAGTCCTCGGGACAAAAGACAATAAATGGAAAACAAAAGATTAAGTAATTAAGACAATTCAATCGAATTTAATCGATGGTGATTGAAGTCAATGCTTCCCAACTGAAATCGTTTTGTTTAATTTAATGGCGGAGTCTTTAAAGAGCCCCAAGGACGAAAGATTTATTTGGAGAATGCGTATAAGCTCAGCTCATTTCACGCTGACCGCCCCAGCTTGTTTCACTTGTTTCAGAAGACACGGGCCAGATTGCGTAATCGTTTTTCATCCGCATGGACACCAGAGACCCCCAAGTTGGTCTATATACCTGTTCCTGTCCCACCCACCTGTTTTTCCCCCCGCTCTCCACCCACCGCCCACGGCATGCTGTGCTTGATGTTCGCATTTTCGAAAAACAAATTTATTTTCAAGCGCGCCCAATAAATTGAAACTGACTGACCCACCGCCGCCTGTTGACCGTTGACTCGGCAGTTGTTTCTATTTCCATTTTCCCGGAAAAATGGTCGTGGGGGAGGATTATGTCTTTATGTGCATATTTTGGAATTTTATAACCGTTGCGTTGCGTCGCTGACAGTTTGGTGGATGGGGAATGGGGAATGGGGAGTGGAGAATGGGGCAACCTGGACAGCGCGGACAGATGCCTGTTTTTCACTTTTCAGCCAGATTCCGCCATTACTTCTAATGAAGTCAAAAGCCCCGTTGCTACAAGAGCGGAAACTGAAACAAAAACTGAAATAAAAGCAAAGACAAAAGGCCAGTGGGCGGGGCTGGAAAGGTTGGAAAATATTCAAATTAATTTCAGGACATCTCTCGCTCGCCGACTGTTGTGCCAAAGTTCCTTTTGACCAGGTTGTTGTCGCCATATTTTGCGTGTCCGCCGCCGTTTTTAATCCTGACTTATGGACTTCCATATTCGGTTTCGTCATCAGCGTAATGCCCGTGCAGTCGGGCGGTTGTCCCTGGCATTTCCTTTGTCCCTTCAGCAGGACAAACTGCTGACTGGCTCTTTACGGTTATCCGGATGACCCGCCGGGTGGGTTGTTGCCCCCGGTGTAAATGTTGATGTTGTTCCTGGTGTTTAGTTTTAATTACACGCGAGCCTGAACTCGGTGGTCACGCCTCGATAACTTGATTTTGTAGCTTTTCTTGCCTTTCCTCATGTGAAAAGTGACAGCGTTCCACCTGGGGACTCGCCACGTAACTTTCACTCACCGAAATTAGCAGGACATGCGGCAATTTGTCTCCCAGTTCGAAATGTTGCAGGGGCAATTCGAATGTTGCCAGCACATTTCCAGTGCGGCAACCTTTTTCTACGACCCCTTCGTTTCGGAGAGAAATTCGGAGTGGCATTCGTGGCGAAGAAATGGTAGGGGTAGCTGCTCTCTATGGGAAAAATTAAACCCAAAGAGCTGCAAGCGACAGGTTAACAGTGTTGTATGACAACTTTATATGATCAAAGGATCAGGCCAAAATAAAATGATTTATGATAGGGTTAGTTCTTGCTAAATAAAATGAAAGATATGATCTTGAATTGAACTAAATAAGATTCCTTATCAAGATAAATATATGATAAGAAACAAGAAAGTAAGTGAGCTTACTAAATTTAGATTTAAGACAACTCAAAAAAATCTTACGGGCTGAAATCAATCATCCCGGTTATAACATTTTGTGCACTGTAAAAATAAAATATTATATACCTCATCAAATATCGAAACTATCTCCTGCTATTAAAATTTTTCTTGATTTTATCTACTGTAAACAAAACTGTTAATTATATTTTATGTCTAACAAGTCCAACAACTTGAGTTGGTAATGCCCAATTCGCCGTGGCACACTTGTCCTGCGGCGAACTGGGAGAAGAGCAGGACCCTGTCGCTC
The DNA here is from genome assembly GCA_037075205.1 of Drosophila prostipennis. Taxonomy (NCBI): domain Eukaryota; kingdom Metazoa; phylum Arthropoda; class Insecta; order Diptera; family Drosophilidae; genus Drosophila; species Drosophila prostipennis. The sequence goes on from JBAMCJ010000040.1 coordinate 316,923, forward strand.
TCTGAGCAGCGACCTCGCTCTCTGGCGTTCGGCTGCCCTCGTGGGCGTTGCCGAGGCGAGCCGAGGCCGCCCGAAGTGCTGACCCGAACCCGAATGCAGGGCGCTGAGAAACGACGGCGAACCGCCAGCAGTGTTTCAGTTGAAAGTGAACCCTTCGACGCAGTTGACACGAATCGCGCGCGACTCGCTTCTAGTGACATTTTCAGCAGGAGCAGCCATCCTGAAGCTCAAAGGACTACGGTTATTTGTGCAGTGTGTGCTAACTAAAACCAAGCAGTTGTAGGCTGCAACTAACTAAAGCAAAAACAGAGCATTACGCCCAGTGGATAAACTAACCAAGCTAACTGAGAAATAAAAGTGCTAACTTTGAGGATAATAAAAACTTGAAACGATCGCTCATCACGTGAGTTCCAGTGGTGCTGGCCCAGGTAATAATTTGCAGCATATTAGTGAATTCTTGTGGGAGCTGTTCGCCCTGAAATATTCAAATTGGCAGGGAATGTCGCTTAGAATATAAACGTGTACGTGCTGCAAGGACCAAGGACTTGTGCCAGTGTTTACATTTTGGATTTTATGCGATAATACTCGTCGCCATCAACGCCAGAAGCTTGGGCAAGTGGGTGGCTGATTGGGCGGCTTGGTGGCTTTGTGGCTCCTATTCATACTCCCGCCAGCTGCCAAATAAATACAGCAACAATAACACTGGGCGGGCAATAAAAAGCCACCGCCAAGGCCTCAACCGCAGAAACGGTCTTAGCCAAGAAAAGAGTCTGCGAAAGTAAGCAAAGTAACAAAACCAATTTTCATTGTTTTGCGGTGGCTTCCAAGTCGCACTTTTTCTGCGGGCGAGTAGGGGGTAGTAGGAGCCGCCTTAAGAAACCAAAAAGTATAACAACATTTCCACACACACACAACACACCCACCCAATGGGTAAAAAACCAGAAGAAAATGTGCAAATGCCGACATGAAATGAAGTAGAACTTGGCATGTGGCGTCTTTGGTGAGTGTGTGTGTGGGTGGGAAAATGTTTGTGAAAATGAGAAATGAAATAAACACATGCAATGGCGAAAGGCGAAGGCACAGAAGAGAGTGGGCTACGTAAAAATTCGCTGAATTTAAATACTTGAGAATATTCACGGAAAAGCTTGCCATTCCGTTCGACTTCTCATTTGGGCAAAAGTTTTTCCTCCCCTTTCCAAAGAAGAGGTAAATACCCAGAAGCTGTGTAAATTAGGATTCAGGCAGACTTAATCCCGAGCAGCAGGCCATAATAGGGATATCATGCGGGGGATCCGGGGGCATGGGCCTCGAATTCTTTGTGGCATAAATAAGTCGTTTGCAGCTGTTCGTCGGCATTTATTTGGCTGCCTGTTCCGGCCAGCACAATTGTTTCTGGCATACGCCTGGCATATGCAAGTATTTCGCATACGAGACGACGTGTACACCAATTTGGTATGCTAAAATTGTGGGGCAGGGGATCCGGATCCCAACCGCACGGGCTTGGCAGCCCTAAAGGGGCGAAGGCACGCGCTAGCTGCCATTTAATGCAATTGATTTGTGTTGCCTAATTCGGTTAGACGCGCTTGTACAATTTCATTGTGGGGTCGCTTCAAGACACTGATAAAAACCACGATTTTTTATGTTGAAAAAGAATATTTCTTAGAAAATGCTCACTTTCATATAAATAAATTCATATTAAATACTAAAGAAAATCTCAACTGAAGATTTAATTTTTAATACACATTTTTACGAGATTCTAAATAGCGAGAGATTTCAGACAAATGATCAGATTATATTATATTCATTTTTTTAAAATTCTCTCTTTATAACCAGCAAGCTTCTAAATAACAATAGAATTTTTAGTTGTAAAAGTAAATAACAAAGCATTTTAACTCCGGTTTATGGTAAAATCTCAACTTTATAGATAAAGCAGGAGCAAAAATATTTGGATATATTGCAAATTCCATACCAAGAGGATTGCCAAAATCTGTAGTAGTATTTTATTTGTTGGGATCTTTAATGCACATTTTAAAGTGATTTTAAATTGATAGAGATTCCGGAGGAATTATAAAGATAGGTTTTTTTTTTAGCAATTTTCAAATGTCCAAAAACTTGTATGAAATAAACAATTTTTGAATATGAAAGTAAGCCGATTATCGTTTTTTTCCTGTGCAGCAGCCATAACACTTGCAAGACAAGACAGCCTATCAAGCAATTTGGCCCGAAATTGGCAGTTTTAATTCCATTACGGGAGTGGTGGCAAGGCCACTTCACTTGGTCCACACCCACAGCCGCTTTTATGCCTCCTTTGTTTCAGCTCCTCTTTGGCTGAGGGATTTCGACTGGTGCCGCCGCACACACGCACGCCCCAAAAGTTGATTGATATTCAATTGGTAGGCTTTCCCAGTGCTTCTCGGCTCCCAGTTTTCCTCCTTTGTTGGTGGAAATCGCTTGCGGTTTGGATTTGCTGCTACACGATACGCTTTAATCTGCTCAGCAGCCCAAAAGACCAGGGCAATAGGAGAATCGTCGAACATATTGCCCGATTGGCTTCGAACGGTTGGTCACGCCACAAGTTGTTGGCCACTCCACTCCGTTCTGCGGGCTTTCTTTTCCTTTCTCCGGCCTTTAAGCGCTTTAAGTAATTTATAAACGCCTTTCGACCAGCCGAAACAAAAGCAATAACAACTTTATTGGATTTGCTTTTCTGCCATGCACTTTGGACCGTCTTACTCTTACGAGCGTTTCCAGCTTTGTCTTGCCCTCGGCCAAAGTTGCGTTTTCTTGTAGCTGGGGACTGGCTTTTCCTTTGGTTTTTCTGTGTTGTGTGTTAATTGAATGCGATTAGGCGAGTGGCGGTTGTGGGTCGGCAATTGCAGGAGATAAATTGTGGCTAAGCTGGCTAACGAGCTCTCGGTGGTTGTCAAGGTGACAACGCAAGCCTCCTAAAGCACCCAAAGCAGAAAAACCACCCGCGGGGTCGCTATTCATTGGAAATTCAATGCGGTCGCCATATCATTTACGACATCGCCCATTAAAAGCCAGGAAGTGGGGGCTCCCAAGATTCCGTGACCACATTTTTAACATTTTAATTATGGCGCAGCGTAACGCGATATCTGTGTGTACTCATATTCCGCGGGCTGCCAAGATAAAGCAGGAAAATCAATAGCAATTTCGAGCGACAGAGATAACGAACTTGAAGAGCCTTTCCCGAGGAATACTCGAATATTCCTGATGGCATCGCCGAGGCTGCCTGCTTCCCAAAGACATCCTACCTCAATTCACTCGGCATTGCGGTCGAAGGGCACTTTGCACAGTTTTTCCTGCCAATTTGCTCAATTTGTATTTCAAATCATGCCGGCAGTTTAAATGCCTCGAGAACGTCTCGAAGTCTCGATGTCTCGATGTTTCGAAGTCCTGGAGTCCCGAAGGGCGGGTCCATATCCTCGTACAATCTCGATTCCCTGCGAAACTATGCCACCTTCTTCCTGTTTTGCCATTTTATTTTTTCGGGAGGCTTTCAAAGTGATATATATTACAAAGACGTGGTTTAAGTTCGGCACAAAGTGGCAGGAATTTCATGAATTTCATTTGAATTCGTAATTGGTTTTCCTTTTGCCGCATCGGAATCGTGGAGAAGCGGCTGCCCTGGCATTGCTATTTTCAGCCATTTTATTTATTTAAATTTCCGCCGCTGCCTGTTTTTTATCTGCCTAACTCCAAGTTCGCTTAGAATTTTTTTCGGCCCACTTCTTGTCCAATACTCTTGGCCAATTTAACTAACTCCAAGTTCATAGTTCGTTCGTTGGCATAGAAATCGAGCGGAGACGTCACAGGGAAAGAAAAAAATATTGTAAAATTTCTTAGGGTTACATACGTATTATTGCTTTAAGCTGACTTAAAATTAAAGGTAACAGGGTTTCATTTTATTACACAAACACTTCTTGAAAATATTATCATGATCAACCAATTATTTTTTTAACAGTTCAGTTCAGTTAACAAATTTTTAAGTATTATATTTAATTTCGTATTCACCCTATACAAATTTTTCCCCGTGCACATCTTGGACTGCCTCAACTTGCGACTTGGTAATTCCGATTGCCGTTGCGAAAAGATACAAAATTCGCCGGCAAGTCGTCGTTGGGCCTGTTTTCCTCACGTTTTCCGCTAGCGCTGCATTATGTTGTTTCATTTTCGAAGGCGGCGCACGCCCCATCGTTGTAGTTGTAGCCAAGTTTTTAATTAAATTTTATGTTGACTTTTGTGTGTCTGTCCCGCTCCGCTCCACTCGGCTCCTCTACTCAGCTCCATTCCGTAGGTTCGTGCGCCCCGTTTCGTTTCCGTAATGTATGCCGCCTCTTGCTCCAGTTTACACACACATTCTGCTCACTGAATGCGCCTCCTATAGCCCCTTTAGCCTCTCGGATCCCCCATCTCTGCCACGCCCCCTCCGGCTGCCGACTGCCGACTGCCTCGACTGTCATTATTGCAATCTTTGTGAATGTTCAACGACTTTACACAAAATATTTAGTAGCCTGGCAGAAATTTGTGTACCAAAATATTTGCGTACAAATTTGTTTATTGAAAGCAGCAGCTTCTAGGCGGACGTCGATGACTCTCGGATGCTCGAGATGTTTGTCCAGGCTCCGAGTTTTCGGGGCGGATTAAGTTCTGGCTCTGGCTCAAACTTTGCCTCAATTCGGGGGGATCCATTAAAAGTTGCCTTTCGCAGAGCGACAAGACTGTGATTGCCTGAATGCCCGGAATACGCCGATAACTTTCATTAATTCGCCTTTCGAGTTTTGGAGCTCTCGCTGCGGAATGCAATGCACACATTAAAACTGTAATTATCTGCATTAGTAATGGCTTACGAGTGCTGCGCAAAAAAAAGGAGAACATGATCCTGATAGAGCGGAGCACTAATGAAACCAGGAGCGAACTCCGCCAAGTTAATGTGACTTTCGGGGAATTTTCAGGCAGCCAACCCTGAAGCTTCCACGTTGGAAGCCATTTTCACGCCCAATTTAAAGCAATTTTTCATTGCCATAGCCAAGGTTTTCACTAATTACTCGCAGCTCCACTCCCCCGCGGCGGAAAGTTTGCTTGTAATTTAACAAATCATTGCAAGGGCTACACATTTCACTCACTTTCGGGGGATGCCGGGGATTCTGGGGCCAAAGTCCCCATCCTCGGAAGTATCCTTTTCTCAGTACTTTGGCTGCGCAAAAAGGGTCCTTTCTTTGGCCCGGCTTTTCAGTCTTTTCCCGCTGTTTGAATTTCTAAATGTGCAAATAAATGTATTCAAAATGTGTGCCATTGCTCCTTGGTGTTTACTTTCGCCCTCCTTTTTAGTTGCATACTTTTCAGCGCACCGAATTTTCTTTCTACTCCCCCATTTGTTTCCCCCTTCTGTTGTTTGAGGCATTGTTGTGACATGAAAATAGTTTTATTTGCATTTAGATTATTTTCTTTATTTTCGGCCCTGATCTCCGAATTCCACCATTAGCACTTTTGAGGGTTGCCTGGTGGCCAGGTGAAGGTCTCTCCATCTCGGTTCCCTTTGTTGGGTTCCCTTTCTTTGAAGCGAACAAAAATAACCTTATCTTGTTGGACAAAAAGGGTTGGCCATTGTATTTGGCAAAGATCAAGCGCTGATAACAATTTTCACTTTGTGGCCAAACATCTTTGTCGTGGGTCGTGCGCCGCACAAAGGGAAGCCCAAATTAATCAAAATATTAAAAATAGCCAGTTGGGCAGTTGCAAATTTTTGTGAATTGTGGCCACAAAGACATTTTGCACTCGGCCTTTAAGATGCCTTTCGGGGGCTTTCACGGAGCTAAGCAGCTGCGAAATGGGGAAAAGGTCCGCAGCCTCTGCCGGAAAACCTCAATCACGCAGAAACAATTTTCCCTGGTAGAGAAAAAGGCGAGAAGCAGCCCCAAGGAGCGGAATGAAAACAAAGGCTGTGAAAAGCATTTTCCCCAAACAATGGCTGGCCACCAGCGGTCGGTCGGTCGGGTTTTTCGGTAGGTCTATTTCCTCTCTTTTTTTCCGGGCCTACTCATCTGGAGCGGCAGCGGCTTTTGACGCGCCTTTTGAGTTGGAATCGTGGGTACTGGTAGAGGTACGGGAAATTCGAGAAGGTTCTGGCCAACAGCCACCCTAGCCGAAGATTCTTTTTTTGTAGCGGCCCTGAAAAGTGCTAACTGGTCTGGCTTTCGGTCTGGTGTGAAATTGATTTAATGAGTTTTTTGCCAGGCCAAACGGAAAACGTCGTGTTTTGCTTAAATTAAAGTTGCAAAGCTCCTCAGCTTTCGAGGCGTTGGTGTGTAATGAATCTAAGGACTGGACAGAGAGTGCCACAAGGCAAGTATGACTGTGACTTTGACATGCTCTTTGATATTAAACATTTACAATGGAAAATTGAGATAAGTTTTGCTGCCAACACACAAGGGAAATAAGTAGGATTATTTTGAATTTGGTTTTGTATTTCATTTTTAAACAAATATTTAAAATTATACAAATTCATCATAGTTAAGTATATGACATGTCAATATTATTCAGATTGCAAGACTTTACTAATTTTCCCAGTGTCAGTTTCTAAACCCAACTTGATTTGCGGACTAAGGCCAAAGCTAATGGGCCGCCAGTAAGTGGGTTGTGGGCTGGCTAATTGATAGCGCATAATTGAAAAGCCATCAAAACGTAACAAAATGAGACGAGAGTCTGGCAACGAGAGCCCTGAAATGCGGAAAACAGAGGAAAACAGGGGAAAACAGGGGAAAGCGGGTGCGAAGCTGTCACTTTGTTTGCGTACCTGACACAGCTAGTTGGCTGCCATTTGCATACCGAGCGGTAATTACTGCAGCCCCCGGCGCCAGAGCCTCAATTCCTGATGGCGGCTGCCGGCAAACAGTTAACCTGCTCCAGAAGAGTCCTCACTGCCAGCGCCTCCCATGTGTTTTGCTCTGCGAAATAATTGATATTATAATTTAGCAGCGAGGCGACTTTTATGTCTGCAACGTGTGCCGTCGGAATAAAATACTCCGAGGAGACGAGGCTGCTCTGCTGCTGCTCAGTGCTGGAATTTCCCCAACATCACCCACCGGATTGGCTGGTGATGGGTGATGTGGGCATGAGGCGCAGGGACATGTGCGAGCTGAATTGAAATTAATTTCAACTACTTAAATGGCTGTGGAGTCGTCGACTCCTGCTACTGTTTTATTTATTGCCTTTGTGTGTGCCAGCTGCAGATCTCCATTCCGCTTCAGGTTCAGTAGAAACTATACTGTTTCAGTTGGAGCTTCCAGTCTAGATAGACATCCTCGGTTAGCCCTGTCCCGGTTATTAATATGCAAAATTAGCGTTTCACGGTTCTTTAATTAAAATTCTGTCAACGACGCTGACTTTATAAGCATTCATTAGTTTATTGAGTTGCTGTCACACGAGAGTGTGTGTTTTTGTGTGCGGCGACAGGCATTTCCCCGATGAAGCCATCAACGGGCTCTCATTACACTCGAGGTAAATACGTGCACAGGGGAAAAATATCTCAAAATCAGTTTAGTAGTTAGAAAATATATTTTTCACATTAGATATTTTAGCTTTTTGCACTTAAGAAAAATGTTTAAATAGTCTACCTAAATGTTAAAATATTTGCTATTTAAAAAAAATAAATTTTTTTGTTATAAAGAATAGTTTCCCGTGTACTTACTTCCCTCCCCAATGACAATTGCCATTAGCAAGAGTTAATTGCCACCGGAGCGCTTCACAAAAAGTCAATAAGTGCAATTTATTTCATCGATTCGTTTCGATTCGATTCCATTGCGAGGGGAAGCCATCCGCTGATGATTGTCATACGTTAGGGCTGCCGTTGTCCAACTTTCACCAAACAAAATCAAAAGCAATCTAAACACTAAACACATTTGGTGAAATAATTTGTAAGCACTCAGACGTCGTTAAAGCCGGTAGCTGAGGCCCCAAAAAAGGCAAAGGCACATAAGATGGCCCGAACCGAATATCGGCAAAACTTTTCCAATAGTCGACCGCAAAGAGCGAAGGACACGCAAGGAAACGAACCGAGCGAATGGAATGCGGGAAAACAGGGAAAAAACTTATAATTGAATATTAAGACACTTTGCCGTTTAATGTGGTAATTAGAGTTAATAACGCTGAGGCGCAGGGCAACGGCTTGGAAGAGGCAAAAAAATGTATCACCAAGTCGCTCGCCCCACAAAAGACTCAAAGTGGGCCGAGGTATTTTCAAAGGGAAAACTTTCTGCCCTTCGGCAAGTCTGGCGGAAAGGCATTCAGCCAGCGCCTAAGCAGAAAAGCAGAAAAGCGGAAAAGCAAGCAACAGCTTTTGTGTCCGCTTACACACTCGCCCGCAAACACTGCACGCATATTCATAAAGCAAATGAAAACTATGCCCAGCAAGGCGGGAAAATCGGGGAGGAGGGGGAAAAGAAAGCTGGCAAAGCGTTTTGCTGGCGACGAACGAGAGCGACGCCCAGGAAGTCGGCCTAACCGCCCGAAGGAAGCCAACTTAGACCAGTTGGCCAGGTCTACACTACGAAAATATATCCAATTTAAAGTCTTACAATGGGAAAATGTAGGACATTCATTTAAATTAATTTACTTCACATTTATTTACCAATAAAATAATTTCTTTACTATTTATCGGCCACCAAAACTTTAATTTTATTCAGTAAATATTTATTTTAAAATGGTTTTTTTGTATAGTATCTTAAATTTATTTTACTATACTTACTAGGACATATTACGATTTTTTAAAATCACCACCAAAAACATAGAATTTATTTAAATTCGATTTTTTTATTATATTATATTATACTTAGTTAACTATTTTTCCCTGTGTTGCTTGCGCCGAACTGAGGACCCCAACTATATAACTCGCTGCAGGCTAGACGCTGGCCGCCGTTGAAATTTCAAGACAGCAATTTTTAATTGCCTGGGCGGTGTCTTTCCCCGAGAAGCAACCCTCAGAAACTTAAGCCCTCGGCCCGCGAAGGTCGTTGTCATTTATGGGGCCGACAAAACCATTCACGGCCCAGCCTGTCAGCGTATCTCGAGCGTTTTCCTGCTGTCCCCCCGGGCGAGGCAAACAATTAAAGAGCACAAACAGTAAATTAGATGTTTACTCTCTACCAGCGCGAAATGGATCCCAGCAGCTGGACAACTGGAGAGGCCTCGGAATCGAGCGAGCTACGGAAACGTGTCACTAAGCCAATATGCCTAAGCTTTTTTTCGGCCATCTTGTCTTTCTTTTCGCCGACACTCCCACTGCTCACCCACCACTTGCACTTCCATTTACATAAACAATTTGTCAAACTGTCAGTATTTTGTTGGCTTTTTTGTCTCGGCCCGTCAGCGAAGACAGCTGCCAAGGTGGCCCGAACCGAGTGCTCCTTGCTTCTTGGCCCGCCAACTTGGTCAATTTGCGTTGTCAACTGTGATGGAGCCGCGGTCAGTAACCCAACGCCTTTGGCAGGAAATTGCAAACGAAATGAACTTGTTCGCACACACCGCGCAAATTAATGAGCGTGACAGAGGCCCAGAGTCAGGGGGTATCAGGGGTCAGAGGGTCAGAGGGACGGAACTGTCCATCAGCCAGATGGGCAAATGGCCAGCTGGAAAGCCAGACAGTATTTAGAGGGAGAAGGGGCGGCAGCGTCTTCGTCAACATGCGTTGACATTCTAATGACACTTACTTGACATGCTGTTTGTTAATGGTAATCAATAAATTATCTGCCATGCCTCCTGGCCAAGTCCGTGAGCCATGTTGTTAAAGGCCATGTTTTTGTGTGTGCTCGGATATAATTGATTTGGCCGGGCCAAGGGGAGTGGATAAGCCGGTGATTTATTGAGTCGCGTCTTCGGGTCTTTATTTAGCCGAAGGTATTTCCATTTGTTTATTAATCACAGCTGGTCTGGTTTGGGCCAGGCTAGGTTTGACTTGGCTTTCCTGTTGACAGAATCGTTGCATGTCATCAGATATCCCGGGGCCGTGAAAACCGAAAGCTAAGTGTGTGTTTTTCGGGTTTGCAATAAACGTAGTTTGGGTGCGGTGGGTATAGTGGATTGGGGTGGGGTGGGTGAAATCCGAAAGTCATTTGGGCGTTAAACAAAGAACACCTGCTGCTGGCCGGAATGCCGAGCGTCTATCAGTGTGCGTGGCCGTCATACGCCGTCATGCGAATTTCCTGGCCAAAAAGGAAATCCTAGCACGATTCTGGGACGAGAGATTCGGGATTTCCCCCGTAATGCGGGCAATCAATATTCCCAATAACGTATTATTATTGCCATTCCAGCCAGCGGCATTTTCTCTGTTGCTCTGGCATTCGCGTTCTCGATTTGGATTGGGACTTTGGCTTCAGCTTTGGCTTTGCCTTCTACTTGGCTTCATCTTCATCCTGGCCAGCTGACGCCACGGGAAAACTGACACATAGACAGGCGAATGGCGAAGGGAAATATAACTAATACGCCCCGGAATCCTTTCGCTGCGATCTTTTCGTATTTCCCATTTCGCATTTGTTGTGTGTGCACTTTTGTCTGTTTCTGTTTTCGCATGTTGCGTATTATTTTTTATGTCATACGAGGATTTTCATTCAATCTCGTTCGTTGTCTTTTACATTACTATTTGTGCTGCTGCCTGCTGCTGCTTCTGTTTCGAATGTTCCTGCCTGTTTCTGCTGCTCCTGCAACTCCGGCTGTCGCTTTATGGCATAGTCAACAATTTTATTTGTTATCCATGCGACCCGTTGCCAGTCGAAACCGGGATCAGCCTCCCGAAACGCCCCCAGCTCAACCGTTTCCATGTTGTGTTACGGCCCCTTTCTGTGTTTGCTCTTGCGCTGTTTACAATATTTACTTGGCCATTTATTTATTTGTAGGTGTCGAAAGGTTAACTTCCATTGCATATCGCTCCCGTATTGTTCTATTATTACTATTATTATTACTGCCTTGCTTTTGTTCTAACTGCTGATTGCCATTCAAAATGCGGTTTCGGATTTTATTCAGCTCTCTGTCTGCTTTTTGCTCTTTTTTGCCCCTCTGTTCGTGCTACAAATGCTACAAAAATGGCGACATTTCGCCTCTCGCTGTCGATTTTTTGACTCCAAAATAATGGTTTGGCCTGCGGTTTTTTGTGTTGGCAATTTTTCATGCTGTCATTTTATTGATTTGATTTATGGATTTCGTGTGCATCGAATTTGTTACAAATGTCGCCGTGCGCCAGAGGCCAGCGATGTCCGGCCGTTGTAAGCTCGGCGTTCGAATTTGCATTTAAACTGCAGCAAAACGCGTTCAAAGCCCTCGCATTTAATGTCATTTGAAGGGCTTATTTTTGCTTAATTCAATTGTACGGGCAGGGATATTTCCGCACAGAGTGTTTTTCGCTTTAAAAGCCACTGGATTAGACACACGAATGACGAGGAGATTGAAGCTCTAGCCGTAGGCCTTGTTGCCACAGCAGAATTCTTCCATGCAAATATTTTCCATCGGGAGCGACGACACAAGTGCTTCGGAAAATTCGCAGCATAGATGGGGGTAAGAGGGCAAGAGGGTAGCAGAAAAAATGTTGACGGCACAAAATAGCAGCACAAGCAGAAATTGCATCCCCGGGCACTGCAAGGGATAATCCATTTCGGCATAATAAATAAAGCAGTAATTGCCAAGTGAATACAGCGGCAGTCAGGATCTATGAACTCCAGCTAGGCACGAGTACATCCTTGCCATCCGTATCGCCATCCCCATTCCCATCCCCATGCGATCCCATGTGTGTGTTCGTCCTGTTCTGTGGCAGCCTGCATAATAGACGAATTATGTTTGCCTCAGCAAAAATGCAAAGTATCAAGGGCCCGGGAGCCGAGATGTCGGGCTGCCTCCTTTTGCCGGCTGGCTGCATATTAAAGCAGCCGTCAAATGCCTTAATATATGCGGAGATTACTTTCATATTTCATGTACGGGCATTCAGGCTGCCTACCTCCGGTGTCCAGTGAGGCCAGAATTTAATTTGCACTGCTTGCGGACAGATAACGCAGAATTTAAAGCCCCCCACAGTTGCGGTCAACACAATAGTCCCGGGAATGGTAGGTGTCACGTGTTGCCACACATGTAGGTGGTATAATAACATGACCAGAGAGCATAGCTAAAATATATTAGATAAAGGTAGTTTAGGAAGCCAAATGCCTTTTAATATAATATTATTTCATTTTAAACTCGATGTACCACTTTCCTGACCCCATCTGTACAGGGGATATTCGCATGCAAGTCGAGTACTACATAGATGGGTGCTTGACTTTTGCTTGTGGAAAATGTCTGTCAACTTTGTAGACCCGCGCACACGTGAACTGAGGGGCCGTCAAGTGAGTGAGTTTCCACCGCTTTTCCGAGCGTAAGATTTTGTGGATGTGTGCGTGTGTGTTGCAGATAACCTTTTGAACCTTTGACAAACTGCTGCAGCGAACTTTTGCCATTCGTTTGGAAAATTTTAATAATCTTTTATCGAGCGGGCTGGATCTACATCTTCTTCAACTTCTATCCCGTCGCTCGTCTTCTCTCCACATATCCCATCTTTTTTTCTCCTTTTTTCATTAAAACTTGTCAACTGCATATTAGGTGGGGATCCAGAGGCAGAGATCCCCGTGCGTGAGGGGCTAGCATCTTGCCACATTGTTGCCGTGTCAATCCGCCGGAGTTTGTGGCAAGTGTTCGGCTTGAACTTAGCACGCAGCGGCTTTTGTGTGCGTGTGTGAAGAGCTTTGGGGTTATCCGTTTACTTTTTTTTACCCTGCCAGCCAACCGCCTTTGTGCTCCAAGTTGGCAACATTGTGGCCCGCCTTGTTAATCATTTCGATGACAATGTGGCGTCCATGGTCGCTGTCACCGTCGTTCTCGCAGAATTGCAAATAAGTCACTGCCAAAGGCGGCCAGATGAAAATTCACAGCGTAAAAAACGGATAGGGAGCATGTGCGTTTCTATTAGATTTTTTAGCCCCTTTGATTACACGCCTCGGAGGTTGCTTACCCTGTAAAAGAGATTTATCGGCCATGAAGGAATGAAAGAATATTAAATTATTTAGTTAAAAGTCCTTGAAATAGAAGTGAAGTACTGAGACCACCAACTCGCACTCATTATTTATCGTTGATGAAATGGACACCAAGTAACTCGCAGTCGATGCCCTGGAATTTATCCCTACTTACTTGTTTTAATGATGCCCTCGACGGTTGCTAGGCGAAACTAGCAAAGGAATGGCAAACCCGGCGAGAGGGTGAAATTGCAGATTTATAAATAAGCCAAAGCTCAAATCGAATCTGCAGCTGCAAGCTGGTCTCGTTGGTGTTTTTGCTGCTTTGCTGCTCGGCTGTCTTGTTGCCCTCTTGTGCCACTTGTTTGCCATTTGTTCGTTTAGTTTACAATGCAATTAACCCATTTTAAAGTTCCGCCAGTCAACCACAAGGGGCGTGGCAGGGGGTAGGGGTTCGGCTAAACCCCCGGCTGACAAAAGACGCAGCTATTTCTTTTCCTTTTCCCCGGTTTCAGTTCCTCCAGTGCGCCCTTTTTCCGCCCGTCAAGTGAAAATCAGTTTCACAGCAAACCAGCAAAAACTAATTACGACTTGCTCTGGCAAACTTGCAGCTGGAAATTGTACCGCAAAGTGCAATTTAGTCGAAAGTCGAGGCATCAGCAGGAGGCGAAAGTCGACTCAAGTTGCTCTGTTTTTTTTTCTTCTCGGCTTTTTTTCTGCGGTTTTGCGACAGCGAAACAGAGCGCGTAAAAATTAAAAACCAAACCGTCGGCGTTCGGACGTGGCAATGTTGTTTTTAAATAATTAAATCCGCTTTATTAGAATATTAAACTTTTATGGCGGCTACCGCCGGGCGACCGCAGTCACCGCAGCGGCTCGACAAGAGCCCGATAAAATGTTAAAGCATTTAGTCGGAGCTCTCTGACCAACCGAAGCACCGAGATCAAATTGCAGGACTTCAGAAATTTGTAGCCCGGGTAGCTGGGTTGGTTGCCTGTGTCATAAATAAGGGCAGCGGCGCACAGCATGTGGCTCACATATAAAAATCTGTAGGCCAAAGCCCCATAAAACCGATAACCTTGGACCTCCACAGCAGTGGATAACAACAGCAGCTGCACAGGGGAAAATAGGGTGCTTGAAAATAGCTTTCAAATGAAATTCATAATGTTATAAGACCAGGAACCATTATACAAATTTTATATAAATTTTTTGTTAAACAATTTTCGCTTATGCTAACCAAGGAATTCCAGACGAATTGGTAAAACTTTTATATTACTTAAAATTATCTTTAATTTTCCTGAAACGAACCCTGGATTTTTCTGCCAGTGCCCTGCTTCTCAGGCTAATGCTCCTCCATCGGTGGCGATGACAACAGCGGCAACCTGGGCCTGTCCTGGCGCGTCTTTTGTTGCCGTTTTATGCGCCGTCCTGTTTATTTACGGCTATTTACCGCCTACATGATAAAAGCCTTTTGCCGGCATCATCGCGCATAAAAGCCGAGCTATCCCGGCTATCCTACACCGGAGATCTCCCGGCGAGAGGTAACTTTTTGAGTAATTATATGGCCGGCGCAGATTTGTAGCGGGGGCCACCTACGCGACCTACTTTGGATGGACCTCGGACCGGGATAGATACAAATATTTTATTGCCCCTCCAGGACATGAGCCGCACATAAGCGCGGAGGCACCACGTAGCGTATACTTGATGCCGCGCACTGGATGCCCAGGGTAATAATGAAAGCGATAGATAATTATGGGGCCTTGTGACTTTTAATGGACTTTCCAAGCCTTGTCCGTGGGCCCAAAGTGAAAGTGACTGACTCGCCGCCATCGGCTGGCTGCATGGGGTTAATCTAAATTTATAACTTAATTTTTTCCCAGCCGTCGCGACCCATTCCACTGACCACGACACATCCTGCTGCTGGGCCGCATTTTATTTTTATGGCTTTTTTCGAGCGCATCTCTTCTCTTTTTTCGTAGTTTTTCCCTGCATGGAAGCGATAATGAAATAATTTGAACTTTTCTTTTTGCTGATTTTTCTTCGGTTTACCAGGGTTCATGTGTGTGTGTGAGTGTCTGGGATAACGCAGCAAACTCATAAAATTATGCAAAACTTTGTCATTAAATATGGCACAAGGGGGAGGGATGATGATGCTATAGGATAGAGATAGAGGGTATAGGGTATAGGGTTTCGCCGCCCCAGGAACAATTTGTTATTTGGCTTTGGACTTTGCTCTTGAAGTGT
The DNA here is from genome assembly GCA_037075205.1 of Drosophila prostipennis. Classification (NCBI taxonomy): domain Eukaryota; kingdom Metazoa; phylum Arthropoda; class Insecta; order Diptera; family Drosophilidae; genus Drosophila; species Drosophila prostipennis. The sequence goes on from JBAMCJ010000040.1 coordinate 332,213, forward strand.
TGTTTACCCGGCTCGCCATTTTCCACTCTCCACTTTTGTCGAAATTTTCCATGTGGCATCAGGATCAGGGCTGAGGGGAAAAGGTTAAAAAACGGAACTTTTATAATTTAACTTGTGTGCTAATTGCACTTTGTGGGGTAATTTTGCGTGTCAGTGAAGTTTTGCCGACGCAATTCGGTGCATGTGTGTGGGTTTATGGGGCGCATGCGAGTGCCACACGCACACATCTAGATATCCAGTGCTTTAATGCCCGCTTTGAGCACCAAAAACATTCGTGAGCACTGCACTTGAGAGTTTGTGGCCCAAAGTGGGAGCGGAGTTTAGTTTAAAGATCGCATAAAGCCAAGTGGAGCTCTTTTTTTGTATCCTGCGGGGTCTAAACTTTCAACCTCTGCATCTGTCATGCTGCAACTGAAAAATAATAATAGTTATTTATTTGTTTTCCACACTTCCGTTGCAGATACTCGGCAAAAAACCATCCATACGCAATTTACTTGGGGCAGCGACAGACAAACAGTGATAATTAGTTGGCCGGCGCAACAACAAAGAGCTGTGCAATAAAAATTAATTAGAAAATATTTCACATCAGACTGCCGCAATTTGTCAAGGGAAAGCGCACAAAAGTGCGGTCTGGTCCACCCCGCTCAATTTATAATTAGAGAACTCCAGCAGGCGAACAAAAAAACGAAACCTCGAAAATAAACTGGAAAACTGGAAATTAAACAAAGCGGCAAAGCGACTATGCAAAGTATGTTGGCGCTTAACCGAATGAAAACTTAAAGCGAGCAAAAAAAGTAGCGAGGAAGTCCGCAACTCCAGTAAATTTAATAACAAAGCTGAAAAAAGAGGAGAACTCCGCTCCGGAACCGAGTAACTCCATACGCGCCGAGCGCGGAACAATGAAAATAATTTCGCGTAGCATACGTACAGGCGCCTTGGCCCCGCCCACCTCTGCCCACGCCCACGCCCCCTCTGCCGCCACCGCCGCCGGCATTAGGAAAGGCAGCCAGCGACGCAACCGCGCTCCGCTCAAAATGAATTGCCCCATTCTGATTGTAATTAGCCTCGGATGGCTGCTGCACGCGCACGCCGGAAGCGGCGGGTTCACCGTCGAGGCCGCCATTTCAAATCGAGGTAAGTGATTCGGATTCGCCGCCCCGCTCCCTTGGCTTCCCCCTACCTATATATATAAATATGGAACGGTACCCCTGCTTCGAGTCACATCTGATCCAGAACAATAGTCCGGTGGAGTGAGGCAGCTGCGCAAAGGGGCTTGTGCAGTTTTTCTAATACACTGGAAGAAAAAGCAGATCAGATCTCAGTAGAAAATGATTCTAAAATGTAACCAATATTTCTGATAGTTCTGAAAGATGATACTAAAATGATATATCTTTATATATCTTGATATATATATCATTTATCAAATACAATTGATTTTCTTTTTAAAGTTTAGCTTTTAATTTACTCATTAAACATTCCATATAAAATATAGCAGACTTTTCTCAGTTACTAAGCGGAAATATTTTAAAACTCCGAAGAATCCCATTTTAGTTCTCTCTGTATTTATTTCTACATCGCTTCGCAGTCATCGCTTTTTATTTCGCACAGCACTCAACGCAAGTTGCATTTATGTTTTTACATAATAGAGAGTGCGAGCGGGGGCAATAAGAGCCGGGGCCGTAGAAAAGCGCTGGCGGGAACAAAAAAATAATGTAAAAAATATAATAAAATACGAGTGCTGGCCCCCACTTCCCCCGTAATCCCTTTTTGCTATTTTAATGCCAATGTAACGCTGCATAAATCCAGGCGCCGGGGTCCTCGAGCACGTTGTGGTGTTTAATGCTGAAGCCGCTGGCGAGGAGCGCGAAAAAATAGAGAAAGAGCTTACCGCGAGATAGAGAATGGAGGAGCGGCTGGGAGACCGAGGTCATTTGCGGGGCGGTCAGCTGAGCCACTGCTTCCAGCCGCGAGCATGTTTTGCCGCCCACTAAGCCCCAAAGCCCCAACCACAATTAATAACTCGTTATGGCCGCGCCAAACTTAAGCAGTTGCCTCTCTCTGAATTTAAACGCCGAACTTTCAATTGCAAAGTTTCTCCACCCACAATTCCCACTCCGAAAAACAAGGGAAAAAACAGGAAAAGGGGAAAACAGACGAAAATTGTGCACAAATAGTTGGCTTATCTCGGCACAAGTTTATCTGGGACTCCAAGTCCATTGTCTGCCACTTTGCTTTTCTTCTATTAGGCCATGAAAAACATGATATAAATTGAAAACTCAGGTGCGCCGCCAGCCAACTTTAAAGCTAAGCGGGTTGGCGAACACGGGGCGTATACGCAACGAACGTTCACGTTCACGTTCGTTCGAACGAACGAGCGGGCGCACCCATAAAAACAAATTCGCCATCCAGGGCTATATTTTCCTTTGGTAACTTTTGCCAACCAATCGATAAATTTAAGAGCACAACATTTGTCTCCATTATCGCAAAAATCCGAAGGCAAACACTGTGCAAAAAATGCGGCAGAGGGTCGCAAAAAAAATGAGAAAAATAAACGAAAAACTGCGGAGCGCATAAAAGAGCCATCGATGCGTGGCCCGGGTTTCGGACTTTTCCAAGGTGGGCGGGGCTTAGAGTGGGTTTTGGACTACCCACAACAACAGAACCACCGTACCGAACCACCTTACCCCCAACCACCCAAACCACCTCAACCACCCACAGAGCCACAAAAGGGCGGGCACAATAAAACAGAACAAACCAAAGACAGACCTGTTCTTATCCCGGCTACATCTGCAATATAGAGTGGAAAAAGGGGCAAAGGCAGTAAAGCTATATCAAAGGTGAGAATGTGCTTTTGTCACTGATCATAAATTTCTTCGTGCGCCAGTTACCCTTAGCGTTAGCTCTTCCCTTATGTGAGTATTACAGACGCAGAAATATGAGTTTAATTCAGGAAATAAAGTTCTGATATTCTGAAATTTAAAGCAAAACAAATGGATTTTCAAAAGTGAGCATAACTTGGCAAAATTACAAAAAACAAGACAATAAAATATCATAAAATCCTTGTTCAAGTTGCGGCATCTCTGGTGACTTTTGCTACCTGCAGTTCTCAATTTCAAGAACAATGTCTTGAATTTCGAACTCTTTTCCCACGGTGTACTCAATGCAAAGAGAGCGGCAATAAAACGTAACAATTGACATTGGAACGCTCTGAAAAGGGAGCCCAGTTCGCAAAGGAAAAGCGAAAGGAAAATGGGTTTCTGCCGGCTCTGATAGCAGCAAATTGGCGGGACTTTTGAGGGGGAGGGGGTGGCTGGGAGTGCGAAGGTTGCATCGCCTTGACAAATGTTTATTGAGTAACACGAGCCATAAACTGCAAGCGATCCACCTCCACCTCCCCTCCGCCCACTGGCCAAACTTCCAGCTTTGACCCATTTTCATGAGCCAGAGCCAGAAGCCCTCGGCTATCAGCCACCACCAACCCGCTTTCCGCCTCAGTTTTCTGGCATCAGTTGCCCGTTTGAGAATCTGGTGCACGTGATGCACTTGAAGGATGCGCAGTGGCTCACATCCAGCTACCATTTTATAAACTGACAACAATTTTTCATAAGACTGCGGGAGCGGCAGACGAGCATCATCAGCAGACAGCAGCAAACACAAACAACAGCTGTTTTCCGCCTCGAGGGCTTTTCCGCCCACTGGAACTCCCACTCCCCCTGCCACTCCCACTAACGCTGCATTTTTGCATATCTTGCTGTTTTGTTTGGCATTTTTAGTGATTTCACTTAAATTTTCATAACAAAATATGCACAGTGCGTGCTTGCAGCTCACTTTTGGCTCAACACAGCAGCTTTGTTTGTCGAATGGCGAGTGGGTGGGTTGGTGGGTGGCAAGGCCGTGGTATCGGGATCGGGTTGGCGGAGGGGGAGGGGAGGCGGAGGGAATGCTGGCAACATGTTCTAGCTGTCATATATTTTTTCAACAGATTTTTGTATACCCACCGCCACCGACGCCCCTCCACAGATTTCCTCTCAGCGGCTAAAACCGCATTTTGTATGTTTTTGCAGATGCTTTTGGGAAATTGTTCATAGGGTTAGTTTTCCCGCCCGCCAATTCGCTGGCTCTATTCGGCAGACTCTGAGCCATGTAAGCACAGCGGCGGGTCGAAGCTGGAAGGGATCGGCTCGGGGCTGGCAAACGGCCTGACATGGAGTACGTGTTTGTGCGCAGACCTCGCCTCCATTTGCTGATCCAGCACTGCGGGAAAAGTAATGGGTTGAAGTGGGGAAGGGAAGTCAATAGGGGTTTTTCTAATAATAATTTACAATTTAAAACTAAAAACCTCTTATCTTTCAATTTGTACATAAAACTAAAATTGTAGCTAATGAGGATTTAAGATAATAAACTAGATAAAGTCTTAAGAATCCTATAGAACAAGTAGATATTTTCTCAGTGGTCTGCTGCTGCTGCTCCGTCGCTCCGACTATCGTATTATATTTGCGAATCCCTTTGGGTATGTTGCCAGCAATAAATTTCCATCAGACGCCGTCGCCGTAGTCGTTGTCGTTTGTGCCAGGCGTCCAGGATTTTTCCAGCCTCTCGCCGACCGCGCCTCCATTTCCATTAACTCGGTGGGCCATGTTTCCACCCATTCCGCCCATCCCTCCGGTGACTGGTTACTGGTTACTGGGGAAACAAATCTCTGGCTCAGCTGGCGCATTCGTCGGTTTGTATTGCGGTTTTTCCGAATTCGTTTTGATTGTTTGTCATATTTCCGTGCATACAATTCATTTTCTACTCCTATTGCCCAGAAAGCGTTTGGTCTGGCTGGGATGGTCTAGCCCCCGTGGTGTAGGGCTCAATTACGTGACCAGGACGACCCGTGCCAGCTCTTCTCGCCGGGTTGACAATCTACCAGATAGGCCCAGATGTACCTACTACTCCTGTACTGCATTGTAGATATATCTATACGCTGTCATGTTTCCGCATCCTCTGGAGCGGCGTATCAATGAAATATGCTGAAATGGAGAGAGGCGGAAAAAATGAACGATTCCCCTGGAGGACCCGGTGGGCGCATAACTTAAAACAAATACGAAACTGCAAAATGTACGAGCGGGCAAATGGAAATTGAAAATATCCTATTACCAGGGGATTGCCGCCGACAGCGCAACACCGACGACTGTAATTGAAGGCTTCGCTTAGCGGGGATTTCGCCCTGCTTACGAGCAGGATCATATGGGAGCTCCCTCTGTGCAGGAGAACATCCCACATAAATTCGAATATTAGCATAGGGTCCCCAGGGCGATTGCCATGCGATAATTATGGCGGGCATTTCACAACCCGAAAAAGACGCTGCGAGAAATCCCCAAGAAATTTATTAATTAACACCGGGGCCCAAACTTCCATTTCCCCGCCCCATTTTGCCAATTAAAGCCAATTTTGCCATGTTTCTTCAGATGGGCGGTCGCATTCAAATGTGTTTTCCTTCCTCCGGCGGGGATACATGCTGGTTTCGGGCTCGAAGAGGAAGGAGCTGGTGGCTGGTAGCCGGGTTGCCGGGTAGTCGGTGGATCGGAATGGGTCTGTAGCATCCACTAATCGCATTATTAACGCGCCGTTAACATTTTGCGACATTGACTTGAACTTTGCAAGTGACTTTCATGGCTAAAACATGGGGCAAATGTGAAGTGGAGTGGCGCGATGTGGATTTGCCTGGCATTCAAAGTATGCTTAGAAGACATGGCCAGGGCCAACATTTATATAATACCCTTGAAGTTTTCGGCATTTGCCAAATTCCGCTTGAACGAGCCGCAGCCAAAATTGGAGGGTGAGGATTGTGGGGAGGAGATCGGGGAGTGCTTCCCAGAATTTTGCCATGTGCCATGGCAATGTCAATCCCCAGCGCCAATAACGAGTGTCTTCGGACTCCGGCCATAATCATAATAATTAATACCCATTTACCTTCTTTTGCCGAGCCGAAAATCAAGCCATTATCGCCCATCCACTTGCCGGGGTGATAATTACGGCCGCCCCTGCACAGATTGTCGGCTGTCCCGAAAATTATGCACCAAGTGTAGTATGTACTAATGACAGTCCTCGGAGGTGCAATGTTTTGGGCGGTTGGGCGCGTAATGAGTGCGCATAAACTTTTATTGCTATTCCTGTGGCGAGTGCGCCGTGGTCAAAACAGGTGGCCCAAAGGCAGGTGCACGGTGAAAAAACAAAGGTTATTTAAAAAACATATTTCTTTTTAATGAAATTTCGGTCAAAATCAGAAAGGAGCTTTGTATTTCCATACCAAAGACTTCAAAAGCGGGAAATTGATTTTTTAAAATTTTATTTATTTGCAAATAGAATGGAAATACTTATAATCAAATTTTAAAAATGAAAATAAAAATTGTAATTAAAATAATACAATTTTATTTTGAGTGCCTTTCAGTCCAATTTGGCAAAAGAAAATTTATACAATTTTTTCGCAGTGCGAGTGCGTGCCAAGCTACAATGCCATTGACACTGGACAACAGCAACTGGCGGAAAAAATCGGCGAGCATTTTCCCATCCGCCCGAAAAACACTATATATTTTTCAGCGTTTTTAAATAAAATTCCCGCGGAAAGTGGCGGGAGGAAAAAATATCAGGCCAAATGACTGTAATTTGCATTGGCAACTCACACAAAGAGACGCGGCGCAGTTTAACACCTGCATGAGTGTTGGTCGGCTTGTGCTTGTGTTTGTGTTGGGCCTTTCAATTTAAATACAAACACACACTCACACTCACACACACTAAGGGAGGCCGAGTGTGTTTGCACGGACTGTTTGCGGCACGTCACAAAAGTTTCCTGTTGAATTTCCCTTCATTTCCTGGCCAAAGAGATTATTATTTTCATTTCATGCCATGGCCAACGACACAGAAAGCTATATATACTTATATATATATTAAGCGGAGACATCAGGGGGCGTGGCCGAGGTGAGGTCTCATTCGCATTCGCATTTTCATATTTATGCTGTCGCCCCAAAAACAGTTTACTTACTCGCCTTCATTAACGCTTCATTCGCGGCGGACTTTTAATTTTCAGGGCGACCTGTTAAGGCCAGGGTTTTTCCTTTGCCTTCGTTTCCACTCGCCTTTGTAACTCCGAACAACCGTATATCCGTACATCCGCATATCCGCACATCCGCTCCGCTCCGCATCCTTCGTCGTTGGTCCTTCGAGCCGTATATTTGCATACTTCCGGTGCGCGCAAAATGATTATCATTATTATTTCTGTTGTTTGCTGTTGTCGTTACCGCGGCCATTACCGTTATTGCAACAGCACCAGTGCTCCTTGGACGGACCTCTCGGGCTTCTTGGTCCTGCGAAAGTCCTGCGAAAATGGCCGCCAATCGGAGGGGAACGTGCGACGGTTATGGCTTATTTGTGCAAATGAGCTGACGTCCATTACATTCTCCGTGGGGAGGTGAAATGCAAATGATTGTTTTGGCGCTGGCTGGCTCAATGTCTGCCGCACAACAAGGTCACCGCAGGAGCCCCAAGGACACTCGTCCTTCCATACACACATCCACTGATACACACACACGCATCAATTGCGGCTTGAGGACACGACACGAGTGAAAGTAAGTGAAATGGCCTCGCCTTTTGCCTTTGCCTTTGCTTTGGCCTAATGGCCAATAAGCTGAGCTCCAGGTACCGCTCCTCGATTGATTCTCCCCTATAAATTGGCACATTTACTTATCGAAACAAACTGGAGAGCTGCAAGCAGCAAACTTTCGACCGCAAAATGCTAGCCAAGTTTGCACGTTGCGCAAACAAATTGCACCTGCTTGAGTTTGATTGGCCACCTGCAGTCCGCCTCTTTGCTTTGGGCCCTCTGGCTCTTTCGCTTCCAGCCAGGTCGTAAAACACTTTTGCCTATTTCGCTGAGTTGGCTTCGCTAGCCACTCTCCTTCAGATCCCCCAGCTCCTCCTGCTCCTCCCGCTGTTGTTTTTAAGGGCCATTTGTCCGATGCCCGCGGCTATTTACAGCCATTGTACAGACTTGGCGAATTTATCAAGCATGGCGGAGTCGCTCAGTGGGTCACTGGATGGTGGATGGTGGATACTGAATTCTGGATGCTGGTTACTGGATGCCGGATACTAGACGCTGCTGCAGCTGACGTTTCCGCCCTTTTTCCCGTTCTCTTTTGGCTTAATTTCAAAACAGTTGCGCTTATATTGGCAGTTATGCTGCAAATTTATTGGCATGCTTTGTAAACTGGGTTAGTTGCATATATCTCGCAGCCGCAAGCTGCGAGCCAAACGATTAACGTTGAGTAACCCAAATTGATGTCACCACCCACCGCCCACCGCCCAACGCCCACTTTAGCCCGCCTGGAACATCATTTTTTCCCACTCAGCAAAGTTTTCCGCAGCGGCTGGTTATAGCCCATAAATTCTCATACATTGTCAAGTAATAGCTAAACCCTGTTTACCCCCTGACAGGCACAAGTTCATAGAGATAAAGAAAAAATGTTGCAAATATGTAGTCAAGGTTTTTTGCTTTTTTGGCAAGATAACAAGCTTTTTCTTCTATGATCTCTTGAAAGTGTATTGAAATATTATAATATTTTGAGTAGAAAATAGACTTCTTAGTAAAAAGGAAGGGTTTATGGCTAATTAATTTTGAAGATCGATAATCAGAAGCATTTAATGATTAGAACATGTTTTTCGTACAATATTATACCTCCATGAGAAATGCGAGGGAAAGGTTAATGGTAATTATTTTTTTTAAATCGAAAATACTTTCTCCCAGTGTTCTTTGAGCGTGAAGCCTAAGCTATTCCAAGTCTTTAAACCGGCGACAATGAATCTCTCTGGCGGAGCAACGGCTGACTCGGGTTAAACCGGCGTGCGTGGTGCTTCTCATTTAGCGGTCATTACCATAGCCAGCCGGCGTGCCCGGAGTGCTCGGAGGTTCTAGCGGCTCGAGTGGTTCCGTTCAGAAGACTGAAGACCTTCGTGGGGCGCAAAACGCTTTCCGGCTGATCGGCAAGAAGTATTATTCGAATCGAGGACTCAGGATGCGGCACAACATGGTGGCCTACCTGTACTGCCTGATCAGGGACATGTACTTGGAGCACGGCGATCCGCGGGTGGCCCACCTGCCCCTGCTGGGCAACCTGTGGATCGTGCTGGCCATTGTGGCCGCCTACGTGGCCTTTGTGCTCCACTACGGACCGCGCTGGATGGAGCACCGCGCTCCCTTCGAGCTGAAGCGCGTGATGCAGGTGTACAACGTGGTGCAGGTGCTGGCCAATGCCACCATTTTCGTGATCGGCCTGAGCAACACCTACCTGCAGCCGGGATACAGCTGGACCTGCCAGCCGGTGGACCACACGGACACCTCGCCGGCGATGATGAAGACCCTGTATGCCTCGTACGCCTACTACATGCTCAAGTATGTGGATCTGCTGGACACGGTTAGTGGGGATGGCCCTTCTAGTTACCCACCCTAATGATTGAGTACCCTCCCTCCGCCAGGTTTTCATTGTGCTGCGAAAGAAGAACTCGCAGGTGAGCTTCCTGCACGTCTACCACCACGGCGGCATGGTCTTCGGGGTGTCCATCTTCATGACCTTCCTGGGCGGCTCCCACTGCACCATGCTGGGGGTCATCAACCTGCTGGTGCACACGGTGATGTATGCCTACTACTATGCCGCCTCCCTGGGGGCCGTGGGCAACCTGCTGTGGTGGAAGCAGCGCATCACGCAGCTCCAGCTGATGCAGTTCGGCTACCTCACCGGCCACTTCCTGCTCGTCATCGTGCGCAACCCCTGCCAGTTCCCCGTCTTCATCGCCTTCATCGGGTTCATCCAGAACATCTTCATGTTCTCCATGTTCTTCGACTTCTACTACAAGACCTACATACGCAAGCAGCGGAAGGCGGCGGAGACCAAGCTGAAAAGCCAGCTGAGCTGCGCTGGAAACCCAAAGTTCAAGTTCACCGCGCGTCATTTCCATATTAAATTGTGTAATAAGCTGGTCGGTCGCTTATGCAAATGGGCACCGATCGAACCCAAATTCGCCTGGTATAAATAAACATTCGGATTGCGCCCCAACCCCGCCGCTTCATCGTATACTGCTCAATTGTTTTGCTTTGGTAATCAATTTCAATTTGCCAGCGGCTAAATTTGGAGGCTCCCCGAAAACTTTCTTGGCCGCCTGGGAGCGGCGACAAGTTATGAAGGAAGTTCGCCTGCCACATTCCTTATTAAAGGGGTTAAATGAAATATCGATGAAGTCGGCCACCAGTTATGGCCGCCACGTGTTTTCCGAGAGCCACATTTGCGTTATATGTCGCATGTATGTGGCCCAGGGCCACCTTTTAACTTTCTGGCCAATGTTGTTTTTTCCGTCCCCTTTCAAAGCCAAAGAGTGGAAAACGCCGCCACCCATGTTAAACACATTTGCCTAGAAGGCTGCCTCATGCACGGCTTATTCATATTTTTCTTCCCTCTCTTTATTTTTTGCTGTGGCATTTTTTCTTTGCCAGAAGTTTTACATCTGCTTTCGCTCCCGAAAAAAAGCCGAAGGGGGAAATGGGGGAAACCGCTTTAAAAATGCTTGTAAGCAGGGAAGGCCGCAGGGCGGCGTTTGTGCCTCGTTTAGGCCCGCCCGCACAATATTTTTTCAGTTATGTAAATTTTTGGCCCAGTCCGGCGATGACTTCTCCCAGGCAGAGCGGCAGAATCCAACTTTGATGCTCAGTCGAGCGAGAGCCTTCGATGGCGAATTAAAAGCCAACAAACCGGAGGTCGCCTTATTTTTGCGGCTGACGCAAATGGGGCTTATTAAGTGGCAACAGCAGATCATTGCCAGTCGTTTGTCAAGCTCATATTTGTGGAGTCCCTCTGAGAGACCACTCAGAAAAAGATTTTCTGTCTATAAATTGAACCAGTAAGAGCCAAACGCTTCTCAAAAATATACTTACACATTTTTGAGAACCCATCCCTAAAGAAGCAATTAATTTTCCATCTTGGGGCAGTAAATTTGCTACAAATAATTTCCTAAACTTAAGCCTATAAAAGAAGCTAGTTTTCCCATACCCAATTTGGACAGTATTTTTGTGTAGTGTGGCCTGTGTGTTTTGCTGTGCGTTTGCCAGGAACATTAAAACTTTTCTAATAACGAACTTCTGCGACTGAAGCCGAGCGTAAACATTCGAGACGGAAGCTGGTCGGCGGATGTTGTGCATGTTCTGCTCGGAACTTATGTCCGGGTTCATATAGATGCGGGCTGGATACATTGTAGCATCCAGCACCATCATTAACATCAGTACAGCGATCATTGCCAAAAGGGGTTCGATGAACTCGCAGCCGGTTTCTCCTGCAGGGATATCAATCGGGCCAGAAAGATTGGTTGCCGTACATGTCGTATGCTTGATATCTGCCCGCCATTTATGACTCGCATGGCATTTAAGTGCCGGGCCGTAAAACTGTTATGTAAACTACGAGTGCGAGTCCGATTGCGAGTGCGATTCTTTACGGCCACTCGCAGCAGCATTGCAATGGCTATGGGAGCTATGGCTATGGCTATGGCTGTGGCCATTACTCAGCATAAAACTTGGCCGGGACCAAGGGACGAGGCTCCTTGGTTGTGTGCCCATGTGCTCTACGTATATCGACGGGGTCACGACCGCACTGGCCATTCGAATCCTGCGACAATGTTGTACAGCCGAATGTAAATAATAAGCACGGGCGCACGCTCCCATTTATTCATGCTGTACAGTGAACACCCACTTTTACGACCCGGGCTCCAGTGCATTCCAATCAATACCCCGCGGGCCGAACCACTTGCTATATGTGCTTTTCGTTCCCCCAAGAGTCTCTAGCCCCCCTGCAATTATCCACAAATATAGGCTAATCCTGTTTACCTTTCCGAATTATCAAGAGCAAATCAATTTGCCATTGATGTTGTGCTCAAACATTTAGCCCCGGGGCCAAAGGCTCTTTATAATCCCATGAAAATGAACCCGAATATTAGGCGACCCAAATCTGGAATCTCTTTCATGTGTGCAGGTAATCAAGTCGGGGCCAAAGGGCCACGTCTTCGATGCTCCTTTCACCTGTTGCCGTAATGAAGAAATCTAAATTCCATTAAGTTTATGCCCGCTTCCGTTCGCAGTTCAGTGCCCAATGAAAAGCACTTAGAGTGACCTTTTCCACCCCAGAGCCCACGTACTTCCCACGTACATCTCATCCCAGGTTCCAGAACCCCAGATAACAGCAACAATAGAACGCGTCCCGAAATGGGTAACAACATTTTCGGTAAGCTCAACGTATTTGCCTAATGGAGATTAGCCGGCATTTGGCTTTATTTGAATGCTGGCTTGGCAATTTATTGCCGATGCTTATCGATTTCTATCGATGTCTCTGCTCCTCGGCCAGTTCCTTTGGAACTGCGAATGTCGCACTTAAGCACTTTGTAGCTTTTTATCGCCGTAATTTTTGGTCTAACATAACAATAAATTCGGTGCTTCAGTCTCGAGTGGCAGGTGAATTGCTCGCTGGATCGCTGGCAACTAAGTTGAAATTCGTAATAAATTTACTGCCCGTATGAGTGGGTGGAAGGTCTTATCTGAGGGCCGGGCAATTTCGTTAATTTGTAAGTACACGGCGCTGTAATTAAGCGCGATTTGAAATATGTGACAGGCGGACCACGCATGTGTATAACTCTCGAATAAATCAAAGTAATTAACTGCACGGGCGAACATGCAACAGGTCACGAGGTCACGCGGCCCAGTTAATGTGGAAAGTTATCAATATCTGGGCTAACAAAGGGGCGGGCTACTCAGAAATTACAGTGAACTTTAAATTAAGATAAATTGTTTGACTAATTGTAATTTATTTCTTAAGCGATTTTTTATTGCATTATTATAAATCATCTAATAACTTTAATTATAATGTAGATTCTCGCTAGTAACTGTAGGTTTCTTCTTAAGTGACCTTAATCAGCAATAAAATTATATTTGATCATACTTTACAACAGAAAATCTTGTGGAAAGTTTCTAAACAATCATTTTGATTACTTTTCATTTCAATATTTTCACAATTAGATCAAAAATCCCTTAACAACTGCCTTTAGATGTTTTGTTGCTTATATATTTACGAGAATTTATTGACATTTTTCTGAGTGCAAATGTTATTCGATTCCGAACCGGAAAGCCTTTTCGTGTCCATCCGTTCAATCAACTCAATTAATATTGATGGAGCGGTAAACGGAAAACAAAAGCGAAGAAAGTCGGAAAAAACAGAGCTGTCAGGCGAGCAAGTGTAAAAATCAATGCGCAGCTGGTCATTAATAATGCACTGCCAACTAATGCACTGCTAATATCTAAGCCATTGGCATTTTCCGGCCAGCGGGAAACTTTGTGTTTGACTTTGACAAACTTTGTGACGCAACTTGTGGCGCACTTGTGTGCTGTGCCGAGTGGGGGGAGCAACTTATGACTTATCAATGACCGAACTCCAGCCACAGTTCACTTGATTGAACTTCCAGCTGGCCACAGTCGTAGTGGCAGTGGCAGTGGCCGTGCCACTCGCAGTCGCAGGATAAACTTTCCACCAATGTCTCCACCTTGGGCTGTCCTGCCACTCGCTCAGTTTGCAGCCATAAATCAATACATTTCGATTCCTCCAGCTCTCAGCCGGATGCATTCGACTCGAGTGGAGTGGAGTGCTCCTGCAGAGTAAATAACCGACAAGGACTTTGCCAAGGACTCGAGCCATCTCGGGAATAAATAAGCATTTGTGTTGCGAGGAGACACTACAAGCCCCTCCCCTTCCCTCCCATTCCCTCCAGGAATTATCTGCCGGTAATGGAGATTCACAGGCAGCGAACTCTAATGAGCTGGAAACAAACGCCCTTTCAGATGCATTCTGAGTGACTGAGGGATCCTGAGATCCCGGGATCCCTGGCTGCCGAGTAAATCACGTAGCTCTTGCACTCATTAGCCGGCGGAGTGGTGCCAACATTCCGATGCCGAGTGGCGAAACACTTTAGCACTGCCAAATGGCTGCCAGGATGGAGCCGGGGAAATAAATGCCGAAATAATATGCTTTATTGTATCGCCGGGCGTTGCCATGAATTTTGTTTCGCTTTTATATGGCTATTTATTTTTATTAGGCCCAGCCAGGTGGCAGGTCGCTGGTCGCTGGTCGCAGGGGGTGTGTACAGTGTATGTATGACCAGGTGCTGGCGTGCCAGGACAAGGCTCTGCCAAAATGTTCGGGGCCTCTCCTTTCCCATCCCCCAACTCACCTTTCATCGGGCGGCCAAGTCGAGTGTGTTTACAGAGGCGCCAACAAAGGCAATATCCATCGACATCGACTACTTCTGCTACTACTACTACTTCTCCATTCCAATTGGAAATTGCCCCAAACGAGTTGTGGACAAACAGATACACAATTGGGTAAACTTGGCCAAAGTAAATACGGAAGAACATTTGTACAAATAAAATAAAATGCTAATACCAGTGGCCGCAAATATTTTGCCACAAAGTGCAAAAATAATAAATTCTACGCAGGCGGAAGGAGGAGGGAAAACCAGTTCTTAAAGTTTATCATTCTACACGATTTTATTATTGGGGATCTGACAAATAATAATATTATGGAGTGTTGGCCTTAAAGATACATAAGTCGTTCCCATAGGGAAATATTCAGTATGATGCTCAGATCAAACAAAAATGTTATTTTCTTCAAATAAAAATCCATTTGGAATTTTATTACGAACTCAGTTTGCTGCTTTAATTTTTTGGAAATTAGGTGTAGGGACCTATGGTTTTTACAGTCAGTTTTACATTTATTTTGGGAAATCCAAACTGTTTTTCCATCTCTATCCAAACCGTATACTGTCACCGTCAACTGGGCAGGATGACGACAGAGGCAGGGATGGTGGCCCAAAAATTGTTGCCGCACGCCCGCACAGAGAATGCAGTAAACATAAACTACAAGTGCAGCGACCACACCCACAACAACCAGAACGCCCTTCGCCCGAGCACAGTTGGTGCTAATAACTTAGTTTTCTCCTCGGTTTTCCCTCTTTGTTGGCTGTTGTTGTTTTTCTTGTTGATTTCCCTTGTTTTTCATGCTTATTTTTTGCTTTTTGTATTATTGCTAGCCGTGGCAGCGACGGGGGGCCAAGTTCAAAACTTTGCGAGCCCAAGTCCGTCGCACTTTTCGTTTCATTTCGCTCCGCTCCATGAGTCATGCACATTCGCATTGCCATTCCCCTGTTTATCCCCCCCCCAAAGAACCCCATTCATCGGCCATGCAGCTCACGTAGCCACGAATATAAACCAAAACCGAAAACTAAAACTAAAACACAACCGAGGCGAGCCAGAAGTTTGGCTCGAAGGATGAAAGGTGCCCGAAAGGCAGTGGCAATTGTGCTATTTAATTAAAACTACATTTCGGGTCTCGAGGAGCAGAAGCCCCCGGACTCGAACTCGAACTTAAAACACTTGATGCGCCGAACTTAGACCCGAAATCATTCAGACCGGGGTCGTAAAATCTTGGCTAGCACCCCTCGAACCCCCTTAATTTGCCCTTTTCACATAATTTACTCTTTCAATAATTCACACGCCACCAACGCGGCAGCACGCGTAAATTGCGGCCAAAACATGGCCAAGAAATTAAAAATACAACACGGCCGGCCGAAGGAGAGCGGCGAAAGGATTGCTCTGACAGCTTTACTAATTGGTTTGTTTTACTCGTGACTCTAATTAAAAAATTTACTTTACGACTCCGGAACGCCGGGCAAAAGGAGCGGACGTAATGACGGTACGATGGCGGCGTGCGGAATTATTTTTTGGTGGCCGGGCCAAAATAAACAGAGCGGTGAAAAAAGAAGGGAAATAAATAAAAATTAAATGAAGAAGGACGCAGGACGAAGGAGCGGAACAGGAAGAGGGCGCACAAGACAAGATGCTGCAGCATCGCCGGAAGTGGTCACTGAAATATATGAAAAAACCTCAATAATGGCGGCGAAAATTGGCAGCTGAAAGCGTTAGCCCCCTCGCCCTGCCATCCCCTAACCATTGACATCATCTGCTCGGCGGGAACATGTTCCATTTGGCCTTATCGCTGGCCGCAAATCTGTGACCAGAAGCTCTGGGCTCGGTGCCAAAATGCGCCACCTAATGCCACACATTTAATTAGGAAGAAACGGGGAAAATTGAGAGAGGCGAAAAGAAAAACCTCAACCATTTTCCGGGTTCGAGCATAATTTTTTGCCATCATTTGGATGGAGATTATCAGGGCGCGAGGCTGAGGGATGCGCAAAAGTCCGAGTGAAAGAAGGAGCCGAGAAAAAAAGGATAATTGTGAGCGAATCGCTGTTTGTATTTTAATTAAACTCTGGACCCGACCAGAAAAAACCGTATATAGCTGAGCCAAATGTCATCATGGAACTCTCGGCTCCGAATTAAAATATATCCATCTTCGGGGCAGAAAATCCAACAAACACTTTCTTGGCCCCAACAACCGCAGACGTATTAAATCGAATTAAATGCAATCAAAGCAAAGACTAACCACCCAACCCGTCGGGGCCTTGGACTCTAAAGAGCTAATTTATCGGGCATAGTGGAGCCTTTTTTATCCAGCCAGTTGGCTGAAGTTTCCGGATCGGAGGATGGCCGGAAAAATAACATGGCAAAGAGAAAGGAGGGATAATTCCGTTCAATGATTGCAATTTCAAGCTGCGCGTGTACTCTCGAGAAATCAAGCAAACATTTCGAGTATTTCGGTTCGATTAGTTTTTTCCGGCTTTCCACGAGGCCGCAGAGGTCAGTGGATGTGGATGTGGGTGTCTGGCCAGGTGCATGGCCAGTGTTTTCCCATGTCTGGGCTCGAGTTCGAGGCAGAGTTAGAGTTAGAGTTAATGTCCATGTCTGCGTCTCTGTTTATCTATCCTTTTCGGTGCACAAATTGGAAAAGTTCCGCGCGGCACTCACAAAACAAATCCACCAGAGCAAAAATAGCAAAAAAACAAGAGAAAACCAACTCCATTTCCCATCTATATTAATTTTCAGCTCGATTTGTTCGTGTTTAAATTCCGAGCGGGCTGAAAGCTTCTTTAATTTCGCTTAAATTAGTCAACCATTTGTCAGACAGGCGAGTGGAAAGCAGAAAGCGGCTTTTTAAATCGATAATTGTGAGTGCGTTGGGAAAAATGAGCACTCCCCTTCTTCTACGTGTGCTTGTTCGGGACATAATGTGCGCCATAATCATCTCAAAGGACACACAGGATTTGCATATTAAATACATTTCCCAGGAACATCACATTTTGGGCTTCTTGATTTTTCTTCTTTTTTTGTGCCCCCCAAGGAGACAATTTCACTTTGTTTCCTTTAAACAGACAGTTTTGTTAAAATCAAGTACAAAGTGGTGGGCGTGGCAGGCCGCATATGTGCGCCTTCCAGAGATGTCGTCATCAAAACGACAAATAAACAACCCACATGTGTGCGAGTATATTTTTCAGCCGTATGAATAAGTGAAGAGGCCGAGGAAAATGAGAATCCTGCGAGATTTCCCCGTCCACGGCTGATATTAAAATCTGAATTTAGCCGAAATTCATTTACTTATTGACATAATTTAGCATTGCATACTTCTTGGGGGCGGCAGTTGCGACTGCTGATAAGGCATTCGTGTCTTATACAAAGGGGGGGGAAAAGGACGAGGGGAA
Source organism: Drosophila prostipennis (assembly GCA_037075205.1). Taxonomy (NCBI): domain Eukaryota; kingdom Metazoa; phylum Arthropoda; class Insecta; order Diptera; family Drosophilidae; genus Drosophila; species Drosophila prostipennis. The sequence goes on from JBAMCJ010000040.1 coordinate 349,928, forward strand.
GCCAGCGAAACAAGGAAAAATCAAAGCTGGAAGTTGTCACACCCCTGGGACCTTGGCGGTGGTATTTTTATTATCGGCCCACAGATAGCAACCGAGCCACCCGACCAAAACCGAATTGAGATGCTAAGCACTGCGCCGAGATTTTCCATTTGCTGGGGGGATGGAAGGGGGTTGGGGTTGGGGCTGGAGGTTTATGCCCCAGGAATGTCGCCGAAGACCGCAGATCCCAGAAACGGGTGACACCGAGACGCCGGCGGTAGACAAAAGCGGTAGATAAATTACGAGCAGCAACAATGGCGGACCTCTCAGCCGGGGGAATGAATGAATGACTGCAGGAGGATGAAGTTTCGCCGGCATCGTTCTACTTTCATTCCTCACTCACCCACCCTGCATCACCGCAAAAACCGAGAAACGGTTGCGTGAAAAGAAATAATGAAGACCACCCCATCCACCCCCTTATCGATGAAGTCAAGGGTACTACTGTTAAGCGGTAAATGTACCTTGGAAAATATGATAGCATAGCTCTATACCGAATCCTAAATGGTTTGAAAATGTTATACACTTTCCAAATAAATACTGGAAAAATTCCCATTTCGAAATGTACCTTGCCTTTTAAATGTACCCAAGTACAAGCACCGGAAAACTTGACAACCCTGTCAGCCAGCCATATTTTCCCTTCGAAGAGCAAGGAAGTGCCAGGTGAGATTGGTGCTGCTGCTGCCAAGATTGAGATAACGCGCGAATTTGTCGCGCTAGTAGATTCGAAGCAGCGACATTGATAAGCCGGCAAACGGGAGCCAAAGTTGCCATTGTGATATGACTGCGATGCCGGGAGCAGGGATCAGAAGCAGGAAGCTGGAAGAAGGAGCAGGAGCAAAAGTCTCGAAACGCCAATCACAATATCGCAAGAAGGCCGCTGGGACTGTTTCGCGCCTGCCGGCAATCGGTTGCAGAAAATTCCAGGCGATAAGTCAGAAGGATGTCGCCAAGGAGGATGATGGATCCATTAGCCGCCGCTGTCTGTGCTTTGCATACTAAGGGCCAACACGTTCTGGCCAAATGAGAAACGGAACGTCAACTGTGTGGGCTTATTGATTTAAGCGCTTTTAATTGCAGACAACAGACGGGGAGCAAGGAGTGGCCATCAGGCAGTTGGCAGTCCTCTGGATGGATGGTTGGAGATGGAGATGGAGTCCTGGCTACGTGATCGTGCCTTTTAATATGCAGCCGCATAAATTAGAATATTTAAATTGAGTTCTTTGACACCGCGTGGCCGGACGAACGAAATTATAGAAGCTTATGTTTTCAATTAAGCAGTTTTTGCACATCAGGTGCGTTTTATGCCACTCAGACGGTCAAAACGGCTGACTGGGGGTGTTCCTGTGTATCCTGTGGCGGGAAAACAGGGGGCAGCCAAGGACCTAATGACAAGGACAACTGAGCGCGCCATCGTTAAGCTTTTTAATGTACAATTCCTGCCGCCAGACGACGACGAGGCGACCAGCTGCTGTCAGCGGAGACAATGGGAAAAGCGGTGAAAATCCGCTGAGCCACAGAGAAACGAGAATGCGAGAAGCGAGAATGTGCCAGAGAAGAGGGATACATATTAGAACCGACAGCCCAGAAGTGCCGAAATTGAAATGAGAAATCGAGTCCCGTTTGCCAAGATGGCGTTAAGCATTTTCGCATAACCAAGCTCACACAGAGGGACAACTAAAGGTGTAAAGAAGTTTGTTATTATAATTTAGTTCCAATTTTAATATATTCAAATATTTAGTCAAAAACTAGGAAAATATGTTCTTTAAAAATACTAGTAATTTGTTAATAAATACCATATTAATTATACCGCTTTAATTTTAGTTTAGCCCCATTAGAGAAGAGTTTCCTCTTTAATTTTATTGCTCTTACTTTATGTTACTTTATTAACCTTCCTAATTTTGCAACAATTTTCGCAAGTGCACTGCCTCCGACTCCCTCCAAGCAGCAGGTGCTGTCGAAGATGCCCGGCAATATGGCCATAAATGTCTGCCACTCGTTGGAGTACCGATGGGGGCGGGGGCGTTGGCTTTGACGTGGGCGTGGCTGTCAACCCGGCATCATCAAGTGCAAACAATGAGCGCTTCAAGTGGCTGCCGGAGTAAGAAGCTCGGGTGGACGTGGATGTGGAGACACGAGGCTGGCTTGTTTAATGAAAGGACACAGAGTGGCAGGCGAAAGCAAAACATATGAGCAAAGGACTGTTTAATGAATAGCCCCGGGTTAATATTTGCCTTGCCTTCTTTCTAGCTCGCTTTCTGTGTTTTCTGCTGGGCAGAAGGGACAATATTGAAGTTTCTCGTTAGGAGGAAATAAAAAAAACGCCACCCAAACAACTCTGCCGAAGGTTGGCAAACAAAGACTCTTTTGTTTTCAGCTTTCAGCTTTCCAGGAGAGCCTGAGATGCCGCAGGTGTAAACTTCAAAAGGAGCTGAGGGCATGGGAAAAGGGAGCCCTGCCTCATCGGGGGGCGGTAATGAGACAAACGGATCGGGATGGGCAATCTTAATACGATTTATGTCCATAACGATAGACACATAATGCATAAATCACTTATCCGGAGATCTGCTCGACCCCGGGGTAGTCATTTAGCTCAGACGACGGCTTATCAAATACCAGCCCAAGTCCATTTCGATTCCCAGTCCCTGTTTCCCTGTTTGCATGTTTCGTGGAGAGCAGCAGACATGTCACCCGGACGAAGTGAAAAGAAAAACAAATATCTGGCGAGGAATAGCAAGTTAATAGCAAAATGCTGTCAAAACACATCCGAGACACACACGCTCATTGGCAGCATCATTCATCTCTGCATACGGATTGTAAATACGGGCGATATGCCAGGGAGCAGGGACTCAAATACGGTTGGGATGGTCGGAAAAGATGGATAGATGGACGGCCAGGAGACGCAGGACGGAAAGGAGACACTTGTTTTTGCCTTATCCGGCTGGCAGCTTGTTGATTTGCATCTGTTTTTCTACCGCTCACAAAATACGAAGAGCAATAACCGAGAAGAATCCAGAACACACTCATTTCCATACGGGCCACGGGAAAAAGAAAGAAAATGAACGAAGGAGCCACAGGACCTCCCCTCCCGCAAATGGAAATTGAATGGATTTTGATTTCATATTTTTGCTGCTGGCATATTTTAAAATTTGATTTACTTGCCACATGCTTGGGCGAAAGCGAAATGCAAACGCCATTGGTTCGCTGGGCGAAGTAATCTGTGATGTCGTCACACTTTAAGAATTATGTAAATTCCTGTATCGCTTTGACTTTAATACGGTTTGTTTATGAACTCTGGGATGTAAATAAAGAAATTACTTTAACATTATTGCGCAGAAATATCTTGAAAGGCTGAAGGATTAAAGTTAAGAGATTGAGATAGTAAGGATCCTGTCCAAAAGGTCGAGCTATTTCTGGGGTCAGCTGGAATCCTTATGAGCTATTAACGCCGAACCACCTAAACGTCCCCGAGGGACGGGAAGTCCTTCGCAGGGTCTTGGGCTTATCCAAGATCGGTTGGCTGCTTTGCATAATCGTTGACTGTGACATGGCCCTTTAATGTACGACACACGCAGTGGCATTCCATCACCTCCCCTGGGGAAGAGGCCACGCCCCCCGGTGGGAGGAGGCCTTGTACGCCTCGTACAGTTTTATTAATCGACGCGTGTCACTTATTAGCCGCAGGATTTTTCATGTGCCCTACACGCACATAACAGAAGGGATTGGGGTGAGTGGGTGGTTGGGAGGTGGGGCGCTAAGCCGAAGGACGTTCCTCAACCCTTTGACGGCAAACAAGCGCGGCATTTTGCTCTTTGATAAATGAGGCACACACATTAGCCCGGCTGCAGAGAGAAAAACAAAAAATAGAGGGCAGCACTAACAATCGCATAGGGGAATCAGCAAAAAGCGGCTACGACAACAATATATTATAATTTTTCCTTTCTCCAAATTAGATGTGCATGTTAGCCACTCATATTTTATCAGATAAATCGCCGACTGAAATTACCAGTTTACTGGCCCGATTAAAGTTTCTAGAAATGGAAAATTCCGAATGAAAATTTTATAACAGGGAAAACACAATATTGCTCCTGCCAAAACAATACAGTTTACTTATCTTGTTAGCGCTGCAACAGAACACAACATTTAATTAATTACTTATTTTTACAATAGCAAACCTTTGCTCATTCGTTTTGTATTTTATTTATTTGCAGGTGAGTTCTGGACGGAAGGACAGACGAGTCTGAAAAACAATGGTAAACATAAATTGCGCAAAAAGAGCAAGGCAAACAGTGGCAGTCGATGTTATTTATTAATGGGGCGTTTATTGTTTAACCTTGTGTTGTGCAAGCTGAATTTAAAAACACGGAATAAAATGGTAAACGCCCTCTCGTTTGCCAGGCGAACTGAAACGACTGAATCGACTGAGCCGACTGATTAAAAATGCAATAAATTCCAACCGAGATACACTGGCATGTCGCTCCGGATGATCAGTGTGTGTGACAGCCGATGCATGAAAAATGCAAAACTGCAGGGGGCTGCAGCTGGTTTTCCAACTGTTTTCAAGCAAACTACTGAGGAGATCCGACACCCACCCCCGGCAAACTAATCGCAAATGCAGCCCACAGATTTCATTTCCATCCAAATCCACTCAATGCAGCGGCACAAACTCGGGCCGAGATTGGCATTTCTAATTCAATTATAATTGCCAGCTCATCGCCCCGAAAACCCCATTCCCAGTCCCAGTCCAACCGCAATATTAAAGTCTTAAAAATGCATTAAAGCGGCAGCTCAGCGAACGCCTCGTGGCTAAAGCGAAAATCAATAAAATTTATTACATGTCACTTTGGCAGGTTTGCCTTTCTGCTAGGGTTTTCAGCTGTGCACTGATAAAAATATATTATTTTAAATATTTTAATAAATTTAAATCCCTTAAGAGGGCTTAGGTATAATACAGGACTTTTGATAAGAAAGGTCTAAAAGAATTATTGTTATAAAATAGGGAGAGTTTCTAAACTTGCTCCACTCTCATCACAGTTATAACTGTTAATATATTAATTTACATTAGAATATTTCTTTTTTTGCTTTTATCAGTTTCCAATCGAAAGTGCTCTTTAACTTAAAGAGCTTGTTTTTATTCCCAGTGCCCAGTAAAGTAAGTTTGTCTGTTTGAGCGCTTCAATGCGGTGGCTTGTGTCTGTATGCACACATTTGGCACAGTTTTCAATTTCATTTTCCATGCTGAATTAAAAGCAAACTACACTCGAATGCCTGGCACATGTGAGCTTGAGAAACGAGGCAAGGAGTCCTCCTTTCCGTCCTTCTCGTCCTTCACCGAGTCAACTAAGCAGCATTTCGTCTGCTGCCGCAGGATTATTCCTGGCTGCCTTTTTTCCTTCTGTTCGCCCCATTTGCTGCAACGACTTGCTGACTAACTGTGCCGGCAACGACAATCTCTGGCTCTCTGAATCCGAGGATCTCGATGGCTGAAAGGCAGAAAGGCTGGCTGGCTGGCTGGCTTACTTCCTTTTGGCCGCCTCCACTCGTGTGCACAGCTTGTTTCCGTTTCCGGCGCAGACAACATTTGCTTGGCCCCCACTTGGCCGCCGATAACTTTCAAGTTGGCAAACCCACACAGCTGTTTGGCCCAGTTGCAATGACTTTGATTCGGAATTCCCACTGAATTGCGGCCCATTATCGAGCGCACTCCTTTCGAGGCTCTAAATTAAAGTAATTAGAGGAAGGCCCTTCTGCCTTCATCACTTGGGAAAAGTCTAGGGGAAGCAATACAGTGACACATATCAAAATCCAAAGGGGTCCCATACATAATTGATTGGCAAATATGCAGGCCGGCGACCAAGGAAAAATACCAGACAGAGCAAAAGGCACTGGGATATAAATTCATGCATACATAAGCAGGGATTTGACTTGCCTCCTCAGCCTCGACAGTCTGAAGAGTCTGAAGAGTCTGAGTCCTGTCCAGCTTTGGACAGCCTTGGACATGGCCATTAAATTTGGCTTAAATATGAAATAACTTCGGGCCAGAGAGACACACACAGAAGTCTGGGCAGTGTTTATCTTTAAAATTGTAGAGGACCTATGAGCTCGGCGGGGGTGACAGATTGTCCGGGTTGTTCTGCAATTTCTGCTTGATTTATGCCCAGCAAATGAAACCACAAGCAACCAGTACAACCGGCCAGGCCCTCTCCTTTGCTCCTTGGCTCCTGGCAAAAGCCAAGCCAGGATCTGAAAAACTGTTGCCCAATTTGTCTGGCTGCGTGTGGATGCATTTCCATTTGCCTTTGAGTTTGAACTGCCCCCTCACAGCCTCACTTTTGCTGGTATTTAAACAATCTAAATGATGCTCTTGGTCCTGCCAGCAAATTGAAATTTACTGCCCCCTCCAGCTTGACATTGCTAAATGTTTGTTTGGTTCCCCGGGCTTTGGCTTTATCTTTCGCAGTGTCACCATGTCGGGCAGTTCGGGGTGGTGGAAATCGTCTACCTATATATGGAGACCCATACCCATACCCACACCAAACCGACCTCATTAACATTTTGCTAACAAACGCACCACAAATTATCCCGTTTAATTTATTTTCAAACTCCCCGCTCCGCTCGTCCTGCAACTCTAAAAAGAATTCAGAAAAACGGAAAACAGAAAACAGAAAACAGTCGACCGCTGGGCAAACAAGGGACGGGAAACAGCAATCACAGACGGAGGAAACACTGTTAAATAAATGAGCAGAAATAAGCGCAATGCAAAGTAACAGACAAACATTAGTTAGCTGAAACTGAAAATTGGCCAACGGCACACAACGGCACACTCACATGGTGAAAATGTCTGAAATGACTGAAATGGGGACGGGGATTTGGTTTTTCTAAACCGCTTTCCCGCTGTGATTAAATGCACGTAATTATCCCGACTAATAGTGAAAATGCGGCCGGGCCAAAGCTCTTTAAACGGATGCTGTCGGCTTATCAAGTCGAATCCGATTAGGCGCCTCAAATTATACGAACATTCCCGGGGTATAATATATTTATTATATGACCGGCGAAAGTTATCAGAAGATATCCAGAATGTTTACGGCCACAAAGGCCTTCTTTCCTTCTTTTGGCGGAAGGAGGCCGGCGACGGCCCTTGTTTGCTCTTCGTATTAACAATATTGCGCCCGACGACACTCGGCTGACCCTCATAATAAAATAATAGGATTTGCGAGGCGGCCAAACATTTGCATTTTGGCCTCAAACGAACACACTCGCCTGGGCAAACAGTTAACACAAATATGAGGCGGGCCAAAAGACAAAGGTCGTTCGCCAACATGGCCGTCGCCTCGACTTTTGGCCACGTTTATGCGGAGTGCATATGACGAAATTATTTTGCGAAAAGTTGGTTTTTCTTTCTAGAGTTTCATAAATTATAGTTTTATAAATCTGTTTAGGATTCCAGTCCTGAAAACATTATAACACGAACTAAGTTCTTAAAACGTAAACATACCCCTATAAACAATTATTTCTTTTAAAATTTACTTAAAATAACTTAAAATAAATACTTCACTTTTATTCCTTTAATTATTATCTCTTTCATTTTTTCAAATTGTTTATTAAAATAAAAAACAACTTCGATTTTGCAAGTTCTAAAATTCATGAAGAGCACGTATAAACGTAGTGGGTGTGTTTCTGTGTGCCGAATGAATTTGCTTAAGTTTTTGCACTTCGGGCTATTTGCTGAATAAAACTTTCCACTGCCAGCTGACTGGAAATAAAATGCAGCGAGCACTTTGCTCCGCTGGAGGGGAACTTCGATTTGATCGCACGGCCAGAGCCACTCACCTTTTGCCTGGTCTTCTGACTAATCTTCCCTTCCACCAACCTCTTCGGAGGCGGTAATTAAAAGCAATTTGCAACTTAAGCCGCCGCACACTCGCTTTTTGGGTTCGCCCGGATTTTAGGCGGGTAATAACCAAAGCCCTGTGGGCTCTTTGGTCTTTAGTTGCAAGGACCGGCCATAACGGAGCATTAAATTTACCAGTTCGTTTAACAGCGCGAAGAGGCGGCAGCTTAAATGCTCAACTCTCGATGGCGGCGACGGAAGCGAGCGAAGTCAATTTTTATTGGGCGCTGCTTGTAAAGGGAGCAAATCTGATACACGAAATTGCAGATATCTACAGGAAATAAAACAAAACGATCGTGGGAGCAAAATCAAATTGAAATTTCTCCTCGCTGCTCCAGACATTTGCGGGGCCAGGAAGCGAAGGAAAAGGCGATGGCTGGGAAAAAATCGGGCAAGCCAAAGAGAAATCGAGCGAGCCATAAAACGGTGGGTAGAAGTAGAAGGCCAGAAGCATCGAAAGCATCTACCATCTACCAACTTCCAACTACCGACTGGCAAAAGCTTTGGACAGGAACTGGACATGCGGCGCGGAAATGTCTTGTGCAAAAAAGCACGAGTACAAATGCTACGCGACAGCCAAAAAACGAGAAATGTGAAAAGTTCAAAGACGACGGGGCCAGAGAAAAAATGAAAATTGAATGGCCACGCTCGGTTGGTTTTTTCATCGTGGATCCTGGAGGGTGGGTTCCGTCCCCTCTCTCTCGCGCCTTCCCCCTTTTCTCGTCGTCCTTTGCTAGGACCAGGAAGATGGCCATTATACTTTATGCAAATCTTGCGGCAGCTTTAACAAACCTCCGTCCCGGGCTCCGTGGAAACCGCACAGGAACAGGACGAGCAAAAGCGAGAAGCTGCTGGGAACGTCGGTCCTTGGTCCTTGGTCGCTCGGTTGGCCAAAAGCCGCAGGAACAACAACAGCAACGAGAACGAGAACGAACGCATTTTAATTTAATTAATTTAAATTCTTAATGTGATATCTTGCGCCACCCACTCGCGACGCCTCTAACTCCGAGGGCAACTATGTTGTATATTTAATGCCATTTTTTCGCTGGCACTGCAATTGCTTAATGTTTCGTAAACAATTTTGAGGCGTTGCAAATTAATGGCCACCGCAGCGAGGACTCGAGTGTCGAAGCTTTCCGTTTTCCGTTTTCCGAGCAATTGAAATCGGAGTGGTGCTAGCAAATGGCCTTAAAATTCAAATTAGCTCGGTGCACGAGTGCCGTAAGCCGGCGTCATTACTCATACGTCCGTTTCTTTCTTCCTGGGTCCCTCTTCCGCTTTTCGAAAGCTTTTCGCTGTGTGTGTAATATATTAGTGAAAATTCCTGTCAATATATAACCGCAAACATTTCTGTCTATTGAGAAGTTTGATTTACGGCTGGGGATGCGGATGCGGATGTGTGGATGTGTCCTTGTGGTAGATATATGGCTTGTTTTTGCCCACTTCCCTCGCTTATTAGGCGAACGTGTGCGTGCGGTTGTGCGCGTGTTTCTCTAGCAATTTCCAGCATTTCCCGATATTTTCTAAAAACCATAACTACCCAGTCAAGTCCACACGTTTGTGCTGGCTTTAATATCTTTATAACGCCCGACTTCCGAGGGCCCTTTTATCTGCCTTTTGCGCTAAACGTACGTATGTATATATATTGCTTGTTGGCGAAAGGATTTCTTTTTCTCAGATCCTTGGATATTCTCCTTGCTCTTGCCTTTTTGCTGGCTCAGCGAACGACGGGGCCAACGGGAGTATTGTTTTTATTATTTAATTTAAAGGGGTTGCCAATGTGCATGAAATATAAATTGCCAAATAAATAACAGGAATTCATAATAAGTTTATGGCCGGGCTATAAGCTCTAAGCCATAAGAAGCTGCCTGGATGTTCGAGCATGACAGGGCAATAAAACAATTTACGACGCCTCTTTCGAGCACCATCCTTATCCACACTCCCATTCCCATTCCCATTCGGCATTCGGAATTCGAGGAGGCGAGTCAGTGCTCACACGCTTATTACGCATACGCCAAGTGCAGCGTCAACAAGCGTAAATCAAACGTGGCTCAGCTCGAACTCGAACTGGAAGTCAAGCTCAAAATGGAACTGCAACTGGAAATGCAAATTGAGGAAACTGTCAGCAGCAGCAGAGGAGGATTCGGAGGATTCGGAGGACTCAGGACCTCGCTGTTTGCGAGTGCATGCTAAGTGCAAACGTAAACGAAAATAGCTCGAAAAAATAGCATTTCGCTTGCGGATTTATTTGGCATTTCAGAATTTAATGCGAACTCTGCTCAAATAATGTTATGCAAATGATATGTGCATAAAAGTCAAGCTCGATTCTGACAGCGGCCACGCCCCCACGTCCCCCGACAGCAAATCCAGATGGGCGGGGATGAGCTGGAAAATGTGTGGCAGCTTGGCAGCGGCAGCTTGGCAGCTCTGGCGGCACATGTGAAACCAGTTAGAAAGATGAATAGATTGACTATCGACAAGCGCGAAAGCTTGACGAGTTCACGCCCACCATCGGTGCATCATGGCGGGATGTGTGGGGAAAAGTAGGTGGAAAAGCGGAAGTAACGAGGGAAAAGCAACGCGGGAAAGCTGACAGCATTTGCATATTTCGGGTGTCAAATGGCAGGACTTCTCCACCTGGCTGATGGAAGCCGATGGCTTTTGGGTCGGGGTTTGGGGGGTTTGGGTTTCGAGGTTGGGGCTTCGGGTAAATGGCATTCGCTGCTTGAATGACATTTCACTCGTACGCTTTTTGTCATTTTTTCTGCGAAATTGCTGGGAAATTGCTGTGCCGACGTAGCAGGTCCGTGGCACGTTTTCCACGCCTCTGTCGTTGACGTGCACTTTTCCGTTCTGCCCCCTGTCGTTGCCCCTCTGAAAAGGGGATTTTGATAAATGCACTTACGACTCCGAAGTCAGCCAAGTCACTAGAGCTTACTGGCTGCGAAGTTGGGGCAACAGCATCCCCTAATGGCCAGGGTGGGCCAGAAATTGCAGGCAATAAAAATGAATTGGCCGCAGCTAGCTGCGCTTTAAAAACAACATTGCACCGCGGGCTAAGAGTCGACACCGTAAATAATTTGCATGCATTAAATATGCAACAAGGTAAAACAACGGAAAATGCAATATGCTGCTGGGAGAGTGGAATCGGGTTCTGGGCTCCGGGATCTGGGATCAGGATTTTCCCAGCAGGTGTGGCAACGTATCCCGCGGCTCTCGGCTCCATATGCATGGAAATCTCGGCTAACAAGCCAACTCCTCGCCAAGAAGCTGCCAGGAACAACGGAAAAAACAACAACGGAGGCGAAAAAAAAAGGAAAATGTAATGAACATTCCCCCAGTAAACTAAAATATTTGTTCCTCCCTCCGTTTTTGGTTAGTTTTTCTTGGCTCGCCTCCTTGCCCCTCGCTATGCATATTTTAAAATGCATTGAAATGCAGATAGCACGTCAGGGGGCGGTGGCAGGTAGAGCTAGCGGGTGGGGGCGTGGCAGGTGGCGAGTAAACACTAAACAAATGGCAAAACAAGCAAAGATGCTGATCATATACAAACACAGCGATACCCAGCACACATGTAGCTACGACACGTGGCGAAAGTTTTAATGAAACTAAGTGTGGCTGCTGTTGCAGGTATTGCTTTTGCTGCAACTTACTCTGCTGCCAGGGGCGGAACTTCTTACCCTGAGAGAGAAAGTGGAAAAAAACACAACAAATAATATTATAATTTTGTAAAAAGCAGCTTTAAACACCTTTGGATTTTTATAAGAATCTTTAAGAAAAATTGAAAGCGAAAGAGAGTTCTACTTCTCACTTATTTGAGAAGAAATGTTCTTGAAATCAAGACAAAAGTTGCTCTCAAGTGGGTTTTTAGAGATGAATACATTTTAAAATAAAATATTTCCTTCTAATTTCGTTTTACAAATGTTTATTCCTGTGTTGTGAACTCCGAAAAAGCCCCTTGAGTCCGTCCTCTGGTTTCGCTCGACGAGCACTTTTGCCAGCAGAATCGTGGGAAAAATGCTTTGGTGTGTAAGCGGAACCGCAGAACCGAAAGCAGAGCCAAGTTGCCATGGAAGCTGCAACCACGCAACGGAAATGAGAAAACGCTGCATATGCGGGCTCTGTGTCCGCCGAAAATAATGCAACAAATTTAGTGCGCTGACTGGGAAATGGAGTGCATGCATATATCAGTCGCCGGTGACAGCGTTTCCAGCTGCTCGGCTCCTCATTGTCAACCGCCATGTCGCTTGCCGGCGCAAAACAATTCGAATCGCAATTCGAATCGCACGAAAGTGCTGCTGCAACTGAAACTAAAACTATTGCTGCGGCCGCAGAAAAGCGCAGAGCAGCGAGGAGATGGAGCTCCAGATTTCGGCAAAACAATTTCGAAATGCCTCGCATCGAACCGATTCAACGAGCTCTCTCCTTTGCTCCCAGCTGGCGGCCACAGAAACTGAAACTGCAACTGGAACTGAAGCCGAAACTGAATCAGAACTGAACTGAACAGATACGAAATGGTATGGGAACAGAGGCCTCCGGCGAAAGTATGCCAATGCGCTTCGTTTACAAAAGCAGGCGCAAATGCCGCAGTCACCGCTGCTCGCGGAGCTCAACCGCCATTACCTGGTTAGGGAGCCAGAACAGCCTGAGAACGGGAGATATGGTACAGGGAGAGGAATTTCGTAAGCATTCTCCGGCATTATATTTTCAAGAAGCAAAACTGCCTAAGCTAGAACAAGTTTAACATTGTCGTTGCAAATAATATAACGCTTGTTATAAAAATAAAAAAATATTATTTTCAAAGAACAATTTTAACCTAAACACGCTCTTATAAATTTTCTAATCAATTGGAACCGTTCCTTATATAATTTTACAAAAAAACTGTAATGTTCATCCTTAATCGTTTAATAACGAATCATTTGCTAAGCATTGATGATTGATATTAAATCGTAAACATCGTGTATTTTTTTCAGTGCACTCCCCTGCAAGTAGCGTAGATATTTATGACATCAATGCTCTGCCCCCTTTTGTTGTCAGCTGCTAAAACCCCCGCCACGTAAAGTGTGTGTTTGTGCACGAGATAAATTATTAAAGCAACAAACTGTGCTTTTCGCACCACTTTCGCTGCGGAATGCTGAGCATATCACCGCTTGTTCGCTGGCAGGTGGAAATCAATCGGCAAGGAAGGAGGATCGCATATCCACTGCAGTGTCGTTGTCAACAGACAATGGGTATCGCATGGTCGAGCTGGAAGTCTGTTTCAAAATCGAGTTTATTGTGCGGTGCAGCTGCAATGTTGTATGCATTTTTGATGTAAGTGCTCGGCGTGCGAGTGTATTTGCGGGGGGTTGGACTTTGTGTAGGGGTGTGCGTCAGTGCGAGTGCGCACTGTACGGTGGACTCATGGACTCATGTGACACAGTTTCCGCGACAGCGAGGACAAAACCCATTCGAGCTCATTTTTCAGCACGGACAGAGAGAAAGTGTTCGTTCGGCGCGGAAGTGGCGAAAGTTTTTGCGTCCTCCGCAACGCACGCGACTAGCTACGTGAGTCAGTGGAGAGTGAAAATTTAAGAACTCTTAAATTTCAGCTCGCATTTAAGTGCAGCACAGGAAGAAACAGAGATTGCAGTTTCATAACACTCAGCTCTAGTCATTATTTTGATGGACTAAAAGCTTAGCTCAGAGAAGATCTCCTCCTTCTGCCAAGTTTCAGGACTTAAAGGAATTTAAACAAAGCGAAAAGGACTTAGGAAAATCCATATTCAGCCGTTTTAATATTTAACTTTTGTAGTCTAAAAGATGTATTCGAATTCACAGTCTCTCATGAAAATATCTTTTATTATTTTAATTTAATAAGTATTGTATATGTCATAGTTCGAAGTTCGAACTTAGGAACTAACATTCATGAATTTTTATCTCTTTATTAATTAAAATCAAATACGCTCAGTATCCATATTTTTGACCAGTGCAATATTACTGATTTTCTCGTCGAGAGACAGCAACAAAGTTTGCCATTCCATCGCTGCCTCGCTTCCCTGTTTCGCCCAGCTTTGCTCAGTTTTAATGAAATTTCGTGCATAGTTGAGAACCACTTTAAAATTGTTTAATGCGCCTATGCCCCGCCCACACATTTTGGCCATCCTGAAGCCTCCCTCCCCTCCACCGAAAAAGGCTTACGCACACAACAACTCACACAAATCACCCGCCTGCCATTCGGCCTTCTCGGTGCGAAGTGGTTTGCATGTTAAATGCATTTCATGCATGCAATTTAAGGCCAACTGCATTTTTGGTCATTTGAAAAATATGTGCTGGAGCCCCGACATGTGCCACTTGGGTCGTTTGTGGCCCGAATGGCCGGCAGCCAGGGGCGAAAGGCGAACGGCGAACGGCCAAAATGAGGTGGATACCCGAGAAATTCATATGCAAAACTCTAATTTCGGCATTCGCCTCAAAAGGGGACGAGGTGCATATCGCGTCGACTGGAAAGCCCAGACATATTTATGCATGCCGAGATATTAACGCAGGGGTCGGCTCGTATTTCGACAGGCGGTGGAGAAACTCGAGAGTGTCCTGAAAATAAAAGAGATTTAAAGTGCTCCTCCAGGGCCGGTTTCGACACTTTTTGTACTTTGTAGAGGGTACTGTTCTGGGGTTCGAGGGTAGATTGCTTTTGTGGTGATTTATGTATTAAAGAGTTAGCCTTGCCTTCATTTAAACCCAATCCCCATTAAATGTTTTAAAAAAGGTGTCTAAAAGTATGCAACAATATATTTTTAATCCATAAGTGAAATAAATTCATAAGGGAAGACGACTTTCCCTTATTCACTGCATACTTTTAGTTACGTTTTTGACATTTAAGGCCATTTTAACAACCTATCTTATACAATCCAACTGAGTGTTTTAAAGTTGTTAGTACTGAGTATCTTTTATTCGGTTTTACTACCCACTCACTTTATTACTCCTGTGCGTCTTAAAGTTCATTTGACTGCAAAATTTGTGCAATTTCACACGGGCGTGCGCTTTTGTGCCGAGACAATATCAAATCTGAGGGTCGACAAATTCGCACGGGCCATGTCCAGCATTAAAGCCTGACCAATTTTCGCCCGCTTCCTTTGTTCGCTTTCGGCCCCACCCCCTTGCCCGCGTCGCCTCCCCGTAAAATGATGATCTGCGAAAATGTCCTTTTATGTCCGCTGGGCGCTAAGGACCTGTAAAAGTGTCTCTTAAGAAGGGGGCGGCCAAGAGCAGACAGGTGGGTGTTTCGGTGGGTCGGTGGGTCAAAGGGGGCGGCAGATGGCCGTGTCCAGGGGTATCGTAAAAGATAAAACGACCGGGCGCAGACACACAAAACGGAAAAGTGCAGTGGGCAGTGGGTGGGTTTTGGAAAAGCAAAGACTTTTGGCCTGTTTGCTGATGTTGCCGTTTTCCTTGCGCCAGCAGGCGACTCCTTGGGGCGTCTTTTGGCCCGGAGAGGAGTCGGCGGAGTCCTCCTTGGCTGCAGTTCCTGTAATCAAATTTGTTACGCTGCGTTGGTGTCGTCCTGTTGCCTCCCAGGACCTGCTCTTGAACTGCATTTAGCCTTGCTGAACATTTGTTACGCTCCGCTGCGCTCATTTGTCGCCAAAGGCCTGGGTCAGTTGGGTTTCTTCTTGCCGCCATAGAAATTGGCTTTAAGCTGCTCCCGCTGCTGGGCGACAGCAATTTTCACGTTGGCCATGTTGCCACACGGACAGGACCAAACAGGACAGAAACGATGCCCCCGAGGGCACGGCGAGTGCGTTAACACACTCTGACGGGTCACACGCACCGAGCAGCGAACACCGAGCCGTGTCAGAGGGGCCAGGACGAAGGGCGAAGGACTTCCGTCCGCATCCGCCATATACACTCCCCCCACTCCACCCCTCACATAACGCGTTTATTGCCATCCTGGGAGTCCTGGGGTCTCGGCGTAAACGCGAAGGACCCGCTGCTACATTTTTATGCTAATTGAAACCCATTCAGATGGAAACAAATTGCCATCGATAGACAGGCCCTCTAAGCCATGAGTGTGAGTGCACTCAAAGAAATATTAGTTTTGGCTATAGTGAGAAATGGAAAATATCTTAATTAGGAGATCAAATAAATTATGAATAAGTGTCTGTGGCTTGTCACATTTATTTGGACTTTAAATCACACTTAAAAATGACACAATCGAAAAAAATTGTTTGATTTATAAGACAATTAAGTACATGAAATACAGCCGACTCTTGATTATAATTTATTTTATTTGCTATTTGTGTATCATGGTTACGCCGTTGCATTTGCTAATTAGCGAAATCAAGTGCTGAAAACAACAGCCAATTAAATTGCGAAAATAGTTAGGCAAATCAATTGTTTAAAAATCAGCGAGGAATATTTGTAATTGAGTAAAGTTTATTGTGACTGCCCTATTCGGTAGTTGCATCTTGCTTTGTGATTTCGATATAGTGGGAACTCTAATTGGTTTGCGGCACAATAAGTTTAGCTTTCTATGCCGCAGACCACCAGAAACTGTTGTGTTTATTTCCCGTGTAGAGCCGCCAGCTAAACCGCTTTCCATTTTCCCATTTTCTATTTCCAGGCAGCAACAGCCGCTCGATGAGCAACGTGCAGCAGTCGGCGGTGGCCTCCTCCACGCTGGCCGCCACCCTGCCCCGCTTCATGTCCCGCGGACACACCTACCGCGCCGTCGTCGGGGACACGCTCGTCCTGCCCTGCAAGGTGGAGAATCTGGGTGAGTAGCGGTATAATTAATCCGGCGCTATTGGTATTGCGATGTGAAAATGCGATCATAAAAATAAATGTAGAGCTGCCAGTACGACAATAATAATAATAATAATATTTTCAACGGGCGGCAGGCGGCGCAAAATTATGCAAAATATATGCAAATATGCTTAGGCAAAATGTCACTTCACATAAATTTAATATTCGAGTACGGCGACAACATTTGGCCAACCAACAGCTGTCAACAGCCTGTCGCTGGGCTTCGGCCATACGCATCGACACATTTTCCCCATTTTCCCTTAGCATTTGGAAAATCGGCTGGCCGGCAAAATATGCAACCTCACACATATTGGCAGCAAATAAATTTGGCTGATTAACGCTGACCATCGGGCGGCCGTTTGTCATGGCCAAATGGAGTTTAGGCTGCCCTCGATTCGGCCGGCTGATAGATTTCCACTCCGGATCCGGCCTGCAGTAGCCAAATGGTCAGTCAAACGAAATGCAATCCAAGCGTGAATGCAGCTGGGCTGCAAATAAAATGACATTTGATTGCCCATGGATGCATGAATGAATGGCTGCCGTTCTGAGGGGAGAGGTTCAAATCCAGTGGCATATTAAAATATGCAGCAATGCCAGAAATGTCTTGCTCGACTTCAATTAGCCCGGGCTAATACAAAAATTTCAAAACGGATTGCAATTTATTCGCTTTGATTGCTTGCATTTCGCATATGAATATCTTAATTAATGAAATTCCCGAATGAAACCCACTCAAGCGTGGCCAAAGAATATCTCTGACGGATCAAAGTCCAGTCTTATCACAAAAGCAACTCGATTCAGGTCAAATTGGGTTGGCTTTTGCCTTTGCTGCCAAGCTAAGTTTATTATTTCGCTAAGTGACGCAAAAACTTTTAGCCATCGTTCACATGGTCAATAAGCTGGGCGTTGTTGGCAAACAACTGGGCTGTCAGGAGGACAGGAAGTTACTCTGCGGATAATGCCACAGTCCCCGGGGCCAATGAAAATCGAATTTTAATCAATTAAAGACAAGGGCGAGCGGAATATTTGCCCCGACTAAACAGTTTCAACTAATATTGACCGAGCTGATGGCTTTTCCTCGCGCTGGTCATTATCGCCGGAACCGCTTTAATTTCGACCCAGTCGCACGAAAAACAAGGGGAAAAGTTTAAATTGCGACTGCTGTTGACATGCCAATAAATAAAATGCAATTAACCGTTCGCAGCAAATGAAAATAAATTGCACATTGATGGCAGCGACGACAGTCCGCGCAGCTTGCACTCTAGCGCCCAGATTGACATCAGTCAAAGTCTCCCGCTACGCGATTGTGGAAAGCCAATGTAGATCAAACGTATAGTACACTGAAAGAAAAAAGCAAAGTTCACAGTAAAAAATCACTTACAATCTGAAGAAATAGCCTTGAATTTTTCTAAGAATACTGCCGAAAATATTAATTAAAATTAAATAAATACATTTTATTTACTCAATTACATAAATACATACAAAATTTTATGATATGTGGCAGAGAGAAATTTCGGTAAAAACGATGTGTGCATGCAATACCAGAAATTTACCATGCGCATATCCATTTGACCGCGACGTGATTTTTTATGTGAGTAATTTTAACAATCACACAGTTTTCTCCCAGTGCATGTCCAACAAATGCCGTGTGCATTTCCGTTTGTGCCAGCTTGTTTGTGCGTTGCTTTTTTCTTTCGCAAAATATTTTCGTTTAATTCGATTCACTTGCCAAGGCATTAAAGTGCAATGATTTCCCATTAGCGCCTGATGTTTGGGCTTTTTGTGAGGCTGTTTCAGCTGGTCAACACACATTTTCAATCTGCGCCTTAAGCTGTCATTCGAGCTCAGCTGGGATTTATAA
Source organism: Drosophila prostipennis (assembly GCA_037075205.1). Taxonomy (NCBI): domain Eukaryota; kingdom Metazoa; phylum Arthropoda; class Insecta; order Diptera; family Drosophilidae; genus Drosophila; species Drosophila prostipennis. The sequence continues at coordinate 368,497 of JBAMCJ010000040.1, forward strand.
TTCTCTCGGCTTTATAATTCGCCACATGCATCAGCAGCCAGGTGATATGTCCTGTCCGACGGTTCGTTTGACTGAGGCTTTAATGGCAGCTCCGGCCATCAGGATGGTAATTAAACTAGAACATCTCTAAAAGTTTGTTGCCAGATAATCGTGACAATGGCAAAAACATCATCAGCAGCAGCAGAGGCAGCAGGGAATAATTCGATATGTATGTGGCTTCCACTATTTGTTGCCGGAAATCTCTCCCGATGCACTTTACTCTTGTTGCGGTTCTGGCCCTGTCACTGCCGATGTTTCTGGTAGTCAGTCCACTGGGTGTGGGTGTGTGTCCCTTTTTGCACTTTTTCCCTGCACTGTCATCAATCCGCTTCAGCTTTTAACGACGGGTGACATGGCGAGGGTTTGATTGCAGCTTTCATGCCCCAAGAGTTGCCGGCGAGGTCAAGCAGAAAGAGGGCGACGGGGCAAGCCTTTAATCCAATAAAAGAAATTAAGTATCAAATGGTCTATGAAGCCGTTCATTGATTGCCGTTCGCTATAGTTCATATGTGCTGTATATGTGCGAATCAAATACGTATACGTCATGTTGTCACCCGTTCGCCATTCACGTGAATGGCAGACAAAAACGCTGGTCAATATACATTGAGCGCGGTTATAAATTGGATTTTCAACGGTCTGGAGGCTATTTCGAGCGTATTGACTTACCAAATTGCTTTCACCTAAAATCTATTTGAAAAAGGTCCCGGAGAAAGTGGGTAACTCATTTAGGATTTCGAACCCATCTTGCATGCCTTTTAAAGGACCCAGAAAATATGAGCACTTTGCGGGCGGAGAGGGCGGCCCCAACTTGCCTGCAAATTCATATGTCGATATTGACGAGCTATAAAATGAAATTTTTATGGCATTCCGCTCTCACCCCAGCAATATCAATATACAGCCATTAGACTCTAATAAAATGCAGGACCGGAAGCCGGCGAGGACTAATATGAAATCAAAATAAAACCCTCCGCCACCTGCTGCCCCCCACAAAATGCCGGGCAATCGCCTGGGAGGTCTGAGGAGTCGGTTCAATAATAATCGAGCCCCAATAAAATGATGATTGCTCGAGTTTAAGCCGCAGGAATCGAGGGGGTTTATGGAGGAGGGCTTTTTTGAGCAACTTAAGCGGGCATTTTATTCGCATTTGAAGAGGGCTGCCTTTCTTTTGCCCTCAACTGCCGTTCCTGTTAATAACCGGAAGGAAGGATGGAAGGCAAATGCCCAACCGAGCACACTCATTATGGACGCGAATGCATTTTAAAAGCGGCATTAATAATGCATTACTTTAAGCTGTGATTATTTAATGGCAGCTTAAGGTCGGGAAAATGTCAGCTGCCAGTCGACGGGGCACACACGCATAACGCACAAATAAATGTGCGAGCGGAAAATAAAAACATTTCATTAAAATTTCATATTTCGAATGCTGAAAATCATATTCGGGCAAACGGTTGACCGGCGACCGAAGGACGAACCCGAGCCACCCACTTTTACATTGGGCAAACGTTGGCGACGTTGTATTTACACAACTCTGATTTCGGTTTTACAGCACGTATACGTAATACGTCCGTGCGGCGCTTTTTCACGTTTGTTTTTTTAATATTTCCATAATAAATACAAGTTCATAAATTGTTCGAGGTCGGCGGAGTGGAGCGACGGGCTGCGGGCAGCGGGTCTCTCTTTCAGGACTTAAGCACACAAAATAAATAAACATATTATACGCCACTTAATCTCATTTAACAAATTCTCGTTTGCCTTTTTGCGGCGACGACGACAATAAAAGCGATCCGAGTGGCATAAAATATGCAAAGAATAAAAAAGCAAAGAATTATGCCGGCAACATCTGCAAAATTATGTCATTTATATGAGCAAACATACTAAAAAATAGATGAAAACAGAAGCCCACACATATCCTGTGCTGGCAGGACCTCAGCTCGGGATAGACAAACAGAACGGAATCTGCAGAATGTTCACAGTCGAGAGACGAAAAGATGGGCAGATAGATATGTATCTCTAGCTGTATCTGTATCTGTGAGGAGGAAAACTATTTTCGCCCTCCACTTGCCACATCCAACTTTCCCTGCCACAGTGACAGCTGAAAGTATATGTCTACGCTGGCAGCAAAATGTTTCATGTTTATATTGCGGCATTTTACAATAAATTTCGCAGGCAACGAGAAGACACATTTTGCTCTATATTTTTCATCTGCTTATAAGACCCTCTCCTTTTCTTTTTCTCGCCCCCTTTCTATATCCATATATCTCTATCTCTTGCAGGCAATTTCGTTCTTCTGTGGCGACGGGGAACAAATGTGCTCACTGCCTCCAACATTATGGTTACAAGGGATGAGCGCGTAAGACTGATAGATGGTTATGATTTAGAGATATCCGATTTGGAGCCCCAAGATGCCGGGGATTATGTTTGTCAAATCAGTGACAAAATAAATCGTGATCAAGTGCACACAGTTGAGATATTGGGTGAGTACACGTCGACATGTTTGCACAGCATTAGAGCACAGATTTCCATTTGACAAGTGCTCCTTAAGTCGCACACATCAATTAGCCACTGATTCACTGATTTCTCCCCCTCTTTCCCCCGCTTTCGCCCACCAGTTCCGCCCAGTGTACGGGCCATCCCCACATCCGGACAACTGCAGGCCCGCAAAGGAGGACCCATTACGCTGGAGTGCAAGGGATCTGGTAATCCGGTGCCATCCATTTTCTGGACCAAGAAGGTTCGTTACACATCGCTTTGTGCCGATGCCATTTTAAGTGAATTTCATTTAGTCTAATTGAATTTAATTCTCGCAACTGTTTCGCCTCGTTATGTAAATTTAAATTGCGTTCGGTCCTCGTTTAAGCCGCGCGGGGTCAGTTGTTAAGCACTTTCCCTTTTCAGACTTCACTTTCACTCGCTTTTAAGCCCCTGAGAGCCCGCCAACTTTCCTGGTGAAAGTCGGGTGAAAAGTTTTTCAGCCATTTTGGATGGCCAAAAGTTCGTTATTAATTAAAAATGATTCGCCTACATTAAAGTCACTCGCACACACACGCAGCGCAGGTCTGTTTGTATTATAAATCAACAACATATCTCATCACTCACAGTTTTCAGCACATTCGCCGGCGAAATCTCCGCTCGGCAGGAGGAGCAAACAAAAAGTGAGATGATAAATCGCAAGGCGGCACCGCCGCCCCAACAATCTACGATTGCGGCATGTGGCTGTAATGGGGGGCAATTATGAATTCAACAAACACATCATTTTACGCATGAGCCAACAAAGGGATAACATATTTGCCAGCCATTCAAAGTGGGCCCAAACGGGAGCCGGAGCGGCGGCGGGACAAATGAATTTATGCCGACCTATATGACTTGCAAATGCGGATGCGAGTTGGCAATTAGTTTTCGCTGCTAATTTCGAGAAGTTTATCAAGTTCCCAGCCAACTGGAGCGCATAGACACAAAGGCAAGGCAGCCAGTTTCATTGGCATTACCATTACATTACCCATTTCCCATAAACCATTGTATAGAGCGGAGCCATATATTCGGGATCCGAATCTGGCATTGATTCGATGCCAGAGAATTTACACTAAATCACTGTCAGCGACAGCCACTCGCAAATGAAGCTGTGAAGCCAAGGATGAGGTGAGCTGAGATTGCAGGTTGCCTTGCCAGTTCCAAGTTGATAGTTGCCAGGGCGAATTGCTTGCTCGCATTCAAAGCGTAATTAATGCGATATGCGATTCAGGACCCACAAAAGTATGCTACCCAGCATATACATACCTAGACATCCTGTACATGGGACTCTAGGAATTGCCAGTTGGCAATCGGCTAGTGACCCACTCACTGTCAGTGTCACTCGAGCAGTTGGCACAAATACAGTCGCTTACACTCAGAAAATGGGTCAACAGGTCGGGATTGAGCTAGTTTGTAAAATAGGGGGAAAGTAGTTTACAAAGCGTTACGCATCTTGTTTTCCTGATAGTTGGCTTGAAGTATTGAGGCCCGTTTTTACGTTTGCATATTACATTTAAAGTACACTTTAAATTAATGATTGTACAATAACTTTCATTTAGGTTTGTTGACATGGAATAAATAGTATATTTCTATGTAATTTAGTGTTCATTTTTAAATTCTTGTTTTTTATAATATAGGTATTTTATTTATTTGTAAAAAAAGTATACTTTAAATTTAACAAACGGACATGAGGACTAACTGCCCTAAGACACTTGCTTGATTGTTAACTAACTGTCTGAAATTATTTAAAAGTTAAATTACAAATATCACATAATTTGTATAGACAATGTCTATTAGACATTTCTAATAAGTTAGTGGAAATTTTACCAAGTGTCATATGGCCATAAACATTTATGCTTATTACTTTTATTTAAGTTTAGTGGCATAGAATATCATATTTCTAAGTAATCTTGTGTTTATTTTTAAATTATTTTTTGTATAATGCATTTTACTTACTCGTACTGATTTCCCTCAGTGTAACTACTTCTATTCGCACACAAACTTTCAATAAAGCAAGTGTCGGAGTAAGCACTCCTCGCCTGTGAATGTGTAGGTGTGTGTCATATGTGTCCATGTCAGAGCCCGAACATTCGGGTAAAAGTCTCGTTTGCATTACTGCACTTTGGCGCATTTGACATTTCCGTTCGATTTGTTTGCTCCACAGGCAGGCACGATGAGTTGCTCCGAGTTCACCTTTGGTATATGGGAAGGGTCCTTCTCGTCCTGCGCCTGGAGACACTGCCAAGTTGGGTGTCACTCCATTGGAACTGCGTTCCATTTCAATCTGCCCCAGCATTTCCGTCCTGTTTTCGGCTGTCGGTGGAGCACAGGTTGACACGTGTTCCCCCGGGGGCGTCACTTGGCCCAGACCAAACCAAATCGAGCCAAGCCAAGCCAAAGAAAAGACGCTCGCAGCAAGCTAGAAAGCTAGAAAGCCAAAAAGCTGACTTGCTACAACGCCCTTTTTGGCCCTTTGAGACCTGCTCCGATGTCTGTGTTTACATCCAGTTTTGCATGCTCCGCATCCAATATTTGTGCAACTTGCCTTTTGGCCCCCGAACTCTGTGTTCAGGCGGAGCAAGTTTTTCGCCTTCCGTCGGGGAGATGTCTTCACTGGGGCTCTGTTTCGTTTGGTTTCGTTGCATTTCATTTCTTTCCCGTTTTTCCTTTTTTCGCCTGCCAACAGCATTTGTCTTTTGACATTTGCTACTTGCACTCTCGCCGACTTCATTTTTGCCGGGCCAAAAGATGTCTGCGATTGATTCAATTTGTTGCCACTCTGTTTACAAAGCGTTACTCTATATATGCCACCCCTTTTCTCTTTTTTCTCTCTCTGTTCTTGCTTCCTTCATCCTGGCAGAGCGGCGCAAACAAGTCGTCGGCCAGGATCGGTGACGGACCCATTTTGACCCTGGAGAAGCTGGAGCGCACGCAGGCGGGAGTCTACCAGTGCACCGCCGACAACGGAGTGGGTGACCCGGTCACGGTCGACATGCGGCTGGATGTGCTGTGTAAGTATGCCTGAGGAAAGTTAAAGTTAATTAATTACATTTATTTAAAAATTTAGACAATTTTTAGACACATTTTAGATTTTTATAGCAATAAGTAATCAAGAAATTTAATTGATTTTAAAATTCAGTTAAATGTTAATATTAAATGGGAATGGGAATTTACACATTTATTTAAAATCAATCACAAATGTTCAGAGGCCTAGCATTTTTGTTTTAAATTTATTTTAATAGGATTATCTCTGTAAAACTAAATAATGATATCATTAAGTTACTTATATAAGTATATCTGCACCGCGGAATCTGTCATTAATCATTGCGCGAATGAGAGCAGCAACTTGAAATCTATTTGGGGGATAACTAAACTTTCGCTTTGCAACGGCAGATGGAAAAAAGACGAAGAATCTAGAGGCGAAGAAAAGTGTTTTGGGGCCAAAGAGTCTCGCGGGGCTCGTAAATCAGTGCCCTAAAGCTGCTGACTGCAGCGGGAATCCAAATCCTTGGGCAGAAACCGCTGTGCAGATACAAGACTCGAGATACTGGATGCATGCAACAATGCGGCACCACCGATTCCGATTCGATATAGACAAATGCGGGGCAGAAAACAATTTGAACGGGCGGAGAAAGCCGAGACCAAACGGAGTCTTAGCAACTGTATATAAATTGATTTTTGACTGTAATCAGATTGCTGCTTCGTGTGCTAAATTCCTCTGCCGCCTCTCTTTGTTTCTTTCTCTGTGTGTCCTTGCTCACTCGCCATCCTGCCATCCCGCCATCCTTGCAACCTGACGGATGCCTGGGTATCTGGCTGCAGATCCCCCGGATATACAAGTGGAGAAGTCCTGGATACACTCGGGCGAAGGATTCGAGGCGAAGCTCGTTTGCATTGTTTACGCTGATCCAGTCGCAACGGTTTGTTGGCTCTTTGAATGCACCGTTCCATTCGTTCCATTGTGCCCAGATAGTTTTTGTTATTTTTCGTGGATTTTTAGATTATTACGATTACGGGGCCATGGGCAGGCAGGCTGCCGAGTCATCCTGCCTTCCCCATTTGCCCCGCTTTATGCAAGAACTTTGTTTTCAGGTCACTTTTTCCTGTTTTTCCTGTTTTTCAGTTATTCAGCTTTTCGTTTCTGTCCTGTTGTGTTGTATTCTGTTCCTTTCTGTTCCTTTCTGTCCTGACTGCCTTGTTCTCACAGGCTTTGTGCCCTGGCTGGCCTGCAATTTCTTTTTCCGATTTCTTGCTGTGGCAAATTAATGCCATTTTTATTTGCCCAACTTTCATTTCATTTCATTTCGTTTCGTTTTTCGTTTCGAATTGTGGCAGCAAGAAGTTACTGCAAGTGGGTCAAATTTTGAGTTGAATTTATTAGTTGCAACAGCAGTAGCAGTCAATTGACATGTGCTTCATCTTCATCCCGACCCAAGCTAATCCCAAGCCCTTCTCGCTGCAGGTGTCCTGGTACCAGAACTCATTTCCGATCCAAACGACAGACAGACGCACCATGGGCACCCGGGCCAACCGGCACACGCTCACCATCCGCCACATCCAGCAGGAGGACTTTGGCAACTACAGGTGAGTCTGGGTTCCTAACTGGGATCCAACGGAATCGACAGAATCGACAGAATCGGGGACAACTTGTGGCTTACAATGAACTCTGCTGGCCAGCGTTGATTTAGTCAATTTGGCAACTTTGGCTACAACTTATTTCACTTTCTGCCAGCCAGTTAGCAGTTCGAAGTTCCCACTTGTCTGAGTTGCCTGAGTTGGCCGAGAAACGAGGCTTAGTCCGCTGCCGTATTTGCCATACATTCGCTACATGCTATGGTACACGTCCGGCTTTGGGGAATCGTCCGTGCGGGCGGACAGGGGGCGGGGGGCAGGGGGCGTGGCCCACCCATTTTGCGGACAAACAAGTTTTCCACATCAATGTCAATCTGTCTGAAACATATTAAAGAAGCGGAAGTTTCGCCATGTTGACACAACATTTCATGCACAAAGTTTTAGCCATCTTCCAATGGGGGCGATGGTGGGACGGTGATGCTGCTGGTGCCCATCGAAGCACCCAACCACCTGGTCACCACCCACAGTGAGTGGCTTTTGTGCACACGACGTGTCGACGTGTTTGGATTAGTTGAGTCGAGTTCCCCAGTCGGTTGCCAGCCACTTGCCGACTGCCAGATCGATGCGGGATGGTTGAACTTCCCCCACGCCCATCGCCCCACGTGGCGTATGAGTAATGCTGACAGAGTGTAATGCAAAATTAAAAGGAAATTACATTTTTGGCCGCGTGCAAAAGTGATTGCAGGCAAACATGACGCACCAGAAAGCAAATAAATACAAAATTAAAGTAAAAAGGGGAAAATTGGAAAAACCAAAAGCCAATTAAGGCAATTAACCATTTAAGCCATATGCTAACTAGAGATCCCTTTCAGCTGCGTGGCGGACAATTCGCTGGGCCGGTCCCGCAAGTACATGGAGCTCTCCGGACGCCCCGGACCCGCCGAGTTCTATTCGCCCAAGTGGGGTCGTTCGACGGACAGCTACAATCTGACCTGGAAAATCGATAGCTACCCGCCGCTGGAGGAGGTCCGCCTACTCTACCGTCGAGTGCTGGTGAGTTCAAGAGGGATAGGGTATAAGCTATAAGGGATAAGGGATAAGGGGATTCGGGGTGGCAATCGGATATGAAAGGAGTGTACTCAATTAATTAATTGTGAAATATGCACAAAGGCCGATCCCACCAGACTGACATCCAGACAATGGGCTGGGAGATGCAGATGCTCCATGGATATGGCTGCCTTCGAAAGCAATCCGATACCTTGATGTCTCGTCTCGAAATGGCTTTTGTTTTTGGAGACGTCGGCGGTGCTTACTAATGAAGCACGTGATTAAAATTACATTCACCGAGAAGTCGAAAAAATCGAGCACAAAAATGCTCACAAAAAAGCCGAAACGAAGCCATTGAGTGGGAAATATAGAAAATGAGTACAGTGAGAAATATAAATGTTGTTCTAAAGAAGAACTTAAAAGATTTTATAGATATTCAAGAAAAAGATGCTGGGAAAAAGATAATTATTAATAGATGTTCGATTATATTCATAAAGTTTTTTATCCTACGAGTTTTGTTACTATATTACTAATTTCTTTCATTAATAATTTCTACTAAATTTCATACTATTTAATTTTAAAAAATCGCGGAAAAATAAAATTAATTTATACTCAATTAGATAAAATTAAAATTAAAATATTTTCCATGTAGCAAAGGCTAGGTAGACAGGGCAAAGTGATTTTTAATACGAGCATCAGCGTAGACACATGAAAATGTCGCTTAATTGCGACTCTGGGCCATACACACAGGCAAATCGGGTGGGATTTTAATGAGATTTCGACTCACGTGCACTTGGCGATGAATGTCAAACTGCAGTGGCCTGCCACGCTCCGTTGATTGGGCGGAGATAATTTTTTTCCTTTCTGCATTCTGCATTCATGCGCCATTGAAGTGCAATTATTGGAGGACTTTCCGCCGGAGCGGCGTATCAAGAGGAGGAGGCTTAATTGATGTGATAGCTGTCATAACTTGATCGGGCGCTCGTAGCGGAAATCATTTGGTTTCGTCGCGCAGGACATAAAATTAATTAAGGAATCAAAGGAAAACTGTCAATGGCTGAAGCCGGCACTTAATTTGGTTCTTCTTTGCTTTCTCTCTCTCTCTCTCTCTCCGATTTTCCGTGCTATCCCCACCGGATAGATGAATGATTCGTACCAGCAGCCGGGCAGGTGGCACGACTTCATCCTCACCCCGGAGCACCGGCCGTCCTCGGAGCCCCTCACACACATCATGTCCTACACCATCAAGAATCTGCATCCGGGCGCTTACTACGAGGCAATTGTGCAGGCCAAGAACCGCTACGGCTGGAATGAGGTGAGTTCTCCATAGTCCGGTGCCAAAAGGGCCGGCATAAATCTAGTCCGTGCGACAGAGCGGCTACTTAATCTTGATTCTTGTGCCACTTTTCTGTACTCAACCCCTGTACGCTTCTCTCCCCCTTCCCGCGCTCTTCCCCCCACCACGCAGGTCAGCGATATATTTCAATTTATCGTCGCCGCCAACAAAGATGACGTCGTCCCCGAGGAATCCGAGGTGGTGGCCAGCTCCAAGTCGCGCAGCAATGGTGCCCCGCTGGGCAGCCAGCCAGGATCCTTGCCCCACAGCCTGCTCCTCCTCACGGCGCTGCTTTTGGCCCTGGCCTTGAGTAATTGTCAGTTCGACAGACGCCGACTGGGCCTGGGATAAGCGCCTGCTTCGGCAGGAGATCGGGATTAGGATCAGGGAGCAGCACAAGCCGAGGGCTCCACACTACGAGGAGTAAGTTGGCGGGAAGGGACACGGGAATGAGCTGTAAATCCAGAGAAAAATTGTATGCTAATTGTATTCCCTTCCCGGCCAACCAAAGAGTGGCAAGTGAATCTAGCCCAAACAGAAAACAGAGCAAAATAAAAGACAAAAGACATGATAGGAAACCAGAAAGCTGAAAGAAATAAAAACGGAACCCATGTAAATAATTTTTCAAGTGTTTTGTCCACGATTAAATTAGCACACACACACTCAGACACATCACACACATAAAACCGGAAAATGGTTAATGGAAATTGCGATTCGAGAATGCAAATCCCCTAACCAAATCCCACCCCCCAGTTCCAAACCCATGGTAGTGTAAGCAACTCGAACTAGGTCATGTAAATAAGCATTAGATATCTGAATGTGAACTGCATTTTACTTCATAAATGTCGGGCTTTCGCTCGGAGCGCAGGATGTGTATGTAAATTAAGCAAACATTATATAGTGATATTATTTAGTTTCAAGCGAAACCATAAATAACAAAATATTGAAAATGAAATAAAACGGAAAACAGAAAACCGAAACAGAAGTAAAGCCCCACAATGCAAAATGTTAGTATGTAAAGTATCTGCCATTTGCCACATTTGTGTTTCGAACTCGAACTCGAATCGAAATCCGTTTCCGTTTCACTGCCATTCCTTCGATTGTTCGATTGCAGCTGTAGTCTTATTTTAGCCAGTAAGCGCGCACCCATAACCAAAGCAAAACCAAAACCAAAACGATAACAACGCAACAGCAATTTAATGTAATGTTTTTCGATGTAAATTAGAATTTAAGCAACGTTTAAACGTGTTGTACCACCAAAAAGAGCGAAAGCGAAGGAGCTACGGAACTAAGCTAATCCCCCATTCGTCGCGTGAGTTTTTGCATACATATTAGCGGCACTTGCGAGTCACGAGTACGAGTGTCAACCTGTAAATACATGAATACATCAATACGCCACTTATTGAGTGTTACGAAAACCCAGCAGGCATTTTATCAGCTTTTGCACCTTTCCAATTGTACGTTCCGAATCGAATCGGATTCAAATTCAAATCCAAATCGAGTCCGATTCGAGTCCGTACTGTTTCATTTAGGGCACACAATAGAGGTCAAAGCTCACTTGTATATTTTATTGGCCGCGGCCCCCCGAATTCGTCTATAGCACAGCATACAGCTCCTGTGTTCAGCATGTCGAACGGAGCCAGAAGCGAATTAAAAGGGGATTGGAATCGAAAACCCAGCAAAAGCGTTACAATTTATCTACATAAATGTGTATGTGTGTGTACCTTACATAGCCAGTTGGATGCAGGAGAAGTAGGAATCGCGGGCATTACTACAGATTAAACAGATAGACGGCTCGGATCTCAAGACGGTCTAGTCGGAAAACTAAATAACAGTATAATTCAGATAATACGGAACTAGATAAGCACGTGCCATCGCGTGCTCATTTAAAGTGAATTCATTAATTACTAACTACATAGTACGATGCTAATTGTATGATTAATGCGCATAAGAAACCCTAAAATATTCAAAAATAAAATAAAGCATTAGATGTAAACTAAGCACTGTTTGTTACTTTTATTTACTCGGGCGGTTTGAAATTTCAGCACTCGATTTTTCAGAAATATTTATTTTGGGAAAGTTTCATAGAATAGGAAAAGGGAAAACTTTGAAACCAAATATAATTATTTTAAATCTTTATATTTTTGCTAAGTTTTATAAAGAAGAATAAGTTGTATTATTTGGCAAAGAGATTTAGTTATTACTTCTATCCAAATATGGAATCTAAATGTATTTATTTTATATTTTGTACTTTTGGACAAACAATAACTTTTGGGAACTACAATTGGACGCACACAAATTGGTTCCAAATTGGTATTGCATTTTTTCTTCAAGCGGCTTTCAGGGATTTTCAGTTTGAAGGGGCCTCCAGGATTTCGTTTCCATAATGCAAGTTCCAAGTATGAAATTTAAATGTGTCACATCCTTTGTGCCAGTCAACAGGCTCGCAAACTTTCTGCAAATTTATATGAAAATACATAATCATCGATGGTCCTTTTTGTCGATTTTTTCGAGGACTTTGCCCGGAGCTCTTCTAAGCTCTTTCTGCGAAAACCCAAACGCTGACCGGAGGACAGAGGACAGAGGAGGTCGACATACGTGCACGGTTTAAATTATTAAAAGTTTTGCATTTGGCAAAAGTTTATGCATGAAATTTCATAGGGCGCACAAACTACTTGAGCTGCGTTTTTATACAGGCGGATACTACCGTTGCAAGTTTCATTTGGAACGGAACGCAGAGGATGTCCGGATGCCAGTTACTGGTTGCCAGTTACCAGTTTCCAGCTACCAGTTACCAGTTGTCCCTGCCCACGTCGGTATTTGCATGTTCCGAAGCCCACTTGACGACCCCCCTCCAAGTTTGCTGGGTGCAAACTTAGTGACCATTATGCATGCAAGTCTCAATATATTGCACATGAATTTTAATGAAAACTGTGTCGTTCAACTGGCCGAGGAAAATGGGGACATTCCGCAGAAATATGCTGGCTGAGGGTGTGGGCTAGAGAACTTTTGCAAATCATATCGCATAATTGGCGGGCCACAAGCGACTCTTTCCAGCCATTTGCATTGGCTGCCAACAGTTGGCCCAGGGACAAGTTTTGGCGCATATTAATTAGCTCGTTTATCATTTGAACACTTTTCCGACAGCCAGCGAGCAGTGCACTCGAAGCAATGTAAAATTAATTAAGTTGCGCCACAAGGAAACTCTTTCACTTAGCCCCAACCGAGCATCCTTCCATTGCCGTTCCTAATCCAATTCCCATTGCATTGCCATTGGTATTCATTTCAAAGAAGCGTGGCAGCAATAAAGAATCGCTGGGAAAAACTGTTAACTAACGAAAATGAAATCATAATTAATATTGGTGAAATTGGCAAAGTGCAGAGTACGCTGGGTGGTGAATGGTGGGTTGAATGGTGGGTGAATGGTGGGTGGTGGTGCACTAATAACCCCCCTTTTCGCAGACAGCCAGTCAGTCAGTCAGCCTGGCAAGCAGGCGTCAAGGCGAGCAAGATCCAAACTTTTATAATTAAAATTTTGCAGCTCGGTCTTTTCGCTTCTTATTTCTTCCACTGGCAAAGCAAAGCAAAGCGAAGCAATGGAATAAAACGCAAGCAAATCATAAAGCTAGCTACATGGCAGCCAAAAGTTTGCCGTTCAAGTGCGAATTAAATTAATTTTCAGCTGATTTGATTCCTCCAACAGTTATTGCTAAAAATGCAAGTTTCAACAATGGCCGATGGAAAAGTTACCGCTGGCCAATCAAAGGGAAAGTCCGGCAAATTAAACTAAATTGCGAGTAGAATGCCAATAAATTAAATTAGCCGAGGCAAACAGAGAGGAAACTTAGGAATTTCCCATATTATAGTGTGTCCGGCACAAAGGCATCCGCACAGTACCAACTATGGCAACGCAGGACATGTCGAAAAGGCGAGTCCTGCGAGTCCTGGACCTTCAGTTGCCCCGGCAACGCACAATAATTCAATGAAATCCGCACGGATGGGTGAAGTGGGGAAGTGGCGAGTCGTAGTCGCCCTGCGACCAACCGAATTTACATAATTCTTCTTCTGGGCGGCTAAAGTGGGGGGCGGGGCAGCCTGATATTTATGGAGGCAACTTAATGGCGGTTTAAAACGTTGCAGCCGAGTGGGAAAAAGAATCGCTGTAGGATCCTGCCGCTCGACAGGCGAGGCGAGGAGGCCCAAGCATTATGCTAAAACAAATCTACATAATTTAGAAGTAGGCTGCCAGGACAAGACAACATTTCCCCCGACCGCCGCTCGCCGCCTGTCATTGACGCACAAATCAAAAGGCAGCCTCTTTCTGGGGAGAAAATTGTTTGCGGATGCTAAGAAAAATTTGTACATCAATCGATTTTGTTTGATTTTTTCCCAGCTCGGCCGCTGCCTTCGCCTCAGCGTTGAGTTGGCCGCAAGAGATTTGCATAATTCATGGCGCTGATGGCTGGTGGGGATGGAATGGGCTGCCGGGATGGGTTTCCTCGGCCGGAAACGGGGGCTGGAGCTCTGGATATCGGCTGAGTGATTGGGTGGGGCCAGCAGAGATGTGTCTGCCTGATTGCTTTGAGTGGCTCATTTCGCACAGTCCGCTCCTGCGATGGGGTGGGGGTAAATTGGAAAAGTATGTCTATGGATTTGTTTCTTCCACAGAAGTCCCCGCATCCGCATCCGGATAAGTATACTTTTCGCCTCGACCTGCGTGCGGCACGTGAGTGGAGCACTCTCGTATAGTTTTTTAATCAACCTGCAACATGCAAAACCAATGACAGTTCCCCCAGTCTGCGTGCCGCAAAGAAGTACCGACGAAAAGCAAACAAGTTGGCCCGTCAATTTCAATTTATATTCTAATGACATATTGTTCCTGCCATTTTCAATTCCGTTGCCGGAATGCCACCTCCGCCGCGCGTGTGACAGAAAAACCGGGGGTCTGGTAAATTTAAAAACAATTTCCCAAACTCGCCCCACAGATTTGTATTATGTTTAACTCATTTTCATAAAGCGCGCACAAAGAGACGGGAATTGTGCGAAAGCGAGCTGAAATTATAATGCGAAAACAGCAGAAGAGCAAGAGCAGCGGCAGCTGCAGAAGCCCAAGCCCCGAACTCCAAGCCGCGACAAAGTTCAGGCAGAACAAAAGTTTATCTCGTACTTTGTTTGCATACACAAAGCCAAAGGAGGCGGACTCGCTGCACAGGAATACGCGGCGGAAACGCTGCTTTGCGGTGGCCACTCCACTCCCACTCCACCGCTCCGTCCTCCGCCAGTTTGCCAGTCCGCCGGCCTTCCTGCCTACCGCCGCCAAACAGCTCTTGGCTAAGACAAAGGATCCCCCACCGAACCGCTCCTTTCCGCCGAGCGCCGGGCGTTGAGCGATTCCTTTTCACAGAGATAAATGCCAGAAAGTTGGGACACGACCAACAGCAACGTACTGAAACACCTGGATATACACTCGGAAAAACATCTTGTCAATATATATAATTTGTATACTTTTAATTCCTTGAATTTGAAGGTAATGTATAATCTCTTTTCTTTGATATATATTTGTAGTTAATAAATTAAACTCAAGACTAAATCTACTGAAATGGAGGTTTTTATGCATGCACTGCGATAGATTAATATTAATTTGAAAGATCTATAACTGTAAAGGTAGCAGAAGCAGGTCGGTAGTTCAAAAGATCTAAGGTAAAGAACGGGTATTAGGTTAAGTTGTCAGGAGAATAGCATTCAATTCAGTATTTTGTTCGAAAAAATGGAAAAAAATCGTTCAAATATGGGTTGTCATACCTCGTTGAGCTCGTAATTACATTTCCAATCGATTGGCATTAAAACCTGGAGACATAAATTTTTCACCATTTTTTGCAAAAAATCATGATGGTACCCATTATCAAAAATTAAAAAATTGGCCAAAATATTTTTTTATTTAAATCTATCCGAAAATGATTTGGATCGTTAGCTTACGTTATAAGCTTACCAAAACAGTCGTTTTTCTGGCTGGGAAACCGATTTTAACAGAGTTACGACCAAAAAATCACAAAAAATACCGTGATTTCTTTCTAAATTTTGAATTTTAATTTTCCACGATAAAAATCATTATTTTGTCTGAAATATGTAATATAATTAAGATCGTAATTGAATTCTCAATCGATTGACTTCGAAACCTGGATACTTAGTTGATTAATTTAAGCATGTACTTAGCTTAGTTTTCCAGCGGTGTAGTTAAACTGCAATCTGCTGGCGCTCCAGCAGTTGGAACTTGCCGAAAGTGGGGCTCATCCTGGATGTATTTCAGCCTCGGGCTCTGGCTTTTAAAGCTCCATTCGCGTCACTCTTGCCATTTGGCCTTAAGTCGGCCATGTTAAGTAATTTACAGCGCTGCATTGCAAATGACATTGACTTTTCGCCCCTGCAGTTTTTCATATTTCGTGCGGCGGCTCGCTTGCGTTTTGCGTACCGCGTCACGCTCGCTTCCTTTGGATTGCCTGTGTGGTGCACATTTCGAGGCGGACTGCCCTCCCTCGATCCTCCGTCCGCCGGCCAATTGACCAATGGCTGCTTATCAGGCGAGAACATGTTTCCATGGAATTTCATTAGGCCTGCCCTGGCCGCCCCTCCACCTTGGCCGAAAGCCTAATGGTCGGTTGTTGCCCTTTTTTTATTACGTAGCCCCTGGTTGTCGCCTCGGCCGCGTTGGCTAATGGCGTTAGTTCGTTAGCCGAGCGATAAGATTGGTAAGAAGGAGTCGTGGCGGTCCGCTCACAATCACCAATGTTTGTAGCAGGAAGCTCTTTAATTATGAAAAGTGTACTATGTTCATGTTTGGCTTGAATCTAAACTTGCTTCCTTCCAGACAATGAGTAGTGGTCAACTTTATTTTATTTTTCATTTATTGCTCATTCTCTGTAAATAATAATAATTCATAAATAATTTGCTCACAGTCTCTGATTAAAGGATATTAAAACATTGCTTTAATTGTCAAATGTTAGCTAACTTTGTAGCCTAATTGAGTTCTTACTTCCAGAACAATAGGTATCTTTTTGTAAAAAATAAATTCCAAGTTTTAGGCCATGGGTTCAGCCTTAAGTCGACCCAAAGTAACTCGGGAGTCAATCCTCGCTCACAAGAACTTTCTGCGAATCTACAGGATGCAGCACATAGAAATGCTGCCGAATGATGCCTTTTTGAATGCAGCCCGCGTTTGGGAAACCTTATCGCCTGCCCAGAGGATGCGATATGCCCAGATGGTAAGTGCTGCAGTTTAGAAGGTATCCCCACTATCCACTAATTATGCAGAGGTGTGTCATATGCGATTTTCCAAAGGATGTGCTTCCAAAAGCAGCTAAAAAAGGTGCTGGGAAAGCAGTAGCTCGTAAATTGGTTACCAAAAAGAATGCCAAAAAGTGTATTATGGCAAAGCGATTCCCCAAACTGCGACTCTGCGATGAGATCCCCTCAAATGTCTTTCTCAACTCCTTAGATTTGTAGCAAGAAATCTGAGACAGTCTGCTCGAGTCTGGTGCGATATGCCCGAGGATCCGCGCACTTTTTTCAACATGGAGATATAGATGAGATCCCCCTCGAACGACCCACTCAATCAATGCCCCACGCATGGCCGCCTGTCACGAGAGAATCCAATTCGGAATCAAGCTTAGCCAAGCGGTTACACAATCGCCGTGAGTTCCGCGCCCCCAAACACATGTAAGTATTCCAGCACGCAACCGGCAACCGGCGACACGAAAGTCCAACACAGAGCAACAGAGTCCCAGGCAGGAGCAAGAAATAGAAACAGAAATAAAAACAGAAGCCGAGTCAGAGCCACAATCATTCACATTTAAATTAACATTTCCCGCCGACGATTATCCTAATTGGGAGCTGGCCTTAGCCTAGTCACTCGTCCTGGCCTTCTAGCCTTCTGGCCTCCTGGCAGATGTGGAGCATTCACCATTCGCCATTAACTATTTACATTTACTCGGGTGACGGCACGCGAGTCTGCTGAAAAATGGATTTAATGCGACGCAAAACAAGCGCGGCCTCATAAAACTGAAATGCGGATAAATCAAATTAGCATTTTGTACAAATAGCAAAGCATTAGCTCGCGTATGGCGGCAATTTGTAAGGCCCGAAGGCCGGAAGGAGTCTTCGAGGAGCAGGAGAGCAGTCCATGCAAGCAGTTCGTTTCGGTGGCCATGCCAAAAAGTGATTGCATAATTACCCAGGAGGATTTCGGAGAGGTTCCAAGCGGTGCAAGACCATTTTTGCCAGCCACACGATCCCGAAATGGGAATTAAAACTAATGACCAGTGCCGCAGCAAGACATCCCGATTCAATTAGGCTCGGGATAGGTCCGAAGTACCCAACAGTTCCAGGTCGGCGTTAGGTTTATGTGGCCCACATCCTCTGCTCTCCGGCCAAATGTTCGTGTTTTACTATGGCGACTTTATTGCAACACAATGGTATTTTAAGTGCCAACAATAAAAATGATTTATTACCCCACAAAAGCCTCGAGCATGTGAATCTGCTGGGTATTTTGTTCTGCGCTGGTAATTAGAATAAAAAATGCATGCAATTCGAACTCGATTCGGCGAATTGAAAGATATTCTGTGTTGAGCATGGTACTTACATCAATATTCACTCAACCTGAATTATTTAGCCGCACTTTCGTGAAAGCTTCGATTCTCATTAGGAACGCTGGCCCTGAAAACCTTTTTCCGGGCTGACAACTTCAGGGGAAATTTTTAAGTGCAGGCAAGTACAAGAAAGGAAGCTGCACAAAGCCGAGTGGAAGGCGAAACTATGCCAAATGTGCAGAATGAAAACTTTTAGGCAAACAAAGCCGGCAAGCGGAGAAGGAAGGAAAATGGGCGGCGGGTAATGTCAAATGTGGGTTAATATGATTTATGGAAATTTGCCAGCTTCGCATTGGGAAAAGCACTCGACCTGCTGCTGCTGCTGCTGCCGCCTCTGTGTGTTTGCTTTCCCAGGTGGCTGATTCACCTGCCATGGAAAAGTCCCCTCTACTACCCCTAACCACATTTGTCTGCTGGCTGGGACATTTTTACTTTTTGCTCAAATTTGTCAACTGAAACAGTTGACGTTAGACTCAATGCAGCCAGCAGCCCGCATAATGCCAGGCATTTTGGTGTCATTGTTAAGAAGCAGCCATTGCCATAGCCGAAGTCACAGCCACATCCACATCCACATCCACACACAGACTAATATACACAAAGAGAAAGCCATTTGCCAGCCTCCAGCAATGTCATTGTCATTTCGGCCAGGAGCAAAGCCAAGCCGAGCCGAGAGCTGGTGAAAGGTTTTTCATTTGACAAATGCTGATTAAGCGGCCGACTGGGGCTAAAAAATATTTACTCACGAGTGCTGGAAATTTGGGAGCTGGGTTGCTGGGTTTCTGGGGGGAATTCGCATTCGATGCGCCCGAGCAAGTCATGTGTGTGCACTTTAGATGTCTGGAACTGGTCTAGGCCCATTCAATCAAGCCGAGCCACGGGGATCTGGCAGATGTTCGAAATATGTTCTCAACATTATCCAGATTGGCCCTGCCGCCTGAGCCAAGAGTCCCCAGCGTCGAGTGTTCGGCGAGATTGAAAAGTCAACATGGCCGAAGGTGACAACAAAGCCAAATAAATGGACACGACACGCATATTTAATACGCCAGCCACCCTACGAGCACTGAGAGAAAAGGACCAGTCGGTCTATCTATGATTGCATTTTAATATTGCGAAACAAAGAAATATTTTTTAGCCTAAGAAAAGAAAACCTCATATTAAAATACAAGTTTAAAATTCTTAAAGACCCTAAAATTATTAAATTTTACATTTGCAATTTATAATTAAGAAAGAAAAATATTAAAAAAAATTTTAATTAAAGTATTTACCAAATAAAACCAGTACAGGTGATGATCACACAACTCAAAACTGTTAAAAATAAAAATTTGGTTTGAAAAATAAAATAATAATTTGAAACAAAAGTCCACAGATTTCTTCTTTTGACTTATTATTCTTCCCTTTCAGTTTCTAGTAATCATATTTGGAGTACCATTTTCAGGAACCTCTTCTGAAATAAACCAAATTTAAAATCTAGTTTTTCCCAGTGTACTCACCCCTACTTCAGCCGCCCTTACGCGCGTGGCCTGTGTCACATTTTGTCTGATAGGATCGCTTGAAGAGCCAGGGGTGGCGAACTGCGCCGCCAGACTGCTTGTTATGATATTTGTGTTGCCTTTTTCTTGATTTTATTGTGTGAATATGTGGCACATTATTCATGATTAGGTTGAGGTCGTTTGCTCGTCGTTTTATGTGTGCCTACGAGTGCGTGTGTGTGGGTGTGTGGTGTGTGGTGTTTACCCGCTTTGATTGGCTGACAAGGTGGAGGTAAACAGGCCAGGAGCCGGAGGAGTCCTGCCGGAGGATGCCTGGCAACGTGCCCTACCCATTCATCAGCGTGGTAATTAGTCGAACCCGATCCGGGCTGCATCCCCGGAGCAGAAAGCCAGCGCTAATGAGGCCAATAACTCAATTGCGGCTAAATAAAGTGCCAGAACGAAGGCCACACAAATCTCGGAAGTTTAAAAGCGTTTACACACCATTTAAATCAAAATTAATGCCGCCGACGAATGCTACCTGAACCAGGAAGTTCCAGTTTCCAGTTTCGCTGGCATGGCCATAGAATCCAGTCCAGTAGTTGTATTAGCCGGCCTCGTTTCGCTTTTAATGACTACGCGCTTCGAATAAACTTTTTAATTACAAACTTCAATTACAATTAACGAGCGCGAGGGCTGAGCCAAAAAAAAGGGAAGCTCTCCTTATCTCGGCATTGTTTTGCTTTGTCGGTCGCAGCGTTTGCATAATTGCCCCGCCAAGGAGCAAATCCGAGGAACTGGGCAGCTTTCAATGGGTTTTCCTTGGCCCCGACAGCCCAGCCGTGGATAATTAGGGATAATAATTACCTCCCGGGCTGCAGTTCATCTGCGTCTGTCTTGGCCATCATCTTTCTCGAGACTATAAGGATAATGCAAATGCAGTGCAAGACTAATTGCCAATCGATATTTCACAATTATGTGGTAATCCACTCAGAGAAGGCATCCAATTTAAATTGGAACGCCGGCTTCCGCTTCTGCTTCGCGACTTTAACCTTATATTTGCTATATGTCCCCAAGTTTTGGCCGCTATTTGTTCTGCTCGAGTTGCAAACACAACTCGGCAATTGGCCCGCGCTGCCAACTTTGTTTCACTTTCCCCGTCGCGGCTTCTAATTTCACTTTTTCCCTCCACTGCTGTTGACAAAATAAAAACTTTTCAATTTGACTTCTTGTTTGTCGAAATGCGAAAGTTTCGCCTGAATAAGAAGGGAGCTGGCTGGGAACAAAGAAGGGAACGTGAATTGTGGACTGTGGACTGGTCATGTTGACAGTTCAAAGGAATTTAAATTTGGGCCGGATTCAGAAATCATTAGGCAAGTGAGCAGTCCATATAGAGCCATATATCCGAGCAGCCGAAGGTGCGATGTGGCCTAATGGCTGGCAATTCAATTATACCATTGTTGCAGGCGTCCTTTCAGGGCTTTTTGCTGCCACTCCATTTGCTGCAAACAATTTTCAATTTCCAATTTCCATCTCCAACGTGCGCTGCCAGCCAACAACAATAACCGAACGCCGGGCTATTCAATTTCGTCAAACACCAGGCAATAAATTGTCATAACACACGAGCGCAGGTCCTTTTGTACTGCCTCTGCTCCTCTGGCGGCAGGTCGAGATTCAAAGGGACATATGCGAAAGTCAATCAATGCGAGGGCCCGAATATAATGGAGCCCTGCATTATCCTTTTCGCCCCTCCATCGAACAGGCCGCAATGTGTGACAGTATCTTTGCATGTCTTACTGACATTTAACATTTGCGTTTCGTGTTTCATACTCGCTTCGCGGTGAGTCCTGTTTGCAGTTGCAAAATACTCCATAGTCCGTACTCCATATGCGATAGCTAGCACTTCTTTTTTCTCTGATTTTTTTTCGACTGTGGCACTGGCAAATAGACAATCAGCGCGACGGGAGGGCCAAATTGAAACAACAACGGCAGTGGGTGCAGTGTCTCGTTGTCATACAAGTTTTAGATTGCGTGCACATGTCCCTGGCAACCCATCCGGATAGCAAATTGAAATTTTTTCCACCGATCACAAAACAAAACAGCTCAATAAAAAGTGTCAAATTGGGCAGTCACCCCCCGACCTTCCCACCTCACTTTCCCCGTGGGCTGGAGGTCCTCCAATGGCAGTCAAACTTTAGCAATTGGCCCTTGGCCATTCGAATGGCCTCAATGGGAACAAAGCAAATCCATCAATCAATCCAAAGTGTGTGGCAATCTTTTAACTACTCATTTATGCGCTTTAAGTGCGCTCGACAACTCGTGGCTTTTTATCGGCTGAACTGCAGGGTGTTGCGATTAATTGGCCGCCTTTATACGGCCTGTGTGCTCCGCTTGTCGACGCTGCCTGCAGTTGCAATAAATTCCGCAGTTCTGCACTGCGAGTGGCAGTGGGTTAATGGTATAATGACTAGCTCGAGGTCTTTGCAATCCATTCAATTTTTAAATCAAATTCTAAAGTTTTTTTGCGGTCTTGATAGGATGATTTGTAGCAACATTCAGAATTAATCGTGTCTTAACATAAAACATGGGTTTTTTTATATAATTTTCAGATAATTGAAGCATTTGTTTTGGTTATTATCGGTGACCCCATCAACTACGGAAATCATTAAATTAATAAATAAATTTGAGTCTAGACATTTTTAAAATTCATCCACTGAAATCGTTAATAAAAAAGCCATAAACCATATTTTGAAAAGAAGAATAAATCTTATAATCAACTATTTTATTTGTAGTTATTAATTAATTAATTGCTTAGATTGTATGAATAAGGTGTGTTCGGTATCAAAATTCATAATTTCTTGTAATAAGAATTATTTTAAAATCGTGATAAAAAAGCTATAAACTATATTTTGAAAACAAGAATAAATCTAACAATCAACTATTTTAATCGTTCATAGGTTGAGTGCTTAGTTTATGATTGTACATATAATTTTTGAAATGTTTTAATACAAAATTAAAACTTCAAAATCTTTAAATAAAACCCTGTTTTCCGACGCAGTAAGTGCAATCGCTAGCGGTGGAGTGAAAACTCTCAGCCATTTTCGATATATGCGTAATCCCCTATAAAGAAAATAGGTGCATGTGCTGCCTGGTTTGCTGCGGATCGAGTACAACAATAACTTTGGCAAATACGCCGCCCAGCAGGCAACTTCGGCCGGGCGGCCATTGTGCGAGTGTGTTTGTTTGCTGGCCAATGGACCGACGTGACGTATACGTAATATTTCATTTCATTTGAACAACGACCAGAGGGTGTGTGTCGTTGTGTCGGTGTGTCGGTGCGTGTGTGTTTGCTCACCGTTGGCCTGGCAATGAAGGACACACACATAGGCCCACAAAGAGAGAGAGAGAGATCCTCTCCACATACTACTACAAACTATACATACATATGAAAGGATATGGGCTGGAGGAGCGACTTCGACGACGCGTACACGTGCCTACATCGTTTGCACAAAGGTTCAACACCGTTATTTATTTAATTGCATTCAATTTGCGGTTAATTGTTAAACAATGCCCAACAATGACTGCGTCGAGCCTTTGACTGAGTTCGTTTCTGCATTATGGCCCGATGGTCCGATGGTCCGGTGGGCGGGAGCTGCGAAAGGGGGGGCGTGGCGACTGCTTGGCCAGTTGGCCGAGTGTGTCGAGTGCGCCGAGTGTGTTTGTTATGCAAACAAGTACAAGTGCGGTTTTAATTGAACTCAAGTGAGGCTGAGCGCTGAATGGCCGCTCGATTTTTACATGAATGCGGGCAAGTGTGAAGCCAAGTTGAAGAGCGGAGAAAGTGGGGTTTAAAAAGTTCGAGGTGGCTAATGAGCGGGCTGCAAATATTTGCACAAAACAAAAATGTAATTAGCTCTGAAGCCAGCAAAACACACACAGTTTAGTCGAGAGTCCATGAGAAGACCATAAAATACAGCAGCCATTTGTTTGCTCTGGGCCCTGCATACATATATCTATAACGGATTTTTGCGGCTCGGCTGCAGTGACAAATTATGGAGCAAGCGGCCGTGGCAAAAACGAATATAAATAACAATCGGCTGCCGGTTCATGGCCATCCTCGGGCTGGGAAAGTGCGCTTATTACCATTTACCGCATGCCCGCGAAATTAGCGGGCATAAACGTAAACCATTGTTATCGCTCTCCTGCCGCCGACCAAGAGCATTTGCATTCGAATTGGAAATAGAGTAACTGCGGACTCCATTGG
This sequence comes from Drosophila prostipennis, assembly GCA_037075205.1. Lineage (NCBI taxonomy): Eukaryota > Metazoa > Arthropoda > Insecta > Diptera > Drosophilidae > Drosophila > Drosophila prostipennis. Next base: position 392,374 of record JBAMCJ010000040.1, read on the forward strand.
GCGCTAATAGGCCAAATGTGGGTGGGAGTGCCAGTTAGCATCCAATTAAAATGCGGCTAAAGTGCATCAGTGTAAATACTGCACATACTTTGGCCCACTGCCGTGTGCACATTCACATTCCCATTCAAAATTCAAACAAAAACTATAATCGCTTTGGCAGGGATTACAACACACAGGAACATGCTACGGATCCCGCTTTCGATTCCGATTCCGATTCCTGGCCAAAAACGACCTACTGGCTGAGATTTGCTGGCCATTCAAATCCGTATCGATTCCCCGCCGCCGCCGCCGCGGTCATGTGCAACATGCGAATTATTTCTACGTTTATCGCAAATTCAATTCAATTGCGATAATAATAAAATTTATTCGCAGCAATTTGTTTCTGTGTTTGCTGGCGAGAATTCTGCAATTTAGTGGCTGTCCGACAGCGAATTATAATCATGTGCCTGACTTGGTCCGGCTGAAATTGAAATTATATAATCACATACACCAGTGGCCATTTGTGTATCCCGTCATAAATATGGCTGCCATTTTAATGGCCAACAAAGGAGCTCATTCTCATGGGTATAGACGAAAAATGAAGTCTAGCCTTTGGGCCCGAAAAACCACTAGCACCCAAAAGTAGGCTATTAAAGGATGGGTTTTCGAGTGACACGTGTGCTTCTTTTTGAAAAGGAACCTACCTTGAAAGCAGCCCACTTATTGTCGTTAAAAAGACATAGTGTCGAGTAAGTAGAGGGTATATTCAGACTGCACCTCCCTAGAGGTTCTATAACAAACGAAATACAGATAATTTCCTTGAATTCCGACTTTCCTAAAAGTAGGTTAAAGTCTTTGAATTTGAAAATAATTTCCACTTAATTTCCGAACATAATGAGCTAACATAAATATCGTAGGATATCGCTTAGTCCATTCTCTACCTTCTCTCCACCAACGTTTTGTCTGTTTATCACAGTGTTTACCTTTGAGCATCTTTTGTTATGTTTTATGTCCGCCCGCTGGCTATTTGTGCGCAAAATGCATTTGTTACGATATGGCGTACATATAAAATAAATCTAATAGATATTTCTTCCAGCTTGAACCGAGTCGGCAGTGCAAATATTGAATGGAACTGCAGCGCAGTGGAATGCCGCCGCTAAAACAAACATCCGAGTCATCAGCCGGAAATGGGATACAAGCTCGGTCCTTGTCTGGCTTTCCTTCTGACCCCTGACCCCTAGCACCCAATCCCTGTTACCAACAGATTCGTTGTGGCAATAAATCGCCCAAGGAAGTGGGTGGCACAGAAGTAGCGACAACAAAAAAAGGAGACCTCATGAAGTGGCAAAGAGTTGCGATTGTGTAAACAAATATATAAGGATGAAATCAGAGGCGTAGTTGCAAGGGGTTGCCAAAGTCATTAAGGGAAAAACAAGATATCACACCTAAGCAATTCCTGATGAATTCCAGGTTTATTAACATGTTTTAAAGGCGAAAACTTTAATTTAGTTTCCCTTTGCCAACTTTTGTTTGATGCCACGTAGAGTGGCAATGGCAGCGAATGTTTATAGCACTAATTTTATTTGTTAAACTAACAGAAGAAGCAGCAAGGACCGAGCAGAGCAAATAAATGTGTCTCAGAAACGATTGAGCGCACAGAGACAGTCATATAAACAGAGGGACATAAAACTCATACGACATGTGGGCCGGCAGGCACTTGGCAAATGCGTGAGCGTGAGAACATGGCACTTCATTCACGCCCCGGAAGTGCCTCCCTCCACTAGAGAACTGGGAAACTGGAGAGCTGGGGAACTGGAGAACTCCGTCCGGACAGCAGTTCAAGCGAAAGCCAAAGACAAAGACCGAGAGAAGCTGAAACAGTTGCGCCTGCCGAACAATTTATACGACTATTTGAAGTCGGAGGACTGAGTAAACGCTGCCTAAGTGTGCGTAAATCTATGAGGACGCTCAGTCGTCAGGACCTCCCAGGACCCCTAGAACCTATCGAAGGATTTCGGCTGTCTTCATTGTCACCCGGCCACTGCTCGTTCGTCCTCCTAAGTGTTAACACATCGTTGCCGTCGCCCCAGCATCCCAGCATCCCACTTCTCCAGTTTGTTTTTATGTTGTAAAGCATTTTCATTTGTTTTTTGTCGCTTTCTGTCCTCTCTGTCTTCCGTTTCGCTTTTTTTCGACTGCTGCGATTGAGATATTCGCTTCTGTTTGGCTTGAAATTGATAGTTTTAGCCCGATTATGATCTGTTTATTGTGCAAAGTGCTGTGAGCCGGCGAGCATGGGCGGCAATTAAGCCGCCTTTACGACGAATGTGAAATGTGTTTCCATTGATAGTCGAGATGGAGGCGCCGGGCGGACGGTGTCCTTCATGTTCGATCGACTGATAGAGAGAGCCGCCGACCTTAACCGACCCTAACTTAATTTACTCCGAGGGCAGGCGGCCACCTCTCGGGCAGCGTGAACAACTAGAATTGAACTTATTTCCGGCGGAAGTATCAGCATTCGGCAATTTCCGGCCTGCTGTTGTCTTAGCACTCCCTTTTCTTTTCTCTCCTTCTCTCTTTTCTCGCCCTGAAAGTTTGGCCGGCAATAAATGTTAATACATATTAAGCGATTTCCCATCCAGTCAATGGGACGGTCGAAGTTCGCCACGTCCGAGTCAAATCAATTTCCCGACTCAAAGTGTAATTAATGCCGCTGAGGGAGGACAATCGGACCAAAACTAGACAACTAGCAACTCAACTACTCAGAATGGCTCAATTGCCAGACCGAGCACTTCCATTAGCCGCTGCCTTCATTAGGGCCCGGCCATAATCATCATCATCAATAATCTGGCTTTGAAAACACATCACAAATTAATTTTGACAGCTCTTGGCAGCGATTAATATCAATTATTCAAATAGTTTGCAGCCAGCTGCCGGATTTCAAAGGACTGCCACTGCCCCCCACATCGCCGATGAGCAGCTTCATTAGGGTCCATCTGCGAAGTCACCAGCAAGCCATGGGCTCAGCCGGCTTTTGAGGCTCATTGGACAGCCCATTGAGGGCCAGATGCGGATGCTTTGTTTCCAATAATGAGCGATATCTGATGCTCTCGAGGTGTTGCACGTTGGCCACGTTCCTATGACGCCCAGGGATGCCGGGATCCCAGGATTGTCGGCTCTTGAGGCCATAAATTTGATATTCGTCTTTGCATACGTCAAAGGGTTTAACTTCAAATTGGCATTTTGGGAAAATTAATACCTAACTCGCACTTTGTATATGGTGATTTACGTTCCAAGTATATACTATCTACTTACCATGTTATACCTTATATGTGTTATATCACCCCCACTCGGTTGAAAAATTAAAGGAATTTTCGTATTCAAAAAGTATGCAACAAAAGAATTGTTCTGAATAAATCCTAGATCCGTCACTGTTACTTACATTCTAATTGGAACTCTTTTTTGAACAGGGGTTACACATCTTACTTTCCAAGCAAACCCTTCTTTAAACAATCATTTTCTAATTAAAGAAAAATAATATTTGTGTCATTTAATTTTATAGATAGTTTATAGATTATAGATTAATCTCAAATAGCTTTCGGCCTTGTCGAAAAGAGTAAATAAAGCGGCTCTCTCTTTGAAACTAGTTCTTATCAATTAAATCCACTTAAAGCGCAATTGACAAATCGCCGCTCATCGACATTATCATTGAACATTCGTGTCGATTTGTGAGCGTGCTTCCTGCTGCCCCGGCTATTTTCTATTATACTAAACTGGCAGTTTGGTCGCTGCCCTCGGCTTTGCCATGGCAGCTCCAAATTATGCGTACACATGTATGAAATACCGAATTGACTAATATTTATTTATACAATTTTGCGGTTCACAGAATGCAGATAATTCAATTCCTGTGTCAAATTTGCCAAAATGTGCGTGTGGCGCTCGCCGCCCGCCGCTCAGCCCACCGCTCCACCACTCACCTCAAATGCAATTCAATTTGGCGATAAACCAATTTAAAGCCGACCAAAAATGAAGGAAAAACTGTATGGGGAATTCAGATGTGTGTGGATGCGGGTAGTCTGTCTGTTTATCTCCCTGCCGCGGATCTGGGGTCAGAGGTTATCGAGTGGCAGATTGCCGCTCTGCTCTTGAAAGCCGGGCAGTGTTTTGTAGTCGAACGACTACAGTCGCAGTGCAAACAAGTCGACGATGAAGCAGTTTCTGGTGGCTCTACTGGCTGCCCTGCTGGTAGCCGCCGTCCAGGGCGGAATTCTGGGCAAGATTTTCCACCGAGAGTCCACAACCTCCACCTCTACAACCACAACCACTGAGGAGCCCCGACGCCCGTTCTTCCTCAACAACAATGTGCCCGCCATCGAGGACGGCTGTGAAGGGCAGTTCAAGTGCAAGAAGAAGCTGACCCAGGTGCCGGCGCCGCGGCCCTGCTTGAAGTACTGCCTGCACCGCGTCACCTGTCCCAACAACCAGACCACCACGGCCAAGCCCAACCAGTGCGTCGATCTGGACGAGCAGCAGGTGCTGGCCGCCTACCAGGCACCCACGGAGCCCCCGGTCGCCGGGAAGCCAGCGGTCAGCACCATGATGGTGGCCATGATCGACTTCCCCTGCCAGCCGGGCTATCTGCCCGACCATCGCGGTCGCTGTCGGGAAATCTGGTGATCCAGCGCCTCTCTTTTGACACGCGCCCCCTGCCTAATTATACCTGTGGAATTTTTTTATAAACATGCATAGTCTGAATAATCACAATAAAACCAACCCAGTGAATTGCTATTTGCCCTAAGATCATCCCCCGGTTTGAGCACAGAGAAAAAGTTGATAAGTGTTTGGTTAGTAAAAACCACAAATCTAGTCACAACAAATGACATCGTTTTGTGACGAATGACGGATTTCGTTATCAGTGAATTAAACGATTGAAATTTAAAGCACTTTGGTATTTCCAATATTCATATTTGGATGAGGGCATTATTTGGGATTCTTCACAAATGATGGAAAAGTCATTTAGAAATGCATAGATATTTATGACATTTTTTAATAGATTTTTTAAGATCATCAAAGGTTATCCTGCATAAAGATTATAAATCGATTAATTCTATTTGGTTTATTTTTGAACAGAAACAGGAGTTAGGAAATATTTTTAGTGCACTTTTAACAAAGAATAGGTATATGTATTCTTAAGTGAATATTTTTTCCCAGTGCACTCCCCAGTGAATGGTCGCTGTTCGGGAATAATATTTTCTCTGTTCCGACACGCCAAGTGTCAAACACACCTCCGGCGGCAGGACAACAGTGGCTCGGAGCCCAGACATGAGTGGCGGAATTAAGGACTGAATGAACAGTCGCGAGCGGGCTTACCTTGCGGTGGGCGGGCCACTGGGCGGAGTCGTGGCAGTCAACAATTTTGTCTAATTACAACACGAGAAACAAGAAGCCAGCGACAAGCCATAAAAAATATGCCATTTGCACGAAAATAACTGTGATGTGCTGTGACCCATGGCCCCGCGGCATTGATAGCCTTCTCCTAGGACGGAGGATTGGGAGGAGGATTCGGAGGAGGAGGGCGTCCTGCCAAAAAGCTAAGCCACAGATACAGCTAACAAATGGCTTAATTCAGCCAGCAGCTTGCCGGGGAATGCCGAGCGATAAAAAGTACATGTATTAAAATTAACAAAACAACAAGAGGCAGACAAGAAACGGCTTTTTGGGGGTTGGTGGAAGTGGATTTCTGGAGGGTTTAGAGGGTTTGGAGCCGACTCCCATCACGTGATTGACGCACATTTCGAGCCAGCAAATACAACTGCTAATTCGACGCACCCAACTACTCGACTGGGGAGGAGGAGGAGGAGGAAGGCTGGATGGAAGTGGAAGTGGAAATTTTATGTGTCTTCGTCATGTTAATTGTTTTCCTTTGTTCGGCATTGTGGCTTGTTTTTTGCCGCTGCCTTTGCTTTGTTGTAAGCCATAATTTGCGCGCTTATAACTCAAAAGTTTCGCCGTCAAGGCAAACGCAACTAACTTTATTAACTGAAGGAGCGGGCCAAGAACGCCAGGTTTGACTTCATTTGGGCCCATTCTTTTTGTTTTCTTGATTTCCGTTTCCGACCACGTCGGACCAACAGGAGGACGCAACTTTCTTTGGCTTGTTTTTATGGTAATCGGCGCATAACAAAAACCACAATACGCTCCTGCCCCCCCAAATCGCCCCGCCCACCTGTGTGTCTCTGGAGGAGGAGGTGGGCGGTGGGTGGTGGCATGGCATTTGGAAATTAAACTGCGCATAGTCCTTAAAATTTTATAACTTAATTTCTGTTGGTCTGGCATTTTTGTGAACTTTTTGATTTGATTTCGCTTGGCACTCGCACAACTCCTTTTTCGCCGTATCGGCTGGGATGTCAGTGGGTGGTTTTCTGGGTGGTTGGGTGGTTAGGTGGGTGGCTTCAGGTGGGTTTTCGAAGGCAAGTTGGGTGGCTTGGTGCTGTGCGCGAGGCGGTGACGTGCCTGGCGTTCTTTTTCTGCCGGAATTCGGCATGCGAATTAGAATAATAAACTGCTGGAATTTATTTGGCGCAGGAAAATGCTTTGGCTGCGCTGATAAGGTTGATCTATGGCCGGTGGCATTTCAATGGCCGCGATAAGAGCAATGAGTTTTGAAGGATTATGCCGGTGGCAGCATAATTGATGTGATGCGAACATAACTCAATTGTGGCGTAATTGCGGTGCTCGAATCTGGCTTTTCCGGCTCTTACGCACTTCATTATGGCCCTTGGCCGACCAGCCGATGCTCTCTTCCTGGCTCCCTGGTTTTTCCCTCCAGATGCTTTCATTATGCTAATTGCACGGACATCAACTGCGGAAACAATGCAACTAATAACAGAAAGCACAAGGGGCAACGGCAATCGCAATCGCTGCAAAAAAGCGGAAAAGCACAGGTACAAAATAGAGAAGAAACCAAGGAATTTTCATTAAAATTTTCATTTAGTTGCGCAATTATTTTTGTGCAGCCATTTTAATAACACTAATTTACCTTCAATTCCCAACTCTTTTTCGAGCCACACAAAGGCCACCGATGTTGATGATGATGATGCGAGAAAGGGACGGGACTGTTGAGAGGTAAATGCGAATGCGAAAGAGACGGGGACATGCAGTTATAAATATGCGCAGCTGCAGGATAATAAAAATGATAAGTTTTTCTCTCAGTTCTATCGCTGGCTGCGTTTTTGCCGTCTTTTAATTTCATTCCTTTCAGCATTCACTCATCCGGCCACAGCCGAAGCTCAGCTATTACACTGGGCGAAAAATCTATATGGCATAAAATTTCATTTTCTTAATTCTTAGATTCCTAAAAAACTTTATTGACATAAAGGAGTTTTCCTAAGCTTTTTAAGGATTTTTAAGGGCATTTTCTTTTAATTTATTAAGATAAAGGGTGTGTAAATGCTTTGGATCTGAATGTCAGCTTCCTATTTTCTGGTTACAATCAAAAATGTTATGTTACTTAAATAAAATTCTCAAAAATATCCCCACTTCTTTGAGTGTTTCGGAACTAAATTGGTCTCAATTTAGGAAAAAATGTCCTCTTTTTCCACAGAACCATCGGTTGTCAGGCAACAAAAACCGAAAGCATCAAAGGCGGCCAGAACATCAAGTTCATTCTAAGCCGTTTGCATTGCAAATTCTGCATCGCCCGTCGACCGGCGGACAACTCGATCCTGGTTGGCCCCACAATCACTTTTCAATTAAATGGCATTCTTCACTCTTTGCCATTATTCTGTGCTTTTTGCCATCGCTCTAGCCTTTTCCGAAGCTCGGAGCAAAATGACGCTGCCACAAAAGCAGCAGGCGTAAAAATACGTCGTAGGGAAGACGGGAAAGAGGTCGACAAGTGTTCTTTGAAAATAACAAAATCATTTCGGGTTCATTTATTTACTTGACCAGCTCGACGAGTGAAGGCTGACGGCCTCTTCAAAGGACCTGTACTCGCAATGGCAATAACAGCTTGTTCAATTGTCAATCATTAATACGGATTGATTCGACATGACACAAAAACTCGCGCCAGATTGACACGAAAGCCCCCGAAATTAATTATAAAATCAATTAGCGCGGGCTCAAGCCCCAGATTAACACAGATCCAGTCATAATTAGGTGCCGAAAAGCTTTCTTCGCCGAGGGGACGAAAAACAATAAAATCCCAGTTGGCCAGGCGGCCCATTTGGGGCCTTAGTCCTGCCGGATTAAGTCGAAACTTTGTTAACTCGCCGAAATTTAGGGAGCAGGCCATGCAAGTAAGCAAATAACCGGAGTCCCAGGACCATAAAAAAGGTACTTTGGATTGGGAATGAATTGAAATGAAAATGGCAACCTTTGAGCAAAATATGCTGGCAACTTTTCGCATTTATTTTTATTTGAACAGCGTATTACCGAATGCGACTAAGTACACGTAAGTATAAGTACGGCTACGAGTTCTAGGTAAGTACGGCGTGGATTAAAACTTTCGGCTCTCGGGGTCCTTCGGCTATGTCCTCTTGAAGGAATTGGTGTTCGTCGCTGCCGGCGTGGGCGTGGTCGGGGTGTCCGCCGCCTCCACTGCATCTCCGTGCTTCAGCCAGTGGGGCGCCAGTCGCAGCATGAGGATGGCGCCCAGCGGAGCGGTGAATATAATCGCCAGCACCGAGATGATGAGCACATTGCTGGCCAGGGCCAGCTGCTCGGCACTGGCCACGCTGGCAGCACGGGCCATGTCCAAAGCCACCGGACCCAGGGCGGCCTAGGGGGGAGAGACAAAGAAAGAGAGAGATATTAGGCCACCGCTGCGTATGAGTGATATGTGATATGCAGCGGAGTCGGATTAAATGCGCTTTGCTGTGCAGTTTTAATTAAATCAGTACGAAAAAGGTGGACAGTGAAATATGCACCGCATATTAGGGAAAAGTTAGACAGGCGCACATGTGACCAACTCTTTTTTCTACCCCCTTTTTGGGTTTTTTTTGGGGTTTTTGGGGAAGTAAGTAAGCCAGCGGAACATTTAAATTTCTGGCAGCCACAGACGCACAGTTCGCTCGCACAGGCGACATAAACAAAATGTCCGCTTGCGGTCAAACTGCAAACAAAAGGCTGGCATGCCAACTGCAGCCGCAGGAGCAGAAGGAGCAGCAGGAGCAGGACCTGCGATGACTCTGGCCGAAAGAGAACATGACCTGCAAATACGTGTATAACTTAAGCATGGGGAAAACACCAGGACAGGTCGGGCCAGGACAACCTGGTGGACAAGGAGGACAGCCAGTCTGGGCGGCCTGCTCGTGGCAAGCGAGTGAAATGGCCGGCAATGAAATAAAAAGCGCCACCAGGCCGGGAGACAACGGATGGGAAATGGAAAATGGAAAATGAAGGGGGAATGGGATGGAGAATGGCAATGGCAATGGCAACCGCAGCAACATGACACGCGGAACGGGAAACTTACTTGGACAGTTGCTTTGGGAAAACCGGAAATTGTAATGTAGGCACGTTCCTTTCTCGACAGATTTCCGCCATATGTGGATAAATATGCAAAAGCCAGGCGAAACTGAAAACAAGAACAAGAAAGTGGTCATCTCTAGATGGTTTTTTCCCTCGCTTTTCCCTGTTGTTTGTGTGCAGGTAACATTTGCATTGCGGTGCCGGAACATTTTCATTTCGGTTCACCCCCAATCCCAAACTCAGTCCCTACCCACGGCCGGAATCTCCACTTGGCTTTTGGTTTTTCTTTTAGCAGGCCCAAAACCGTGGGGAGCAGGACCAGGAACAGGGACTCGGGTATTCCCCGCACAAACTGAGAGCCGAAAGAAATTAAATAAGTGACCGGGGCGAACATTTGTTGCACCACCGGCCACGCCTCCGGCGACCATTTTAATTACCAAACTTCCGACGAGCACCAACAATGCGCCATAACCGATTACATGGCCCTGCAGCACGTTGAAATTAATTTCCTTGCCGATGAGCGCAAACGAGACGGGCTTGAGGAACTTCCACATGAGGTCCAGACGCTTGGGCACACTGGCCTGCAAGAGGAGGGGAGGGAAATCAATAAGTTGTTATTAGTCCATTATATTTCCCCCATTTAAATCACCCCATCTAAATACCAGGGGAGGAGGAACCAAGCCAATCGGCTTACGGAGCGTTGCCTTGGAACTCATCTGGGTTAAAAGTTTAAGGCAAAGGTAAATGGGGCACAAAAAAAACAACACTTGCTCGAAACAAATCGAGAGCCGGCAGTCAACTCTGACATGGGACAAGGACGTGATGTCACAAATTACCTAGCAAAAATCCCGCACATACAGGCGCTTTTTACGGCTGCAGCGGAACAGGCATAAAAAATGGCACTTTTGCCAGGGAACATTTTTCTTGACCCGAAACCAAACAAAACAGAAAAAGAGCGTGTGGGTCCAATACCCCAAAAGCACTCAGAGACGCAAAGGTTGAGGCAAAGCCAAAGTCTGGAGCTCAGAGAGCCAACCGACTGGACCAAGTCCTGATCCTGACCATTGAAAGAAATTACGGGTGCGATCTTGGGGGTAAAACCTAATCTTACATGATTTAAGTCCAATTTTTAAATTTAAAATAATAAAAGAAAATATTGTAGTAGCAAATTGAAGTTTCTGTGTTTGAATACAAATCAATTCGGAATTTGTTGTCTTGTTTTAAGACAAAATACTGAGATTTTTTTGGGAAACATTAAAATTAAGTTTTTAAAGCAAGAACTATTAGTGTTATTTCTGCATATTTTAGTCGAAATTCTGTTAAAATAGTTACCCCAGCTATAAGGACGACTGTTTTGTCCAGGTAATAACCTAAGCTAACGATCCACATTACTTTCGGGTAGATTTGAAGAAATACTATTTTTGGCACATTTTTGCATTTTTCATACGTTTTTTTGAAAAAAATCTTCAAAAAATAAAGTTTCTAGATTTTAACGCCCATCGATTGGGAATTTAATTACGAGCTCAACGAGATATGACATTCCATTTTTGGACAATTTTTGGCTTTGTTATGGAGAAAATACTGAGAAAATTAATAAATTTTTTTAATCAGAAATTAAATTGTCCCCAATAAGCACCCCTTACTTGTAGCAGTGTTCAATACTCACAATCTGCTGGGCCTGCTGCTGCTGGGGCGTCAGTCTGGCCTCCTCCCGCCGCCAGCCAATCCTCGCAATAAAGGCGGTCGTTACACAACCCAGGGCTCCTGCCGACGTATAACCGATGACGCGGCTGCCCATCACGGCGATGGTTCCGCCCAAGACGGTGAGGACGAAACGGAGCCCATTTGCGTACGTCTGCAAGGGACGGGGAAAAAGACAGATACAGATATGAGGAGAGTGAATGGCAAAACAGGTGAGTTAGGCGTTACTGCGAAAAAAAGACGAAATCACTTTACAAAACTCTGATGGAAACTGCTTTTTTACCCCCTGTTTGTGTTGTGTGTGTGTGTGCGGTCAGCTGCGTATACGCAACGTGTGCTGCAGCCGAGGAAAAACTCGGAAAAAGCAACTGTCCTCTACCCTTTGTTTTTGTTTGCATATACCACGTTTTTTCACCAGCTCAAAAATTGTACTAAAATGACTTCTACAACGGTTTAGATCTGATAAATCTGGCCTGCAACAATGTTTTCTCAGCATGGAATTTTTGGATATTTCGTTATATCTGCAGTGTCAACCTGCCAGTTTTCCCGGCTGGTGTTGAGACTGATTGGAATCTTTTAATTTTCCTGGTGATTTTCTTACCAGCCCGTTGAAACACCGCAAATTGCTGCAATTTCAATTCAATTTGCACCCTTTGTCGAGATATTTTTATTTAACTTTAAACTGGTCGTCCTAGGCAAAATGGCATAAAATTGCCTTCGATCGTAAGGACACTACCCTTTATTATGGGAAAAACTCAAGTTTTCTTTCGCACCGGCACATTTAATTTTCCAACTTGAGCTTCCGCCATCTCGTTGAATTACAAACTTTGGCGCGAATATTTTATTGAAAAATACTGTCAACTGGCTCGCGGAAAATAGGTGGCAAAAGGTGACGTTGAATGCAAAATTACAGGGGACTGCGTAATAATAATAAAATAAAGGCGGTAGCAATGACATGCGAAAAGATGCTGAGACCGAAACCGAGGCCTGATGACAGCCCCCCTCCATCCCATTTAAACCCCTTTGGGAGATGACAGTGAATAGCCCATGGCTGTATATGTATATAGTATGTGTGTGGTTGATGGGTGGCAGGGTAGCTCGGCGGCTGGTGGGTGTGTGAAATATGCAAGGATGCAACTTCAACGGCGCTCAGCGTGAAATTTTTGTACAAACTGCAGCCCTGCGTGGATGCGGATGTGGATGCCACTTGACGATGGCAAAGGCGAGCGCGACTTGCAGAAAACAAAAGTTATGAGAACTCGACGGGAGTGTGTGTATATGGAGGCTGGATGGGTTGGTTGGGTGGTTGGGTGGTTGGGCGGTGCAGCCCATTCAGTGCACCACCACCCATGGCGTTTGATTATGCGCGCCATTAGCGGTGTAAGTTGCGGCAATGAGTTTTGTGGCTCTGGCTGCGGCTGCCTCGATGTCCCCGGCATAACTTCACATAGATGCTGGCAGTAACTGTCGTCGCAAATGTCGCCAGCTCCGTCGTTGTCGTTGTCGTTGCCGTTGTCGTTGTCGCTGCCGCTATGCATGTAAGTGTCTTTTTATGCAAAATGCACCCACACAAACAACAGAGCAGGGGGGCTGAGAGGAAGCTAGCACTGCGCGAAAAAAATGGCTACCAAGTGGGGCAAAATATGAAAAATTTCTTTCTTTAAAAAAATGTTCCAGTGTGCGTAAAAAATTTTAGCAATTAAATTGGAATCTAAATTGTAAGTATTTATGTAATCTGAAAGCTAGCAATGAGCGAAAAAATGGCTACCAAGAGGTTTGAATTTTTTTTTAAAATAATTTTGTTGTAAATAAAAAATTTCTCTCTTTAAAAAAATTTCAATGTGAAAAAGAAATTCTAGCAATTAAATTGGTATCTAAATTGTAGGTATTTATGTTATCTGGATAAAAATATGATATATACATAATATAAAGGTACAGAACCCTCTTCGTTTTCTAAGTACGGTTAATTAATGGCCATTAAAAAAGTAATATCTTATAACTAATTGTCAAATTACTAAATAAGTATCAATAGTTTAGATTTCACCAAATACTTGGCCCCTACAAAAATCTAATAAATTCTACACTACTTATTTAATACTTTTACTGACTCCCTAGGACAACTTTTTCTCCCAGTGCAGTCTTCTCAAGCCCCACGTACATATGGCGCAGCTCCCTCCCCCGAGAGACTGGCGCGCGTTTTGCATCATTAAATGCGCTGATTGAGTGTCTAAGTGTTCACTGAATGTGCATTTTAAGTGCAGCCCGCTCGAGAACGAGCAGCAGGACGAGAAGGACGCGGGACGAGGGACATGGACGAAGGACGAAGGACGCCTTTGTCTGGCAGCTTACCGCGTTGCGCGACGGCAAGTACTGGAGCATCGAGCCGTAGAGATAGCCGAAAACGAGTCCAATCCCGATGCCAATGGGACCCTGCAGCACTTGCTGCGTGAGCGAGGCTGCAAGTAAGCGGAGTTGGGTTTATTTAACTCTTATTCTGACTCTGATTCCGATTCCGATGGCCGGGCACGGCGGGTGGCACGCACTCGTTGAGAATATTACGCTGATTATCACGCCGAACATGAAGATGGCCACCACATCGTTGCATGTGGTCATGGCGTAGATGAGCGTGTGGATGCCGCTGTTCAGGCCGAGGCGATCCTCCTTGAGCTTCAGCATCACGGTGACGACCACATTGGGGGAGACGGCGGTGATGACCAGGCTGTAACATTGCCCCCGGGGCACCAAGAGCCCATTAAGTACATCCGTTAACCCGAGTATTCCATTAGCTCCCCACTCACCCCAAGGCGATGCCCCACAGCCAGGGCATCGAGAGCGTGAGGTAGGCCAGTCCGGCGATGGCCGCCACCTCCACAATCGTGGGCAGCAGGGTCAGGCGGAGAATCATGAACCACAGCCGCTTGAAGGCATCGCCATCCAAGCCGAGGCCGGCCAGCAACATGATGTTGATCAGGGCCATTTCCCTGGAAAACCACATTATACAGTATTCCTTCGTCTTTACTTAGACTCAAGTCTCACCTCAAGAAGAGCTCGAACTTCTGATAGCCCTCGAAATTGGCCAGGCCCAGATTGGCGTAGAGCACGCCGAAGAAGAGCATGCCCAGCATATCGGGCAGGTGAACGAAGGTCACCAGGATGCCAGAGATCTGGGCGCCCACGAAGAGGAATGCAATGCGCATGATGACGGTCTGTGGCTGCGAGAATTCCGGCAGCAGGACCCAGCCCATGGCCCAGAGGCCCAGGAAGATGGCCAGCAGGGCGACCAACTCGGAAGTGTTCATCCAGTGCGACCGGAAATGTAGCCACCTGAAAAGAGTTAAGCCAACTGTCAGTGAGGCTAAGAATATAATAAGGAACTCCTGCCTTCGTGTGTCTCTGCCTAAATTATGTACACGTAATTGCTGCTAATTACCGAGCCCACTTGGGGCTATAAAAGAAGTCGGCTTCAGGCAAATGAAAACCAGAACTAAAATGGAAGGCCACGAGGAACGCATTGAATCCATGCGCCTGATTCTCCGGGTCATGCAACTCTTTGGCCTCTGGCCCTGGTCCCTGAAAGCTGGAGAGGAGTGGACTTTCTCGGGCTTCCTCAAGCACAACTATCGCTTCCTGCTGCACCTGCCCATAACCTTCACCTTCATCGGACTCATGTGGCTGGAGGCCTTCATCTCGAGCGACTTGGAGCAGGCTGGCCAGGTGCTCTACATGTCCATCACCGAGATGGCACTGGTGGTAAAGATCCTGAGCATATGGCGCCATCGAACTGACGCCTGGCAGCTGATGGATGAGCTGAGGCATTCTCCGGCCTACGAGCTTCGCAATCGGGAGGAGCTGGACTTCTGGCGCCGGGAGCAACGCTACTTCAAGTGGTTCTTCTACATCTACATCCTGATTAGCCTGGGCGTGGTCTACAGCGGTTGTACCGGGGTGCTCTTCCTGGAGGACTACGAACTGCCCTTCGCCTACTACGTGCCCTTCGAGTGGCGAAACGAGAGGAGATACTGGTTCGCCTATGGCTACGATATGGCTGGGATGACGCTGACCTGCATTTCGAACATCACACTGGACACCCTGGGCTGCTACTTCCTGTTCCACATCTCCCTGCTGTACCGCCTGCTGGGTCTACGATTGAGGAGTCTGAAAAATATGCGGGACGAGGCTCATTTTGGCCACGAATTGCGGGGCATCTTCATATTGCATCAGAGTGTGCGAAGGTCTAGTTATACATTAATTACCCTTTCTTTATTTAATATCTCTAATGTGTTACAGATTAACCCTAGCCTGTCAGACCATTGTTTCCCCCTACATCCTATCCCAGATCATTCTGAGTGCCCTGATCATCTGCTTCAGTGGATACCGCCTGCAGCACGTGGGAATTCGAGATAATCCCGGCCAGTTTATAGCCATGCTTCAGTTCGTCAGCGTCATGATCCTGCAGATCTTCCTGCCCTGTTACTATGGCAACGAGATAACCGTCTATGCCAACCAGCTGACCAACGAGGTCTACCACACCGACTGGCTGCAATGTCGGCCTCCGATTCGCAAGTTGCTCAACGCCTATATGGAGCATCTCAAAAAGCCCGTTACCATTCGAGCTGGCAACTTCTTCGCCGTCGGATTGCCCATATTTGTGAAGGTCTACGCTGTTCAATACTGTGTTTTCCTTCTCTAAAACTATAATACCTTCTTTGGATCTTTCAGACCATCAACAATGCCTACAGTTTCTTCGCCCTGTTACTCAATGTATCGAAATGAATTGTCGCGATTTTTAACCAATATATAATAATTAGAATTAATTATAATATAAACTGTTAAATATATTGAAATGTTGTATTCTTGAATCTTTAAGGAGATCTCTTGTTATTCCTTTTTTTATTCCCAAGCAGAGGGGGCTACAATTTCAGCGAGAATTTTTGCACTGATCTGGTTTTATAATTTTCTTAGTGGAAAAAACCTTATTTTTGCGGTATTTCAATCGTCATTTGTACAAATCAAGGCCCACAGCTAAGCGACATACTGTTTTTAGCTGCTAAAAACCTAAAATAACTGTCCCAATCATTTTCCAGGAAATTTATTTTTTTACCCATTTTTGCCTTTTTTATACATCACGATTTCTTGCATAAAATAAAAAAGTTCCAGGTTTGAATGCCATTCGATTGGAAATCTAATATGGAGTCCAGCGAGGTATGACATTCTTGATTTTGACATTATTTGGCAGCATATCGTCAAAAATACTGTTTTTTTTGGGCGAAAAATATGGACCTTTTAGGCGCAAAACGGACTTTTCATAATGAAAATAATACAAAATACTTATAAAGTTAAAAATATATTAGGACCCAGAAAATAAAACCACCTCACTGCTGCACAGGTTTCGGTGCACTGATTTTTGAATTGTATAGTTTAGGAATGAATTGATAGGGTTATTTTCCCCATCATCTCTACTGTCCATTGCGTGACTTACCCATTTAGTGAGGGTCAACAATTAAAAGATACTTATGTCAGCAAGCTAATTATTGTAATTGCCCTGCTCATTAATTGAGTAAATATTTTGGCTTCTTACCTAAGCAAGTCAGGGACGGAGCAACTTGGGAACTAAGCTCACAAAATGAACCGGTTCCTTTACACTCCATATAAGCGCCTACAAATATACTTTGTTTTTTGGATGCAAGAAGTAATTTTAATGAACTACCCAGGAACTAGGATGTAAAAATTCAGTTCCTGTAAGGCCAACTTGGATAATACCTCCCTAATTCAGCCTCAATAAAAAAAATTCCCAAGGTGACCCATAAGGGCTCTTGGAAACACCAAGCGCTATAAAAGCCGGAAAAGTCTGTGAGTTATTCAATAAGTAAATTAAAATTAAGCTAATGGAGTCTACGAATCGCCTGACTGCCATCCAATCTCTTTTAGTGGTCCAGCGGTGGATAGGACTTTTAAAATGGGAAAACGAGGAAGAAGGTGGCCCCTTCGCCTGGCTAAAGCGCATTTATCCCTTTGTGCTGCACCTGCCGCTGACTTTCACCTATATAGCACTCATGTGGTATGAGGCCATTACCTCTTCGGATTTTGAGGAAGCTGGTCAGGTTCTGTACATGTCCATAACCGAACTGGCCCTGGTCACAAAGCTCCTGAATATTTGGTATCGCCGAAGAGGAAGCAGCTAGCCTTATCGACCAATTGCAACACGATCCTGCCTATAATCTGCGTAATGCCGAGGAAATTCAGTTTTGGGAGCAAAATCAGAGGGACTTTAAGCGCATCTTCTACTGGTACATCGGTGGCAGCCTCTTCGTGGCCCTAATGGGTTACATGAGCGTCTTTTTCCAGGAGGAGTACGAGCTGCCCTTCGGCTACTACGTGCCCTTTGAGTGGCGCACCAGGGAGCGATATTTCTACGCCTGGGGCTACAATGTGCTGGCCATGACCCTGTGCTGTCTGTCCAACATCCTCCTGGACACTCTGGGCTGCTATTTCATGTTCCAGATCGCCTCGCTCTTTAGGCTGATGGGAATGCGACTGCGGGCCTTAAAAGCTGCACCCGAGGAGAGGGCCAAGCCGGAATTGCGACACATTTTCCAGCTCCACGCCAAAGTGCGTCGACTGACGAGGCAGTGTGAAGTGCTAGTTTCCCCCTATGTCCTATCCCAGGTGGTCTTCAGTGCCTTTATAATCTGCTTCAGTGCCTATCGACTGGTGCACATGGGCTTCAAGCAGCGCCCCGGCCTCTTCCTCACCACCGTGCAGTTCGTGGCCGTCATGATCGTCCAGATTTTCCTGCCCTGCTACTACGGCAATGAGCTGACCTTCCATGCCAATGCCCTTTCGGATAGTGTCTTTGCCACCAACTGGCTGGAGTACTCGGTGGGCACTCGAAAGCTGCTCAACTGCTACATGGAGTTCCTCAAGCGGCCGGTGAAAGTGCGAGCTGGGGTGTTTTTCGAAATAGGATTGCCCATCTTTGTGAGGGTAAGATAAATATTTGAATATTTAAATTCCTTCCCTTTATTCCTCCATTTAAACCCATAACTTTTGGCAGACCATCAACAATGCCTACAGTTTCTTCGCCCTGCTGCTCAAGATATCCAAGTAGGGCGAGAAAGGAGGAGGGATGCCACAATGGAGCACACACGCCCACGGGTCGGATACGTAACACTGTAACTCATACGCCGCGTTGTTGTGAACATGGTGAATAAACGCCAGCAGCCAACAAGGCATTTCGCCAGCTATTAAACTAAGTGTCGCAGCCAAAAAGGGAACAAGAAATCGGGCTCGCCAGCGACTAGACGTCGGGGGATATGAGAATGAGATATGCCTGGTAACAGGACCCCAATCCCATGCCCATTCCCTCTCCCATTCCAGTGCCCAAAACACAGCGGAAGCACGCGCTGCTGCCTAGTGCAGCGGCAACTTCCACGTCGACATTGTTGGCGCACAAAAGAAATACAAAATACGAAATACTGGCTACTGGTTACTGGATACAAAATACAAAACGAAGTGAAGGAAAAAGAAAGGAGAAAGGCAGCCAGCGGATATGCGAAAAACGCGTGCAATGCAAGTGTGAATGGCGGCGCTGCTGTCCCACCGGAAGTGCATTCAAAGGGTTAAGCACAAATCCGCACAATGGCAAGCCCGGGAAAACCCGGAGTGCTGGCCACATGAGCTTTTCACTTACCATTTGGGCCCTTTGTACTCGTCGCCACGGCCTCCGCCCGGAGTTTGAGTTGGGTAACTGGAGCCAAGAGTTGCCCGCATTGTTGGCGGCAACATTTTGTGTTGTATTTGTTAAATTTAATGATGTCGGCGTTAAAATTATTGTTGCAGCGCTTTGTGCGGCGTCGCCTCCCGCATCCTCTGGGATCTTCTGTATGTCTAATTTGGTATGCAGCGGGCGGGTCGGCAGGATGTCGCCCTGCGAGTCCTGCGGCGCTGCTCCTTGTGTCATATTGTCACCTGGCGCCAGTGCCGTGTTGTTGTTGGGCTGCTCTTGGTGTTGCAGCTGCCACTGATTTTGCTGCTGTCTGCTGCGCTTGGCTGTAAGTGGCAAACAGATTTAAATGTCTTAATAGATATGTCAGTGTCAGGGTTACTGGGAGAAATCAGGTAGTTCTTATGTGTTAAAGGGAATGCTTTTGAAATCTATCATATTTCTAAAAATAATGGCCCCAGAAATCACCAGATTTTTCAAATCACTTTAAATGTGTATTAAAGTATGCATTAATATGGTTTTTAATCAGAAGTCCAATGAATATTTTTTATCGCATACTTTTAGACTACAATTTAAAGAAAAACACTCTTTAAAATCACATGATTATTTCAAGGTGTCTAAAAGTATGCAACAAAATACTGAAAGTCCAATGAATTCATTTAAAAAGATCTTGTTGTTATTAATTAGCCATCTTTTTGACCTAACTTATTTACATTCTTTTCTAAAATTCTGGACCTAAGAAGTACACATTTAAAACATAAATATTTTTAACATTTATTGCTGTGTACCTAACAGCGAAAGCAAATAGAGCAGGACCATCGGCTGGCTTATAAGCGCCAAGCAGCTGCATTTAGCCCATTTGGCATTCATTCCTGCTCCTCATGCATAACGAAAGCCCAACAGCAGTTGGATCGTTTAAATTGCAAAGTGCAGCAGACACACAAGCTCCTACCACTCAAGGCGATGGCGAAATGAAGATTGCAACAAAGATTGACAACCGTTGATTGCGCCGAGGAGGCACAGGCACAGGCACAGCAGGAGGTGCTGGGAAAATGTCGAGACGAGGACGAGGACGAGGACGGGGACACCGCTGCCGGCAGGAAGCTGTCTTCACCTGGGCCAGGACGAGTACAAGGACGGGCCTGGGGAGACAGACTGCCAGGCAGTCAGACAGACAGCCGGGTGCACGGTCTCCAAGAGTCGCCTCCATAATTGGCTTCATTGTTGCCGCGACAACTTCACAGGTTGAGAAAGGCAAAGGCAAAGGCAACAGCAAAGGCGATGCTAGGTGCTAGGAAATACATAAATATTTCCATTTATAATTAGCGCACTTAATGTCGGTTCGCTGGGAATCCGAATGCGAACCATTCCGAGCAATTGACGCCTCCACGTCGGCTAATTGGAGTGGAGACTCGATATTTGCATATGAAGCGCCGTTCTAATAACAAGAATTCACAATCCACTTCCCAGCTCAATTGCTATGCAGAGTCTATTCCGCTTTCCGTAGGCCCTGCAATCAGCACTTGATTTTTGATTCGATTCCAGCTTCTTTGCCCTTTTTATCCCTGTTTGTATTTGATTTTAGAAGACAATCTGCTTGTCATAATTTGTCGCCACTCGAATGGCTACGTGTTAATTGTGCGCAAATATTTAGCGCCAATTCTCGACGGTGCGAACTCCAGTTCCAGTTGTTCGGGGTGACAATTTCGCTGTTTGCGTATTGGTCCATCGATCACGTGTCGATTGTGATTCAGCGCGTCATGCGACTCTTTGGCACACACGGCTAAATTGATTGCCGTTGCTAATTGGGTGTCATAATGCAAGGAGCACAAGTGAATATATGGCTAATAGAGCTCGGATTATTACAGCCGCAAATAAAAGCTTTACTTAATTTGATTTTAAACCCCTCTTAGAGAATTTCCGCAGGTAGAAACAATGTGTTAAAAGCATAAATATTTTTATAGAATGATTTAAATAAGATTAAAAATTATTTTACAGTTTACAAACCGATTTTTAAAAGAAGATAACATTTTAGAAATGCCTATTTTTCATCAGATAATCGTTTTTCTCAGCCAAAAAAGAGAAATAAAACTACATCTAATGTATACAACTGTTTGATAGAGATTACAAAAATAAGCAATGCAAAACACTGGCAATCAAAATAATCAAAACTGTTGGCTCTCCGCACAGTGCAATTTCAAAACGAAATAGTTTTAATTATAATTTCATTTAAAATAATAAAGTAATCTGCTTTGGATGCGCGGAAGCTGAAATTATAACATTAAAAGTACAAACTTGTTAAACAATAACGAGCTGAAATGATGTAAAACCCAGAGCGCCAATAGAAATAGTGATTCCCAACAGTCAACACAATGAGGAAAGTAGGGAAATTATGGTTTTCCCTGACGTTGAATGGGCTTACCTGGGCGGGCAGCTGATAAATAAATTAGTTTGTGTTAGCCGCAGCACTCATACAACTAGAAACGTTCACTGGCATCGTATATTAGCGTTCAATTTTATTAACTTTAT
The DNA here is from genome assembly GCA_037075205.1 of Drosophila prostipennis. NCBI lineage: Eukaryota > Metazoa > Arthropoda > Insecta > Diptera > Drosophilidae > Drosophila > Drosophila prostipennis. The sequence goes on from JBAMCJ010000040.1 coordinate 413,774, forward strand.
TGAAATTATTTCACAACCGAACCGCACAAATTTAATGCCAGCCACCGACTAATCGCGTTCAATGGCGGCGGACAACTGAGTTGTGAGCGTTCTGTGGAAAGCTCCACAGCCTCTGTCGTCTATACCTTTTATCTTATGCTAATAAAAAACATATATCTGGGAGTTCGAGACGCTCTCGTGGGCACGCGAGCGAAACACACAAAATATTTGTTTAATAACTTAAAATTAGCGAGCAAATGGCGAGAGAGCCGCAGGGCGATAATGAGAACATTGGGGATTATTGGCTCAATTTGACACTGAACCCGCTGCTGGAGGTGCTAATCCGAAGAGTAGTTGGAAACCGATCAAGATTAAGGCGTTACACATTTATATTTCAACTGATTAAAGTGCGTTGCAAGTACCAGGAAAAGCCCTGGGCTCCTGTTGCTGTATAGTTGGGGAAGTAATGCTCCCCTGCTCTCCAAAACAAACACTCATTTGACCCGGGGCGCAATTATGATTACGAGCATTTGCTTATCAATTAATTAGCCATAACCAACGGGAAACTTATGTACGCCCTGCAAATATTTGCCATTTCAGCGGGGCTAAACTCTCGGCTCCGTGCGGTTCAGTTGAGTTGAATTCATTATGGCTGCGAGCCTATTGAATATTTACAAGTTCAATGCGAAGTTCGCGTTTGAACTACGGCAAATATTTAAGTTTTGCTAATTAATTTAAAATATCTCCGCCGTAGTAAAGTTGACTAAGAACGCTGACGTTGGGTTGGGGAAATGATAACCGAGGCAAGGGGCAAGATCTCTCCTCCATCTTTTTGAATTATGTGCCTCATTTAAAAGTTTTTGCGGCACTTACTTTTACACTTTTTACCGCCTCTGTCGCGCTGCCTTGAAAAAATTGTGCATAAATTGTGCAAAGGTGTCAGCGAAGATAGCGCTCAGGTATTGTGGGGTAGCACTTTCGGAGGTCCTGGCGCTGCTGTGATATTTCAAATTTCATATTTCATATTCATGCGCTGCACTCGACGAGCGGCGCAAAAGAAGCCGTTGAGCCAACTTGAACTGCAAGTTGGGCAGGTCATTAAGGCTTCTTTGGCCGCCCCATTGATTATTACCTTTGGCAGTTGGCGTTCCGTTCCGGGTGCCACGCCCCCGTATCGCTGCACGCCGCCCACTTGCCGCTGGCACTTTTTGGCATTTTATCTTGTCATATTTTCTGCAACTTTCAAGTGACCAGGCACGAAAATAATGCAAAAGTTCTCTTAAGCTAGATGGCGAGCATTGCGCTTTTCAATTGCTGAAGAAGTTTCCACACAAATTATGGGAACTGGGCGCAAAAACCAAGATCCTGCTGCTGCAGATGGAAAAAAGTAATGGCCAAGGATATGGAGCTGCAAAAGTTTTTGTCATTCGGTTGTCAAGTGCGGACCATGACTATTGCGTGCGAGTGCGAATCTGAGGTGTTAATTGGAAGCGAGGCAAACACTGCTCCAGACGAGGCCGGGCCGAAAACTAAACTAAACAAGTCGGGGCCACCGGCTAGATATTCGAAAAAGTTCTTTAAGGTCTGATGGAGAATTTATTGCACTTTCCAAAGTGGCAAAAGTTTTTTCCTGTCACTTAACACTTAGATTGTTATAACAGCGCGACAGTGCAGGGCAAAAAGTGCCATAAATTGCTTGGCAGCAGGAGGAGATATATATATTTGTATCTCTGGTGATTTATATCAGTTATTCAACTATTCATTATTTACAGGCAAACGTCAGGTGCTTTTTCAATATGTTTAAGCGGTAAATTGCACACGCTGATGACTTTTGCCCCTACTTCTCATGTCTCTTTTCTCTTTTTTCATCCCAAGAACTTGAAGTTCCGCCTGTCTGAGTCTGAAACTCCAGCTCTGTCTGCAGCATATATCAAAGCACTTTGCCCGAACGCAGCACACATTTATTTTATTTATGTTTACTTAAGCGTAGCACCTTTTAACTACGCCAGCCGGCATCCTTGGCGCGTCCTGAATCGCAACTCTGAACCAGACTCCATGCAACTCCACTGTTAACCAGCGCATGCAGCGCGCATTCAGAAAATAATTTCTTTCTGGGGACGGAAGATTGCATTCCGTTGTCACGCACTTCCTGCCAAGAGATGAACGCTCGCCCCAGCGATTCGCATCTAATTTAGTGCTCATACATCGCAAATCAGTGGAAACTGGCACTTTCTTGGCTCCGGGCTGGGAAACTAAACACAAATAGTAAGGGAAAAACCAGGTCATAAGGCGCCATTCAGCGCTAGGCAAATAAGGCGACAAATTGAAAACCACGGCAGAGCCAACTAAACAGAGTCTGGCAGGTGGTCAAAGGCCAACTGGCGAAAGCCCCGATTAAGCGCAGTTTTAGTAATTAGCTGTGGTGCAAGTGCAAGTGCCAGATCCTTCAGAGCCTGCACATAAAAGGACGCGTCAAGTGGGCCAACAGCTGCGGAATGCTGTTGGGCAAAACGCATCGGCCGCATTGAAATGGCGTCGAAAGGGATTTCGTGACGGTTAGCATTCTCCCATTCATTTGGCAATCATTATGCCGAGGCACAGTCATGCTGGCATTTATAAATGTCGCACACTGCGTATACGTAATGAACTGACGTGCACACGGGCGCACGGGGCGAATGCGCAATGCAATGCATTTATCAATAGCCGAGTGAGAATGTTTGTGTGCCAAGCGTATATCATGTTGGCTTTAGTTAACAGAAATGTCGCCGTTTCACTCACAGGCAGAAGCGACATGTGAGTGGAACTAGGTGCTCGGTGCTCGGTGCTTGAAGCCCCATTCAAGGTTGAGCTTGAGGAATTGCCCGGGACGCTGCATTTAAATGGAATTTATTTAATATAAATGAGCCCCGGCTAATGCATATTCATGGAAACATACTTTGCCGAGAGCCGCGGGCTTTTGCCACTCGTGTTAGTTGTCTGATTGTGGGCATTTGGGCGCAACTAAAACGGCTCATTATTCGTGTGAAAATTCCACAGCGGCCATGGCCCAAAGGGAAATCCTTTTCCTTTGCCCCCTTCCCCCTACCCACCCCTTTCGGAAAGTTGGCAAAAACCCCGTATTTGGACAGATGCAAAACAATTGCAGCTCGCTCCGGGGGCCTCAACAATAATAGCCGTTTGGTTGTGGGCGAAAAACCAGCAGCGACCACCTGCCAAAACAGAAGAGCGTAAACAAAAGCCCGGCCAGAAGTGGTCCCCCTGCTCCTGCACACATGGCTGGCCAAGCCAAGAACGCTGCAAAAATTCCACAAGTCAGATGGGAGATGGGATTCCAAAGAAATGCCTGCGTTTGAGTTTGAGCCGGGACAGCAGCTTCTGCACTGCCAATCGCAGACGCTCTGGCGTCAATATGCGGAAATATTACGTATACGCCGGATAGCCCGTTGTGCAAGATGTGATTGTGCGGTTCACTTAAAATCGAAATGCCTCAATCAGCTCCTGCCAGCTCAGAGAAGGGGCTGTGATTTTGCCAGGATCTCGCTCCCTCTCATGGCTGGCGAAACAAAAACTTTGCATAAACAAACTATGAATATGTGCTGAAGTGCATATCTGAGCACGCATTGTGCACTTGGCTGTCGGAGCCACTTCGGTTGGCTGGCCAACAAAGCGCCGAGTTGGCACACAGTTGTGCTCCTGGATGTCTCTCTTCAGCATCCTTTTTCCAGATATATACATTTTTATATGAGGATGGTTGGAGAAAGGCAAGAATTTCCGGAACAAATACTTTCGCTTTGCTTCAGCTCGGCATTTTTTGAGTTCCTCCCCAACGACAGTGCACAATTAAACGGTTTACTCACCGTCAGAGGGATTCGCCATCGAGGCTCCATGGCTGCGCGGTGGAGCCTGCGGCTTGTCGCCTAGGAGATGTTCCTTTTCCGGCTCCATTATACTGGCAGTTACCGTTTCGCTGGCCCGCCGCAGCATATGCAACGGCGTCAGATTGGCATCCCGATCCCGCTCAAAATCCTGCTGCGGGGAGGTCTTCTCGTTGGACTCGTCAAAGGGATTGCTGCATCGGAAGGCTTGCAAGGGTGGACCATCACCACCGGCCACCACGTCCATTAAGTCTGAAGGTGTTAAAATATTTAATAATGATTTATGATTTTTATTAACCCGAAAACTGAATTTCTTCCGCTAAAAATTAAATTTATTTTTTATATGCCATTCAAATATTTTGTCAATAATGTTTTAAACCAAATATACCAAAACTCATTTTGATATTAAAATTCAACCATAATCACTATTAATGGAAAACATTAAAAATCATATCGTTTTTAATTGCCCAAGTTGTGTAGAATATATTTGTAAATTCAAGGTTTGTATATAAATTAAATAGTTTAATTTATAATGAGTTTTGTTATCGAAAGTCCATTAATGACAATCATTCAAATGAGTATCGATTTTAAAACTCACATTTGAGTAAAAATCTAGTATTCATTTGGCTATCTGAAGAATATAAATCAAGGAGTTAATTTCCTGGTGGATTATGTTATGGAAGTTGGACTGTATTTGCACACGACTTATTTATTGGCACTCGGGCAAAAAGTGGCATTTAATTGATTAACCATAAACTCGTAAATTAACGCCGAGAGTGTGAATTCGAAAACCGCCAGTGCCAAGTGCTAAAAACACTAATATATTGAGCTTACCGAAATCGCTGCTCATGTCGACCGGCTGTTGAATATCTGAGCAAAACAAAACAGAGTAAAAGATTGAAATAAAAACATCAAAGAGCGTGGCACAAAGAGCGATTGCTGACGCAATCAAACGATGACGTAGTTCTTTAGCTGTCAGCCAAAGAGAATGGCAGTGGGCCAAAGAGACCGAGGTGCTAAGCTATACACAATGGACTATACCACTTGACCGACGAGACCGACGAGAATCGAGAATCTAGGTAATATAAGCCACGGAACACGCGCGACACGACCGCCGGAAAGGCGGAATCGAATCAAAGTAGCCCAAGAACTCGGAAACTCTGAGCTTCTTCCTCTTTTTATTACAATACAGTACATAACATGCAGTGGCAAATATTTGACCAGCGCATTAATTAGAAAAGCAATTTAAACAAGCGATTGGCGAGCGGAGAGCCAGCGAGCGCTCTTCGATTAAAACTAATTGGCAAACAAACAAGCAGCGCAAAGCAAACCTCCAGTTGGAGAAAAGTGAGCAGAATGAGATTGCGGAGGGTAGAAAAGAGCGGGCGGTGAGAAATGAGTTCGTATTTATAGAGGGGAAGTCGCCCGGTCGTTTATCTTCGATTCAATATTCCCCTTAGTTTTCTAAGGCAAACCAATTAGCCGATAAATAATTGACATATAATCATAATTTATCTGAGCGAGATAAGGCACTGAATGGCTGGATTATTAATAGACCCATAATCATAATACATACTTCTACATGTGGGTTATTTCATAACGAAAATGGCCCTGACCTACCTTATTTATTGAATAATTCAAAACCACAAGGAAACAATTATATTAATAGAAGATATGATGGTTTAAAATATTTTATTTTAAATTGAAGTAATTATGGCCGCCACTTTACCTTCTTAATAAAAATGCTGGCACAGATTTCATTAAAAAAATGTCTCTCGCCTTGTAAATTGTTTTCTGGAAATTTGCATTTTGACTGGCTCATCATATTGCGTTTATTTTCACTCCCCACCAAGGCTGTAATTTAATTGCTTCGCTGGAATATTTTTAATTTACCTGATGGACGACCCCTGACAAAGATAACCAATCTCTGTGACGTCACCGCCATTATCCGTGCTCCAACCAGATCATCTCCTCATCAGGCGTGTCGAAAAAAGTGTCGCTTGCGAAAATATTTAATTTATTTTAACTATGCACACTTTTTCGATTGTGTGCAGTGCCGAGTGCAGTTGCCATTGGACATTGGAGTTGCCATCGCAGTATATAAGATGACGATGACGATGATGATGATGATGATGGCTCATCAAAAACAAACAGGCGATAGTGTGGAAAGGCAGGACATCGAAAGCGAACAAAAAGGATAATAAAAGCGACTTGCTCTATTTGCTGCGCACACATGTTGTTACAGTGCCGTGATTTTTGTTGTATCAAATTGGAATTTTTTCCTTAAATATGGTAAACATCGATGGCGCAGAGATTTATGTATGGCGCGGCGTTGATGAAAATGACTCGCCGCTGCATTGACCGTGTTTACTGTTTGTCAGACAGGGCAGCAATTTACGCCCACGCGCTTCGCAGGAGGCAAAAAACATTAATTTGCATGCAAGTCAATTATCAGGAGGCAGCAAACAGACAGGCGCTAGTTACCAGCGAAACCCTCGCTGCTGTCGGTTTTCCGCTTTCGGTTTTCAGTACAAATATCAGAATTATTTCCACCACCACCACGGGGAAGTACTCACGAAATTGAGATGCTCTTGAAAATGGTATAAAGCTTTTTGCTACCGGAAAAAAACCCAAGGATCCTGTGTCAAAAGAGAGGGCCCTCCAGATAAAAATAGCCAAATAAATACGAACCATGATATCTTTTACAGGGCATCTGCAGGTTCATAGGGCTCACCTGCCGCGACTTTGAAACTGCCAGGCCAGCACATTTCTAAATGTTTTTATTAATTAAAAATATTGCAAATTAAACACATTTCCAAATTGCGTTTTGCATTTTTCGTATAAATACGTGTTCGCGTTAAAAAAATGCAAATATAATTTACAAAGCATACACTTCACTCTTTTTATTTTCATTTTGGTTTGCTCTATCGCTGGCTTTGGCCAGCAATCAGTTCGTAGTCTCGGGTTCTTAAAGTTCTTACACCTAATTACGTAGCTTTAGCACTATTCCTATACTTTGGGGGAGTCCAGTCTTTGGGAGGTCTACCTGTACTTGAGGGTCACCTCGAAGCGCGAAGCCGCCAGATTGCGGCAGGTGAGGAACTGGCCGGATGCCCTAATCTCTGGCCAGCTGCGGCGGAGCGAGTGAGCAGGTGCCAGGATTGCGGGGATGCCCTCCGTCTCGATGACAGCCTCGAAAGTGGGTCCTTGCGGCAGGTGGTCCAGGTGCCACAGGAAGACGGCGTGCTCGTCGCCTCCGCCGGTTGCAATGACAGCCAAGAAAAATGTGTGCACTGTGATGGTGCTGCTGGCGGTGGACTCCTCGCTCAGCCGCAGGCAGGCCACGCCCTCCTGGGGCAGCTGGGGGCGGACGTGCAACCGCTCGCCGAACGTGCCGTAGATTTGCAACACGGCCAACCGATGGTCGCCGCTCAAATGGCGCAGCAGCTGCCATTCCCGCCGACCTATTGACCCCGCCGCCTCCAGTTGCACTCCGGCGGAAGGCGCCTGTTTATGGCTCCCCGCTGATAAGGATGCACCTAGCGAATCCTCTGCTGCGGCGTCCTGCATCGCGACTGTTGACAATTTGTTGGCCACTGGCTGGCTACCGAGTTGGTAACTGTGGCCGCATGATTTCCCAGTGGGGCAATGATAATTTTGATACTCGCTGGCTGACATCTCCTCCTCCTCCTCCTGCTGCTGTTGGCCCACCTGGCCGGCATTATTCATGGTGGCAACTTCATTGCAGCGCAATCCGTCTTGATCTGGCCCTGTAATCCGCCAACTTTTCTTGCTCAACTTTAACTTTGGTTTAACGAGCATATTGTTGTGACCTGCTCCTCCAGCCGAAAAGTCCTCGGCAGCAGTCTCCTGGTGCTCCTGCTGCTGCTGCTGCTGCACTTTTATCATCGTGCAACGTTGCAGGACGACAGCCACAGCCTCCTCCTCCTCCTCCTGGCCTTTCCTCCTGATTTCACTGGGAAATACTGGGCGTCCGGCATTTTGCTCGGCTTTTCGGTCCACCGAAACGGGCAGTTGCCTGGAGATTTGCTTGCCGCACTTCGACTTGCCGCAACTCGACTTGGCCAACGCCATTTTCGGTTGATTATGATATTCATTTGTGCACTTGTTGACGCTGCTCAGTTTTTCGTGGCCCTGGGCCGCAGTCACCTGGTTGCTTTTCCCTGGAAAGATAGATTCGGAAAGGTAAATACAATAAATACAGCCGGGATATCTAGTCCTAGTTGTTGTCCAAGTTTTCCCGCCGCTGCAATTGTCCATTTGCGCTCGTTACGGTTTGTTCGTCTCCACTTTTGACTCAGAAAGTTCAAGTGGCAAATGAAAATGGGGCAAAAAAATGGTAAATAAATATCCTACAACTATAGCTATATAAATATGAGCTAAGGGCGAATCTCGGCAGAACATAAAGAATGCACACTTAATGTAGAAGCAATAAAAACGCACTAAGCACAGCATAAGCTGGGGAAAACAAAGCAAAAGACTCGGGGTCCTGGGAAAAGTGGCAAAAAATGAGGACCAACAAGTAACAACAAATGCAGACAACGGCGGAAAATTCAGTTGCTTTTGCTGTTGTTGCTGCCGTTGCTGCTTGTTACCTCCGCTGTAAACTTCACTCGAAGTTAAGTTGGCGGACACAGATTGAAAATGGCAACAAGGGCGGCTAAACTTTAAACGAAGAACAAAAACAAGAAGAAAATCATCGCAGTGGGCAACGAACGTAACGCAATGCCGGCAAAGCGCGAGAAACTTTAGCAATTTATGTTACATAATTATGCTATAAAAAGAACAACAAGCGAAGATGAGCCATTGCGCTCAATTTCAAGCCCTCTTGACTCGGCTCCGCTTTCTCGTCATCTCGACATCTTTCTTTCATTTACGCCGACTCTCGGTTGAGATTTAAGTGAAACATTGACACTTGCCGTCGCCCAAAAGTTTGGGCCCACCTAAATGAGGACTCGGGCCCGGCAGGATGTTGCCACAGGATATATTCAAGCAGGGCGATAGCAGCTTAAAGATCATATCTCAGATATCTCGTTACCAGAAACTAAAATCTTATAAGAGGAATTTCAATATTTTCCGAACTATGAAAATATTTAGAAAATCCAGGGCTTCCATGATTACAGCACTTAAACTCCGAATTAAATTCTATAAATTTTTAAAGGCTGAACGAAATTAAATAGCTTGAATTTAAGTGATGGGGCAAGACAGCCACCTCTGCGATTTCCATTCAAGAGCATTCCCAGAAGCTGTCGGAAACAGACAGCTGTTGCCTAATGACAGGGCCAATTCGGGTATCGTTTTGCCCAGATTAAATAGATAAAAGTCGCGAATACATGTCCTTCGAAACCGGCCAGCACTTACCGCCCCTCCCGTCGCAGGGAAAGCTCTCCGCCAGCAGGGTGAATAATTTGTCCGACAGCAGGCAGCGGCCCCTCGGCCCCAAAGGAACCCGGCACACCGGACACTTTACGGAGCGACTGCGGCAATTATTGCAGAGCACGTGTCCATTGCAGCACTGCCAGCCAGGTGGTTTGATGACCTGATTTCAGTCAAAGGAGTCGCCGTCGAGAGGGGGAAAAGAAAGAGCAGAGTGTGTAATTATTCAGAGGGGGAATTATATAAATTAATTATAACTATATAATATGGCCATCGAACCCAGGAGCCGAACCCAAGCCCCCTGATTGCTTCATTATTGTTTTCCCAATCGCATTTAAACACAAACCAATTCTAGTCTGCATATCCTCGTTCGTAATGCACAAACGGAAACTAAATTTGATTATTGCCCACATTTGCCCCTTGTTTCGCCCCCGGAACCGGCAGACCATGTCTCCTTAAGTCCGACTGCAGCTCCGATTGCCGCTGCTCGAATCGACATGAAAAATGTATTATATTGGTAGCGCTGTGCGCAGCAAGCTTTCCATTTAAATTGAAAATCAAATTGAAAATATTGCAAGCGGATTTAAAATAATACAACTGTGTTTGATGCGCACCCAAATACTTTTGCGCATTTGAAGTCGGTCCCTCACAAAAGCACAAAAACATAAAAACACAAATGCAGAACTGGGGCAAAAAATTCATTCATACAAACATACAAACGAGTTCGGAAAATAGACCGGGGGACTGGGAAATATGTATCGATATTTGGCCAATGCTTTTTGTCTCTGCCTGTCTGTGCGTGTATTCAGCCAAAAACTGTTGTAAATATGCTGGCGAACATAAATTTGCTACGAGCTGAATAAAGAAACAATTTTTGTATAGAAGCTCTCATACTTTTTCTACGATTTGGCAAAACTGCAATCGAAGTATTACAAATGTAAAGCGATTCGATTGCAATCTGACCAGATAAAAACGTAAAGATAGAGACACACGTGCACGCAAAGAAAAAGTTATAAATGGATACTTATTAACGCAAAAAATCATATCAAATCATTACCAATATTTGAAATATTTATTCAAATTTAATATGATGCGATTTCATGGTTATTATTCAGATATTCTCTTTTATGGAGCTGTCAATAAAATGCTCCCTTTAATAGCTGAAAAAAATGCCCTAACTTTCTAACATGTGTGACAAATAAAATAACAAACCGATTTAAGGGATTTAAGGAACGTACACGTTTGCCATGGCAGATATTTTTAATGTTATTCGTCTTTTATTGTTTTTAATTGGCTTAAATGGCATGAGCAAATGCTTTTAATTTTAATACCCCAGCATGCATAAACAAAGACTCCAATTAGTGATAGAAATCAATTAAATGCAGCTGAGCGAAAACAAAATGGGGCAAGTGGAAGTGTGGAAATGTGGAAATGGCGGCGGAAATGGCCAAAGCCGAGTGGTTTTAGTTTTGGTTTTAGTTTAGCCCACTTTTCAGCATCTGTGGCAGAGTAATCGAAATTGTCGTAGCCTGCTTTCGGGCATATTGTAAAATATCTTGAGCAGTATTGATTCGATTTCGAGTGCTCCATTGGATTTGGTGGCCAGTTCATATTTATAGTCTATAGTTTATATTAACTAAAGCGCCGCCGGGCTGATCGAAAATGAATTAATCATATTGCCATCGAGAGCCAGAGAGCTGAGCTGTTTGTTTGCAATATTTATGAAAATTAAATGGCCAGCAAATTTATGCATATTTAAATGGAACAAAAACAATTTCAAGCCCGATTTAATGTCAAACAAGGCAGTGGCGGAGGCAAATCCTTATCCGAATGGATGCAGACTAATGCAGGCGATTAGCATTCAAGGGAAACTATTGAAAATCTAGCAAAACAAAATCCCTTAATAACTTAATGGACTTGTGTGCGTGTTTGCACACACATGTGCATAACGAAGGAGATGGCAGAAATACATATCTATATATATATGTGTGCTCATAATGCAATATAATGCCGGCTTCGTGCCACAGTAATAATGACCAAATGCGAAGGACTCTCGTCCTGGCAACACTCAGCCGCAGGACGGAGCAGCATAAACTGATTTCGGGTTAATAAACAAATTATTCAGTGCAGCTGCAAGTGGAGTTCAAGCTGCTCTGTGGCTCCGGAAGGCGTTGCAGCGTGGCCGTGTCCAGTCCAGGATATCTCCGGGATGTCCTGGCTTCAGCCACTGCCCAGCACCCAACTCCCCCCACCCCCGACTCCCAGCATGTGCTTAATTTATGGTTACACACTGACACTACAGCACTCTGAGCTGCAGGCGAGAATTTCATTTGAAAATAGCTCTGCATTTTAAATGGCCAAAAAGGGGCGAATATCTCCTCACATTCTCCTCTACTCTGCTCACTCTTTATCTTGTCTAATTAATTAAATTTATGTTTTTGCTGACAAGCTGGGCATAAATAAATTTAAAGCCCGGCCCTCGCCACCAGCTTTAATTTAAATGCACAACGAGCTCTGGGCTTCGGACATCACATCACATCGCACTGCATCAAAAACAGAAAACAGAGAACAGCAAAATCAGAAGCTGGCCCGCAGGCGATTGACACGATTATTCACACTGACTTCCGCTGCCCAGCCGCCCATCCACTCATACACTCACCCACACACTCGACACACACTAATCGCCAATATTTGATTTTTAAACGACATAATCAATCACACGGCCCGCTCTGGATGTATATATTTTGCAAAACTAATCAAATCACATGCCAGGGCAAACATTTATCAAAAACCTACTCGAATCTAGGACAAAATAAAGCAGGCGAGCAGCCGGCCGAATATAAAAAACTTGGCCTGGCAACATAACCGACGGCTATTAACTGGCAACATGGAAGGCCGGATCGCAACGGGCCATGTGCGTCGTTTGAGTAATTGAGTCAACAAAGCTCCCGTACCTGGGAGAAGGGAGAAGGGGGATTCCAGGAGCGGAGACATGGGACATGGACGTGGACGTGGACCAGGGGGGCACGCAATCACCGGCAGCCCGACGTTGCAAACTTTATATACAGCCAAGTGATTAGCAACAAACTTGCGCAGCAAAATCAACGCAGGCCCGGAAGAGGATGGCACTGGTACTGCCAATGGGACTGCCACTGCACAGAGAACAAGTCTAGACAATATCCAATTCCTATTCCTTCAAAAGAAGCTAAAGATTAAATCAGTTCGATAGTAGTTAATATGTTTTGTTCCTTGTCAATAGAATTTTCAGTAACGTAGATTTGCTAGCAGCAGTTCAATATCTTAACTATGATATTACTGAATTAGATTACTTTATAAGCACAATAACTCCTAACCCAACATATATTTTACAGATTATACTACTATACAGATATACAAAAATGAAAAATACCAACCATTAATGCAATTTTTAATTAAGGTTGATTTGATAATAATATGTTACTAATGAAATTATAACCAATAAATTGAGCATCTTTACGAAAAATGTTACTGTAATAGTTACTTTATAAACAAAAAATTCAAAAAGCCAACAAATATTTTAAATAATTATACCTAACAAAACAGGAAGAACGAACATTCGTAACCTATACCACCTAGAAAACAGTGTTTGAAGGAATGTTATTTTATTTTTAAATAAATGCCATAGTAATATGACCTACATAGATGCTATTTAGATGATATTCCCGGCAATATTTTTCTCAAAGTGAGATTGACGGCAGCGGCCCACAAAGGCAAACAAGAGGCCAACTGGCCAACTAAGTTTCGGGCGAGTTGGGTCGAGAGTTCGAGCCCAGCTGAGTTAGATAATGACGAACTAAAACTAAAGCCAGCCGGGCTCATCGATATGCAATGCACATGCAGGCGGCCTTATGGCCCAGCATCCCAACAGCCCATCAACCCATCCCCAGCCCCCTCAAACATCCCGCATTCCGCATCGCCCATATTCCACTTACCTCAAGGCACACAGGACACTCCAGTAATTGGGAAATATGTTGCAGGCATGTTGCAAACTTTTGCAGTGATTGTTGATTAATTCCGTGCTGCTGCAAGTAGAAAGCAGAAAGAGCGCTGGTTAATTTAAGGACGCCACTTCAAGGTTAAGCGACACTTTGGGAAATTTAATCAATTAAATTAGACGCCTGCTCTTAATTATATTTAAATTTCGGGGTGTTTGCCACACATATTCAGTGGTGCGGTGTTAATAATTCACGAAACAGTGGCTCACAACTTCGATTTAAGCCGATTTCCATTCAGTTCTGCATTCTGCATTCGATTATCAAAACGACTCGTGTTTGAATGATGCCTCCTGCCCCCGAAAAGGGACGCCTGCATTCGAAAGACACATAATGTCCTATGGCCGAGTGCGGTTGCAAGTTTAATCTGTTTAACGGGTCAATCTGGCACACATTCTGTGATTCACAGCCCTCGGCATTGATTGAAATGGACTTTCCCTGCCAGCCACCTGTACATACAGCGTATGTGTGTGCGAATGTCCTGGCTGGCCTTAAATTTCGACTGTCCTCGGCGAGGACATTTGGGTCAATTGAATTGTAATAAAGTACACATAATGTGTCAAGAACGAAATTGCATTATTTCGATTCAATTGCATTTAATAAAGTAAACAGCTTCTTGGTCGGCAGATAAACAATTTACAACGACACGATGGCACCTGCATGGTTGAACACCTGAAGGCTCCCCTCAGGATCTCAATTTGCCTGGACTTTGAAGTGGACCAGAGTTTCCATGAGAATTCAAGGTCATTCGGTGACTTTTTAACTTTAATACCTACAATTTTAATAAATCTAATTTTGATTATGACTTGAAGGCTTTTCATTGCTTTTGGCCAACTTTATTTGCAATTGATGTGTGAGTACATAAAATTAAATGATTTCATAACTTTTAGAAAAACAAGAAAAATATATATACAAATTGAATTAAACAAAGAATTGAAGGTTCATCCTAAGAGAAGTAGTTTCTATTTGCGCAATAAAGCTCGAGTAAATAGCATTTGATGGCCAGTCAATTGCGATTACGTATTATTAGCTACGGACAAATCTTGCTTGTGTTTTTAAGCCAAGCAACCTTGTATTGCGGTTTAATTCTGGGGCTTAGGCCCACAAAGCAAGCGGACCAAGCTGCCTCACCGACTAATTACTAATTACTACAGCAGCAGTAGATTAAGCCAATCAGTATTACGTAACGCTCGCTGGCGCACTCAGGTAAGACAATGGCCCATATAGTCGCTCCGTTCCAATTAGGCCAACTAGTATAGACAACTTACCACAGCATGAGATGCCTCGGCAGGATCCTCGTTCTGGTCCATGTTGCCCTGTTGACGCCACATCATCAGGGTCACGACCTCGGCGCCGCTCTGCCAGTGATCCTGCAGCCGACTGGCCAGCTCACTGATCCTCAGGCCCAGAACATCGGCTCCGTTCAGCTCCAGTAGGGTGTCTCCCATCCGGACGCCGCCCCTCTCCGCACTCGACTTGGCCTGCACCCCGCTGACCCAGGGATACGGATCCCAGGGGGCACGGCTCAAATTCAGGCCCAGGGTGCCGTTCGCGCAGGCGTAGATGGTGCACAACTGAAGCATTTTGGCTGTAATGGTTGTTAAAGAGGACAGTTCAAATTAAATCTGGCACTTGGACCCTCGGACATTCACCACAAGGTCGCACGTTGCCTTGGCCAACATAAATTTGGCCAATTTTCAACACTTGGGGCGTCTGGCAGACGCACACACACCCAGGCTCATCTAATTACCTGGGCATATATGTTGCCAAACTGTTTTATTTCGTTTGTCTCAGGGGGCCAAGACACCCCGAAACCCGCTAGTTGACATGCCCATCACGTACACACTCGCATTTATTATGCCCCACCGAATGGGTGTGTGTGATTGGGGCATCCTCTGATTTCCAGCACTCAACTCGAAGTCATTTGCACCTTTCGGCGGGCGATTCTTTCACCTTTCGGCAGCTTCGAGGCGAAGCCCAATTAATTAGCCGGAAAGTTTTGTGCCAAGTGGCCGTAATTACGCATACGCCACGTTCGCCAGCCGTAAAATTTGCTCACATAAATCAAAAGTTTTCCGGGGCCAGGCCAGAAAAATATATAAAGAACGAAAAGTAAAGGGTTTCTTGAAAAGTTTTTAGCACTAACGGAAATCAATTAAGCCCCGGAACTCGGAGACATATAGGTAGAATAGCTATAGAGGCCAGAACCCAGCTGTTCTTTCGCTTAGTCACTGGCATTGTCATTGGCCAACTCGAAATCGAAGTGGAAGCCATGAATTGCGTCAGATTCGCTTGGCTGTCAGCTAAGAAGATTCTCGCAGCGAAATTGATTATGTTTGTGGCACTCGAAACTCGCGGAGTAGATGGTATAGAATTTATAGCTTCCTCTCCGGCTGTCTACGCACGCGGATACAGATGTGAGTACGAATACGAGTACGGGTTCGAGTTTGAGTGCGGCAAACTTGTTCAAATCACTTCACTTCACTTCTACTGACATTGGCCATGAATCGCTATGACGTCGGTTTATTGAAGTGGGCACGGCGAAAAGTAAATAAATCATTGAACAATTGAACAATCGATTCAATTATGTTTTATCCCTTTGAAGGGCAATTAAGGGTTCGATTTAATTATTATCCAAAACTGCACCCACTAAGTACCCACAGCAGACCATTGTTTCCCCTTTTTCGTTGGCCCAAGTCAATGAAGCGCGACCAAAATGCAGGAGGACTGCCACTGGTAACGCTCCAATTCTGGCCTAAATTTAATTGTTTATACCGTAAAGTTAACGCTATTGGTTGGTTTTCCTCTCTTCTGGAGGAAGCGAACTGAGCTTACACGCGTGCGAATTGCAACTGACTGACGATCGAAGGTAATGCACTTTGCACACTGCAGTCGCCGCTTTCGTTTTCGGTTTCAGTGTATCGAGATTGAGTCAGTGGCAAAACTGGCGAGGCGAGACTAAAACAAACTCACACGAAAATTGCGTCACAATTACACGAAAGAAACCGCAAGCGAAAAAATCCAAAAAAAATAAAAATAAACAAATAAAAAAGCGCCAGAGACAGAGACCCAGAAACCCAAAAGCGGGCTAAAAAGTTGCGCATGCGCCATTGACGCTGCAGCTCTACAATTGGCCGCCTGGGAGCTGAGACTCTGGGATTGCCGTGTACAAATTCCGAATTGAACGTGATTTGCCATTTTTTTGCCCCTCCGTTTTCGCACAGTGTGTGTTTTGAGTGGAATTTGCGCAAGCATTGCGTATACGTATGATTTATGCGCTGCTCTTGGCGCGTTTCTAATTCAATTTAGACCCGTTTGTATGCTTTGGAGCTAGGAAATAGAAGCAAACTTGTTTGCCGCTTTTAATTATGCGAGTAACCAGCAAATGCGTTTATAATTGTGCGTTACACTTCCGCGTTTTTTCGGTGTTTTTTGGGGTATAAGGGGTCTTAACCGGACCTTGACCTAAGCCAACTTGGCTTAACTTGGAAATTGCTTTGCTTTGGTTGGTTAAGGTCATTTGGGCCATTAGCCATCGCCTGCTTTGTTAACAATTACACACCGTATTTTTTATGTTGGCTGGTTAATCAATTTTCACAACTCTCGGCCACGCTAGACGGTTTTTTGCTTCTCTGCGATCGTATAGTAATCACTTTATTTGGCGCCGGCGCTTCGCACTTCGCGTTTGCTTGCGGAACTTGCGGCGCTTGCGCACTTCACCGACTGCCAGTTGCGAAGAAACTGAGCCGCGTTGTCTTCACAGCTGACCAGCAGACCTCGACAACTTGGCTTAAACCAGAGGCGCCCTCTTTCGGCAGAGCTTTGAACCAGCTGCGAGCTTTGGAACGGTTTTTCAAAACCCAATTGGCCATAAGTAAGATTTTGAGAGGCGGAATTGCACTTGAATTTGGCCATTTGCCTTTGGGCCAGGCGGCCTAATTGCCGGCCGATTAATAAAGTCAATTACCTTTCGGGAAACATGAATTTTGATGTTATTGCCCGGGCCGAGCACTTGGTAATTTTGACACTGCTGACGGCTTTTGGCTGCCGAACGCTTCTGTGGGCCACTCGATGCCACATAAATTCGGCCAAATCCAATTGAACTGGCAAATTGAAAAGCCCAAACGAAATCACACACCACAATAGCGTCCAGGGTCACTTTAGCTGGGCGCAAAATTTAATGAAATTACCAATTTCAATGCTATTTGGGCAATGTTTTCGGCCGAGCGCCAAACTCAAATTACCGCCTCAATGGCAGTTAAACCGGCGATGGGCAACAAAAAAGCGAAAGTCAAATGGTTGGCGATGGTTTGTTGGCCAAATCCACTTGTCAGCTGCCAATTTCCATCGGTTATCATTGTTAGGGTTAATGGACGAGTCGGTTTTGGGCCCGATTATTTATTTAGGGCCCCATTGTTTATGTTTATCGCGGCCCGACACCTTCATGCAGCGCCACGTTTGTTGTTTTTATTTCTTCGGCATTTCAAATAACAATATTTTTGTCCACTCGCCACTCAATTGACAACGCACTTCCATTTAGCCCTGCAATTAAGCTGAAAAATAACGCTGTTTATTTTCAAATTTAATTACAAAGTCGGAAAACTTGTAAAGTCAACAAAATCGAATTAAGCTGATTAAGTTTCGTGTACATTACAGCTAATAGCTATTTTATCTGATTACAAGTTTGTAGTATAAACATTTAGTATTTCATTTGTGCATTTGGTGAAGTTCATTTTATAGTGAAAATACCTCTAATAAATCTGAATAAATTCTATAAGTTAATATTTTATTTTGATCAGCTGTTAGTGATAAAATTTCCCTTAAATGTTGAAATGTTCTCGATTTCACTTCCGCTGAAAAACCGTAACTTGCAACGAAACTTTTAAAGAATCTGGCGAGCAGACTCGCTTTCAAACCAAACTTCTTCAAAAAGGTCTCACTATGACTTAATCGCTAAAAAATGTATTTGTTTATTCATGTTTTATCAACGCGTCATATCGCTCTTACCTGCGACTTTGTAGCGCACCCAACAGCCGCTGCCAGCCGAAAGTTCAAATATTTACTTAGCTTCACAAGACCAATTTCCATGATCTCAACTGGCTGTCAGCATCGGATCTCCGATCTCAGATTTCGGATTTCGGATCTTACAACACAGCGTCAGATGGCCCAAGGTGTTCGAGGGGCAGGGGTTAAATGGGCGATGCTGGGAGCTGTTAGCCGTTAGCAGAGAGCTTGGCCAAAAGCTGAGGCCAAAATATTTGTCGTCGCCGATTGCGTCGGCCCAAAGCGCTCGGCAACTTTTCAGGCGGCCCACATATAGCCAGCTGGCTCGAAAATGAAAAAAAAACACACACGAAAAACAGTTTGCCAACTGAGAGCGCACGTTGAACACGTCTCTCGCCAGTCGCGTTTTATTTCGGTTTGTATCGTCTTGGGCCCCTGTGCGAGTGAGTTTTCCAGCCAGAGATGAGGAAATCGTCGGGAGGATTTCAGGCCACGCCCACGGAAAATGTTGCCGGACGACTCTGGCTCCTCCGTTCGCCTGCTGAGGATCCCGAGGGCTGCCCCAGCCATGGAGAACTACGGTTTCCAGCTGACCCGCAGCAAGTGGGACCCCTATCCATGGGTAACAAAGTCGCCAGTCATCGTAGATCGCGCCCCCTCCTAATGCCATTTCCCCAAACTGACAGGTATGCGAAGTGGCTGCCGGCACACCTGCCGCACTCTGCGGCCTAAAACCCGGCGATTGTGTTCTGGAGGTGAGTAGAGTACACTGTGCCACACGTAGTTGCCACCGACCACTGTCCACCGCGATTTGAGTTCTGGCAAGTGGAATAAAAAGGGCTTGACATGGGGATTTGCTAATACAGAACTAGCAATGCAATATAGCAAACAGAATTTACTTGAATAATCTTGCTTAAGTGATCGTTTCTTAGGTTCTTTACTAATTAAATCACTTAAATTATTATTTTTATAAGATTTCTAAAATAATAAATAGGTATGAGGGGTCCAGAAAACGGATTTTCTAATTAGTTAAGCTAGCTAAATAATGTATACACTTTGTAGAACAATCTTTCAGCGTTATAGTCATTTGAATTCTACAAAGTTTGAGGCAAGGCAGACTGGACTGAAGTTATACCTATGGAAGTTGGACTGTAAACCTAAGGCTTGGACTTTGCAGTCACTATTCTAGCTGATTTTGTTGTTCTTCGTGGATATTGCCTGCTTAAAATAGCAATGCAGTAAAACTTAATTGCTTCTCATCGGCTCTATTCAGCACTTTTATTGGCGGAGGGGGGAGTGGTTTCTGTGGAGGCACTGGGCACCTGAAACAGCTGGCGAATGCAAAACCCGCCCTGGACGGGCCTAATACTAATGACACAACTCGAACGCAGTCGTTAAAGCGGCTAACTGACAAAGATTAATTAGCGCAAGGTAAATATTTAGATATTTAAAACAAGCAAACGCGAGCGACTTGCAGTTATCAGATAACAGCTCATTGAGATAACAGTGCCGGTTAACAGTGGGTTAACATCTACGATTGGAAAATGTGTTGGCCATATTTTGCTTTATTTATTGCCTTTTCCATAGCTTGTCTGAGTGCCAATATTTAGATACCTGATATGCTTTTGGTATTTGCAGGTATTTCTTAGAATTATAAAACAACATTTAAGTTAGGTATCCATATATTCTCCAGACATTCCCCTTAAAACAGTGAAGCTTATATGTTTTCAGGTA
This sequence comes from Drosophila prostipennis, assembly GCA_037075205.1. Classification (NCBI taxonomy): domain Eukaryota; kingdom Metazoa; phylum Arthropoda; class Insecta; order Diptera; family Drosophilidae; genus Drosophila; species Drosophila prostipennis. The sequence continues at coordinate 433,794 of JBAMCJ010000040.1, forward strand.
AATGGTCACGATGTTTTGGGGCTAAGAGTGACTGAAATTGCCAAAATGGTCAAAAGCCAAAAGGATTGCGTCACAATTCTCTGCTGGAACAGTGAGTGTGACAAGGACTGTGATAATAATGTGAGTGATGGAGAAATTTATACATTAACACTATTAGCATTTATCTAGAAACAAAAGCAAAAATCACTCTAACATATATTTTAACCGGAAATCCACAGAGCATCTGCTGCGCTCCCATGCCCACGAGTCTCCGAAGGCTGTCGCTCGTCCTGGAGAGCATCCTGCGCCTCGTCGAGTGTCCTGTCTGCGGAGTGACCATCTCCCCGCCGGCGATGCAGTGCCAAAATGGACACCTGCTCTGCGTGGACTGTCGCATTCGCTCCGAGCGCTGTCCTGTCTGCCGGGACTTCTACACGCCCCGCCGGGCTCTATTGGCGGAGCAGATTTTCCTGACCATCGCCAACGCCTTCGAGATGTGCCGCTCGGAGGATAAGCTGCGGCAGAAGCTATTTGCCGGGATAACACGGCCGGTGGTGCAGAGCAGGTTGAGCCGGACGGGAGGAGGCGGCCACCTGGCGAAAGCGAAGACCTGTGCTGCCGACGAACAAGTTCCTAACCAAGTTACTGGAGGGCTGCGCCTACTCAATGGACAACCTCTCGCCCTCGAATGCCGCCACCCTGCTGCGAACCAGTGCCACAGTGGATGACTCCAGCGAAATCCCGGCGAGGACATCGCCAGTGACAGAGGCAGAGGCAGCCACGCCCCCCGAAAGGACAACAATGCATGCCATGCATGACGCGAATGCGGAGCATCCTTCACTCTCGACGAATGATTTACAGCAGGAAGGAGTTAAGCCGAATGCCGAGGGCGGTGACGAGGACAAGGATGAGGATGTAGACGAGGAATCGAGAACGGACAGCAGTCACAGCTCCGCCGCATCCTGGCATCCTCCCTCGCCAGCCTCCGTCAATGAATCTTCCGGGATGCAGCCCATTCGCATACCTCCTGTCACTCCCAGCGTAGATTTGCCCCAGCAGGTTGTCCAAACTAAGCCGGCCTCGCTGATGTACCGCTGCTGTCCCTGCGAGCTACAGGATCCACGGGATCCTGCAAAGGACCTCCACCAGAACTGCTGCTACAAATCCGCTTTCCGTTTGCTTTGAGCTCCGCTCCAGCATCTCTCAATCAACAGCATCCTCTTATCAGCCGGCTCGTTTGTGCCCCTCGAACCGCCTCCTGTTTTCCTTACTAATTAAATTAGACGCCAGTTTGCTTGGCCAAAGTTGCTTATCGCGCAAAGAAATGAACCCGGCAAAGGAATTGAATGGCTGACGACGGGTCGGGACAAAAGGCCCGACTTGGAGATGCAAAGAAGTTTGTCCAGAGATGCTGCTGCTGCACTCGGTGAACTGCAGCGAGGAGTTCAACTTGGCCAAGTTGAGCTCTAATTTAATCACTCCTGAACGCTCCAATGACTTTGTGTCATTTGGCGTCAGAGTTGCGCTGCTCGATAATGAACCCTGGGGACAGCCTGGGAATCGGGGGGTTTCCCTGACAGATACGTGTCTTGGAGTCACACGGAAAATAAATGGCTATTTTTCTATCCAATCTGTAGCCTGTTTTGAAAAGTACCCTTTAAGATTAATACATATTTTTCATTTTTCAAAAAAAAACGAATTTTTGATCATTATTGAATCATTAAAGTTTTGAAATTACCTATGAAGGTTTCTGAAATTTTTCATTGCATACTTTTAGACACCTTGACTATCAGAAAATTAGTTGAAAAAATTAATGTGTATGGTGTCTAAAAGTATGCAACTGTAAATTCATTAAATACAGACGATTTTTCATTGCATATTGTTCTGAGTAAATTGATATTTTTGATATTTCCCACTTCCCTGTTCCTCTTAAAGCCCCCAACATTTTTCGCAGTGCAGGGCAACTTATGAACTGGCTGCAGTCTGTGACGCCACCCGCAGATGCAGGTCAATCAGGAGCGAAGTGAAGGATGCCGGACAAGCGCGTAATGAGCTTTATTTGTCATCGGGAGCAGGCGTGGAACCTGTCCCGGCCGAACCATAATGACAGCCGCAGTTGGACAGCCATTATGCCGGTCGTTTACCATTTAATATTGATGCGCGGAGCCAGAGGAGACGAGAGTCACGCCAGCAACAGGCTCCTGGCTTCAGGAGTCGGGCTTCCGGGCTCCCGGGCTCCCGGGCTCCAGTTGCTCCAACCGCATTCTTAGCGCAGCAGAATGGCCACCCGCTGCTATGAAAATGTCATCAAAACAGGAAGTGGCAGTTTAATTTAAGCGCGTTAATTGAATTTTATTTTCTGCTTTGTTGATGGCCCGGACAAAAGCCCGGCCGAAGAACCAGTCCGAGCCGGAGTGCCGAGGATCCGCGTCCGGTTGCGAGTGCGATGCGGAAATTGATTTGCTGCTTTTGCTGCTGGTGCAGCATTGTGAGCCCGGAATGGTCGGAATAGCCGGAATGGCCGGAATAAACGGCCATATCCCGTGGTGTCGTCACCTGACAGAGTCGGCAAACTTTAATTACAAACTTCTATGCGCCATTATGCACCCGCCTGCTCGGCAGCTCGGGAAAGCGTGTTTAAATTGCTGTTATTGTTGCATTCTGCACAAGTCTTATGGCACAGCGGCTCAGCCAACACACACTTTCTAATTGCATTTCATTATCTATTGGAAATTACAGCGATTTCGAGGGTCGCTGATGGCACCGCTAATGGCAACCGTAACAAGTGCTCCTCCACGTGAAGCGCCGCTGCAATGCAATTAATTTCGCTGTCGCGGGCAAAAGAAATCGCTGCGAAAACCGCGACAAGTGTGCTTCTGCTTTTGCTTCGATTTTCCCCTTGGCACCCGCATAATTTGCAATGGGAAGCCCAGACCGATCTATTGGTTATTTAATTAATGTGAAGCACTCATTATCGAGTGCAATTTACCTTGGGTAAACACGGGGCCTCAGCCCTTAAAGCTTCGCTTCCTTCAGCCATCGCCTTTCGATTTGCATCCCTGGCAGCCTGGTTGTTTAAGTTCTCGTCTTGCATCAAAATAAACGGCTCTTTGGGGCAAGTTTTCGGGACCGGCTAAGTGGTAATGGCCAAAACAATAAATTCACTTTGGAGCGAAAATTTCGCTGCCACGCCCACTCGAGCACTTGCCGCCCAAGTGGAGGGCACGTCAGTGCACCACACGGCGTATGAGTTTTGGTTATGCGTTCGAGTCCAAGTGCACTTGGACAAAAACATAAATAAAGAGCTATATATTACTATCATTGGTTTTTTTGAAGTTTTTTAAAAATATTTAATTTTTACCACAAATTCAGTTCGGAATTAAGGTGTCAATAAGTATGCAACGATATTTTAAGTCCGAATATCATCTTTACTTTCTGTGCTGCATACTTTTAGAAGCCATTATAAATTATCATAACTCAAAAAAACTCTTAAAAATATAAAAAATAATATATATTCAATTCTATACTCAACATACTCTAAAGCATCTTCATAATATTTTAATAATTTTGAATCTCTTTTAAAAATATATTTAAAAAATCTTTAGGAAGTATATAAACTTAAAGACTACTTTTGCGATCGGAAAGTCTTATTTGGCCGATAAGTTTTTTTCCTAAATTCCTTGCCGTTTTTTTCTCACCGTGTAGCTTATCAGCCAGCAACAGCAACATTCTGTACAGAGTGTGTGTATAGCTTAGCAACAATGTGACCGCCCCAAAGCGAAGGAAAGCGTGCAACAATTTGGAGAATCCTTCCCTTTTGGCGGCGCAGCTGTTCCGTGTGCGGCCGCAACCTTAGAAACTTTCTAACGAGCATTTTGCAGCGCCCCCCCGTCCCCCGCTGCGATCTGGCCCCCTCTCCCCTTTCTGGTGGCCTTTGTTGCTGCACGCCTTCGGCTGCCGCCTGGCGGGCTGTTATTGTTATTGTTTCTAGCTGGCAAACAACATGTGCGGTTGTCATAAATTTAACGCCAAAAGAGCATTTTAAGCAGTCAGCCAAAGACCGCCTGGCAGGGGGACTAAGTCTTCTAATTACTCCGAGGGAAAACTTTTTGGCCAAAACCCCCTGATTCATGTGTGTAAGTGTGTGTGCGCAAGTCGGGCGTGGAAACTTTGACGAGTCGCCCAGCGGAAATGCGAAAATGCGAAATGCAACCGCCTGCGTGCAAAGTATTTCCATATTTAAATTCGTGCGTTCGAATATTTGAAACGGCAACGGGCCAGCGGCCAATGGAAATTATTTATTTAATTAAATATTAAAAAACGTGCTGTGGCCATCTTTTATTGCATTAGTAGCCATGAGCTGGGACCGTTGGTGTTTCGGGGCTTCGGGCTCTGTAAAATATGGTGCACACATATCTATCTGATTTATTCAATTTCTCCCCCATTATAACAGGCTATTTTTGCTTTTTTATTCTCTCACGCTCGCCGAGCTTCTGGCCCCGCCAAAAGAAACTTAATTACGGTTGAGCGATGTCGCAAGAGCCTGATTAAATTAAAATGAATATGAATTGCATTCACAGTCGCCGTCACACTCGCATTCACATTCGCACTCACATTCACGGCGCCTGTAAATAGGCAACAAAGCGATTCAGCGGGCGACATGTGAGTGACACATTTCACACAGGGATTGAATTAATTGAAACATCGGGTGTTTTAATCGAAAACTCAACTGGACTGCCCGGCGATTACCCTTGAATTTGGTGCTTCCTCCCAACGAAACGAGCTACGAAACAACATTTTAGTAGCAAATAATATCCAGACCAGAAAGATACATCGCAACCACGGACGGCGGGGCCTTGGAAATTAAAATTAAAATTCCATTGATTAGAAAATTGTAAATGCATGGAATTTTAGGATATCGCTGTGTGGCGATCTTTCGATTTGCATAATTGCGAACCAAACCGTCGCAACGCACCGAAAATCTGAGCCACAACAGCTGCAATGGCCGGTGGATTGGGGGACTGGTGGATTTTGGGTGGTGCAGATGCTTATCGGGGTGTAACTTTGCACCGACCACTGGCCACTGCCCATAAATATCAAAAATTCTAACCCATGGTCGGGGAAAAGGGGGCTTCCTTTTGCCTGCAGGTGTGGGAATCCGCGAACCTGTTAGCTTTTTGCATCCTGGCAGGGGACTTTTTAATTAAAATAAAAACGAACAGCACGGGGCAGCAATGGAAATGCCACATAATTGTCGAATTGTTGCCACTTGCCACGCGTGAGTGCTCGGGCGCCTGGGCGGTGGGCGTGGCCGGCTGAAATGGGCGTTTGCTGATTAACAAAAATAAATTGTGAGCGGGACTTTGGCATAACAATTACTCCACCACATGTGGGGTATATGTGCGATGGCCATTTTCATAAAACTTCGCATTCTCCATCTGCGTGTCTGCGCTTTTTGTTTGCGGATGTTTTCGTTGAGCTTGTAAATATTTAGCTGCCCTGCCACTCGATGTGTGTTCGCCGACGCCTAGCTGCACCATTTCTGCCCTTTAACCTCAAAGGCAAAAAAAAATGCATTTCGGATCCAACTAAAATCCGGTCTGAAAGAGCGCCAGGAGCCAGCCAATGACCACTTGTAGCCCTCAGCAGGCAGTCCAGCAGCCATTTCGATGACCAGGAAAGGCGGTCTATAAAAGGGGTGTATAGGTACTTCAGTTAGTTTTGAAAACTATAGTGATCAAGAAACAAAAAATTAGTCCATTACTCTTTAATCAAGAATGAAGGAAGACAAATGTCAATTTTTTTTGTATTATATAAATTTTTAAAAATTTATCACAAATGTTGTTTGCCAGTTTAAAATTAAAATATTAAAACAATTATAATATAAATTTTAAAAAATGTATGACAAATGTCGTTTGCCAGTTTAATATTAAAATATTATAAAAACACAGTAATTATTATAATGTAGCTCAATTGGTTCCACTTTCGGTTTTCAAATACACACATTTTTATAATTATATTTTTATTGATACCTTATAAAATATTCCCAAAGCGGGGTAACTGCTTTTCTGTAGAGTAGAGTAACCAAAATTGCGAGAGTCAGGGACGGAGTAATAGAAAGTAAGCAAGCAAAAAAGTCAAAATCATGCTTTTGCTCATGTTTTATGTGGGATATTCCGTTGTATTCTGCTGGGCTGCTTTTAATTGCTTTACATTTTTGTTTATTTTGTTGACGCTGTCCCTGCAATTCCGTGTGTGTGTGTGAATGTGTGTGTGAATGTGCTTGTCCCTGTCTGTGTTTGCGGGCTGTAATGAAGACCCGTGTCGGTCTGCATATTAACTGGCGCACTTGCAGCATTTTTAAATGCATAGTGCAGCGCCCAACCGCCCAACCGCCCACTGCGCCACCGAACGCCTGCCCTAAGCATTTTAGGGCCGTAGTTGAACAGCGAAAACAGAAGCGAGCCATGGGAAAGGGGGTCGGGGGGATGGAAAGGGGGTTTTTGCGGCTGCGGCGAGTAAATTTGCGCACGGCTTTCATTGTCTGTCATAAGCATAAATGGTTATTAATATTAAAGTTCATAACGGGCAATGTTAACTGCTCATTTAACGGGGCCATGCTTCTGGCCACTTTATTTTTGCCTGACTGGCTGACTGCCCGCCGGGCCACGCCACCCGTCCGCCCCCCAGCTCATTGATATGTTGGCAGTTGTTTACACATTAACAGCCCGCTGTGCCCCACAACCAGTTAACCAAAGAGGCCATTCGAGCCTTATTAAGTCACTAAAATTGCATCGGCAGTGCAACATTGTGAACGTAGCAGCGAGGTACGTCAAGGTTTAAGCCTTAATTTGATCATTTTTAATGAGATGCTGGGATCCCCCTGCGTTAATATCCGATTTTTCCATTTTCCATTCAAGGGACCCAGTGCAGCGGTATGGTAAATCAAATTAGGCGAATGTCGCGTTGATTTAACCCCTTTCCCTTGCGATTCGCTTAACTCAACGATTCAGCGACCCCAATGCGAACTGCAATCAGTGCGCGACCTGAACCCAAATTAATTTAAGACTTAAGCCGATTTTTATGAATTTTATATGCAATGCAAATTAATTCGATATATGTAAAACAAATAAATGAAAAACCGAGAATGTGTTAAAAGCGAATAATAAATTAACTATATAAATATAAATGTGGCTCGCTGGCGTTGTAAATTATTTTTTGAATGCACAGCAATTAAGTAAAGTCAGACGGCCAAACATGAAACGGAAATCCCAACATGTTGTCCATGTCTCCCTGCTCGATATTCCGCAGAAAAAGCATCCAGGTGGGAGATATATAATCGATTACAATCGCAATGGAATGGATAGGCGTAATCACGGCGCGTTAACAGGAATTACGCATTCAGAGGGGGATTAATATCTGCTTTTTATCGTTACCAGGAGAGAAATCGATCATCCTAATAATATTTTAAATTATTACATATTTTTGTGGAGAACCAGGATAAGACTTGCATAATATTTTCTCAATAACAATCGACTAATCATATTTTGATCATAATGTTTACATTTTAAAGCAGACACTTGTAAAAGATTTACATAATGAAAAAAAACACTTGTGAAACTTACTCTTCTATGAAGTACCATTAAATCATTTTTAATCCACTTCACTAACTTTGGACACAATCTTTTCATTGGCTTTTTTACGGGCTTTTCATATATTTACTTGTTTTGCCGAACGATTATTCATCTGAAATTAAATATTCAAATGCATTTGGTAAGGAAAAAATTATGCAAATTAAATTATTTATTATGGTCAATGCGTTTGTTGACAAACTTTAACAAAGCAATTACAGCTAGTGCTTAACCGAGAGTATTCTAGATTTATTTACGATTGGGATGAGTTCTGGGAAGACGCGGCTAATCACTGGATTACATTGAAATTCAGGAACGTTTCTTTTGGCGAGTTCTAGGCTTAGTCTACTGCTTAGATATATACTATGTACAGATTGGCGGTGTCTTACTAATGGTAGGCATTCTTATAAGGGCTCAGGCACTGAGATCTTTGGACATTGAATTGCTGACTTTTCCAGGTGGGTTCTTAATCTAAACTATCTAAAGTTTAAGCTTAAATGAATTGGGGAAAGTCCAGCATATCGAAGTTATTGTCGAATTCCGGTTGCAAGGGGAAATTAGCCGCTGGCTGGGGGCTCTTCGAAGGCGTCGGTTCGTAGACATCCGCCAAATATTTTGTCACGTACTCAAAGGACACAAACTCGCTCAAGTGGCATTTGCTGTCGCCATTGGTGGCCTGGTTATTGCTATTATTGTTGTTGGCCTGCCTAATTCCATTACCAGATGGCGGACCTGAAGGCTTTGCCGTCGTCAGCAATTGCTCGAGTTCGCTTAATTGATTAATATTCCCATTGTAATGGCTGCCGCTGCTGCTGCAAACGCTGAGCACATCCGTTTCCGGTGCGGGCGCCATATTGGCGCCAAATGTTGCGGTTGCCGCTGCAACTGTCGCTCCTGCAGGATTACCACCATTCTGATTGTGCTCAATGATGACAATGCAATTTGACAACTCATTAAAGTTCATTGAATTGTTATTAGCTGCAACACCGGTGGCATTGCGGTTCCTGTCATTTTGGGGCTGCTCCTGCAGCAGCAACGCCTCGCTGCAGCTATTGCTGCGGTGTTGTCGCTGATCCCGATCCCCCGCAGCACCTGCCACGCCCCCTGCCCCTGTCCAACCAGCAGGGCCGACTCGGAGTGACGGCGGGTTTTGGCCGCCTTCCTGGCCCCGGCGGCCAGGGGAATGGAGGCGCCGCCGGCCGATTTGCGCCGCAGCTGTCCGTTGGCGTTGCGCAGCGCGTGGTTCTTGACATGTTTGCGGAGGCTGGAGGGATCCGTGTAGCGCTTCGTGCATCCCGGCAGCTGGCAGGCATACGGTTTCTGTTCCAATAGAGCGAGAATTGGTAGAGCGTTGCGTTAGTACACGATGCGAGTATTTGCCTCCGATTCGAATTCGCATTCGCATTCGGATTCGAATCAAACCGCAGCGGCAGCTTGGAGCGTGGAGCTCCAGTGCCGCTGCCTAGAACTATGCAATTGATTTCTCCCATTCGCCCGGCAGGCCCTCCTAACTCACTCACACTCCCTCGCACACACACAACACAACACTACACACACATTGACACACAGCACACCCACACCCACTCATATACCCGCTAACAGATGGGCCAGCGTATTTGCCAAGTCAAATCGTTTTGAAATGTCATGCTGCATTTTGTTTATTCTGCCCAGGCAAAAGCCGCGGGCCGAAAGCGACAACAGCCATGGCGATGCACTGGAAAAAATTACTTTTTTAAGTCGGTTAACTTGCATTTGTCATGAAAACCCCACTAACTACGAAAAACCTTCCCTAAGATAAAAATTCAATTGATAAATTTAAGATATTTTAGTCCTTAATGCTCATGATCAGAAATTGTCTTTACTTATGAAATAGTTTACTATCAATAAATTCTTCATTTGTTTTAGATTTTATTTGAATTTTCGATTAATTAAAAACATTCGTACTCAGAGGTTTAGACTAAAATTTGGAAAGTATGCACTTGTTTTGGAAATCTTACATAACTAAGATTCAAATAAAAGGTTTCAAAATAGAAGATACAGAATTTTGGAATATGACCAAAAAAAGGCAAAAAGATTAAATTACGAAAATTTTAAAATTTAAAGCTATATTTTTTGAGTTATTTTCGAAATAAAATTTTAAAAACTTCTTCACAATCCGTCTAAACTGTGTGATGATTAAGACAAGTTTTAAAAATAAAATCGTTTCCAAGTAAACGATAAAATATAAAATTTTCCTAAAATCTCATTTCAAACCATGACTAAACGGTGATGTCATTTTTGGACGAGTGGCGAACTGAGGTGACAAATTCTTAATTTTTAGGACACCTATTTCTTCGAGTGTGCCCCTGGCATTGGCAGCCGCGCCAGGCCAGCACACATTGTATCCTTTTGTGATCCTGATTGGCTGCCCTGCCCCTTCAGCTCGGCGGCGAAAGTAACTCGTTTAGTTTATTCGATTTGCCTGCTGCTGCTGTTGCTGTTGTTTCAGCCATTGCTGCTGGCTGAATCGCTGGCCTTTTCAGCTGGTTTTGACCTTTTTTCCGGTTGTCGTACGCGCTGACGCGGCTGCTCTTGCCTCTGCCCCCCGCCCCAGTATCCTGCGAATCCTGCGATTCCTATTCCAGCTGCTCTTACTTCTGCCATCGGGCTCCCGCTCTCACAGATAGAAGGCAGCACACACGCAAAACTATAAATCACTCAGGCAGCGAAATGCGAAATGTGCACATGTCATGCTGGCAGCAGCAACAGTGGCTCCTTCCTTCTCTTTTTCCTATTTTTTATTCTAGGGCTAGAGTGGCTCCTAGGCGGTCCGCTAAGCGCCTCGCCGTCCACTAAATCTTAAAGCCGCTCTCCGGAAAGCCCCAGCTGCATCTGCATCTTTAGCAGCCGCGAGCGAGCTTGCCAGCGAGCTCTTCAATTTCCTTTTGACACGCACTGCAAATTGCTGGGGACCCCTGATCCTGAACCCCCCATCCACTCACCCACTCATCCAACCATCCACACACTCATACGCATATACCATATAGGGATACTCACCGTATCGTAGTGGGTCCTTTGATGTTTCGCCCGATCCGAGCTATTGCTGAACGCTTTGAGGCAACCTTTATACTGGCAGCCATAAGGCCGCTCGCCCGTGTGCGAGCGTTGATGAATTTTCAAATTTTCCAAACGCGAGAATGCTTTATTGCAGCCGGGAAACTGTAATGGAAAAACAAAAAAGAAGAAGGTGTCATCGAAAATTGCAATTACCATGGAAAAGGGGGGTTAAGGGGGGTTTAAGGGGGGCTGAAGAAGGCTGCAAGGAATGGCAAAAGGGTAAAGGAGGAAGAAGAAGTGCTGGAAGGACGCATAAAATTGTGACTGTTGCTGCTGCTGCCCGCAGGTGTCGCAGGCAACCCATTCCATTCCATTCCACTACAACCCACCATCCCATTTCGAGGCACCTGAAAAAGGGGACAAATTACGTTTTTGCAACAGAAACAGAAACAGAAACATGTGTAATGGCAAAAGGCAGCAGTGGGCCAAGTTGATGATGACCGGGCCTTTTTGATCGAAAAAAAGGCGGCAAGAATCCATCAATTACTCAAAAATCAAAATGAAAGAGCATGCCAAAAGGACGTTTCATGGACGGAGGATGAAAGATATGGCGAGTGTTCGCCCTAATAACATTATACCAGCAACTCTATTTCTATTTCAAGTGGACTTCGCAGCTCTCGGCCTGTCAATTTCTGTGATTGCCCTGCGCCGCACAATTCATCATCGCAGCGATGGCGCATCAAATGTCAACACGTGCATGATACAAACAAAATGGGAAATAGGAAAAGAAAAGTAGAAAAGTGGAAAAGTCTTGTTTGGACGCATAAACAAATGCGCCAGCTGGGCCAGGAAAAAGGACAAGTCCCAAGCTATTGTTTGATTTTGAAAAATGATATTCTACGAGGGATTGGAAAGGTTGGTAAACAGAGAGGACATATATCTGAGTTGAGGAATGACTGAGCCAAAATATTAACTTTCAAAGTAAAAAATATTGAAAAACTAGATGAAAAACATGTTAAATTAACTTAATTTCCTAATTCTTTCTTATAAGAAAAGGTATTATAATAGATCCTTTTTATGAGGTGTTAGAAAATATATCTAAAGTTAGTTCAATATTCTTACCGGACATTTGTTGGGCTTCTCGCCGCTGTGGACTCGCATGTGGATGAGCAACTTGTAGCGGGCATTGAAGGGCTTGTAGCGCCTGGGACAGTCGAGCCAGAAGCAGGAGAAGTCCTCTCCTTTCCGCACGTCCACGTGGCACTTCTCGATGTGTTCCACGAAGGCCTGCTGGTGGGGGAACTCCTCATCGCATCCCGTCCAGCGGCAGATGAGTGGGATGGCTTCCGTCTCCGCTTCCACCTCCGGATCGCAGCAGGTTGAATCCGGCTGCTTGGGCTCACTTTCCGTCGGCGGTGGGGCAAACACCTCGTTGTCCAGCTCATCCTCCTCCTCGTTGTAGTTCTCATCGTCTTCGCTGTCCAGGCTCTGGAACTCCTCGGCCTTGATGAACTCCTCCGGCAAGTAGTTGACCAGATCCGATTGCGTTTCTGGTTCCTGCTGCTGCTGCTGTTGCTGCTGCAATTGATGCTGATAGAACTGCTGCTGCTCGCCCAGCATGAGTTCGTCCAGTTCATCAATCGTCCAGATGGCCTTGTGCTCCCGATTGGGCTTCTCGATGGCCGCCTGGGCCATGTTGTGCTGGTAGGCGTTCTCCGCCGCGTACGCCGATCCCTGATAGAGATTCGCGTAGTCCTCGTAGTTGCTGGCGCACATGGGAATGCATTTGGGGCTGCCGAAGGTGGAGTTCATCGAGGGAAGTCGCGTGGGCGAGGCCTGCTCTTCGACCTGCTCCTCCCCCTCCGCCTGGAACACATTGCACAACTTTGGCGAGGCGCCACTCGACGAGGCGGCCGCAATCTCGCCGAGATTGAAGTTCAGCCAGGCATCGAGGTGCGGTGATGAGCATGGTGATTGGTTTTTCGATTGGCAATTAATCTCGTCATAATTAAAGTAATCGATATCCAGATTAATGGAGTCATTCGCCGGCTGCACACTCGCATATTGGCTGTTCTGGCCACTGCAGGGAGTGTAGGGTGTGTAGGGGGTGTAGGGCGTGTAAGGAGTCTGTGGCGGCTGCAGCTGCAGACCCGACAGCTCCGATTCTCCCGTTAGCCGCGCTATATCCTCCGGTTCGAAGCGAAAGATATCCTCGCGATTCAGCTGCGTGTACTGTCCCTGCTGATAGGGCATGTCTGTGTTGCCCGCCGCTGCGCAGACTATGTCGTCCTGATCCGAGTCCTGCTGGTCCGCCTGATCCTGGCCAGCGTAAGTGTGGCAGTCGCTGAACACCGAGTTCGGTGTCTCGGCGGCGAAGCAAAGGTGCGAGAAGTCCGGAAACTGGAGGTCGCCGGGGGCAAAGCTGCCGCCCGTCTCCACCTTGGCTCCCGGCACTCGGAAAATATTATTGGCCGCTATGTTGGCGCTCAGCGGAGGCGACATGAAGCCGCCGTAGCAACTGCCCACCGCCTCCTTGCCCGAGATCTCCATAGTCGCCGTCTTGACGTACATGCCGCCACTTTGGCTGGTCGTCTTCAGCGTCGTGGATGACATACTATATTTCTTTAGTGGGTCTCTGGTCTCTGGTGATTTGCTGCTGTCCGTTCTTCTTGGCCGGCCGCTTTCACTTTCGCATTTCCGGCAGTTGTCTGGGAAGGTTGCCAATAATTTGTATTTCTTGTATTTTGGCCACCGAACGCGGGAAATCCCAGGGAAACCGAACATCACACACGTAAATCCGAGAGTCTTCTAGTCAGTTTTCTAGCTCGACACTTGCGATGTTCACGCCACCGCGATCTGGCTGACAATAAACCGGAGAGCTGCTGTGCCACGATATTTAAATGCCCGGAACGGGATGTTCAACGGGAATGGGAATGGAAATGGGAAGGGGCACAAGATCGTGGAGCATTGGATCCTGCCTCTGCCGCAGTTGGCGTCGATGTCGCATTCGTTGCCCGCTTTTCCTGCCTTTGGCACGCACACATGTGCTACCGCCGCTGCCTCAGTCGACGTCGCCATCCCTCCGCCACTGCCCTCTGCCCTGAAAACCTCCCCCATCCCCTAGATTTTCCCGATCTTCGGTGTAGTTGTACTCCTCTTGTTTTAGTCGCAGTGCTGCCGATGTGGTTGTTGTTCTTGTTAATACTGTTATTTTAGGCTTATGTTTGTGTATAGAAATTATGCGTGAGCTACACCGAGTGCCCTGTGGAAAATGGGAAGCCCCATGAGCATTACAAGAAAGTATTCACATAGAGTGATGTCACTAATTGAATGCTTAGAACGAAAGTAATATTGTAAAAGTAATATTACCTCATGTTTTTGTATTTATAATTTCATAACATAATGAATAATCTAAAATAACTACAGGCAATTTGTAATTACATTTTAACTAGAGTATAAATAAAAAAAAAAAAAATAAATAAAAAAATATAATAAAAAAAAAAAAATAAATAAATAAAAATAAAAATAAAATAAATAAATTAAGTCATCCATATTTTTCATTTAAGTCAATAAAAATTTTTTTAAGATCTATAAAGATAATTTTTTTCGACATATTTGTTGTTTAAATTGTTAACGCATAGTAATATTCAGATGAATGTATTTTCATGTTTGATTAGATTTCACCATATATGTTAATCTGATTTCCCTCCTCAGATCTCGTCACATTTTCCACAGTGCACTTGACCGTGGCAGTGTCGCTGGGCTCCGATATGATCTGCTGGATCCTCAGCCCATTTCCCCGTCCATTTCCCCGCCCATTTTCCATTTCCAGCCGTGCTGCACAGTGCGATCTTGTTGTTGCACACATGGTGTGCAAGTGTGCGATGCTCTGCCCCCGTGGTTGTTCTTGCAGCTAGGCTGTCGAATGTTTTAGCACTATTTTTTATTGCCACATAATTTTCCTTCTTTTTTTTTTTTTGGTTTTCCTCTTCGTTTTTGCTGCACAGAATAAGAATCAGTACAAGAATAAGAATCAGAATCACCAGGCGGGCGTAAGTACTGTACTATATGTACGCGAACATGGGCTAAATTTATTAAGGCAACTCATTTGCCAGTGCGACAAATAGCACATACATCGCACACTGCGGGCTCCAGTGCATCTTGCAAAATGCATCTCGCTCTCTTTTCGCTATTTTTAGCACTTTTAGCTCGTCCGCTAATGCCTGACAATATGTTTTTAATTTACGCCACAAAAATGCAATCGCAAACCATTTGTTTTTGTGTTCCTCCCTTCATGGGCGTATTGTCCTAGGTCCTCAAGTGCATTGCCCATTGTGGCTGTAATTGCAATAGTGACGTTTCCGGAGCATGAGTCAGTTCCCTTTTATCCTCGTCCATTTCCCTTTCCCCTTCCATTTCCATTTCCCTTTTCCAGCAGCCCATCGCGGCACTTCATCATTAAATGATGCCATCTCCCCTATAATCGCCATATATTTTTTATGATTTTTGGCAAGCGTCATGTTTTGGCGCACGTTCACCCGGATGGCCATGGTTATGGGATTGGGCTGGTGTTCTTTTTTCCTCGGTGGTTTTCGTCGTGATGGGCTGGCTGCCCCTACTGGGGGGTTCTGCTCTCGGGCCGAACGCGTCAAGTCAATTCAGAAACGTTTAACACACAATTCCTGCCACTTGCTCGCCCGTCATTTGCGAATCGGTCGGAGGGCCAAAGCCAAAAGATTGGGCTCGCGGCCAAAACTGTGCGGACACCGCCTTTGTTGTCGCACGATAGCGACAACTTACATCATTCTTAAAATTAGTCGATTTTGGCCATGCTTTTTGGCGTCAGATGCACTGGGGGAAAAAAGTGAAAGTGTATCTTGGAGATGGTTTATTTTTTTTAATATTAATTTATTTTTTATTTTCACCATTAAATGACAAATATGATTTCCCGTTCCATAATATTCTTATTTCTCTTCAAATAAACCATTATTTATATTTAATATTTCTTTCGCTGGGTAAAATTTATTCAAAAGTAATTTAATACCATTTCAGAATATACAATTTTCCTAGTTTCCCAATACTTTTCCAAGTGTACCGTTGTCTCTAGTCTGGCCAAGACCTATAGACCTGATGCCAATGCGAGTTGATGTTTATATGAGTGGCGATGACGCGCGGCGACGTTTCTTGGGAAAACACTCGACCATTTCCGCTGGTGATTATCAATTTCCCACTAGATTTAAGGTAATTTTTCTTGCTGCGTGGGCAGCGCCGCTGTCGCCCAATTTATGATTTGTCTGGGGCAAGTTTCGATTTCAATTAAATCCCCGGTGAATCACTTTCGTCGGCAGTCGGCGTGAGTTTGCGGAAAATGTTCATCAGTGTTTATTTGAAAAGCATGCAATTAATTAGCCGCTTAAGCTTGCAACAGCAGCACTGAATGACCCTTGCCCTTGCAGCATGTGTAAACATTTTTTCGATCAAATTGCCATATTTTTTTAGCGCGCAGTGCAACAAATAGGCCACAACATTAATGGATATACTCGAAAGCCGAATGTGTGTTTGGTCAACTTGGGCGGGTGGGAATTATGCGGCATGCCAAATGACTTTAATGAAAAATCGTAAATCGTGGAGCGTAAAGCGCACACAGAAAATGCGTACTTAATAAAATTTATTTGTTGCCAAGTAATGAGACGGTGCGGTGTCGATTTGTTAATGAAATTTTTAACTTTATGCTTTCCGCTCTCCGGTTCGAGGATATATATATATAAAAACGTAAACATATACACTCGTGTATTTGCCTGGTTGAGTGTGTGTCGGGTGGGTTCATAAATTTGTCAATGATTTTCCACTTGACAATGCTGCAAATGGTCGCGTTTATTTACTCCACATTCTCCATCGAGTGAGCTGCCGATGGGTCGGATTTTGTACTTTGGGTTGGGGTCATATCTGGGGTAATTCTTGTTGTGGAAACTACGAAATGGTTATTGCTTTTGTTTATTTCCAATCACAGACATCGTGTGTACGCTTCGAATGTGATTTGGGACTGTCTTAAAGTAAATAAATAAAGCAGCGCTGGGAAGGGTTGAGATTGGGCGGCGATTATCTGTCAAAATAGGATTACTACATTTTCTAGGAAATTTGGAGTTACAATTTATTTTAAAATGTGCTTATTTTAAATAAAACAATTTTCTATCCTATTTACCCCCTAAGAAAAGACAGCATTTGTGATTTTTACTTGGCAAAAAGTCAAAAGATCTTTGCACTCACCAGAAAAAGAGCGGGAAAACGGGCCAGTTTCTTATGTTGAGGTGTTCGAAAACACCACATCATTACCGCTGGCATTCATCGCATTCAACAAGTACATTTGTCAGGCAGTAATTTGATTTTGTTTAGCCAAGAGAAATGGAAAACCCCGACATCGTCGCTGTTTAATTTGTAATTTGAGCCGCGCAGGCGCGACATTCAACTTGAACTATCCTGCCGCACTCACGCTCCCTGAACCCTGATCCCGAAATCCCCCACTCATGCCTCCTCGATGTCCTGTCAAAATGTCAAATGATTGCGTTGACATGCATGTCGGAGCATAGTCGCTATCGCAGCGAAATATGTTTTAGCATAATTCGATTCGAAACCGATTGCCGGGCTCTCTCGGTGGAAGCAGTGTCACTCACTCTATTCGGCCTAGTCGGTTGCATTATAATGAGCCGTTGCCGTTGACCCCATGACATTTTACAGCTCGAAAGCCGAAGCCGAACACATGTGGCAAGTTCAAAAGTTGACAGCAAATTGACTGTATTTATAAACATTTTAAAGGCGTCGCACAATAAAAAAAAGAGAAAATAAGAAAAGGAAAGGGAGAAGGGAAAACTGAAGCAGTTCACGCCCCCCGAATGAATTTTAATATGCAATTTTTATGATTATTGCGCCGGGGGGACGGCATCTGCATCTGGGCTTCTGCAGGATTGGGGCGTTTTTATGATCGGTGCTCTCGTATGCGTTTCAAGTCCGCATTTACGGTGGCATTTTGTCTACTCATTAAAACGCTGACCGGCCATAGATCGTTATTTACTGTTTCGTTTAATTAGTTAAACATGTGATTTATGCACCCGGACCCTATCGTATCGCATTGCATTTCCCGGCAGGAGCAGGACTGTGAAATTCCAGTAAACTGATTGCTATTTTGTCCTGTGCATGCACTGAGAAAAATGGTACAAGAAATGTTATTGTTTAAAATATTTATTTTTATATTTTTTTTATTAATTTTTTTAAATAATCTGAATTTTTCATACTTAAAATATTTTTAAAAATTGACAATTATTTACTGTGCGTTACATTATTTCTTTTTCGAAATAGTTCATATTTTTCTCTCAGTGTGCCCAAAATCAATGGGCCATCAAAATTAGTTAGGCTCACATTAGCCATGGCAATGGTCGTAGAACATGTCCCGGCCAGCTTTTTAATTAGTTTTGGACGCCGCCTGACAGTCAAAAGTCGTCATTTTGCGGACCAAGGTTACTGAAAATGGAAAATCGAGAGCGGCAAATGGAAATGCAAATGCAAATGCACATGCACATGAAACAGCAAATGAAATTTTGGAAGCAAACTGACACGAGAATACAACTCTTCATTAAATTCATTTCGCGGATTGGCAGCTTTTGGAAATATGCCCCCCGATTACCCAAGTCGAATGTGTGGGTTGGATACGGATTACGGATGAATGGGAATGTGACTGGAAATGTGAATGGGAAGGAGTGAGCACAGGTGCCCCAGCAACCACTGTTCCTCCGGGATTCTATTCGATTTCCCACGCACTTCACTCGCAGCTCATAATTAAGCCCAAGTCGGCAGTTCCCATAATATGTATGTAGATCCCCATGGATCCCGATAATCACACGCGGAAATGCCTCGTTTGTCCGCAGACAACCCATCGAAATTAAAAAGTGCTCGTCAGTGGCAAAGACAAACAATAGACCCGAACATTGGGGGCGGATCGAATGGGATCGGAGTGGCACATCTGAGTTTTCAATCAGGCTGCCATTGAGGCGTTACTTGCGACACGTCTGTTGCGTCTGGGTCTCCGGGGTTGCGATGGTCTTGCTTTGGGCCACGCATCATTAACGGCTTTTTAATTGGGAATTACGGGAGGAACGAGAGAGGGTGACCCTTCCTCGGCTTCCCTGCTAATGCTTTCCCACACAATCAATTTGATTTGCTGACATAATATTTTCTCTGGTGATTTTCATGTTCCTTTGCTTTCGGAAAAAGCCAAGTTGGGGCAGAAACAGGACTTTGACTCATTTCCTGATGTTATTTTTGCATTTGGCAGCATTATTTTTTCATTTTCCTAAAGCGTTTCTTTCATTCTTCTTTTGCAACTCCTGCCGCTGCTGGAATGTCTTTTTATATTTTTCTTAATTTAACTAAAGTTTCCATGCATATGTCCTGGGCTCTGAAAGAAAAGGCAGATGCAGCAGGAAAGAAATTCCACATAAATGCAGTATCCTGTAGCCCAGCTTTATGGCTATGAGCAAGTGCGAGTGTGTGTGTGTGGCTAAAGCATTTCAGGTTGCAGTGATAGCATAAATAAAATAAAAGCACCAGAAGATGAGGGGAAAAGCGCGTGCAGAGCAAAACGTGGAAATATGCAAGAAAATCATGGTATATACACACATATATACATATATAGAATGGAATGTCTGTGAAAAGCTCGCGCTGTGCAAAAAAATAAGAAAAATGGAAAAGTCCTCGTCTGCTGCCGCCGCTGTTGCAATATTTCTCTTAATGTGTTGCATTAATTTCGCCAGCATAAAGATAAAGGAACAAAGAAAAACTGTCAGGCGAACAAAAGGACAAAAAGAGAGTTCTTCCTCCTACGGTTTTTCAGTAAGGAATCACTTTAACCAAAATACTTTCTGTCAAGCCACTCTCTTTTAATGGTTCTCACTCGACCCTATTAGACAACAATTTCGTTTGAAGTGGCAAGAAACGTTTGCATATATGCACTTTCACCGAATTGCTCTAAAAACCCTGAATTTAACAAGAGAAAAACAGCCTTAAGCCTTTCAGTTTTCTATTGCGACTGTGAGTTGACCGGTTTTTTTCCATAAACTTTGTCGAGCTGTTCCTTTTTAATATTTTGCAAATGCCTCAATGACCCCATAAAAGTTGCATAATGAGATTCAGCACAAGGAAGGAGCTGTGTCCGCTGAAAAGCTGATTGCGTCCCCCTTTTCCTTTTTCCAACTGACAATCGCAGACGCAGGAGCCAGACGGAGCTGAAAAATTAAAGCAATGCTGGCCGGCTGAAATTAAATGAAAAACACATGACTGGAGCCCGTGGCCTGTGGCCAGTTGTCCGTGACCAGGCGGCCGCAAAAAGTATCTTTAATCGGATTTTAATGAAACGCTTTTAAGCAGCGCCGCCACCTGAAAGTCCCAAGGGGCACAAGAGAAAGGGGTTCTTCCATTTTTCTGCCCGAATATTTTTATTTATTTTTGCCAAACCATAAACTTACTGAACGTACTGCCGCCAGTCAGCAGCATCATTTGATTCTGCCATTCGGCGGGCAATAGAAACATCAGGCGGTAGAAAATGGATGCCAGTCCGGGCAAACTGATCTCATGCTCACCCCGCAACATTCCGGCCACGACCCGGCGAGCCACCTCCTCTGCACTCATCAGAGGATAAAGGCCCGTTATTCCGATAGAATTCGACATCTCTGTCACCTCATCGTTGGTGCGCATAAAGGTGGGCATCACGGTGGTCACATGGATGTCCTTCTGCTTCTCCATGGCCAACTCCATGCGCAGGGCCCTCATATGGGCAATCGTTCCCGACTTGGTTGCCGAATAAGCCGAAGCGTAGGGTAAGGGAAAAACACCTGTAAAGGTATCATAAGTTGTTAAATGATTTGAGTTTTTAAAGGCCGCTTTCTCACCTGCCAGCGAACTGATGGTGACTATGAAACCTCTGCGCAAAGCCTTCATTGGCGGAAGGAAAACGAATTTGGTCTATAAGGAGAATAATAAAATGTTTAATACGAATTACCATATATGGTATATGCATTAAAAATATTATTTTATACAAGCCTTATCGGTAAGAAATGCTTAATACGAATTAATCACCAAAATATGTATAAACAAAAAAATAGAAGAAAGGGAGGGGGGATTTTTTGAGGTTAAAATTTTTTTGTTTTTTTTTTTATATATTTTATCTAAACCTTATGGACAACTCACCCAGAAATGCGACGTTAGATTGACATCGATCGTGCGCTGCACATCAGCGGGGTCAGGGTTCAACATGTTACGATGCAACATGACGCCCGCATTATTTATAAGGACCGTTACCGGTCCCAGATCACCAACCACTTGGGCATTTAGCTCAACCAGTTCTCCGTGATTAGTTACATTGGCCTGGGTATTAGAATAGTCAATTTAAACTTATAATTAATCAGTAATTGCTTGGCCACTTTAAAACCAGTCCGCCATGCAGCCACTAATCAAAAGTATGTACCTTGTAGGCTTTGGCGCGAACGTTATAGATTTCCTGGATTTGCTTACAGGTGCTTTCGGCGCCAGAGAGATTGATGTCCACGGCGGCAATGTGACAACCCTTCTTGGCCAGTTCCAGAGAGATGGCTCGCCCCAGGCCATGACCAGCCCCGGTGACCTTGGATCAACAAAATATATTTATTATACTTGGTCTGTATAGCAATAACAATAGTAATAATGTAAACACTATGTATGTAACAGCGATCTTAACCCTACAATATCCGTAATACCGTAAAAAAGATATTTTGAATAAAATATTATACTTAGTCTGTATAGCAAATCAACTGTAATAATATAAACCCTATGTATGTACTATATACGAATAAACATCTTATTAAACAAAAAAGCTGTACACATCATTTTAGTTTCACTTAAAATTGTAATTAAAGTAGTAAGACAAGGCTTAAAAAGGTGATTAAAGGTTACAGCGATCTTAACTCTACAATATCCGTAATACCGTATTAAAGATTCTTATTGCTATTTTTAATACTATGTTCCGGTAATACCAGTTCCAAATATTTATTTTTTTCAGCAAATCAACTGTAATTATATGTAATACACAATGTGTACTGTATGCGAATCTTATTAATTAAATAAGCTGTTTGCAACATTTTAAATCCCCATTAAAAAGCAATTAAAAGTAAGTGAAGGGCTTAAAAAGGTGATTTAAGGTAACAGTGATCTTGACCCTACAATAACCGTAATACTTGTAAAAAAATATACTATTCTTATTGTTTCTTTTAATTAAATGTGCCGGTTTTTCCAGTTCAAAATAATTACGTTTTTGGGAGTACAAAAAAGGTTGAAGCTTGAAGCTCGCTTTGTAAGAATTACGCTAAGATTGGGTATTTAAAACTTTTATAAATATGTGGTAATTCTTTAAGAGTTTATTTCGTTAGTTTTTACGATTCAGTGGCTTTGCAACTTGAAAACAATGCGCCCTCGAAAGCCGAGTTAAGAGATTGTTTACTTTTTCCTTGGCCAAAACTCACCACAGCCACTTCTCCCTCGATGCTCTTCGGCTTTGGGCAACGGCAGACTTTGGCGATCAGCCGGCTGAGAGCAGCGGCCAAGATGAGCAGTGGAGTTAGGGCGACGAAGCCGATCAGTCCAATGAAGGCCTGCAGTTTTACCAGAGCGTTTCGCAGTGCTTCCGACATTTTTCCGCGTTATTTTGAGAAACGACCGAGCCGAGAGAATGGCGAAAACGCTTTGAATCGCAAGTCGCGATTCGCAAGCCGCCAAAAGCGGATCGATTCGCAAAACTGGCTTTTGTTCGAGATTGCATTCGAGTGATTCCACAATGACCCGATTGCTTCGCAGAGTTCGGCAATTAGCCGCGACTTCGAGCGCATTTATTAAAAACGAACGTGTGGCAAGCGGCGAAATGACAACCCATTTACCGAGTCTCCAGCACACAAAAAGCATCCCCAGCTCCTCGGAAAAATTTAGGGGAGCCGGCATTGTCAGCAAATAAATAGAAAAGTCACCTCCTGCGCAGATGAGTCGGTTGAGGCCGCGGTAAGTAATGCTCAATATGGGCGCACAGCCCAAACCAGCGGCCCATTAGTAATAAATAAAAGCAATTTTTTGTAAACTACAAATGTACAACGGCTACATATGCATATGAGCATCGAAACATTCAAACATCCAAACATATTTACTTACACAAACATTCTCAGTGCTCCAGCTCAATAAAAAAAAACAGAAACAAAAGAGAAGAAACAAAAAAAAGACATCAAGAGATGCCAACGAAAAAATGATTTTCTGACAATAAAGTGGATATCCATAAACGAAAACGAGCAGAGGCAAAAAATCGAAGCACCATATAGAATTGGAAAAAAAATCAAATAGAGACAGCCAAAGGATAATTTTATATTGGGGGAGGGGGGAAAGAGAGGGCAATGTGGAGACTAGAGTGGGACAGGGCGATTGCCGGCTGTGGTTTTAGTTAAAAATAACAAAGAGCGAGCGACAAAAACGAGATTCGTGAAATATGTATATTTCATATTCAGTTTTTGTTCGGGTGCTTAAGCTGCTCGATAAAGCTTGCTATTAATTTACAGACTAATGAAAATATTATCGATTGAGTAATGTGCAAAAAGTATTTATTGTATCCACTAGCATGGTGTATAAATTTTACTTTTTTACCAATTTAAAAGATTTATCGCAGTATTAAATTATATTTATAAGGTCTGTACAAAAATGAAGTAATCAGATCAGAATACTTGTACCTCATGTGTATAAAACATGGAATTTATTTAAGTATTTATTAGTTTATAATGTAAATAGTAAGACTTTTGTAACATGAATTTAATTAGTTACTGCAGAAAATTTTTTATTTTAATTTTTTAAGGGTATTCAAGGGTTACTTCTCTGAAGAATACGTAAATATTACCCATCACATCTCTTTTTTTCTCTCGCTCTGCCAATGGCATTTTAATAGAGTTTTTAATAGAGTTTTAGCCGGGCCAAGGTGCTGCAGCAATGGAAGCAGGTTAAACACCCTCCCCACTCTTACCCCAACCCCCACTCCCCTTCACCCCTTCACCCCTTTCACTCCTCGCCCGAAAACCCCCACTTGCGACACTTTTGCTTTTGGATCAATTTATTGCACTTGGCGCACTCGAGGGCATGTGTCGATCGCTGGCGGAATAGCTTTGGTTCACTGAAAATGAAAACGACCCCAAAAACCGCCACCCCATCCTCTTAGCCACACATATGCGGCCTGGAATTCTTCTTTGGCTTCATTTCCATGCATTTTGGCGCAATTACGAATCCTACTTCTTGGCTGAGGATGCGGATGAGGTTTGAGGATGGGGACTCGAGTTTTTATTTTGTATTTCGCATTACTCCGCTGCACGTGATGCAATATTGTATTTATTTAAGCGAGTGCTCGCCTTTGGATGTTGCCAAAATCGGGTCACACTTTGTGCACGTGGTGCCGCCGCGCTTTGCATGCGACTTTTTTGCGGCTATTGGGTTTGCGATGATTTATGGGCAGGGCGTCTGCGTATTCCGAGGAGCGGGAGCGGGAACAGGAGCAGGAGCACATGGCACCGGCTGCCTTCTTTTCCATTTGCCAACCTTATCTGCGGTGGCAAGCTATAAAGATAGAGATACTACTTGAGCATCCCGCTGTGACCCCCTTAATTGTCAAAACTCCGTGCCACTCAGCGCTGTCCCGACAACAACACTTCAGCTTCAGCTCAAAGGGTACTCAAAGAACACTGGCGGTAAAGTGAAGAGTACCGAGCAGTGCTGTCAAACTTTGAAACACAAAGAAATTAGCCAAGTTCATAGTTATACAAAAAATATTGTATTTAATTAAAATACTTTGCTGGATCAGCTTAAAATTGGAAAAACTCTGTGATAGAATTTATATATTATTTCAATTAAGTAAATTATTTAAATCAAATTAGGATATATAAATATATTTACCCAATTTATTTAAACAGTTATTTAAAAATACGGAATTTTATTATTTGTAATATTTATTAAAATTTTTGTATAATAAATATTTGTTCTTTATAATTATACATTTCTTTAAATTAAATTAATTACATTTTTAATATATATTAATATAGCATATTTTGGGATTTATTTTAGCTAAGAACTAAAATATATTTTAATTTTATTTTAAAACTCTGTCCTATATTTACCAGTTTGAAATGCATTCCAAATAATAATCACGTCTCACCCTGGAAAATAGCTAAATTATGAAGGAAAATACCCCAGATGACTGCACTCTTAAGCGGCAGCGCCAGAAAAATGCAGTGTAGTGCTCAAGGTAAAGGATTAGTGGTGGTTAAACCTGTGCACCGAAGTTTCCCACGGCAAAGGATAAACCGACGGCAGGAAGGAGGGAGATTGCCCGCCGCAGCTGGCGGACGAAAGGGAAAAGTGTGGAGAGTTTGAGTGCTCAAACGCGTTAATCTCGATGGCATGGCTCTCCGTTTTTTCCATTAGTTTTGTAATATTTCACATTAGCATGTCGGGCACTTAGAGCTTAGGAATTTTTGTACAAGTGAAGAGCCAAAAATCAACAAAAAACACAAGAAAGGGGGAGAAGGCGAGGCAATTTCTCAGCGCGACTGTCAACACCAATCTGAAGTGCTACCGCGACAGCAGAAACGGCAGCAAAGGCAGGACATAATGAGACAGCCACGGATAACAGGACATTTCGATTATGATCCTTGAACATGTGTTTCAGTTTAGGGCAAATGCAACAAGTACTACAACTATGCGCTGGGCAGTAAAGTAAATAAATTAGCTGGTCGTGTAATGCGTAAGGATCCGGAGGATCGCTATCCAAAAACATTCTGCAACACGACACCCGACACCCAGGACTCAAATGCTACTGCAGCCCGAAGGCCTCCTCGAATGTGTTTGTTTAGGTGCAAGGATAACGGATTCTCACGCCTGCCGAGCAGGAGCATCCGATGTAGCATAGACGCAGTCAAAGTCAAACTCAAACCCAACCCAAATCCACTTGAACCCGCACTGACAGTCGAATGTCATAATTCAACAGTCGGAAAATGCGCGGCAGGTTGCCAGGATAATCAAGTTGCAGCTCCCTGTTTGTTTAGCTGAGGTTTTCCCCTACCGTTCACCGTTCACCATTTTCTGTTTTCTATTTTCCAAATTTTAGGATTTTTTTTATAGCTCCCGAAGATTTTTTTATTGCCGTGCCGGACCGGGATAATCCCTATTGACATATTTATGCACGGTTCAAGCAACGAAATGGAAATTTTTGGCGTCGCATGGATCGCTGGCATTTGCCTTTCACGGGGGCGTGGCACTGGGCTAATGGGCACCACATGTACATAAGTGTCTCTAGGTGAATGAATTAATGTCCCGCCTCCAGTACTCTCGAGAGGTTCACACACAAAGAAATAGACAAGATGGAACTTATTTTCCTATTTCCACTTTAAGGAACTTAATACTTTTCTATAACACTTTATTATCCTTTTTAGTACAAAGAAAAATTATAGTTATTAATAAATATTTTTGATCTTTTAATTATTTTGTTATCCATTCCCAAGTTTTCTGAGAATTTAATGTGCCTTTGTACTTTAAATGTAGTTTCTAAATTAATCGTATTAAGACTAACCCTATTTGGGATCAATTTAAATTTTAAATTAAATTTCTTGCGGTGCAGCAGCATTTTTAGTCTGAGTTTCGAGTTCAAGGTGCAGCACATGGCTGTCGAGTTGTGTGGGAATTATCTAAGGAAAATACGTTACGGCGGGCGGCCAACACCTGTGTCAATGCGGCAGATCGGGCGTTGCGCTGCTTAATTCTTGTAATTAATTTTCCGTGCCACAGACAGACGCACTCGCCTTCGCACACACAGATAAGCACACAGACAAACAGACAGACAGAGTGGAACAGAAAGGACAATGGAGGATGGTCCTGATGCACGGCATTAACTGAGCATGCAAACGATGCGTCAACGATGGTCCTCGGCCCAGGCAGCTAACGCTATTATTTACACAACAAACACTTGTAATTACACAAAGAGGGCGGCAAGTGGGTGGCAGGTGGCAGGTGGCTGCAGGAGCAGCAGGAGCAGGACGGAGCCGCAATTAAAAGCGAAAGGATAAACACAAATAAATGAGCGACACAAAAGGGGCAGACAACACAAGACAAGAACGCTGCAGCTGACTTGGCCAACTCGGCTGACTGGGGCCAAGACAAAGGCAACACTCTGGGCCCAAAGACAACAATGACAAGCGGACGGCATTAAATAATTGCTCATACACGAGTGCTACGCACAAAAGCAGTTAGAATAGTATAGAATATAAAGGAGGAGCAGGAACAGGACAAGCCGAGCAAAAAATTGTCCAGCACGTGTTGCAGTTCGCCTCGGAAAATCCAGCAAAACGAACCAAACGAACCCCCTCTACCTTTTCGGCTCGGTGTGTGAAAACTAGTTAACAGCTTTTATTTACTTGGCAAACAGACTGAAACGTTGTAAAACAACAAATGCTTAAGCCGCAGGATATAAGCATAACAGCACTCACAAGCACACACGTCCTTCCACTGCGGAAAAATACGGGGTTTGGAAACATAAATAAAGTTTTCTTCTTGGAGCGTACACATCTTAACTAAGATGATTGAAAAATATAGAAAATAGAGAATATATAGAATATTTTAAGATTATTAGGTTCTTAAGTTTAAATTTACCTTTCTTTTTTAAAGCTTGTTATGACAATAAATCGATCTTAAGATTTAATTTTAATGTATTATTATATTGATATAGTGCCAAAAAATCAATAGTATGCTTTAGACCTTTAAAATAATATTTTATAATATTGGAAAACGTTGGGTTCTCTTTTCTGTGCTTCAAAAAATAGTTTAATAATAAAGGAAAAAATATAAAAGATTCCACTTCCACTATATATTCATAGCTTTTTTTTTGTATATAAAATGGGTTGCATCCTACCAAAATTTTAGGTTTATTCTAGTCTTTTTATTTTAATAATTTAATCATTTAAAAATTCTCTCCCAGTGTGGCCCACTCAGGGACAGAAACACGAACAGCTTGGCCAAAAAGTCCACGTTGTCCACTGTGGTCAGCGGAATGGAGACGACGCTGATGGAGGCGAGCGTGCAACTGACTGCGGCGCTCGGACATCTCATAACCAAAGTGAAAAGTTGGAAAACAATAACGGGCAACGATGCGGGGCGCACATGTCCTGCCTGAGCAATCGCCTCCAAAGCAGTCTCCTTCGGGCGGGATGGCCCCAGCCAGGGGAAAATCATGGAAAAACCAGGGAAACGTTCTCTCCGCCCCGTGACAAAGTCTATGAACCACAATGGAGCGGCTCACTCGGTATTCGCCTCGGATGTGCAGGCCAACAGGGCGGTCAACGTGGCGTATGCACAACGTACGTCTACGACCACTACTGCCCTTGTAAACAGGCCACACACATAAATTATATGCCTTTAGTTAGGCGAAACAATGTAAAAACCAAATGCAACTCGATGACAACAACAGGCTGCGTAATGCAGCAACAGAAACAGAAACCGGTAGCCCAAGACGTGGCAACAATGAAACTCACAACTTTCGGCCAACAAACGAGCCAAACTAAGCGCTTTCAACTAATGACGACGACCAGAAACCAAAATTCATTGAAATGGGGCGGCAACAAGTTGAAGCCTGGATTTAGGGCCTGTAAACTGTGCGGAAAATTCAATGGCCAGCCGATAGCACAACCTTGAGATGCATTGAAAACCAGGCAACATGGCAAACCACTCGAAGTGAAGGATATCTGGATATTCCAAGGAAAATTCATGCATACATATGTAGGCCGGGCGGTGGTGACAACAAAAGCCTGCTTAATGGCAATAATAACAGATTTTAGCCAACCACAAAGAAAACGTCAGCAGAGGCATCCTTTTTGTAGCTCGGTTAATGGCCAACTGAGTGTGGCAGGAAGTCCACTTCAGATGCAGAGTTTTTGGCCATCGAGTGACGACACATCCTTGTTGCACTTTGCAGTCACTTTGAATGAAAATTCATTAAGTGAAAATGCGTAAGCCGGCAAAAGAAAGGAGTAATTTGGAATGGGTGGGTGGAGCAGGTTGAATCCTCTTAATAGCCGAAAGAAACCACATCGTTGGACAACCGCAGCCGGCCATTTCATTTTCCATTTCCACCTCGATCCACCAGGCGGCGATTGGCTCAATTTGCCTTCAATTAAAAATAAATTGAGGCACCTTGTTCTGCGGCTAACTAAATAGTCAGTCACACCATTCGACGGAGCTCCCCTTTTTCGGGATCGGGGAATCGGGAACGCGACCACCGCAGTATGGGGCCAAAAAAATTGATTTTAACTTCGGTTGCCGCCGCGTATTTATAGGCTGAATTGTCATTTTCCTCTTCGGTTGTCTCGGTTTTTTTTGTATTTTACTTTATCCCCGTCCCAAGCGCAACAAAGAGTTCTCGAAACGGAGAGCATAAAACAAACAAATCACGGACCGATACGCACACATAAAAATGCATAAATATTCTATTTTGAGTTGACATTTTGACAAGTGAATATGAATATTGCAGGCGCAGCGCACAATTTATAATTGATATGTATAAATAATGGACAAAGCCATTTTGTAAATGGGTTTAATGAAATGAACGAGTGTAGCTTTTGTAATGGGTCGCCAATTACAAACAAGCCAAAACAAACATTCGACTAAGTAGTAGACATTTAGATGCCCTCGGCTAAAATTATTTATTTTCTAAAAACACATGTATTTAATAATAACTTAAAATAATATAAAATATAAGTCAAATTTCAATGCAGAATTTCCTTAAATATTAGATAGGAATAACCAACTGTTTGATATAATAATTCTTAAAATAGTAACCCTGCAACTGATTTAGATTTACAATATACCCCGTTTAACCGAAATTACAGGTGCAATCAGTGAAATAAAATATACTTAGTATTGCACATTTTCCGTTTATTAAAAAGTGCCCAAAGTCAGTTAGCTGCAATTTCAATTAAATTAAATCGGTTTTTGCTAAGCAACTTTAATTATGTTTGATGGCAAAACAAGCCGCAGGCAAATTTGCTTTACACTTCGCATCCGGGTCAACAGAAAATAGGAGCCCATAAAATGTTTGTCAGGATTTAGGGTCACCCTACGGTGATACAAAAAAATTTAAAGACCTATTTGAAAAGTTGTTTTCCAGCCTTCAAAGCCCCGATGGAAAGCAGCGAGGAGCAGTTGCAGCTGGAGCTGGACAGGATTTCGGAGGCCAGTGGCCGGGTCAGCACCTTCGATGACCTCATGGAAATGACCAATAACTCGGAGCGTCTGATAGCGAGTGTCAACTCCAGCCTGGACGCCCTGAACTCCGCCCTAGATCACCTGGAGGAGCGAACGGAGAACGTTCTCGTGGAGATTCGACGGCTGATCAGCTCGGAAATGCAGGCGCCGAATCCACACGACGGCTGCGGAGATCCAGATGCCAGGGCGTAGGCGGAAAAACCAACCAAAATTTAAATGTTGTGGAATAAAAGCATAGAACAATATTTTATTACGTGTATTTATTAATAAGCTTTAAAGAAACATGAAATATAGAAAATTCATGTTTTTAGTATAATTAAGATAATTTTAATAAAATGATAACATCTTTAATATAACAACTGATGTTAAGGGGTTCATAAAAATAGGACAAGCCATCACTTTTTCTGTGTCCGAATAAAATTGGGATCGAAAAACTTCGCGGGGGCATTAAAGCCGGCAGAAGATCCATAAAACGCCCGACAGTTTGTTTGTTTTTTATGAGAACTGTAACCCTAGCACACAAATAATTAGTGAGCTATTTTTATGGATCGGCGACGGGGCTGCGCATGCGCATTGAGAATGTAGAATGGAGAATCGAGTACTGAGTACTGAGTACTGAGTGCCGCGGGAGTAGAAGCATCAGGTGCTGGGGGTCTTCTTCCACAATCTTAATTAGAATTTCCATACTCAAATGTGTGTGCGTGTGTGTTGTTGTTTGTGCACATGTTGCGATGCATTTGAAGAACTCGTCGTGCACTTAATCACTTGAGCCGTCGGCACCATATGGGGTCCTTTTCTTTTCTTTTTTGTCGTGTGTGTTTATTACGAGCGGCATCTGGTGCATGGAATATAGACCGAGCGGTATAACCTGTTGGCCAGATATGGGGATTGAGCCGAAAATTATGCCACAAAGCTGCTGGCACAACGGCCACTCGATTGCGTTTAATTAACAATTAATAAAACTTTTAATTTGCCTGCAATTGGCACTGCACATTGAACAGTGAACACTGAACACTGAACCCGACCGATGACAGCGCTGAATATTATGTTAATGGCAAGTGGGGTCGATGGTAGATGGTCGATGGTATATGGGAAATTGGATAATGCCCACAGATCCCTGCCATTTGCCCTGGTAATTCTTCATTAATCAGCAGAGCAATCATTTACGTAAAGCGAAAGCGCGTGGAAAAGCGCAGAGCCAGAGCCACGAAACCTAATTGCAAGTTATGAATATCTCATCGGATATTAAATCGATGGCGGGCGTTTAACTCCGACAAGCCACGACCATGATGACGATGGCGATGACGATGGAAATAATAATGAGTATGTCGATGAATGGATATGGGCTGAATGGTATGGTTATGGTATCGTTGGCCGTCCGTTTGTCCCGCCGGAAGTGGCGACACTTAATTGCGTATTGAGTGCATTTTCAATTTTTATTGAACTGCGCCCAGTCGAGAGCATTGTGCTGCGGTTATGGGCCCACTCATTAAATCGGTGGCTTCACCAGGCTGCCACTGCCACTGGGAAGTATGCTACGAAATGGGTAAGTGGGTGCCCCAGCCGAAGTGGGCGTGGCAGTGACTCCCCCGCACTCATTAGCGGTATCTAGTACACGATAACCGCGCAATAATCGATGCTCCCGACTTGTCTTCTTTATCTTTATCAGGTGGCGCACATGCAAAAATATTCGGTGATGAACGATGAAGTCAGTCTTTAGAAGTCATCCCGGCATTTCGGTTGAATAGAAAATGAGAGCTGCAAACTGGTTGGGTGTTATTGTGGTGACCTTGCTGGGTCACCGAACCGCTGCCCTGGAATTCGAGGAGTGCGCCAGTGCCCCACAAATGGGCGTTTACGTGGCCAGCTTGGATAATTGCTCCAAGTACATTTATTGTGCCGGTCCAGGATCCTTTGAGGCCGAGTGTCTGGCCGGTCATTACTACGATGAGAAGACGGAGCGCTGTGTGGATCGGGAGCTGGTGAAGAGGTGTCGTCAGGATCCGCAGTTAAGCACCACCGCCAAACCTCCGTTGGTGGTCAAGAAACCAGCCATAGCAGCTCAGAAGGCGGA
The DNA here is from genome assembly GCA_037075205.1 of Drosophila prostipennis. Lineage (NCBI taxonomy): Eukaryota > Metazoa > Arthropoda > Insecta > Diptera > Drosophilidae > Drosophila > Drosophila prostipennis. Next base: position 465,861 of record JBAMCJ010000040.1, read on the forward strand.
TCCACTGACCATCACCCTGCGACTCTTGCCCAACGCCGGACCCTGCTATCCCTATATGGTGTGCTACGAAGGAGCGGGCCTGGCCAAAGCCTGTACTCCCGCCCACCTGGTGTCCTGCAACCGGATGCCATCGCCGGAGAACATCACCAACTGCCAGGCGGGAGTTTATGGCTTCATGGCACATCCTCGAAATTGCTCCTACTTCTACTACTGCTCCAATGGCTCCAAGCTGATCCATCGCTGTCCCTCGAACTTCACTTGGCACTACGAACGGCGGTCCTGTGTCCAGAAGTCCGAGAAGAAGTGCTATTCGGAGAGGTTTCGCCTAATCAACCAGGAGTCAGGGAGGATATTCTTCTAATGTTAGGATATAGATTTAATTTAAGTTAAAGTTCCGTATAAATAGCTAAACATGTACACCTAGCGTAAGCAACAGTTGAATTAAGAACTGCAGAATGGGAAACAAACAAGAGCTCTCCGCGTAAATGCTGCTGGGTGGGAAAACTCCTCCTCCTTCGAATGCCGATGATTTTTTCTATTTCCAGTAAAACAGGTGGGAGCTGCGCACATCGAAGTGGTAGAAGCGGAGCAGCATGTAATCCTGCCACTTGGTGGGCAGCAGTCTAAGCAGAACCGAGTAAGCGGGCAATAATCGTTAGGAATAATCGCTGGATACCCGGGCTAATTCAATTCTCACCTGAGCAGCCATACACTGAGTGCGAATATTTTGGGCACGTACACCATGCGCTCGTTCAGAAGCATCCCCTTGACAATCTTCTCAGCCACATATGGCGTGGGCAGTCCGGGATAGCTTTTCGCTATGCTAAAGGGGAGATGTCATATCATAAGAGGTGATCGGGATGTCAGTGAACTGATCCTAACTCACCCCGCATCGCTGAGCAGCGGCAGATCCCCGCTGGTTCGCATCAGGTAGGCATTGGCCACCGTGGTGCGTACGTAGTCGCAGTCGGACAATCGCAGTTCGGCGCGCAGTGACTCCATGAAGCCCATTATTCCGTATTTGGTGGCCGTGTAGATTCCCGCTCCTGGCAGTGGAACCAGTCCTAAATAGATAAGGTCAGGCTTAGTTTCAGTTGGGAGCTTTAGTATTAGAAAAGAGAACTAACCCGCTAGGGCATTCACTGCCACCAGGTGACCGGATTTGCGGGTTATCATCTTCGGCAGGAACTCCTTGGTGGTCTGCAAAGGAAACACATTTATTAGTTTGTATTTTAGAATTTCAAAAATGTCTAACAGCTACTCGAACTAAAAAGTATTACCAGTTCCTCATCATAAAATATTTACTAAATCACCAAAGTATTTCTCAAAAATTCTGAAATGGGTTCTATTTTAAGTTACTGTAACCTCTTTAAAAATGTATAATAAATTTTAACACCTTAGATTTTTAGCTTAAGGTTCAAAGCACATCAACTTAATTATTTACTATGTTATCTATTCTATTAAATACGTATTTTAATTAACCTAAGACAGACAGTAGGGTCTCACCATAATGTACGATCCCAGATTGAGCTGCAGGATGGTGTCGATCTCATCGCTTTTCAAGGTGGGCGTGGAGGTCATGGGCATGAGGGAGGCGTTGTTGACCAGAATGTCCACGGGGCCCAGCTCCTTTTCCACCTTGGCGGCCATTAGCTGCAGTTCGCGCGGCGAGGAGACGTCGTTCTGGAGTAAATATTCATTTTAAGTAAAACCAAAGTAAGATCGCTGTGAGATCTCACCTTGTAGGCCTTGGCCACGCAACGTGGGATCTTGGACAGCAGCTCCACCGTTTCGTAGCATCCCTTGGAGTTGACATCCACGACGGCCAACTTGCAGCCACGACGGGCCAGCTCCAGGCATATTTCGCGACCCAGTCCGCTGCCTCCTCCGGTTACCTGCGTTTAAATCACAGGTTACTCACATTACACATTATACCTACATATACTCAGCGAAATTAATTAGCTTAATTTGCAAACAATCAACTCGAGCTAATGTGACTTTGCATTGAACAAAAACCTCATTTACGGACAATTATGTGAGCGGCAGTGGCAGCGGCGACTTATGAATGGCATTACTCATACGCGCGGTGGGCCGACCCTCTGGGGCACAATTGAGTGACTTTTGACCGTAATTAAAGCGCACTGGGTGACCTTAGATCCCATGTTTTTTCGCAGGGGGGAGACGAAATGTAACCCGGAATGAGTTCAATTCAAATTTGGCACGTTAGTGAATAGCAACGGAAAAACAATAACAAATGCGCAGTTGTTGTGGTTATGGCACTGCTGAAGAATTTCAATATCATATGCAAATTAGCAGCGGCAACACCAGTTGGGTTTTATCTACGCATCGCAGAGATACCCGGCATGCTTCCCAGATACCTACTTTTATCTCGCCCTCCGAAAGTTCTTTCCACTCTTCACTCTGTTGTTTACAAACGTCAGCGATCGAAAACAAAAGTGAAGTTCCTGAGGTTTGCATTTTTGCTCTCTTTCATCTTGGCATAAATATAGCGAGAAAACCAGTTTGGAGCTTGAACAGGGGCGTCGAGAAAGGGGGTTTTCGGAGCCGAAATAACTCGAATTCCACAACAATGATGTCAATAGAATTTATCAACGATTGTCAATCTTCTAATTAAGTTGCTTCTCACAGCTGGGCTGAGAACTTCTGACCCCCTCCTCAGTACTGCAGTACTCCCCTGAGCAACCGCAGAAAAGTATCTGTATCTGAGAAAACGATATCTGAGGGAACGATCGAAAAAGCTGAGACTAAAACAAAAATCGAGCCACCATGATTCATTAATGCGCTACGTGAGACGCTTATGGCCGGCACACGCCCACGTTTAAAGCCTGAAAAGCATGCTAATAGGTTCCGAATTCGATCAGGTTCTTTACGATATGGAGCATCGAATCATCTACCCAGCGAAACCTACACACTTGACCTTGTCCAGTGGCGAAGTCAATTGACTTTTCCATAATTCGATGCCCCGAGATGCACATGTGATTAATGAACCGCGATATGGTCGCCACAAGCACGAATTTCTGTTGGAGATTTCCCTAGATTGCAGCTTTTACAGGGAAATGATGTCACATTAGCTGACCATGGCACCAAAGACCCGTCGCTGTGGACACAACTAAACAATTGGCCAACTAACCGAGCTGGTACCAAATGCATAAATATTTACTTTAATAACACAATCCTAAGCGATCGACCGCACCCCATGGCAGTGACATCAAAAAAAGAGAAGAAAAGACATATAGAAAAGAAAAGCGGGAACGGGAATGGGGAAAAGGTGGGTGAGCCGAAAGGTGGGCGTGGAAACCGGAGGCAGCCACTGGAAAAGGAAAGTGCGTGACGTTTCTGGCTGGCTGCATGGCCCCGAGATACAAGATCCCATGGATAGATACACGCAGGGAACTAATACGATATGGTATGATGGTTTCACATATGTCATTCTTCAATGAAATGATAAAATATAGCAAATAACAAAAGTTCTTTGCAAGCGGTGGGATTTGCACAAGGGATCGCAAATATTTATCTCAACTATGGCGCATCTTCTGACAAGGGGAGATGTGTATCTCACTAGCCTTATTAATGGCCCATTTGCCAGACGCTCATTGCAGTCATTTGTTAGCCCCAATAGATGATCTTACCAGCGCCACCTTGCCGCTGACATCCTTCTCCTTGAGACCCAGGGAGAAGAGGTAATCCAACAGGTGCTTCAGGAAGACGGCCAGCACGACCAGTGGCAGCAGGAGCAGGAAGATGATGACTTTCAGATTGAAGATGGCCCGGGTGGTCTCGTCATTGCGTTGCGCCTGCGCGTCCGCCTGGGTGGCGGTGGGCGTGGTCGAGGCGGCGGTGGGTCCAGTTACCGTTACTGAACCAGCCGGAACGGCGGTCGTGGTTCGGGTTATGGTGGTTGTCGTCGCCGTTTCCACCATCACTCACTCAGTTTGTTGCACTCACAAATGGCTGGGATATATGTATATCGGTGTACAAATATTTTTCTTTTGGCCCACAAATTTTCGCGGTCAAAGCAAATATGATATGGCACTCGCGGCGACTCCAAAACAGCTGCAACGCGTCGAAGATCAGGCAGCAGACTAAAAACGCCAGCAACCGAATGCGAATGCCAAACTACGTGTACAAGCTTTCGACTCTACAGAGCAGTATTCCCCATTGAGTGAAGATCGCAGTGCCGGGCGCTCGGCGTTATCTGGTTTTCGTATCTACGACTGCAGATTCGAGTGGGCAGAGCCTAGCACCTTTGAGTGGAAGTGCCGCGAGTGGAGTCGCTGCGTTTCACCTGACGTCTGGGCCCGGCTTTCTGTTTTTTAATAGGCCCTGGCCATATTGTTTTCCCCACGCGCACAGTGGGAACTGCGGATGAAGATGATCGTCGATAAGAGGGTCTCCCGTGTTTGTGTTTGCTTTCCCTTTATCTGGTCCGTAAAGATGGGATATCTGGGTCTGGTTAAAATGATAAACAACTGCTTACTGTGCATCTCCCATCATGAGTCTTAAAGTCTCCCCTAAATAATAATGCTAATTATGAATCACTGTGCGGCACTTTCGAATTGTCAACCTTTTGGCACTAGCCAATCAAAGAAATACTCAAAAATTTAATTGGGGCTTCTGAGGTGAGTGCATTGTTGGGGAAAATAACACAGAGAAAAATGTTTAATTTTTTTAGATGCAAATCTAGTCTTACAAACTAGAGGAACATTTAAGGTATAATTTTTCTAACTTTCTTCAGTTAGTTCTTAAACCTTAAAACTCTCTTAAAAACTTCTGGGCCTGACAAAAAAAGATGCCTGTAATTTTAAGCGTACAGAAAAGTTATGAATAATTATGGGAGTTTCTGATCTCGCTCTACTAAAAGTTGCAAATGATTAGTAACAATGATGTCAGAAAATGTATCACCATTACAACTGCTTACTTCCAATAATAATAATTATTAATCACTGTTTAGGGAATGAGTCTTCCAACTCTCTTCAGTTAGATCTAAAAGCTCAATAATTCTTAAAAAGTTATGAATAGTTGTGGGAGTTTTTTATATTGCTCTATTAATAGTTGCAAATGATTAGTAACAACGATGGAACAAAATGTTTCACCATTGAATACTTTAAGGGAAACTTTATTTTCAAATTAATTTAATTTTCTTTATTGTATTAAGTTTATATGCATACAATACTATAAATTGTCAATAATATACAAAAATAAACTATGGATATTTTCAAAATAGTTTTTATAATAGCTTATAAAATTAACAATATTTAGTTCTAAAGAGTTACCTAACTCTATATATACATAAATTGAAACCACTACGTCTTAAGCTCACATTTGTTCCCTGTGCATTTTAGACTCTCGACTCAATTGAACTCAAGTCGAATCCCAAACCGCTTCTCTTGGCACTCGCCGAACGAGAATTGAGTGAGTTGTCGGATCGGCTGGTTGTTGAGCGCTTTCGACGACCCATTTTCGAGGTGCCAAACTGGTAGGCCAGCCGAAGTGGAAGTCGCAGTCAGGCGAAAAAGGAAAGGCCCCAAATGGAGGCCGGTACATCCGCCTTGGCTGCATTATGGCCACGGTGGCTCCCATTCCGTTACAATTAAAGCATATTTAATGCCCTGCCCTAGATCAATGAACAGCGATCGGTGTGCTAGAGTAAACATTCAGATGCCGCATGTGGCAAAAGCTAAAGTCGCCTTCAGCTGCGGCACAGTGTCAACATCTGGTGTTTTTTTGTATCTTTTGCTGCCTCTGCCTCTTTTTTTGCATCCTCGCACATGTGCAGCGTTGGCGAACGCATGCGCCCTGCTTGAGGTTGTTTTTTTAAGCATAGAACTAAAACCAAAGGCGCGCAGATACGGGTATAAATAAAATATGTAAATGCAGCCCAGCGAATTTGACATATTAGCAGGCTAGCTGAGACGGATCCCGGGAGCAATGACCGCACACAAGCCACACACGCAAACACACATGTCGCATAGCATGCGCTCCTAAGTAGGAGTACAGTAGGATCTGGGCATTGGCGTACACCGCGAGGATCTGCTTGCAAAACATGACAACTCTTTAATTAACTATTGGCTTATTTGTACAGCGTATGGAGGATTCATTCCTTGAGTTACAAATAGGTTACTTAGTTTCATAAAACTGAAATTAACAGCAGTATAATATTATTATCAAAAATATAAAAATGTTTTCTTTTCGGCTCTTGTTCATGCCAAGGCCTTATAGGAATATCACTGTTAAACACCTAACAAACAAATATTAATACAAACTTAAGAGATTTACACCTATACCTCACATCTGCAACACATTTCAAAGGTGCTTCTGGCTGTTCGTAGTGTAGAGTGGTTGAAGGGTTGGCCAGCTCCAAAGTCATGGCAGCTCCTGGGCACATTCTGTGGGAAAAGTCAGGTAAGTACAACTTTATAAATTACCCTACTCGTTTGCCTACTCTTGAGGGTCAGCAGTTTGTTGGCATGGCGAAGTATATTCTCTTGGTTTGGATTTCGCAGCACTCCCGCCGCCGCCTCCTTGATCATGCCCTCGATGCCCTGCAGCAGCCATTCCTTTTTGGGGCAGGTGATGGCCAAACGGTACTGGCCATCCTGCGTCCGCGACACGTTCCAGTCTGTGATGGGCTCGCCCTTCTCTCTGTCGTGGCTGTCGTTGCTCTCCGTATCCTCCTTCTTAATATCATTTTTGTACGACACCGTGCGCCGACGCAACTTTGATGGCTTTATATCCTGCTCCTCGTCATCGGTGGCCTCCACTTGGGACTTGCGCTTCTTGCCATTCATTGTGCGTTCATCTTGGTTACGATCACGTTTTGGGCACGTACAGATTTTGACTTCCATAACCTGCTGTCCTACGATATCGCCACTACGAAGGTTAGAACAAGATTATAAAATTATAATATACGGATATCCTGCTCCAATCTCACCTAGCATTCTCCAGACAAAAGACCAAGCAGGTTTCCTTTCGGCCAATACACGAGTTTTGGCAGACGAACTTGAAGGCCAGGGTCTGGCGCACATGGCCAGCGCTCCGGTTTCCCGATCGACACATGTTCAGGGGAACCACTACGGAATAACGTTCCGAAATGCCCTTGCCCTGGGCCGTTCCGCAGTACACGCTGTTGGGATTCTCGCTGCGCAGCAAGCTTTCGCGCATCTTCACGTTTTGGCCGATCACTGCGGGTTTATAAATATAAGAGTTAAAGATTGCTAACATATTTCCACTTATTCTTAGACTTACATGGCTCTACGCTCAGATGATTCTGACAGCGCAGCACTGGACCACTGACATCCTTGGTGAAGCAGAGGAAAACACGCAGATTGAGTGGCTGGATGGGCATCTTCGCCTTGAACTGAACGTCCACGTTGAAGGTCTTGTTCATCCGGATGTAGAGCTTGTTCAGCGGCACCGAGAACATCCAGTGCGACTTGGGCGGCTCATCAAGGACCATGCTGAAGTTATAGCCGCCGATGTTGTGGTTCTCGAGCTTGGGCAGCGTGTTCACCTGGCTCTGGATGTCCTGCAGCATCATCTCGCGCAGCACGGATTGCTGCAACAGAAAAGAAGAGGGCATTATTTTACTGGTAACCCAAACCGGAACCATTCAAGAGTTCACACTTTGCGCTCGTAGAGCTGATAGAGCTTCATGTCGTTGCTTGTTCGAATAACAAATGGACTGGCGATTGCTTTTGTTCAGGTCTTTCACAAGTGGTTGCAAATTTTGCTGACTGGTGACGACCAGTAGGAGTGTGTTCCTTGCTAATCGACTAGATAAGAGTGTGCTGTTCTGTTCTCTTACTAAAACTGAACCCCCGAGCGGTCGTGACGTCATGTTGCTCTTATGAAATTGCAGGCAGGTTGCTGAGTCATTCGGGGAATGTCGCTTGCCGCTCGCTTTATTTAGTTCTTTTTATATGGCCAGCGCAACGCATGCTCAGTTGGATTTTAGGCGGCCAGCGAAATACAGGCGTTGCGCGATGTGTCCAGATAGTGTCGGCCAAAGTGACAGGTCCTTTAGATGGCATCAGTTGGGTGATGGGAAAACAATTAAGCAATCATTAACGGATGCCCTGTGGAAAATGCAGCCACAGTCTGAATTAATTGTTCGGGAAATATGGACCTGACCAGCGACTACGCACATCGGCGCATGGTGAAATTGCTGACGATCACGCTGATAGTCTTCATGACCGCCTCTGGACTCCTGGCCAATCGCTATCGCTCTGGTAGACGCGAAAGATTCCGCTTTTCGAAGGCATATCTGGCCTACGCTTTGCTATGGACCATTGCCTTCAGTTTGGTGTACGGAAGGCAAATCTACAAGGACTACCTCCAGGGTCAGATCAACCTGAAGGACGCCATCACTCTGTACAGCTATATGAACATCTCGGTGGCTGTTATCAATTATGTAACGCAGATGATGATCAGTGACCATGTGGCCAAGATGATGAGTCGAGTGCCCTTCTTTGATACCCTGAAAGCACTTCGCCTCGACAGCAGATCGCTGTACAAGTCCGTATCCTTGGCCATGGTCAAGACCATTGTTTTTCCCCTGACCCTCGAGGTGGCCTTCGTACTGCAGCAGAGGCGACAGCATCCGGAAATGAGCTTGATCTGGACGGTGTACAAGCTGTTTCCCTTGGTTATTTCCAATTTGCTGAACAACTGCTACTTTGGAGCCATGGTCGTGGTGAAGGAGATGCTCAATGCCTTGAATATCCGCTTGGAATCGCAGTTGCAGGAGGTGAATCTGCTGCAGCGCAAGGATCAACTGAAGCTGTACACTAGGTACTATCGAATGCAGCGATTTTGCTCCCTGGCGGATGAACTGGACCAACTGGCGTATCGCTACAGGCTGATCTATGTGCACGCCGACAAGTATCTGACTCCCATGGCCTTGTCGATGATCCTGTCGCTCATCTGCCACCTGCTCGGCATCACAGTGGGTTTCTACAGTCTGTACTACGCCATAGCGGACACCTTCATCATGGGCAAGCCGTACGATGGACTGGGATCGCTGATAAACCTGGTTTTCCTGCTCATCTCGCTGGCGGAGGTAACGTTGCTGACGCATCTGTGCAACCACCTGTTGGTCGCCACCAGGAGATCGGCTGTCATCCTGCAGGAGATGAATCTGCGGCATGCGGACACTCGCTACCGCCAGGCAGTCCATGGCTTCACCCTGCTGGTCACGGTGACCAAGTTCCAGATCAAGCCGCTGGGCCTATACGAGCTGGACATGCGGCTGATCAGCAATGTCTTCTCGGCGGTGGCCATGTTCCTGCTGATCCTGGTGCAGGCCGATCTGTCGCAGCGTTTTAAGATGCTCTGAATAAAGGATTTTACCCACCTGGCTGAACTGCATCAGATTCTCGGACTGTGTGGGATGATATTTAAAAGTTAGTTACTGTTTATTATGGTTTCTATAGGCACTCACGTTTAATCCCTGCAGGAAGGCCATGGGTTCAGTGGTCCTGGAAGGATGAAAATATAAATAGTAGAAGTGACTAAGTGTAGGACTTGGTACCCACAATTCCGATCCCGATACTGCCACCGCCTGTTCAATCTCCGCCGGACCATCCTCCACGGTGGAATCGGCCGATCCCAAAGAGGCTTCATTAGCCACATGGACATCGTCCTCGGAATCCGTGCTGCGAAATCCGAGAGCAGTAAAATTAATAAATTTAGTGAAAGGTGAACAAAATCAGACAAGTGGCCGCGTGAATGGTGCAAGTACAAGCGTGTTGCTACATGCATGGTCTGCCTTTTCCCTCAGTTACTCAGCCTTGGTTTACCTGATTTTGTGCCACGACATGGGCTGTGATATGTACATCACTGGCAGCTATGGGCCGATCAACCGATCGGGGAGGATATAGAGGGTAAATATTATAGATTACTAAAAAACTACCAAAATCGTATGGCCACTGATTCGCGGATCTTGCCATTCGCCGCGAAGCGCCGACAATCGAGCCAGCCGATAGTTATCGCAGCGGGCGCGTTGTTTTGAAATTGCTCACCCCTTTTGGATGACTTTGTTCTTGTTGCTTTGGCCATTGGAATTGTTGGCCAAGTTTGCGGAGCCGTTGGCTCGCAAGTTGATGATGTTTGCGTAGGATTCGCCGGGTGTTTGGACCACCTGCGTCATCAGGTGGGGACATCCGGTGGCCACGAAACCCTGCAGCAAACTGGAACCGCCGCCACTGCTCACTGTTGGGAAAGCAAAGAGATCATTGCCCAAATCCAGGAGGTCCAGGTACTCCTCGAAAGACGCCAGAAAGTTCTGACTATTGGAACGCGAAGCAAACGAGGTGTTTCTGCAAGACAAATCCACCTCTTGAGATTAACAAATACGGGAATTGCAGCGCTGCTCACTGGTTAAAAGTCATGCTAAGCGACGAGGATCTCTGGAGCGCCATGGCTGCGGCGGTGAATTTAATTAATAAAATAAAAACTTAATAAAAACTGCGCGATGAAAGTGGAATAGTTCAGTGCTGGTAAGGTATGTTTTAAAAAATCCACAAAATCCCACATTTTCTACGATTCACCATTGACACACACCCAAACGCCTTACCAATAGGATTCCCATATGGTTAGTGTCATGAATACATTTTTTACATAGTGGTTCATGTCTTGGAACTTACTGGTTCAAATTTGAATTTGGCGGCACTTCATTTAACTTTTTAAATTTCCCCGCTCTAAAGCGATTTTCTTAAAAATTGACGGCTTTAGCTTAATGATACTTTCTTTGAATTAACGCCCAATAACCATGTTTACCGTGCATATTGGTACAACCTCTGTGAGAAAAGCAATAAACAAAATTGTGGGGACACGATTTTTTTGAATAGATTTTTAATATACTTCTAGAAGTCTGATAGGTTTGGAACCTATCTGGATCTATAGATATTTTCATTCTAAACAATTTTGCATTTAAAATTGTTAAATCAAGATGTAGGTCAAAATAGCGTCGGCCACTTAGCAACGAAAGTGGAACAGTGGAATTTGGAACTCTGGGGCTATTTTTGTTTTTGAATTTTCTCGCTCTTTGGGGGTCGAATCGAAAAATGTTTAATGCAAAATTGTTTAGAATTAAAATATCTATCGATCTTGATAGGTGGGGGGCCAATCCGAGGTCTACAATTGGTTTAAAAATGCACTCGAAAAATCGGGAATCCACCATTTGGTTAACTGCTCCCCTCACGCTAATCTAATTGGGTTTAAATTTATACTCTAAAATGTTCAATGCTGTTTTGCAAACATTTTGACCAAAATTATAAAAGCCTCTGCAAAGTTTAAAAAGAGAAAAATTTAGATTATCCCAAATTTATAAAGGTAAAAATAGCAATGTTCTGAAAAAATTGGAATGTTTTCATCGTGAGATTTTTAAGAGTCCCAACCCAGTAAACAAGAAATGCTTCACGAAGATATGTAATTTTTTTAAAGACAATATTTATAAAAATAAGTGCACCATTGTGATGTTTTATCGTTTAGGGGACGTATATGACTGCTGGCTTATAATTTTCCCACTTCGTGCAGATAAGCGCCAAGCAGTTTAGTCTACAAAAAAAACATCAGTTATAGAATCAAGTAGTTGTATACTTCCATTCAAGCTTACGCCTTCAATGTAGTTGTAGATATCGATTTTTTCATTTTGAGAGTGGGCCCCGTCGTCACAAGCTCCCACTGGTACAAGGATGACGTTTTTACCAGTGGCTTCCTGCAATGTCAATGTTACTGGAATAGATCCCCCTTCGCGAATCATGTCCGGTTCTACATTAAAAACATGCCTCATTGCCCGTTTCGCAGCCTCATAATGGGGGTGGTTTGGGTCCTCTGTCCAGGGCTTGAAAGCTAATAGCATAGTAACCTTCAATAATAGGCATTAATTAAGAGCAATGCGAGTGTGAGCACAAAAAATAACCTCCATTTTGTTAGGCGATCCACGCTCGGTCCATTTATCCTTGAGGTAGTTAACGACACACTCCTTAACGTGCTCTGGGTCCTGGTCGGGCACAAGGCGAAGGGAGAACTTGCCAATCACCTTTTTCGGAATAACGGTCTTTCCGCCTGGCTCATAAAATGCACCCTCGATTCCATGGACTGATAGGCTGGGATTACGCCACCTGGCTTGAAGCAGTCTGGTTTTATCGCCATCATGCGGCAGCTGGTCAACACCAATGTCTTTCCTAAAGAGAATACAGCGATCTAGAGATTTATGGCGTCGATAGAAAGATAAGATTAACTCACTTGTAATCAGAAACTTCGAAGTCAATGTTCTCATACAATTCTTGCTCATTCTTTAACGGGGGTGCAACCTGTAACAATTCGAAATAAATTAAAGCTTCTATGTTAGTACTAAAAATTACTTACGTCACGGTATACTCCTGGGATCAGGATTTTTGTGTCCTTGTCAACGAGCACGCTAAGCAAGTAACACAGATCCGGCATAGCTTCGTGGACGGTGCCCCCGAAAACTCCACTGTGCAAGTCTTTGCTTGAGCATTCCACCTCCACTTGAAAGTATGCCAGTCCACGAAGTCCATATGTAAGACATGGACGCTTCTTCCCTAGCCAGTAGTTGTCGGAAATGCAGACATAATCAACATCGGCAAGAAAATCGTTTTTGCGACTCATTAACAAGTCGTCAAGGCCTTCGCTACCGCTTTCCTCCATTCCTTCGAAAACAAACTTCACGTTCAGTGACAGCGGTATATTGAGCTTATTATAAGCCTCGATAGCATGGATCCAGCACAGCACAGGTCCCTTGTCATCGGAGGCACCGCGTCCAAACAACTTTCCATCCACCTCAGTAAGCTCGAAGGGATTGGTGTTCCATCCATCTTCCTTTAGAGCAGGCTGCACATCCAAGTGGCCGTAGACCAACACGGTCTTCTTGGAGGCGTCCTTGCCCAGAGTTCCCAGCAGGACCTTTGGAAGAGGGATTATCTGGCCGCTCGGCAAGGTCTGTTGGCCCACATCCGCCAATTCTGTTTCAGCGCCTAAGGCTTTTAAGCGATCTGCGGTCCATTGTACCATGCGATCGATTTCGCCTCGCTTATCTGCCCATGCTGAAACCGACTGAATTCCCACAACGGTTTTCAGAGCTTCGATGTAATCTCCTTTTTTGCTGTCAACAAAGCTGAAAAGCGATTGCGGTTTATGACTATTAGATATGAGTATGTTAAGCTGATAGAAGCGTTATCTATCCCGAAGTAAAACTATTTGCGGCTCAGACCATGGCTTATGTGAATGATGATTCTATTGTTGCCACTCGAACAAAGGCGATAAGAGAACATTTTCTAGAGAATTCAAATCAGTCAGGTCCAAGATAAAATGCAAATCACCTACATATGTATGTATGTAGTTCTACATTGAGATGAATAGTGATTGCTTCTATCGATATGAGCTTGAATAATAAAGTATGCTCCCCAGTAAGAGATTTGCAAAACGAGATTTCACTACGTATATATATACACATATGTATATACGAACTCATCTCAGCATCCTTTACCCAATAGTATCCAATTATACATACGCAAAGAATTGTTGGAGTACATCGGGAAGCTCTGCCATCGTACTTTTAATGTTGTACAGGAATAATAAAGTACTGCTACGTGCAACGGACACTACCGATTTAAATCTGGTTAGACGTAGCGCGCCTATATATACCACAAACAATGTAGGTCAAAATAGCGTCGGCCACTTAGCAACGAAAGTGGAACAGTGGAATTTGGAACTCTGGGGCTATTTTTGTTTTTGAATTTTCTCGCTATTTGGGGGTCGAATCGAAAAATGTTTGATGCAAAATTGTTTAGAATTAAAATATCTATCGATCTAGATAGGTAGGGGGCAAAGCCGAGGTCTACAAGTGGTTCAAAAATGCACTCGAAAAATCGGGAATCCACCATTTGGTTAACTGCTCCCCTCACAGAGGTTGTGCCAATATGCACGCTAAACCAGGTTATTAAGCGTTAATTCAAGCTTCTTGTCTGAAAGTTTCATCAAAATCAAACCCACAGATTTTGAGTAAAACGCCTAACAGTGAAGCAACCTCGGAATTTTCCCATACAAAAAATGGGGGCCAAAATTTAATTTGTCTGGGGCTCCACTCATAGAGGTTGTGCCAACATGCACGGTACATGGGCAGATTGGGGATCCTTCTAAGAACGTTTTGTAAAAATTTCATGAAAATTAAACCCACAGTTTTCGAGAAAATTGATTTACAGTGTGGGGGTTAAATAGTCAAATTTTGAAATTGGCCGTTTCCCGCTGACGGCGCCACCGAGAACCCATACAGCCATGATATCAACCATGTAAATACCCATACATTTTCTATGCAAACTTTAAGTAATTAATACAGCTCTCACAGAGGTTGTGCCATAATTGCGGCATAATTTTAAGTAATTTCTGAATTAATTTCGGGCAAATCAAACCCACAGATTTCGAAAAATCAAGTCATTTCAATTACGGCTTTTTCCACGGGGTCACACTGTCCAGCCAGCGAGACAGCGTACAGAGCCATGACATAAACCAAAATCTATGTATTTATATCGATATATCGGTAGGTACGACCTACATTTAACCTACATATTTTTAAGCGTTAAGGGGATTTTTGTTCTTGGCGTTTCAGGATTTTTTTGCACAGCAATGTACTGGTGAGAAGAAATTGTTGTTGCCCGACCAATATTCTTCTTGGCAAGACCTAGCAACTGTTGGCTTGTAATGCTCTTTGGGCAAAGATTCCAATAGCCGTTTAAGGATATTTTCTATGTGCTGTGCATTGGTCTAATGGGCCCAATATTATTGAGAATATTTAATTGGTTGAGGAATCTGGACATTTCTTATTACCCACTCTGCTGTTCTGTGCAAGGAAATAATTTTCAATGGGGTTTTGGTTAAACCGACTAGTGGCTACTGATTGTGACACTCTGCTTTTAATTAGACTATTACAATATTATATTTTCCTTTCACAGGTCTTAATGAGACCATTTAGGCAAATGGCCTGCGAAGGGCCAAAAAGGGTGGTCAAATTTTGATTTGCTTTAAGTATTCTTGGAAATTGTTGATTTTTTTAAGAACATGGCTGTGTTTTTGGCCCATCGATACATTTTTAAAATTTTAAATTTTGTCATTTCCACCGTTGTTTTTGTCAATACATTTAATACCTCGTCCGCAGAGCGTTGGCGCCGCCGGCGCCGAGTTGGCGGCTTGTCGTTGTCGTCGTCGATCCCCTTCCTGGGATGGAAGATCCCCCACGTTAAAATTGGTAATTGTCTGAAAAACAGATAAGTGTTATTATAAATAATAAATAAATATGTATATAATAAAATACTTACGCATTTAACAATTGAGACCTGACGCGCCATCTTAATAATCTTGAACTGAAATTTGCGAATTACCGCAAATTACCAGTTTCCAGTTATTTCACAAAAGACGCCCAGAAAATAGAGATGAGAAGATATTGATGTGACGATCTGTTTGTTCCAAAATAAGAAAGAATAGATTACCTACAAATATATATTAGACTCACAGTAACTTTAATTATTGTTTACTGGTCTATTACCAAAGTAAACAGACAATGGGAGATATGTTGATGTATAATAGTTCCACCGGGTCCACTTCTGTGAAACATCTTTTAAATATATCCCTAATGTTGGCCCCTAGGGACTCATGCTCGTCGAAGCTCACACTTGACAACATAAATCTATTCATTCCCGGGATTTTAAAAGCTCTTTCTATAAGCTTTTCCACCATATCGACTTCTCGTAGGAAAAACTGAAAACCTGAAGATGGTCGCCTGTCAGCTTTACTGACTTCATTACTCCTGAACGGTTTTTGATGAATATTGGCGTCCAATCAAGGTCATCAAAGGCAATGATTATGCGCTTCCCAGTGCTGGCGATCATAAATTAAAGGACACTTTCCGTGTAAAATACATTTTGCTTGGATTGCAAGTGATTGTAGACCCACAATCTGGATATGTGGGACTCCTCCAGTTGCCGTATATTTACTGGATTTTGGTCCGAAACAACGGCCAGCAAGAGGTGGATTTTATGCTTTTTAAGCCATTGGATTATCTCCAACAAAACGGGATTTATTCGGTTGCCGAGATGCAGTGCCACATCCATCCACACTATTTGAAAGTGGAACCCGTCGAACGTTTGTAGGGCGAAAGTGGACGCCTTATAATTGTTCTGGGAGCCTGGAAACTAATATTAAATAAAAATAACCATTTAAAATGTTTCATTTCATGGGTCATGGACCCATTTCCCCACATTAGAGGGAGAAAGCCTGTCATCCCTTTCACTCCCTTTAGACCAGCGCTTGAGCCATGTTGCTAAGCGTCGCCAATATGTTGCCAATGCTTAGGCATGTGTACAGTCGACGCGTGCGATTTTCGATAAATTTATCGACTTTGTGGGAAATAGGGCTGCATTCTGCACTCTATCGGCGCTTTTGTTTTTGTTTCTTCTTTCTTTCTTTTTGTATAAAATTCTGGTGAGTATGGACGCGAATTTAGATGATGATATTAATATGGTCCTTGGGGCAGAAGGTGGTGGGGAAGTAGAAGAGATTAACTTTCTTCATGTTCTGAAGAAAGTTAAATTTCTTAAATGTGCTAATCTTCCCAAATCGCGCCCACTTGAAGAAGTGGCGAAAAGAACAATTAATTGGGCAACAGACAACGTGCAAGCTGGTTGAATTTCGTTGTTGGGCAGTTTAAAAGACAGATGGGACTTTTCAAAGCCCTTCTGCATTCTTTGCGATGCTGGCGATGTCGATTGACAACCAGGTGAGTAGAGAGATGCAGGTATACCAACCTGTGTATACTAACGTGGCTATAAAAACTAACCCACTAACGAACGCAGAACGAGAAACTGCGCTTTCTACAAGAAAAGCAGCTGAAGATTCATCAGAAGATTTCTAGAACTGGAAATACGAAAGATAGATCTCGATATCGAGAAGATAATTATAAACAACGGCACCAAGGTAGCTCCTTCGGTAGTCCAAGTGTCACCGGCACACCAAAAGAAAAGAAGAAAGCACGAGGATAATTATAAGAAAATTCGGGCCAACAAATTGGCATTAAACAAAAAATTTGCCCGGAATATGTGTCCGATCTGCAGGAAGGTACTAAACTTTTGTTCAGCGGTCGCGGCGGATTTAGCAAAGTGCGATACAATGAGTTAGGTCCAGGACCTATTAAACAACACCAATGTTGTTGAACTTGTAAAGGAATTAAATGTATTGACAAAAACAACGGTGGAAATTACAAAATTAAAACGGCGGGGCGGAGAATTCTTGAGCAACGAATCCCCTTCTAAAAAGAAAAAAGTAGTTCCCGATCAAGGCTCCCGTGGCCAAGGCTCCCGTGGCCAAGGATCACGTTGCCAGGATCCCGTGTCCAAGGATATCAAACGAAGGAGCACATCGAACAAGTAAGCACTTTGGGACTCGAAAATGGCGCCTCGTCAGAGATTGAAAGCCCGACCTCCTCTTCGCTGAGGTCTGTCGAATCGGTCGGCAACGAAGGTCACGAAACTCGGATAATGATTTCATCGTGAAAAGAGATTTTGTTATGCCTATTTATAGGGAATGACCATCATCCAGCCTATGTATGTTCTTCTTGGCCTGACCTAGCAACTGCGCATGGGTCTAATGGTCCAAATCAGTATTCGCGCTTTCTTCAACGCATTGATCAATTATGTTTTTCAGAATGTATCATCTTCTATGTGTCCCGGTTCCTGATCTCACTCGCTTGGCCCATCCTGATTATGGCCTCGGCCCTATTCCTCTGTCGGATTCTTCGCATCCTCAGCTACACCGAGTTTGTGAACAACTTCTTCCCGTACAATTCGGATGGCCCCGAAACTGCGCACAAGCGACCTTTATTTATGTATCGATGGACCAAATACACAGCCATGTTCTTAAAAAAATGCATGGAGGATTTAGTATGTTAGGACAGGGGATTTTTTCTGCTAATCAACAACTCAGTGTAGGCATAAGCAATTTCCAAGAATACTTAAAGCAAATCAAAATTTGGCCACACTTTTTGGCCCTTCGCAGGCCATTTGCCTAAATGGTCTCATTAAGATCTGTGAAAGAAAATATAATATTGTAAAAGTCGAATTGAAAGCGGAGTGTCACAATCAGTAGCCACTAGTCGGTTTAACCAAAACCCCATTGAAAATTATTTCCTTGCACAGAACAGCAGAGTGGGTAATAAGAAATGAAATAAAACAATACAAATCCCTCTATCGGTGACAGTTGGAATCAACGATTGGGATTTGGGATCACTAGGCGTATGAGCAATTTTTGGGCAACGTAACTCAAAACGTAAGTGTAAGTTGTACGTAACACCCGCTCTCCGTCATTAACTCAGAGAGGCAGAAATTTCATATTTAAACGTAAAAGTCATTTACGTAAGTGTTTTTACGTAGTACGTAGTCAATCGATAAAACATCGATTAAATTGATTGCCTGACCATTGAAACAGTGCTGCCCATCAAGCGCCAACTTTAAATTACTCGTTAAATATTTTATTAACATTTAAATCCATTTATTGCATGCCACATATAGGCAATTGCTTTTACTAAACATCCCTTTGAGTGACTGGTCAATGCTCCGTAGGAATGTCGGTTTCTAAAACATAAAATGTCTGTAACCCAAATTATTTATATGAAAAGACACAAATTATATTAAATATACAAATATATTTACAAGTCTAGAATGTACAAAAAGTCTTCTACTGCACACATAGTACAGCTCTAATATTTCTCAGTCGTCACATCGCTCTGCGACTCATTGGATCGATTTGGGGCCTCTGTCACGGTTGTAAGATCCGAACTGGAGGATTCTCTGGAATGTCTGGGGAAATAAGTGTAAAACAGCACAGTAATGACAAGTGTACAGTGGAGATGGGACTTGCAATCTGATCTTAAAAATAGATATTCCAATAACTTCTTCGGGACGGACACCTATTGTTTCGGGTTTCCCCCGATTCAATTACCTGTAAAACACATAGTGCTGCAGCATGAAGAAAATATCAAAAAGCACCGAGAAGAGGCCCAGTCCGAATTTGGTGGGATCTCCGAATATGGACACCCAGTCATCTGAAAGCCAAACCCAAGTTTAGTTGTAACTCTAAGATGATGGACTAGATAATACCGTAATTATGGGCATTCAGGATCATCTGCAGCATGCTCAGAGTGCCACCCGTGAAGTCCAGCAGGATATTGCCAATGCTCCAACCGGAAGTGCTCTTCCTGCGGTAGTTCATCAGAGCCTGCGGCACATACTTTATAATGGTGATGGTCAGCTTCACGTAGCTGGCGTAATACAAAAAGTCCAGCCAGTGGATGACGGATCCTCCAGCCAAACCAGCGGACACAATCACAACCACGGCGAAGATGGCCAGAATTCCATAGGCAATAAACGACACTCTTTGCTGGGCTCTCTGCATAGAATATACCATATCATAAGTCTTATCTTACTTCTTATCAAATATATCCTGTGTGATTCATTTTGATTGCTAGTTTTGATTGACTCCAATTAGTGTTTTAGTACTTGATGGCAGTTCAATTTGACAATGATTGTCACTTTGGCGATAAGGTTATTGAAAGGTAAGGAAATTCCCAGTTCTACTATTGATCCATTTATTATTACCTGATAGAAAAAGCACTGCAGAATCGTTATGCAGGTGGCAAACATGGCGTGCAAGGAGAACACCACATCGTTGAGCATCACAGGATTGACGCCCAGAGGATGCCTAGACTCGTACTCCGCCTGCAGATCCTCGATGAAGTACAGGCCGCAGTTGAACATGCTGTACAGGGTGAAGCCCACGATGTTCAGGGCCAGGAAGTCAAAGTTCAGGCCCTCCACGGACTTCCGGCGATAGTTGATCCAGATCTGGGGATAGAAGGACACAGACCAGGCCACAAAGTAAACCCAGCCAAAGACGATCGAGGTGTAGATCAAGGCCCGCGATTTGGCCACCGTCACCCGCACAAAGACGTCTTTAACGCTGGAGAAAGGGAATAGGATAGGAAATATGGTTATCTTTTCAAAATTCCCAGAATATTACTCACATCTCTTTGTTTGCAGCATCGCTATCGGCGATTACTTTGACATAGCCCGCACTCCGGCCTGTTATCACCACCGACTGATTCTGGGTACTGCCGGCGGGATACAGAAAGGCGGAAGGATCCAGACTCAAGTGATCCTCGGAATCCGTTTCCAGCGTTACTTGCACAGCGTTGGGTAATAATTCGCTGTAATACATATGTCTCATTACTCGCAATCACTTTGCTTTCCTGGCAATTGCAACTCACTTGGCGAACACCACAAACGTCTCGTTTGTGTTCAGGAGAACGGTGATGTCATGGGAATCGACGGTGAGCAGACTGGTTTGGGCATTTCCCAGGGCAACTGTGGGCAGTGGGAGAAACTTCCTCATTATCAAAGACCTTTTCTGGATCTGGTTGAATCTGGGGAAATCGGAATCGGAATCTCACCTGTGGCTAGAAGCAGGAATGCCAGGTAGAATGCGCTTTGATGTCGATCCATTCTGGTTTCGTTTGTCTTCTTATTCATGCGTGAGTCTCCGTCTCCAGACCTGCTGGCATCTTCTTCAATGAAACCCTATATGGTATTGATTTAAACGTGAATTACTTAAATTGACCAATTGACGGCAATCAGGGGAATCAATTTTTAAGGAGTCTGGAATGCAACTCCTTCCACTTGATGGCGAATTTCAGTTTAGTGACCCAGTTAAATTATAATTCTTGAAAAGCTCTATTAATCGTATTATAATAAGCATTAAAATGTTCCCAAAAATCCTTTATTATCATTTCCAACCAGTTTTTACCACATAACTATCCCAATCTACGCATGTTCGCTCCCTATAGAATTTTCGTGTCGAGATAAAATTGCTGCGTGAGTCGGCAACCTTCAACAAATGTTGCAATTAGAGCAAACTTTTGCACGGCACACGATCGACAACTCACTTTATGTCGTAGCAGGAAATACACGGCTTTGTCGGCCGCCCATAAAAAACGAAAGATTCCAGACTATTTATATTGCGAGGGGGTTTATAGTAGGGAGGGCCGTGACAAGGCGATTGTGAAGAAGTGTAAATACCGCGTGAGAACGGGCTTATCTCAATCAATGGAGCTGATAATGTCAATCGGTTCAATTCGAATTATTGCGGCAGTATGCCGCAGGTTATAGATAGCCAGTAGATTGGGCAATGCACTACGATCGCCAGATAACCTGGGAATATATTGTAAGAGCAAGTCACGATCCGCCGGTGGACTTGGTTCACTAAAACATTCATTGCACAGACATGTTTGAAGTGTTTATAGATTTTTATTATATTTATTAACCATTTATCATATTTGAAAATATCTTCTCCTTTTTTGCTATGATGATCTATATTTTTCATTTCTCCATTCTTACTATGAAAATATTACTTTTTCTTGGAAAACCATTAACTTGTAACTTGCTAATATTTTATGCATTTTATAAGATTGCTACATACTATAAACATTGTAACAAAGTTTCACAAAAAAATTTTCATTATGTATCTTGAATATATTTGTTTTTAATTAACACTCTCGGTTTAAGAACTTCTGGAAAAGACAGTTGTTTAAATAACAGCCGTTCATTCATAATTCCACGCACGAGATACAACTATTTTGAGTCTGTTTCAGCCGGATTAGAACTTTCACTGGCGTCTGGGAAAGCAGTGCGGAGATTTCAGCGGCTAACGAAAAACATATGTATTCTCCGCCCGATTTGGTCGAAATAAAGATAATGTGGTTAGAACAGACTGTTTGCCCAGTGATATACATCACACCACGGCACTCACGTTAAATTAAAAGTTAAACAATGTGCCTAACTGACGATTAAACGGGTAATGGCGACAAATGAAATGGAATTGAGTTTGGAACCGATGGCGACTCTCCAGCAACTGAGTGCGCGATTCACTGGAGCCGTTTAAATATTGGAGCGGTGCAGTCGGCGTCGACGTCGGCAGAGGAGCCGCTAGCCCCAACAAAAGCAACAACAAATGGAGCGAGAGCGGATCGCCGCCGTCTTGATGTTTTATTGTATTTTATTTTTGCACTCGAGAACCCATCAGCCAGCCGAAATGGTGGGTACTTCACTCGGGATCATACCAAATATTTTGACAGCTCATTTCAGGTTTCCAAAATAAACGACTTTGTTTTGAACTACAATTTGAAAAGAGATTTTAAAGCCGGCATGTGTGGGAGAACAATAAAGTGTTTACACCATTCTTCTGACAGTCAATCTTCAATAAAAATAAATTTCTTTAAGAAGAAATATAAGAATATTATAGACTAGAATCACTCAGTAAGTTGACGTAAATTATATTTCTTTAAAGGTTGATCGTCATTTTAATTTTTAATGAGAACTCTTAAAATGTTTATGAAAAATTCCCAACCACTTAATTTTAATAGTTTTCCAATGAGCCTAACTAAAAAGATAACTAATACTAGCTTGTACCATTAATTCTTGAGTCCCCACGTTATAGCGTATTTCAAACAAGACTTTGAAACTTCTTATCAGCAGAAGAAACAGTTTGAGGGACCTGCAGAAAGAGCAACAGTAAAGTTTTATTGCCATTCGATAAGGGCGTCCGAGACTCTGAATTATCAAGTTCGACTAAATGGTAAACGAGCGTTCCAGCGGCGACTAAAAATAAGCATACGCAAACAAAAACAAACACAAGATTCACTTTCTATTGGCGCTTATTTTTTTGCTGATGCAGAATCAACCACGATCCACTTGTGCCCAATGCATAATTTTGCAAGCGAATCGAAAAGTTGGCATGGATTTCGGAAATATGTGCCAAGCTAAAGCCAAGCCAGGCCAAGAAAACTTGGCCACCAACAGCGGGCCTTTATTTACACTTCGGGGGCTGAATTTCCAAAACATCCGGGGGAGAATTCGACGCCGCCTGAAAACAACCTGTGGGGGTTCACGTTGCACGTCGATTACGATTGCACTGGGCCAGTATGATGATCAGTAAACCAGTTTAATTTGCACATTTTACAAACAATCACCAAGCTCAAATCACATTAAAGGGTATTTCGAACGTAAGACATTTCTACGTTAAATCAAGGCACTCGAACTGTCATGGATTGGCTTGGCTCTCACTCCTCCTGTAGTCTTGTCTAAGGCACTGATTTCGCGATGAGTCGATGGTTAAATAAGTTAAAGGTCGATTGCAGGACACTATAAGCTATGTAGCTGCTGGCGAGTATGTGGTCTGATTCAGTCGTCACCTGGTCACTGGTTTTGGTTCTGGCTCTGGCCGGCGCGTCGATTCTTCTCGAGTATCAAAGCGCGACTGAAATGTGTAATCAGAGAGAGGTAGTTTATAGAGCGAAAGAGGAATTCAGCCAGCTCGACGCTCACTCACCGGTAGCGCTCGTAGAAGCCCACGATGGTGCCCAGTTCCTGCTTGAAGAGCCGCACCAGCATGCTGTCGAAGCCCTCCAGCTCCGGCAGGCTGAACATATTGAACTGCAGCAGGTGGTCCTTGGAGGAGTCCGCCTCCGAGTAGACGGCCAGCCACTTGGGGATCTCCTCGAGCAGATAAGGATTCGCCGGCACCAGAGCGTTGTGAGTGTGGGTGGGCGGAGCGTAGAGCGACGCCTCCGGCCTGATGGCCTTTGGCGGCTCCGCTGACGTGGTGTACACGTAGTAGGATGTCAAGCAAGGATGCTGACGCTGGCACTGCCCGGTGTACTGGTTTTCGTAGTAGGTGCCGTGCATCTTGGACACCACCCGCCTCCAGCCCACAGGCAGTCCCTCGCGCTCTAGCGGGTGATTCCAGTGCGTGGTATGGGCGTTGTGGTCGATGTAGTACTTCCGGCCGTGCAGTGTGTACTGTGTGGCCCAGCCGGGAGGCAGAGGCAGCTCCTCGGGCTCGGTGAGCGACTGCTGTGATGGTACCTTCTGCAGTGATCCATTGGCGCTGCCCCCAGTTCCGCCAACCGCACTGGGTGGGGTTCTGGGTGGTGCATACAGAGATTGCACTGAGGTAGAGGCGCCGCGAACACTGCCCGAGCTCCCGCCACGTCCACTGCCGCTCAGAGATCCTCCTCCGCTGCCCGATGGCACCGCCAAGTGACCCTGGTGGTGACCCTGGTGATGCTGTGGGACCACGGCCAGCGTGGCCGACGAGGCCGTCGTGTTGCTGTAGATCGGCGACTCGGATCGCTGCGACTGAGTGGCGCGCATCGAGGAGACGCGATATGGGTTCTCGTAGATCGGGTACGAGTCGCTGGAGTAGCTGCCGCCCAGGTGGGCCGCCAGTTGCTGGTGCTGCAGCTGCTGCTGTTGCTGCATTGGAGACCTGTGGGAGCAGGAGAGACGGTTCTTGAATAAAACAGTGGGTATAGGTAATTATCTCTAAACACTACCTGCTCAAATTCCTCTTACAGACCTTAGACGACGATTTAAATACATTGTAAAAAACATTGATTACTGTGATATTAAAGAAACAATCTTTGATTCGAAAGAAAAAACATCATTCCTAATTATGAAATTAAAAGGAAATTGGTTCATGTTAATCTTTATAACAATCTTTAGCATCACATATTAAGAGCTACTAAAGTAAAATTATATGTGCATTGTCATTGTTTACGGAGATAATAAGCCTGTTTAATTTTTACTACTTATGATTTGACATAAAATGTTATCACTTTAAGAAAAATAAATGCATAAGTCGTAAGTGTTATCATCCTCAATTTTTTATAAATGTCTTAACCAATATTCAATTAATTTACCAACTAAAGGGAATAAAACCATTGGGCAGTAGTTGTTCCTTACCTAGTGGGCTGGTACCGCGGCTGTCGCTCCCTGATGGACATGGCAGCCGGATCGAAACGCAATGTGGAGCCGAAGGGCGTGGAGGCGTGCTGTTGGTGAAGCTGGGAAAGATTCTGGGGATGCTGCTGCTGGGGCGGCGGGACGGCGTAGTGGGCGGGCTGCAACATGTTGGCATAGGAGGCACTGAGCAGGCCCTGATCCGCATCGTAGCTCGCGCCGGCCATGTGGGGATGATGCTGCCTCTGGGTGGTGGAGTAGCTGCGCTGGAAGCCCCCAGCTCCCGGAACAGGCGACGATGTGGTCTGCAGCAGAGGCGAAGACTGCTGGCGGCGCATCCGCTCGATCTGCTCGATGTTCACATAGTTGCTGCTGCTCGGGCTGCTCAGCTGGTTGCTGCTGGCCCGGAACTGGTGGGGCGGCAGCGGTGGGTGGGTGAGCACATGGGGGTGGGCTGCCGGATGGGGCAGGGAGTGGGGATGTGGGGTGTGCGGCTGCAGCGGCAACTGACTCTGCGCCCTCCGGGCATGGTAGTAATCCGGCTGGGAGTCCGTGCAGGAGTAGGTGTTCCGGCTCGTGCTCGAACTCCTTGGATGGAACTCACAGCTGGGCGAGGTGCTCGCACAGCGCTGCAGCGACTTCTTCTTGGCCCGCTGGTCACTCGTCCACACATTGATCACCGGGATCTCCGGCGGAGTGTCCTTCTTCATGTACTTCCCCACCACGCCCTCCTTGTGCGACTGGGACTTCTCCTTGCTCCGGCGCGAGAGCATCGTCGATTTTCGGTTGCACAGCAGAATCGTTAGATAGTTCATGCAGAGCTCCTTCCTGGCTGAGCAAGCAGTGGGCGTAAGGAATACTCTTAGTTGGTGGGATAGCGGTAACTAGGCCTTCTTTGTTTAGTCCATTGCGAGCTAATTTTATGCCTATTTGCCAATTGCTTTTTTTTTATTATTCAGCTGGTCGAGTCAGCTCAAAGTTATCGATACTATCGCTTACTTACACATTAGGGATATTCATGTGTGGGGCCGGAGGGGTATTCTTGCAATCATTTATAATTATTCTGAGGGAATTTCCTAAGCTGTTGAATTGTTGAATTTTGGTCAGCTGTTATTCAGCTGTTCCATACAAAATCAAGTTTCAGCAATTCAACAACCTCGAGGCTGTTGAAAATTTTGTTGAATCGTCGAAAACCAGAGTTCCCACCTTGTTTGTTAAAAGCCATGGCAACTTTGTCACATTTTAGTATCACCAGTACGCCATATTTACTTTAAAATCAAGTTAGAAAGCTTACTTATAGTTATTCTTACCTTGCTAACAATTTTAAACAGTTACTAACCATAAAAAATCAAATTTTAGGTGTTTAAACTTTAAAGTTCCATGACACTTTAACAAATAACAGCTGTTTGAAAATTCAACAGGAACCATTTAGGGTCGTTCCCATATTGCTGAAATTTCCGGTTGAATTTTCAGCAATTCAACAGTTTAGGGAATCCCCTCACTACTTTTCATTCGAGTCCCAAACAAATCGATATTGCCGGTCATTACTATCGATAGTGCCATCGATGTTTGGCAGCTCGACGCTGTTTATTTCGCCAAAAAATTAGTTCATAAATTAAAGAAAAAATACTGTATTCCACCAACTGCAAGTTAACTAATTAGCTCAAAAAGCCTTTGATGGTTTGATAGCTCAGTCGCAACAAAATTCTCTGACGGCACACAAAGATGGAGGTCAAGGAAGTGGTCGTGATTGTTAAGTGGTCAGGCAAGGAGTACCCGGTGGACCTGACCGACCAGGACACCGTGGAGGTGCTGCGTCATGAGATCTTCCGCAAGACACAGGTGCGCCCCGAGCGCCAGAAGCTGCTCAACCTAAAGTACAAAGGTGAGTGCCCAATAAGCGTCAGATCCAAGGATTCTCCCTGATCCAAGCTACAATGACTTGCAGGAAAGACAGCCGCCGACAATGTAAAGATCAGCGCCTTGGAGCTGAAGCCCAACTTCAAGCTGATGATGGTGGGCTCCACGGAGGCGGACATCGAGGATGCCTGCAGCCTGCCGGAGGACATTGGCGAGGTGGTCGATGATTTCGACGACGCCGAGGAGCGCGAGGAGTCCGTGGAGCACTCGGCCGTCTATTTGGCCAAGGTGCAGCGCCGTGTGCGCGACTACAAGATCAAGGAGCTGTCGCCGCCACGGGAGGGCAAGAAGCTGCTCGTCCTGGACATCGATTACACCTTATTTGACCACCGATCGCCGGCTGAAACGGGCACCGAGCTAATGCGTCCGTATCTGCACGAGTTCCTGGCCTCCGCCTACGAGGACTACGACATCGTCATCTGGTCCGCCACCAGCATGCGCTGGATCGAGGAGAAGATGCGCCTGCTGGGCGTGGCCAGCAACGATAACTACAAGGTGATGTTCTACCTCGACTCCACCGCCATGATCTCGGTCCATGTGCCGGAACGCGGAGTGGTGGATGTGAAGCCGCTGGGTGTGATTTGGGCCCTGTACAAGCAGTACAGCTCCAGCAACACCATCATGTTCGATGACATCCGCCGCAACTTCCTGATGAACCCCAAATCCGGCCTCAAGATCCGTCCCTTCCGTCAGGCCCATCTCAACCGTGGCACGGACACGGAGCTGCTCAAGCTGTCCGACTACTTGCGCAAGATCGCCCACAACTGCCCGGATTTCAACTCGCTGAATCACCGCAAGTGGGAGCACTACCATCCCAAGAAGAACTCCTGAAATCTCCATCTCCAGAAATTGCACTCGTTTGTAAGATCCGCATAGGTTTATGTTTATTAAATTAAGATGCATTTTGTACGCATTGCGTCCCAGCCGACAATTATAGTGTGTATCCGCCCTGGTCCGCCCAGTGGACTCGTCTCGCCTCCAGGTACTCCTCGTGAAGCCGGCGTCGCTCATCCTCGAGCTTAGCCAGTCGGCGGTAGCGCTGCAGCACCATGCCGCAGCCGAAGAGCAGGGCCACCTGGCAGATCAGCCAGAAGATGAAGAGTGCGATCAGCAGGCTTTGGTTGATGCACACGTTGTCCAGATGCAGTTGGTCGTCGATGCCGGCAATCAGCAGCACTCCCCGCTGGCCATACATGTAGCTGTTGGCGTTGCTCTGGTCAGGGCCATGCACCCGAATATTGTAGTTCAGTGGCAGTTCCTCCTGCGCACTGGAATAGTTCAGCCTGCCCTGTTCTGGGGCAACATCCACCACGGTGGAGATGTACACAGGGTTCTGGACACGCAGGTCTTCCGGCCTTCGTTCCGGCTGATCCGCGTGCCGCCGTCTCCTCTGCCAGGATGGACTGGCACAGTTGCTGGGCGAGCACCGCTCCACGCAGAAGCGGATCTTCACATCGAAGCTCACGTTGGCGGTTCCCGAGAACTTGAAGGCATGAAAGCGGGCGCGCAGCATGCTCCTGGTGGCCGAGTGCACCCTTTCCAAAGCGGGAAACACACTGGCATCCGTGGGACATCCTCGCTCATCGATCAGCAGCACGTAGTTCTCGTTGTCCGCGGTCTTGGCCACCAGCGAGGTGGCTCGAAAGTCCGGAAGTGGCGCCAACTGCAACTCCATATGCTCCACCATCTGCTGCGGACTGTACTCCGCTACGATCTGGAGCTCCAGGTTCTGTCCAATCTGCACATCGTTCGTTTCGTGCTGGTGCGACAGATCCACAATCTGCAGCGAGATGCTGGGATGCGGATGTGGGCCAGTACTGCTGTTGTAGTGCACCACGCCCTCCTGGGGGAACATGCTGCAAGAAATCAGTGAAATGAAAAGCTGGATTTAAGAAGCCAGAATCCTTAGAGGAACTCACTGTTCCGCGTACTCCAGCGAGGACTCCAGGGCAATGGCGCTGGGCACGAGCTCGGAGGCATCAACGCTGCTGTCCCGCACCGTAACGCCCAGCGAAGCCGTCGCATTGCTCTGTATGCATCCGACCTTAATCAGCCGGTCGCCCTGGGTCTGCACATTCGGGTTGTTCTGGATGACCACCAGGGCGGAGATGAAGGTTCTGTACAATGGAAGGAACATAATAGGTATTATTGGTTTGGGGAAATCACATCCTTTCTCTTAATTAAATTCTCAATTTTCTATACAATTTCTAAATTTATAAAGATCTCTTTCTCTATTACCTTTGGTATGCCTGTGTCATTTCATAGGCTCGCAGGATGCCACAGCGGCTCTCCTTAATCTCGGTCCCGATCTGAAGCGTCAGCATGACACTGCCGTTGCCGGATCCTCTGGCCAGGCATTCCTTGGAGTGCATGCTGGCATAGATCTTGCCCGCAAACCAGTCCTTGGGATTGTACTTGATGGACATCTCATCGCGGGTGCAGAAAACTCTGACTGTGGAGTATGGAAATTAAGATTGAGATTTGCCATACCACATACCCAGGATCTCTCACCATCCAGGCACTTCACCCTCCGCATGTAGACGGAGTTTTCGCGGAGCTTCAGGCTCCGAGGTCCCAGGGACACGATGTCCTCGGAGTGGAGGAGGCACTCGGACGGGGAGACCTGGTTCACGTAGTGGAAGGAGACGCCCTGGCAGTAGAACTTGGCCTCGTTCGAGCACAGCGCCTGACACTGCAAAACGGAAGAAAGAGTCATCAATCACCCAACCCAATCCCATCGATTTCGATTCCAATCATAAAGCGCGACAGGCGGAGCACGGTGAACGCACCTCTTTCTGGGAGAGGCCCAAATACCTGGCCTCCGCGTAGCTGAAGCTGCTGTTGGCATATAGCTCATACGAACAGTTGTCACTTTCGACGGGCCGCTCGTGGCACTGGTTCTCCATATACTCCTCGTCGTACGGAGCAGCCCGGAAGGCGTCCGGCTGAATGGTCTTGTCCCTGTCGCTCAGCATGCACCTTCCCAGGCGGGGCGAGGGACTCTGGCCAGGACTCGCTTCGCCACGGAACCTGCGAACGAAGGCCAAACGGTTTCAGCCTCTATATTTCACTTTGGGTATTTTACGAAACTGATCTCCTTCTAAGATTTTCATAAACTTTAATAACGCATATCCATTACTGAACTATAAGACTTATTAACAGTAATAATCATATTAAATTTTTCTACCAATTTCCGTAATATAACTAATAATTTAGCAATGTCAAGATTAA
Source organism: Drosophila prostipennis (assembly GCA_037075205.1). Taxonomy (NCBI): domain Eukaryota; kingdom Metazoa; phylum Arthropoda; class Insecta; order Diptera; family Drosophilidae; genus Drosophila; species Drosophila prostipennis. The sequence continues at coordinate 495,893 of JBAMCJ010000040.1, forward strand.
GTCCTCAAACACATGATGGCAATTTGTATTTACATATATAAAAAAATTAATTTTAATTTAAAATTTAATTTAATTTAATTTTAAAAAATTTTTTTACAGAAAAAATTCAGAAGAACCTAACCTATACCTATATCACCGCTGCGAGTGATGTCACAATCCGGCGAAAAGCCTCGGCCATGCATTAAAAATGCACAACAAAAGCAATTAATTTGTCCGGCAACAAGCAACGGCAATAAACAACAAACAACGAGCAAGCAACAACAACAACAACCAACCACCAAACAGTCAATTACCGCTCACGATTGTTCCGATACGAGGGCGCAAAGGAGGCGGAGAGGCATTTGAATTGGCTTTCGAAGAAGCAGCGCTCGGCGCACTCACGCCGCGTGACCAGCGTCGAAATGGTCTTCTTGCTCTGGAAGACCAGGGTGCTGCCGGGGATTTTTGTCAGTGCCCAGAGACGCCCTCGGCACGCATCGGGAACTGCAAGGGAAGGTCGGAACGGATCAAGGTCGGTTGAGCCCCCGCCCCCATCCGGCTGTGACTATAACTCTACTCACCTCGGAGGCAGGTCTTTTCGTAGAACACGGCCTCGCCATCGGCCACCAAAGGCAGTTCGCCCGAAATGGCCAGATACCGTGAGGTGCGCTCGAAGTACGAGTAGCCATGGCACTCGTCCGTGTCCAGAAGATGAACATAGGCAATGCAGTCGGGATCCTCGTTGCAGATCCGCCAGCACACCTGGCTAACCGGAAGTTCCTGGTCCCCAAAGGTGCCCGTGCCCACAATTTCCGGGCCGTAGATCAGGTTGCCCTCATTCAGGTACTCCAGTGGCGGCCGGAATCCGACGATCTTCTGCAACTGCAACTGGTGCAGCGGACACTTGAGCAGCAGGGCAACTGGGGGGCAGATTGCAATTGGAATGCCATGAATGTGGGTTTCAGTCTATGGGATGCGCATGACTGCAAGCCAAAACATTTTTCAAATTGCCGACCAGTCATAATAGGGATCGTGTTCGATTTGAGGGGAATGTCTGGTAGCTAAGCTTGTGCACCGTTGTGACTGGGCATCAATTAATATGATAGTTTTATGCATAAGTAAGCAATGAGAAAATCAATCAGGCATCATCTGCTAGCTAAATATTTAGGTAGGGGATTTCGAAATGAGTGAGCTTAAACCTTTTCTAACTCATATTAAAATGTATAGTATAGGAATTAAATAACTCTGGTTGATATAGGAACCACAGATTTCTAAGGAACTTTATAAATAGGGTTTTTCTTCCGCATAAATTAACTTTAAACCCTTACAAAACATTATAAAGCTGTAGAACGTATAGATTTCGATGAGATTTCAAAGGATTCGTTAGGATGATGTCGCGAGTTGAAAAATCTTAATTACTATAAATTCTTGCCCTTAACTGTGATTATCTACTGAGACAATGCGGAAAACCTAGTAAATCCTTATCTAACTTGTGTTTTTCCCCAAGTTCGTTGTTTAGTATGCAATGCATTTCCTTGTGTAGGTCATTCTCCCATCCAATAACAATATAAACTCGTTCTCAGGGTGTTTGCAAATAAATCTATAATCACAGCTGACATGCACAACCCCCTCAGCGACTTGTAAATTGATCTATGCAGCTTTGGTTTTCTGTTTTTCCACATTTTTGCTATTGAATGCAAATGGCAAGTGCATCTTCGCCGCTCTCGGAAAACCCTCTCTGCTTTTCCATCGCCAGGTAAGCGGCTAAAAATACTGAATGGAGCGCAGAATGACGTTTGGCAGGGGATTTTAGCCAGTCGGGAAGGTCAGTGGAGAGCAGAACTCACCGCTTGCACTCTGCTGGAGAATTAGCAAAATCGCTGAAATCGCTAATTTGCATAGCCAGGGGGCGGTCAGCGATGATTGGAGGCGGTGGAGGTGCATTGTTTTTCAGATGCGTTTTTGTGGTTGCGGCCGCGAATCGTTTGGCATACTCGTGCAATAAATTGTAATTGATTTTCGGCTAGAACACGGGTCAGCCTCGTAGACGCATTACACGAACAGGGCTATTTATTCACTGGCTTTTTGCCCCTTGTTTGCTGGTTATGTTTGGCACGGTTTAACACTTTCGACACGTGCACGTACGGATTGTTTGCCACTCAATCGCCTGCAGATTGAACTATTTGCATATGCAAATGGGTCAGGATCCGGGTCGGGTGCACTTCAGTTCAGTTCTGAATCCTGTCCACTCGCCATTAAATATAAATTAGACCGATTTTGGGGTCAAACAGCCGCCAGCAGCAGCATCGTTGTGCTAATTACTCCAAACACGCTTATGCATAATTTGTTTTGTTTTTTTTCCGAAAATATCATGTGGCTTTGACTCTTGCCACCACTTCCATTAGCCGAATGCACTTTGTTTTATCTGTTACGTTTATTCCTCTTTAATTTGCTGGGGCGATCGCACGTCCGACTCGCCCGGCTCTCGACTTGCAAATAGCCGACTCTGATCTGGGCCCCCAGCCGAGAGATCGAGATCCATCCCCCAGACCCAGAGGCTTCAGAGCGCCAGGTACTCGACGACTCACTCCGAAACGCTGCGTATGTAAATGATATGAATGCTTCTGACGCAGCAGCAGCAGATCACTGAGGAAAACAGGTGATATTATCTCTGAAACTATAGGGTAATAAAACAAAAAATTACAAAATATAAAAAAATTCCAAAAATTGGGTAAACGAGAAAATTTATTTGAAAGGTGATGCTAAAACATATGACATGATAACAATATTTTGTGAAATGATTGCTATAAAAAACCGTATTTTAAAATGTGAAAAATAAATGTTTGTACTTGTTTTCTTTGTTGATTTTCTCAAAAATATAAGATGGTTTTTTTAGAGGTAATTTTTTAAAGAATTTTCTGTTCTTAAATGATAAATAAATTTCTTTAATTTTATTTGAAGAACTTCAATCATATTTATTTTTGTTTTCAGGAAATTTAATTAAAATATTTGTTCGACCTTGTCTTCAATTTTGTTTAACATCTTTCGGGTATTATCTATTTATATTGGTCTGCAAACTATCGAAAATGTTCCCAGTGCATTGGGAAAATATTCGATCGAGCGTCGACGTCGCGGCTAACCGAGCGTATGAGAAATTTCATGTCGTCGAGATTGCTGATTAGATCGCTGGAGTGTGTCGCGCGCGGAGCAGCCACCGAATTGCTCGCTGGCTCGATTTCAATGTGCAATAAACAAAACTATTTAACGCTTGCAAAGGGTTTTTGGAGTGGGGTGGGGGCAGGGCGAGGTCCCATCTGGGGGCACGGTTCAGTTCGGTTCAATTCAGGTGGGTTCAGCTCAGCTCGGGATCCATATCCACGTACACATCCACATCCATCGAACAGACACCGCATCTAGCCATGCATGCCTCTGTCTTTCCGACAGTTTGTTTGTTTGCACAGTTGCGCCCAGCATCGCTTGTTGTTGGATTCAATGGCACTTTTAACAGTTCAGTGGTTTTGGCGTTGACAACGTTTGTTTCCCCTTTGTAGCTGCTGCTTCCGAATGACAAATGGCCAGCCCGGTTGGCCCCCTTTTCTTGGGCCATCGAAGTCTCCAACCTGTGGCAAGAGCCAATTGTTTATCGCTAATTAGTGGCAGGTAGCCTTTAATTAGAGTGTCATCAAAGGGCCAGCGGTATCTATTGGTAGTGTGCGATTCGCAGTGGCTAGCTGTGCGTGACCTTTGCGGTTGCCACTTGGAACCCATTCGGCAAGTTGGCCAAGGTCGGTGGCGCTCTATCTCTATTGCCACAGCGACCGAAATGTCTTGGTTGAGCGGCGATATGGTTGACATTAGGGCACATGCGATTACCTAATTTAATGAGCGCCATCTGACTTGAGGAGGTTTTGGAGAGCGTGCGGTTTTGCCATACAGAATGTTGCATAGTTGGGAATGCGATAAGCCGTCCTTGCTCCAAAATCATATTATTGGTATATTTTTTAAGTAATTTTTAATTATTTAAATACTTTTTAAAAATATTTATTTTGCAAAACTTTAAGTTATAAACTTTAAGTTATAAACTTTAAGTTATAAACTTTAAGTCATAAAGATTTAAAAATAAATAAAAAACCTAATGCATTTCTTAATTTACAATGAAATTAAATAAAATATATTTTTAACGCGTCTTAAATATGTTTTAAAATGAATTGTAAACTTTATCTTTAATCAATAAAAGGAATACAATATATTTACCTACCATGCCAAACATTACACATAAAAACTGTAGCAATTTCGTCGAATTTATTAACAACTGCAGCATGAAATCCGCCCCTTCCCTCCTCCCGACTTTCGTTTTCGCTGTGGACACTCTGCGTATACGTAATAATTCATAGGCATTGCACACGACATGCAATAACTGCGCAATAATTGCCCGTTGCAAGCAGCTGCAGGCCACGCCCCTGCAGCATGGCCCCCATGCACCGCCCCTGGACTGCTGGCCTCCCGAAAAAATAAAGCAAAGGGGTTAAATAATGCGAAACATTCGGTGGCGTGACACGGAGCCAGAATGTTGCAGCAACATCGCAGGACGAATGGGGCAAGCTTTAATTTTTAACACAATGGCCGAGCACAAAGGACTCTGCTCTGAGTTTATTTCCAGTCCCAGTACCACAAAACTTTTACGTACTCACCTTGAACTATAAAGCACTGAGTGAGTATGTGCGTGGTGTCAACAACAAGGGCCAAGTGACGCCTGAATGACGCATAAAAATAAAAGTTGCCCCCTGCATGCAACAAAATGTTGCTGTAGCACAAACACATCAAAACACTAATTAAAAATGCCAAAAAGTCATGGGTGTTCCGGGTGGGGAAAGGCCGCAACAATGTGAAGCACCCATAACCGCCAACAAAACCGTCTGGCTGACATAAAAGCCTTTCGGCCTGGTTCAGACCATTGCCATTCCCATTCCCACTCCGTCTAGCGAACTGGCAAAGGGGCTTGAATCTGCTCGAGCAGCCAGGCGTTGCATGTGCAACTTGTCGCATTGTCTGCTTCACAGAATTATGCAAATGAGCCGACGCAGAGTCAGCCGGGATTGTTTATGCTGGCCAAATATTTAGCCGAAGCCAGTTAGTCAAAAATCTAGGCACAAGAATACTAATTACACAGTGAAAAATAATAACTTCTACGCAAGGAAATGTTTTGTAGTAAACTGAAAAAAGTTCCAAGGAAATAATAGAAGTGGCTTATTAAAATCAAAAAATATTAAATAAATAATGACATTTTTTAATGGCAAACACAACTTTCTGAAGGATTCAAATAAGAATTTATAAAAAAGGAACACATCATAATATTTTCCAAAATATTTTTATTAAAATTAAAAAAATGAGTTTAGCTCTAAAAACATTTAGCTGAATTTTCCCATACGAATTTCTTTTCTCCGTGCAGCTGTGAAATTTGAGTGACTGACTGACTAACAGACTTGGCTAAGAATGTTAGTGCAACTTTACCCTCCATATACTATACGGTGTGTGTTGCTTAATTGTCGCCGGGAACTTCCGTTTTGTACGGCATGGCAAAGTTGCCGCCGGTCTCGGCACCCTTGACACCGCTATATAACCAAATGGTTGGCTATATGGCTATGGCTATGGCGATATGGGGACCGTTCCCCGCCGACCTAACCAACTAGCGTGTGAACTCGTTGACTTGCTGTGTGCTCCATATAGACGATCCCCCGCACCCCACCCACACTTCCAGCCAAAGAGCCATCCCCAGCAAACTAAAATTTATTTAAATCTGTGCCATAATTGTTTTGGGCGCCTGTTGCGCGTCGCCCTCGTTGAGTTCTTCTGGTTTTCGTTTTCATTTTCGTTGTTTAGCTTTTTGCTGCTTGTGTGCGCATAAAATTAGCTTCGTAGATTTATTGTTAGTCATTCGCATTCTTGCCGCTTTTGTGTTGTTATGGAGCCCGTTTAAATGTCACAAGTTGCCACAATTTGTTTAATGTCCGGCCAAAACACGCGCCCCAAAGTCACATTAAAGTTTTGGCCAAAGAAATGGATCCTTTACCTGCTGGGTGATTTATCAAGAAAAGAGTCAACGCTTGAATTGCATTAAATAATATTTATTGATTTCATCATTCCATACATAAACGAATCGTAGTTAGTAGAAACGAAAACCTGTGCTATCGAGTCAAGTAAATGTTATCTTTAAAATGTTTTCCAAATGCATTGAGTACGTATAATGTAGTCGATTCTGTGGGAAATTGCGTATTTTATGAGTGGTAAAAACCAAGCCGAAATACAGGAAAATTATATTCGACAACGGATTTTGCCAAAAGTTTTGGTGCCAAGGATCTGATCTCTAAATGGGTCTTGTTATTTCTGTGGTGGCTGCCCCTTTGGCTCCCTAGAATTAATGCAGTTCGCATAATAATACACAGGTTCGTAAATACATACATAAATACAATCGTAATCGTAGTACATAGTCAGTTATATTTTTTATTCTTGCTCTTTGCTTTAAATGCAGCCGAAAACAGATATTATTCTCCACTCTTCGCTTGATCTCGCAAATGATTGTTATTAATGTTCTTTGTTGGTTATAAATTTTTGCTATAATTAAAAGGTTTATTTATATGCATTGGTTTTGTTTACTACAATTGGCTATATAATTTCGTCTTTTTGCAAGCATTTAATGTTTTTATCCTTCTCGCCCGTAAATGTGTTAAAATTCCAATTTTATTCGCTATTCTCGTCTGGAAAATATCAGAGGGCGGAGTTGAAAAAAATTGGAGATGAGCTGCGGTTCGACGATCTGCTATTTGCTGCCTCTTAATTATGCCTCTTATATACTTACACGTTAAACATATTATATATTTTTATTTATATATGCATGTATAAGCGAATTGCCATTTATCGAATCTCTTGCCGAGTTCTTTCCTTACGTTAATGTCGTATGTCCTACGAGTGTGTGGAAATTTCCCCGGATTTTGGATTTTGGATTTCGGATACTGGAGTGCGTGTATGTGTGTGGAGAGTGGTTGTTTTACTGACAATTACCGACAATCGGTTTACTTAAAAGCAGGTGCGAGTTTTGCCCTGGCAGGTGCTGATACAAACGACGTTAGCCTCCTAACAAAGCCTTGCAAGCGCCGGATCTCTCACTATATATCTGGTAAGTAACACTAAATGAACGCGATTATGTTTCGTACATATGCAACTATGAGTTCGCCTCTTCCGAAAACCTTTCCCCACTCAAACTACTCTCATTTGGCCACACGTTCCTGTGTTCTGTATCGATCCTACGATCCTACGATCCAACGATCCTTTGAACCTTTGATCCTGAGGGCCCTGGAGTCGCTAGCCTCTGCCGATGGTTAGTTGCCTTCTTCGTATTCGTTCGTGTTCTCATTCATTTCAAAAACTTATCACATAAATTTTTATATATTTCTTGTTGGGCGGAATTCTTAGCGTGTGTCGTGTTTTGCTTGCGCGAAAGCAGAGGAGTGGTATATATGCATAAATGGGGGGATCTAAATCTGCTGCAAAAGGCCAAAATAGACGGATTAGTGAGGCGATGGTCACCCATCCGTGCAAACAACGGTGATAACAAAGGAGAAATCGTGGCTGACTGAAAAAAAGAAATAGCTTGAGCCTTGGATGGGTGGATTTGGGTGTTTTTCTTTTCTTTTTTTTTTGGTTCCTACATCAGCGATTTGCCAATTTGCGTGCGATGCGCCTTCAACTATGCTACAGTTTCTCTTTGGTTTTCGCCCTCCTCTTCGTCCTGTGGCTCCTTTTAGTTATCCTTGATGGCATGGAGTGTTAGATGGTGTGTGAGTGTGTGTGTGTTTTGCTGCTTCTGCTGTTTGCTATTCGTAGTTCTATTCAAAAACGCTTACTTGGCTACTGCACATTTATGTTTCTGGTTTTCTGGTTTCTGTTTTTTGGATTTGGTTTTGGGTTTTCGCTGCTGCGTTTGCCTTTACTTTACTTTACTTCCACTTTCTCGCTCTGTTTGCAATCATAATAATAATAATAATATAATTTTCTGTTATAACGCTAGCTCGCTGATTGGATGATGCGCCAGGGCCCAGGGCTACGGGCTGCCCAAGCTGAAGGAGCCGTTCGTGGGGTCTCGGGGTCGCTTAGAAAACCAGCATCTGATCGGCACTGCCCTCCGCGCTGTCCTCGTCATCAGCGCCTTCGTCCTCGTCGTCCGATGTGAGCGAAGCGGCGTTATTAACCACGGACTCTGTTTGGATTGGACATGAAATTAGAAATTAGGATGTGTGCTCGAATTTATGGAGATTCCCCGGCTCCCAACTCCTTGCCATGAATGTCTAATGGCGGTTAACCGCAGAGCGTCCTTTTTCGAAAGCGGACGAAACGAAACGAAATGAAACCCGTTCGCAGGCAGCTCATGTGTTATGCATGGCGTATGTGCGATATTAATAGGAAAACTCAATTACCGATCCCCCGGACTGACCGCTCCTGCTCCTGACAACTTTAACAACCTTAAGTGCTGAGTTAAATCAGCTCGGTTCGGCAATCCGAAACACAAGGATAGGCCAAGTAATCGGGGCGCAGGATGGCGAGGGGCGGTTGAGATAAGCAGATTACGTATACGCAACGGAGTGCGAGGTGTTTTCGATACCGAGACAGGCACAGTCGGCTGGCACTGCGGCAACGCATAACTCAGCATTGGGTCATAAAAGCTGGCTTAAAGGCTGGAATTTCAATCCAGGGCTCAGGTGGCGAGCCGTGGGAGGCCTGGACTGACACAGTTCGATGGCCACGAAAATCGTTAAAGAAGCACGAGTATTCCAGCCATATTTCATCCATTGGGATTCCACATTAATTGGCAGCGACTACTAACTGCAGTAAATGCAAACCACTGAGGATTACTTCTGCACATGTTCATTTGTTTCGCATAATCGGTGGTTGAATTAGGGTCTATCGATTTTTAAAATTTTTCTTTGTAGTTTTATACTTTTCTCCAAAAAGGTTAAAATGTATTTTTTTTTAATTTAAATGGATTTACTTCTGTAGTGAGATTTTCAGGTCATCTAGCCGGAAACCCTCGTTTACCCACTACCTATGTTATTTGGCCACTTTTTGGTTTGCTATGGAAACGTCAATTGTGTGGATGCAGAGGGTTAAACGCGGCAACTGACCAGCTTAACCCATTTCTACTGGCGCTCTCTCCCGGTGATTATGGCCTTTTGAAACTTTGTGGGCTCCTTTGTTTTGGGCCCCCGCCAAATGTTCGGGTTAAGTGTTTGTATCCTGCACCCCCATCCCTCCGCTTTTCCCCCTCCCAACCCCATCCATTTCCCAACTACTCACCGCAGTTGGGTTTGCCGCGTGTGCGTGTGTTGGCGAACTCGACTCCGTGCTTGTCCACGCACCAGCAGACTCCCACCGAATTGTGGCACTGGGTGGGCTTGTAGAATCCCTGGATGTCGCAGTCCGGTGCGTAGGCGCCTAATTAGTTAACATCGCCGCCGAGGAGAGAGAGAACAAAGTGCAACGTTTTAGTGGGGCAACTTGGTGGGGCAGTCGGATGTGGGTTAGTTTTGTAATCGGTGAGAAGCGGCACAAGCAAGTTGTTGCTGGATCTATTTTGTCTTCGGTTTCTTGGGTTTCGGGTCGTGTTTTGGCGGGCGAACAAAGGATGAAATTGTATACGAGTATAGTTGGGTGTTCCATGTACATATATTTTTGGAGGGGCTTTGAAAAGGCAAACACAAAAAGCATCGGACAGTGGCGGTTTCTACAGCAGGGGGGTTGAGGGGTTAGAGGTCGTGTGGGTTACGTAAAAGTTCTGTGTTGTTGTTAAAAGTGTTTAATTTGCTGGCTTAAAAGTTGGAGATATATAGAGAAAAAACGGGGCGGCGAGCACAAAACGAAAGTTAACAACGAAAGCGGCGCGAAAAAAGGTTACTTTTGTTAACTGCTTTGTGTGTTGGTGTGTGTGTGTGAGTGAGGGAGTGTGTTTGTGTACAAGTGTAAGTGTGTCAGGGTTTCTATTTAGCTGTCAGGCGCTTAATTATAGTTTGAAAAAGGTTCCAACGCGTGTAAAGTAGGAGCAAAGAGTGTCAGACAAACAAAAACTAAGCGGGCAACAAAGCGCCGTCCGAAAGAGATGGCAGATAGCGCGATAGAAAGAGACGGAAACAGAGGCGGCGAAAGAGATGGCGGTAGAGGCGGTAGTGAGAGTGAAAGTAACGAAAACCAACTGAAACCAAATTACTCTTTGCGCGTTTGCAGTAGGTATTACATATATTATTTTTTTGGTCTTTTGGTTTGGTTGTATTCTGGTTGTTTTTGTTTTTCTTTTTGGGGGGGTGGGGATTGTACATAAATAAGGCCCAGGACCCCGCACAACTCATACGAATATAGAGAGAACATAGAAGTATTAGTGTTATGTAGCCAGAGAAATGTCCACCTGTACCTATCTCACCTGCAAAGTCGCCGGCGATTCTCCGGCGAACGGCGGCGCACGGGCGGTCCGTCTTCTCGAAGCAACGGCACCACTCCCTGGTGTTGATGGAGCTATCGGTGTCCAGGTCGCAGGTGTCGATGAACGGCTTGATGCACCGCTCGTTCTGGTCGTGCTCCAGATCGTACATCTCCTGCAGCGACAGCTGGCCGTCGTTGTTGAGATCCAAGTGGCCGAACATCCACTTGGCCTCCGTCTTGCAGGCGGGCGGGAAGTGGGCCTTCGACTTCTGGCTGTGCTGGCGCCGCTTCTTGCTGTCGGCCATGATCACCGAGAACCAGTCGAGCAGCCGGTTGCCAATCGCCGTCAGCTGCTGGGGCTTGCACTCCGCGGACTTCGAGGGGTAGGCTGGCAATATAGGGGTAGAATAGCATGAGATTATAAACGGATCTTGAAAAAGTATTCTAAAATAAGTGAAAAAAAAAACTAAAATTCTTCATATTTCATATATTATTAGTTAGTCTACCCTTTTTAATACAATTTACTAGAAGCAGGGTCAAAATATTTGATGAAGTTGTACAAATTCCTATGAATTCTATTCTTAAAGGCTTTACATATTCAACAACCTGAACTAAACTAACAAATACAGAAAATATGTCAAATGACAAAATTGTTCTATAAACCAAACAAGTTATTCGCATTTTCATTACAACTTTTCATGAGAAAAGTGTTATAAATATTTTAAAAGGGGGATGACACTTTTCTTTGGTTATTATTGGTTATGTCTCACCATTCAAGTTGTTGTTCTTATTGAACTTCTGCTGCTGCTTCTCCACCACCTCGTTGTAGTTGCGCATCTTTCGCTTGTCCTCCTGGTACTTGGAGTCCTGCCAATTGCCAAATAGTTGGGGGATAAGGGATACTTCGACAGGGGACTTTGGACCACTCACCTTCTTGTAGGCCGTGTACTTGAGGTACTTGTAGTGCTTGTTGTCATATTTGATCTCCTCGGGCGTGAATGTGTACTGGGCATTGATGTGGTTGTTGTGCCGGTTATTGTCCTCTTTGTCCTGCGGCCAAACCAAAATTAAGCCTTCTCAAAATGTCGATAAAGCAAAGGTAACTTACATTCATGATCGTGTTGAAGTCATTGTTGTTGCCGCCCATAATATTGCCGCTGTTTATCATGATGTTGTTGTTGCTGCTATCCTTGTAGGCCTGCTGCTGTTGTTGCTGCTGCTGTTGCAGGTCCAGGTTGATCTTCTTGTTGTACTTGTTGTAACCGGCGATACGCTGCAGCCGCTTGCCATCGACGCTCTCTGCAAAAAAGAGGGAGGGGGTGCAAAGGGGGAAAATGGTCAGGAAACCGCTGGAACAGGCCAACTTTTTGCATCCGGGCCCAGTGAGGCATCGCCCCCCGTGTACTTGTGCTTTATTTTGCGGCCCACACTGCGCTCTCAGCTGTGCAAAATTGAAAATTAACGTGCCCGACTGGCTGAGTGGTTTTTCGGGCCGTAACAATGGCCACGTCGGCTACTTGTTCACCGGCCTATTAAATATTTAACAAGTGATGTGCCGGGGCAAAAATATTTAAAGCCAAAGCCTTTGTTTGGTAATTGGAATTTTTAATTGCCAGAGGAGAGAGAATTTTCCCCTCTAACAAATCGCGTTTAGCCGCCAGCTCAGTTTTTGCAGCATACTTTCATGGGCAAACAACTGGCGACGACTGAGACTGTCACAAAATATGCATGCAATTTATTTTGTAGTCTACGGAGATCCTTCTTCGCAGTCCTTCGACAACTGGCCGACTGCCAGGCTGGAGGAGCTCATTATGCGGAGCATTTGATTCTGCTTTGGGCTGCTCCCCGCACTCGCAGTCCATTTGTTATGGCCAGGAATCTGGGAATGGAGGATACACACATACAGGGAATGGAAACACTCACCCTTGCAGGGACAGAATCCCTTGCAGGCGATCCGTATGGACGTCGAATGTATGCAATTGTGATAATCCAATCTGCATAGTGATGAGTAGGTCTTGTTGTCGGCACCGCACAGGAACGTCGGCTTGGCCACAGGACACGGCTTGCAGTTGCTACAAGAAAGGAAAAAAGGAGAAAAATGAATAAAAAAAATACAAAGAGGAGCGGAGCTAGAATGCCGGCTGAAATCAGAGAAGTAAAACTCAAGAGGGCGCAACGGCAACAAATAGATGACATGCAAAATTAATTTTTATGCAAATGAAGTCTGCGTCCCTCCCTCCTCCCCCATATATATATGTTATTCTTTGTCCACATGTCCCCACCTCCGGTGGACAATTCGCTGAACAGGTAGAGAGGGGAGGGGAGGAGGGAGGCTCTTGCTTATACATTTATTTAAATATTTATTTAATATGCGCTGCACGCACGCCCAGGCAAACAGTCGAGCCATGAGATTGGCCAGGGGACTGGGATCGGGGATTGGGGATGTGGATGGGGCGCTTGTCGAAACTTTATTTAATAATTTGAACAAATATTTAAGTTGCCAGCACTTGGGCCGTACCCATAAGTTAGCTTTTCTTGTATATACGCCTCCATTCCAACAATAAAGGCGTACGTGACCATTATCCCTTTCATTCGTTAAGTAACCATTTATCCGCTTTTAATTGCCTTAGCCCTTAATCTCCTGTCTGTCCATCAATCATCATCTTTAAAGCTCAAAGGAAATCACACCCCAGTTACTTTTTTCCTTTTCAATAAATAAAACCAACAAAACGATTATTCCAATTAATGGCCGCCCCCGAAGTTGCCCTGCCAGCCATCCAATAAAAAAGGCTTCGGTGGGAGTTTTTATCCGTTTCGATGTCGCTTTAATTGGCCTGCCACGAATTCGCTACCAATTGCCACGAGCCCTATTTCATAATTTTATTCAGAGATACTGTATATATATTCGCCGTTGTTCGGGGCTCTGTTGTTCGGAATTTTTTCGTCTGGCTTCAAATAAAATTTGCACATTTATTTGGGCTGTACAAACGCCGACTGGAAAACGAATGAAAAGCAATTTGCCTAATTGCCCCAATTTGGGAGTCATAATTAGAAAATTTCAACGGGCTTTTGTTTTTTAATTTCAAGAAATATTAATTGAAAATTGCCCAGTTATTCGGGTCAAGCCAGGCTTTGCCACATTCCATTTGTGCCTGTCACTTGCTTGCTTTGGCCAAATAAACTTTAAACACGGATCAGGCCTTGGGTAAACAATTGTTTAGTCCCGAAGAAAATATTCGGAAATTCAATAAAATAAAATAAAATAAAAGAATAACTAGATGTGTCAAAGGACTTTTGGTTAGGCCACATGCACAGATGTGTCTCTTAAGCTGGCCAATTTCGTTGCACAGCCAATGTAAACGTACCAATGGCCAAAACCAATGTAAACATATTCACTTCCCGCTGTGTGTGTGTGTGTGCCGACTGCTTTTAATTAAAAATTCTCTCGCATGGTCTTTTGCTCGCTTCCGGTTCACTTTGTTTGCCCTGCTCCGCCGGATTGTTGATACAAATTTAATGAAATTCTTAGGGCCAAGTAAATAGTGAGACGAATAAATTTTGATAATGCGATCCCTGGTCAATGACAATGTTGATGCCAAGCCCATGGCATCTCGAATGGCCTGCCCAGCATCTGCGGTTGCTTTGAGCAAATTGCCCATCAAATGCCGGCTTCGTGTCTCTCTCTCTCTCTCTGAAAAATGTGTAAATTTGTACTCAAATATTTGCTTTCAATTTTGCAACCCCACCCGACCGAAAAACGAGAAGCGGGAACCGAGTTTTCGGGGCCCGTCTCCCTTTGAGGTACATATACCTACTGTACTGCCTCTCTATACCCCAAAATTGCTGGAGCCGACAGCATCATGTGCATAGACCACAAAACAGCTCAGTGGTTTCGAATAACTGCCAGGGACACAGGCCAACACACACACAAATAGCTGAGATGTGGCAGCTTGAGGTGAGATCTAAACTATGGTATGTGCCCTATCCCTAACCCTATCCGTATCCCAGCGGTGGCTCCCCGGAATCTCAAAATCCCTTTCAAGCTACGCACTCTGGTCAATTTTTAAAAGAGAGTCTAACAAACTGGGGATAGGATTTACTTGAGAAGTTAAAAAAAAACTAAAAACTTAAGAATAGACAAAATGCTGAAATAAAAGTATATTCCTACACACAAGAAAATTTGATTGGTAAAATTGACTTATACGGATAGTTACGTAACTATTAAAAATAGTTACATGTATTTTGTTTTGCTTTGGGTGTGTGTCTTTGCTAATTGTGATTATTTGGTTTTGTGAAAGTAACTATTGGTAGAATTGACACTTTTTGAGGTTGGGGACGGTTTGACAATTATATTGGTTAATTTTACCAAGTTTTTTTTTGTGTGTTTGTCGGTTTGCTAATTTTAAAGTTGGGTTAAAACCTTTATTTTAAATAACCCTATTTTAAATTTAACAAACTGAAAAGAAAACCGCCCTTATAATATTGTCTCAGTACTTCTAATACTAAATATTCTAAAAATGGTTGATGTTTTAAGAATTTTAAACAATACTTACTAATAGAAAATGTTAAAATTTGCCAGGCTGAACTATTAATAACTTTTTTATAACATACTTTTTCGTATGTCAGCCACTGTGCGATGGCATATTGTTACAACAAACAATGCCCGTCTCACACATGAGTTATGGCCCGATCTAGCTCTCCAGCTGGCTTGGATATGTGGGTTTATGGTATGGTATTGTGGAGGTTCCCCTGCATTTTGGTCTATTAGAAGTGCCCCCTCCCGACGACCCCTTCGCTGGGAGGCAGGTCTTTTGTTTGACTTGCGCCTGAATGGAAAGACGAGAACTGGAGCAGCTCCTGCTGCCATGATGAGTGGCAAATGCTGTGGCTCAAACTATTGATTTTGCCCACGGCGTGACACATTCATATTTCATGCCATTGACATAGATACACATATGCAAAGCGGGGACTTTTCGTGAAAGCAAAATTGAAAAGGAAAATTCGTAAACATAAAAGAAGAGGGAAAATATGTCAAAAGCCATTGTTAATGTCATCGCTGGGAGCTGAAAACGCTGAAAATGGGGAATGCGATCGGGGTGCGTGATTTGCCTATAGATTGATTTTTACACTCAAACACCCACCGTGCTGTGTTGTTTGGCAAGTGGATTTTAATTCAATTACAGGCGCCTGAGGTCGCATACGAAAAAAACAACAGGAAAAACGCTTGGAAGCACATTTTTTGTTCACAATTTATTTACGCCAGTCTTTGCGGATAATTCATTTTTCATTTCAAAATATGTGTGTACGCCCAAGGATCAGAACGGAAACTTTGTCAGGCCGGGAGCCTGAAATTAAACTTTGTTCAAACAAAAACACAACTGATAAACAAGACGAACATAAACAAGAAGCGAAAACATTTTTATAACACTCGGGTGGGGGCTGAATATCAAAGGATTGTGAAGTGGGCCACGAAGAAGTCCAAGAAGTTGGATATTGGTTGGACTTTTTGGTAAACAAAATTGGAGGAGCTTTAAGGCGGAAAGTGTAGACAAGTCTAATATTATTTATAGATTTTAGTGTCTACACAACTCTGTAAATATAAAATATGTAAACAAATCTACTTATTTAGTAAAGTATTATAATATGATTTTATACTTTTTTTTAGACATTAGTTTTTAATGTAGCTTTCATGCTTTTTATAGGAATTTTTTAATGTAGCCTTTTTTAGCTGCGAAATATTAACAAATATTTTCAGAGAGGAAATCGACTGTTTGTTGTCAACGACTTCCTATCGCTGCTGCGCTGAAATCTCAACCCTTTTCCTGTGGAAACCCAAGCCAATCAGGCCTTGACACCGACTCGACTTTGACTTCATTTTCCGGACTCTGCCGCTGGCACACCTGCTCCTCCTCCTCCTGCTCCTGCTCCTGCTGCCGTTCCTACTCCTTCGGCCAAGGCACTGCCCTTTTCGGGCCTCTTCTTGGAGGCACTGCTCGCGTGACAGTCCACAATTTGGGTTAGGGTCAAAGCGATAACACGGAACAAGTCAAGGGATCCGGATCCGACGACGGCACGCGTCAAAGGGTAAAGGCCGTAAAGCTGTCGTTGCGGCCCATTGAACCATTCGGGCAGAAGTGTGCCACCACCGGCAAACATCCATCCGAACAGCCAACATATCCAAAAAGCCAACAACGATAACAACGCAAAAACAGGCCAGGGACCTCCGCCCAAAAGGCTGCGTGCTAAAAACTGTACCACTGTAAATTTATTGCGGAATTTTTATACACGATAAAACAATTTGTTATTAGCATGGCGACCGTGGAAATCAGGGGGAAATTGTGGGGAGTTTGGAGTGTGGGTGGGACCGGATGTCAAAGAACCCCACGTCGTCAACCCTTTTTGTGAACGCGAATTTGCTTAATGAAATGTAAAATTCCACACAAAGGCAAACGCAAAAAGATCGGCCCGAAAGTTAAACACTCGAATGTTACACAGCAAAAAAATGTAGCATTCTAAGGAACAGATATAATATACTCGTAATAGTAGCACAAAACAATTGTTTGATAAGAAGACAATTTTCAATTAAAATTTAAGTAGGCCGAACCCGTTTTATCGTCCGCATGTTCAATTAAAAGTAGTCTTTAAGCCTTGAAAATGGAAATGGAAATCGTAAATTTAAAGCCTACTTTAAATTTAAAATAGAGACAAGTAAACAACCCTTAAATTCTATTGTCCCAGAACATAGGCACTACCTACAAAATAAAAGTAATTCTTAAAAATACGTGACATTAAAAAAAAAATTAAATTGGTAAAACATTAGTTTGTTTCAAAATTGTCCATGAAAAGTTTTTCTTCAGAAAAGGATAATTATAAACAAAAAGTTATGAGATTTCATAGAAATTAAAAGAGGTAGCCCAAAAATTTTAATAAAATCAAAGTTTTTTAAAGTGAGTGTACTCACTCCAACTCCTCGTCGTCATCCTGCTGAATAGCGGAGGGGGCAGCTGGGGGCTGGGACTGCTGCTGCTGCTGTTGTTGCTGTTGCTTATCGCCGCCGGCGATGCTGTTCTCGTAGAAGACATCATCCTCCTTGGACTCGTCGTCGTCGCCCAGGCTGAGGCTCTTATCTTCGTCGTCGGTCTCCTCATTTCCCTGGACATTGGCCTGGGCATTGTTGTTGTTGTTGGGGCCAGTGGGGCTGGCGTTGCTGCTGCCCCCGTCGCTGCTGTTGTCCTCGTCATCGTTGTTGATGTCCTCCGCATCCTGGCTGTCCTGGTTGTCCTGCTGGTTGACGCGCCGCTTGGCCTCCTCCTCCAAGTACTTGGCCTTGGTGATTATCTCATCACTGAAATGTTGTGGGTTGGCATGGGTTTAAGTTTAGAAGGCCTGCTGCTCGGACGGGGCAATTTAATTGGCTCATCTGGATGAAAGTGCCAAAGTGCCCCCCTCGTCACACTCACCGATTCTTGTGGAGCTCCTTCTTCGACACGCAAACGGCACTGAACTCGTCCTCCAGCAGGCAAATTTCACGCTTCTTGCAGTTCAGCGGTCGGCAAAGGTCACCTGCGGGCGTGGGAATTTAATTTATTAGTGGCGATAACATATTGTGCATAAATAGTTTCCGGTGAAAACCTAATTTCCCCCAGCCTGGCTTTCTACTCACTCGAGGGATCGTGTATCCAGCGCTTGTGCTCCCCGAGATTCTTGTTGTTCTGCGTGTTTTTGTTTATCTGGAAGCGAAAGAACAATAAATTGCATGTGAAACATTTGCCAGTTTAATTTTGTTATTTAAATGCATAAAAAATGCAAAGCGCACACAACAACTGGGAGCCAAACTGAACTGACGTCTGTCAAAATGCACACATGCACAAACGGAACCCATTCGGATTCACTGAGGCAAACATTTGGCAAACACACAGGGCGTATGCGTAATGGCATCTCACATGGACTTTCAGGACACTATGGCATATTTGCACTACAGGAAGGGGAAGGGGTTGGAAAAGTTAAAAAGCAAACAGTATCGAGTCGGGGGAGAACAAAAAAACAGGTATGCGATGGGGGAATGTGTATGCCTTTCTAATGATGATCAATAGTTCATCTGTTATGGCAACAAATGGAGCAGGCTGCGTTCGGATTCACAGATTAAAGCTTGAAAAACACACACACTCTTTTTTCTTCTTGCCAAGAAAAACATAAATTGCTTTGTATAATCCGAAAAGGCCTTCGCCTGACTGCAAAAATTCATGTCCAAGTGAGCATATGCAAATCCGATTGCATACTAAAAATATGCCATATTCCTGCCTTGCTAAGTTATGCGACACTTTCTGCTCCTTGCCGAGCAGATTTATTTTAATTTAATTCAATTCCAGTCCTCCCTGCGAAACCACCCATCATTCCATCCTCATATTCCCATTCCCACACCGCTGGGCATTGTGAGGCGAACCGAAATGTTATTAAGTGCAATGGTGCGTATGCATAATATTTAACTTGTCTATAAAATTTATGATGCACTAACAGCATCTGCGGCAACAAAAATAGCGACTGCTGCTGATGCTGCTTTGGTTAAATGGGGAAAAATAAGCTGTGAAAAATGGCAAAAATAAATAACCCAACGCGGAGCTCACGTTGACTTGACAGTTTTGTATTTGGAGCTTGGGCAGCTGATACTGCAATCGCCCGCGCTGTCAGTTGGCTTAATGAAAGCGACAGGAGCTGCAGGACACGAACTGAGCCAGAAACAGCTGAAAGCTTCGAGCCTGGCTGGTTGCAAATGCATTCTGAAATCGCTCAAGTGCGAAGTGGCAATTGCGGGGCACACATATCCACTGGAAACACCCAACTCCACCTACCACCCACCCACTTTTATCCACGCCCTTCGTCCCCTCCCTGTAATGCAATAAACTCGTCCAGGACGTGGACGCAGGCAATTTGCATGCGTTAAAACG
Source organism: Drosophila prostipennis (assembly GCA_037075205.1). Lineage (NCBI taxonomy): Eukaryota > Metazoa > Arthropoda > Insecta > Diptera > Drosophilidae > Drosophila > Drosophila prostipennis. The sequence continues at coordinate 515,281 of JBAMCJ010000040.1, forward strand.
CAATTTGTGCGCGTTTCCTGGCCGCGGCCGCAATGTTCCTGCCCCCGGTTTTCAGCCTTCCATCCCCATCCTCATCACCCATTTCCCCCCTTTTCGGAACCCTGCTTTTCGATGCCTTTCCTACCACTTTATCCGCGCCCCTGGCACATTCCGCTGAGACTCTTCATCGCACCGGATCTCTTGCAGCTTTAATACGCCTGCCTGCGATTGCAGTGCGTGGGTCCACTACAAGAAAAATAAATAACATTTACACCCCTCGGATAAAAATAATATTATAAAAATCTAGATCAAACAACCACAAAAACTACTGTATATCCACTGGAACAGAAAGAATTTAATCAGTAGTTTTTAGTAGTAGTAGTTTTTACCACAATTTAATTATTCCATTAAATTTCCGAATGGAGCCACTGACAGAATTCTAATTTTCTATTAGTCTTTGATGTAATTATTATCATAACATTTTTTTAGAAAAAAGTAAGATTCTATAACTAATAAAATTCCATAACTGGGTAAGATTTTCCCATCTATGCTGACTTAATAAGCCATTTTGAAGAGATGGCATTTAATTTTTAAAGACAATAACCTAAAGCCATGTATAATTTAAATAAGATTATATAAGGAATGGTTTAGAGGACCATTTTAGGGTGGTTTTTTGAGTCTTAAACATCTTTGATAATATTTATACCCCTAAAATGTATTTAACTGTTTGATAGTTGAGCTATGAGAGTAAAAAAGTGGTCTTCTCTGTACTGGTTTTCAACTGAAAATCGTTATTTTTTGCTGTGCATGGGTGTGTGGATCTGCGGCTGGTTCGCTGATTGGCTTGGCCGGCAATCCGTGCGGCCTGCTTCTGTGGCGCTCCGTTTGTTGGCTTTAATTGCGCTGCGTTTGCTGCGGTGATGATGGTGGTGCTCAAAACCGGTGGCTCTGGTACCCAGGGTGGTGCTGCTATCGCCGCTGCCATCGTTGGCCATGCGATTGACCTTATTGTGGCTTTTTACGGGGACATACGGCGTGATAAACTTGCGCACAGCTGTGGCAAAGGCAACACGGTGACATGACCCACCAGCAGGGCATTAAAAAATGCCCCCACTAAACTGGGTCAAAGCGGCAGCTGCAAGTGAAACATAATGCAACACAGCAGCAGAGGGACAATGCACCCTCATCACCCACAGATTCACCACCCTCGGAGGCACCACCCTAGGAGGCACTGAGGCCCGTAAGTTGGTGCAAAAGTTTGCCAGCCGTTTAACCTCTTTGCCAGATTTCTGGCTGTTTAAGTGGCTGAGCTTATTAAAGCCCATTTAATTGGTGGTTCTCCAGCGGCGCCTCCGAGCAAAACTTGACCCTAATTTGGAAGTCCCTGGAGAAACGGGAGAACTACTACTACTTCTACAAACTGGGGAGTAAAGTGGGAATTCTGCGGCTCCCTTTTTAGCTTCTGGGCGAAATATTTTCCGTGGTTCGCTGGGCAAAAGATAAAGGCGGCCATTGTTACAGACGCCATTTTTGTTGCACCAACAGCTGCATTGTTCCAGGCAGCTGCCACGCCCCTTTGCCCGGCCAACCGCCCCCCCCCCCATTTTTCGCCGCAGTGTGGCAATCTGTCAAGCTTTAAATTGAATTTACGACTTTGTTTTCGTTGCGGGCTTATTTCATCTTCTTTTGTTTTCTTCTTGCTGCCTCTGCAATTTCATGCAATTCCTTTATTGCTTGGCTTTTTATTTGCCCAGGGAGGAATAACAAACATTTTAGTGGTTCAGTGGGGTTACATTATGTAAATGTAATTTTTAAGTTCCCGAAATCGATATCATCTCCTAACTGACATGACAACCGGCTCAAGAACCAAACTCAAATCCTTTGAGCTCCATTTAACCTCCACTCATGCATTAATTCAAACCGATTTCAGCCGAATCGATCGATGGCCATATATTTTCTATCCCTTGGCACATAACTCATTGCGGCATTCAGCAATCAGCGCGAACGAAAAAGAAGCAAAAATTCGCATTAAATCGGAAAATTTGCCATTTTGAGGCCGAAATTGCGAGTTGCAGCTGAAACGGGGCGTTGTTCGTCCCGAAATTGTTGTAAATTATTCAGCGGACAGTCAAATGACTGCCAATGATGCGGTGGCTCAACCTCCTCTTTTTCTGCCATTCAATCAATAAAATATGAACGCGGAATATGAGATATTTTCGGCTCTATATAGCGCCGCATTTTGCGGCAATTAGAGCGCAGGAGATCAGGGTTGAGGGAGGATGAGGAGAGCAAATCCATTGATATGCTAAATGCAGGCCCGCAAAATGACCAACTGACTGACTGACTTGGCCCCTAAATTATGCACTCCACTTGAAAAATGCATTAGCCCGGGCCCAGGATCAGGAATTTATGTGTCCGCATGGCAAAGCATTCTATATACATAGTATGTGTGTCCTGTCCCCAATCCGCCTGGGCCCAGGCCATCATCTATGCTGAGTCAGATGGGAGGGAGCTGGAGCACATAAATTGCACATTTTCGTGCACACAAAATGGTAAATCAATTCCTATTACTATTACAGCCCCGGCGGATGGAGAATGGAGAATGTAGAATGGCGATGGCCTTTAAGCCGGCTAAGGCTGTCCGGATTTCGGGCTGGCACATTTCCGTAGCCTCATCCGGCTGTGGGAGTCTTCATCCTCATCCATCCATCAATATATATGGGCTGGGCTGCAAAGTTTTCAAGTGTCCAAAGCGGACTTTGGGCCAGGAAATTACATTCTTCGGTTTGGCAAAAAGTGTCACCAGAAGTCAGGGAATATCCCCTCGTGATTGCCAATGGAAATGGGAAAGTTAATTGCTCTCAGTTGCCCATCCCCATCTCCCAACCGACTTATTAGTTATGGGCGACTCATTAAAAGCGCTGTCACTGTCCCTGTCACATGCATAAATTACACCATAATCTCATTTTAATGGTTAATTAAATTACCATAACGTTCAGCTGTCAAAACTGATGTCACGCCGATTTCCGCGGGTGGAGGGGTGAATTCGTTAAAACAGGAGCAGAAATGAAAGGAATTATGCGATTCGTGCATTAAATAAACCATGAAAATGCAGGACAATAAACCTGGAAACCGAAAACTGAAACCCGAAACCATCGGGCACCTGGAACGTGATTCCCATTCCCCGAAAGGAAAAGCCTAGCAGGGGCGTTATGTTTATGCATCATAAATGCATTTTGCAGCTGGCAACCGACCGCATTGCAGTCATAAAACATTTGCAACAGCAGCGCAACTGCAACAAATTGCAAGTGCAACAAAGGCCACTAAAATGTGCTTACCTATGTGGAAGAGACACAAGCACACACACATAACATAGTTGCCATTCCTATTTATAAAAACAAAGGGCCAACCATTGGGAAGCACTCTAAAAAGCCGCACTCCGGGGGATTGTCTGTTGTCGGAGTGGTAACCATCTGATTGCTGGCCTTTTTTTTATGTCCTGCATTTGGTAAACCGGAAACGTGCATCTGTGGGTGTGGCTGTGGCCCGACCAGAGATTGGAACAAGTTTATTACAAATCCCGGCACATAAACACTGGCCGAGATGCAGGTCCCGGATAAAGGTGGAAAGTTATGCCACGGATGCTGGAGGGATTCCGGATATGAAGGCAGCCGTAAATGCATTACGGAAAATCGATTATGCCGCTCTAGATCTCTCTCTCTGCCTCCAGAGTCCAGAGACTCGGAGCCCGGGCCATTAATCAGTCAGTCAGGCATTACTTGGCCAGAAATAGGAACTCAAGTGAAGCGAGGGACTCGGTGTGTTATGCGGGCAGTGGCAGCCGGCTAATGGGGGCATTTAAAAGCTTTCAACTCCCGGTGAGCAATGTGCCCCGTTCACGCCACAAAGGCCACAGATATGGGCACTGACTGAAGTTAAATGCTCGCTCCTTTAACGCCAAGCCGAGCCAATCCTTTAATAAGCCGGCCACGCCCAGTCACACGCTCCTGGCCCCAAAGTGCTCGGCATTTTCACCGATTGAATAGTTCAATCAATTAGTTAATTGCAGTTCTGGTCGAGCGGAGTGCACCGCACAAATCGAGGCACTTAGCAGCGGTCATTAGCAGGGCGAGTCCTGCGAGTACTGCGAGTCCTGCTGCGGATCCGGATGCGGATGTGAGTGGGGGGCGGTGTGATTGCCAGGAAGGAGCCGAGCTTGCCAGCTGCCTGTTTGCCAGCCATTCAAGCTTGCCAGGAAACCAGATAGCTGCAAATGACACTGGCCAACTCCGAATCCGAATCCGTATCCGTATCCGCCGGACAGACACACGTGGTTTGTGCACAGAAAATAAATGGGAGCTTAATATCAAATTATTAAAATTTTTAGTTTATTCATTTAATCATAGATTTAGGTTTTTGGAGGTAATTTTACTGAAGATATTTTAAAGTAAGTAACTTTATAAAACTAATAAAAAACAGGGGTATCCTCAAAAAGCTTAATTAGAAACTAAAAGAAACTAAAACCCATTTATACAAATTTTTACATTTTCTGCTTAAATAAATCTCGATTAGCTATATCTTTAAAATATTAAAACGTAAAACAATTAATTTAAAATTATTTCCAGAAGTTAATTTAACCATATGGCTAAGATAATCTCAACTAAAAATATGAAATTCTTAATTCTCAAGTTTTAAAAAAGTTGTTGGTTTCCAAAGTAAAGAATTTTCAAAAGGTTAAAATTCGAAATATTCTATATTTTTCTAGAATGTATTGTAGGAATAACATAAATCTTTAAAATTGTTTATATATGTTCTGTTGGCAATCAAACTCATAACTAATACTTTTCTCCTGTGCAGCGGCAATTAAAAATCCTTTAGCTTTGGCTTTGGCAGGGGACAGCTGGCGAAATGGGACTGCAATTCATTGCCACACATCACGAGCAGCTGTCCGCCTCCGAGGAGAAAGTGCAAAATGGGGCGTGGCGGACAAGAAATTGTCGCTCGCGCCCAAACAGAAAAGCAAACACACACACTTATACACACAGAGCTCGAATGAAGTAGCGGAAAATGAAGTATTTCCGAGTTACATCAGCAACTCCCAGACAGAGCAAACAAAAACTTTGCAAATTGCAATTCATCGCTCACGCAAAAGGGGGTGAAATGGTGATGGCGCTGTGCTCTATGTGCTGGGTGCTTAATAGAAAATAAAAGCAAGGCAAAAATCATGTTTTATTTTCCGCTCTTCCCGCTTTCCACCATTTTCATTACAAGCCATTCAGACGGGCGGCGCACCCCGGATTCAGCTGGCAGCCATTATAGCCCAGCAAAAATGGCGGCGGCACCCGGAAGTCGGCTGTTGCTGCTGCCATCTCTGTCTATCCGCTGTCTCCTCTCCTCTCCCTCTCCCTCTCACTTCCACTCTCCCCCTTTCTCCACTGTCGAACTCCGCTGATGAGAAATGACAGGCAATAATGGCGTTAGCCCTGCTCCATCTGCATTTATCATAACTTTTGTGTGTTATTTGCTTTGATGGCGCTCCTTTGGCCCGCGGATGTTGTTGTGTTTGCTCGTTGTTGGTCGTGTTGTTCGTGTTCTGTAATCTCTGTTGCTGTAATTGCCAAGTGCGGTGCCTGTTGCCTCCTTATCTGTGTCTCATCGTCCTTTGCAGAGTCCCCACTCATAGAGTCGTGAGCTCCTAAGTATGCTATGATTTTTGCTTCGACTGCTTTTAAGCTGCACTTTTAGCAGCGCAAATAATACCGCTTTTAACTATAAATAAAGCCCACTCTAGTCTTCTAAGTCAGTTAATTGCCAAAGTCATAAAACAGAATTACTTGACCCATTTTTCATCTAAAATCCTCTTTTTCAGAATTACATTTACTGAGTTTAAGAGGTTTTTTAATTGCAAAATATGGACAACAAAATTAGGGTTTGAAATCGATTGCGATTACTCCACGAATAGCGAGTACCTAAATAAAACTTTTCCTTATATCTTCAGCAATTTACAATTTTATTATTATGCTCTGTAAATTATATTACATTTTAATGCTAATATTGACTTTCTTTCAGTAATTGAAATTACAGCTCGTAACTTTGTACGCTCACACAAAACCACTAGATATTAAGGCAGTTCTGAAATCGACTACCAAAATTTAAATATAATTTGATTTATGCAGAATCCGAGCTGATTATTTGCAACGGCCGAAAATGCATCCGACCAAATATGTAATATACACCCACAAACATACAGCTAAATAAATATTTGATATGCTTTATTGCATCAGGCTATTGGTAGCTGCATAATTGAACGTCGAATGCGATTAATTTCCAAAGCAAACAGGAATCGAGGCCATTGAATTGTGGGATTTGCGAATGCGAAGCCTGACAATTCAAATTAAAGCTGATGGATTTTTTGTTTTAATACGAATAGTGTGTAATAATTATCTTTAATCAAGCGATAAATGTCGATCAATTAAATTATGACTGCTAATTATGTAAACACACTTTTTACGGGCGCATTTGAAGCTGCTTTATGGATGTGCATCCAATTTGCAGGCCGAGTGCTCCACATTTTGATGACATTCGCACAACTTGTGAATATAAACCATTTCGAGTAGTTTCGCCTTGCGTGCGTAGTGTGCAGCACGCATACGCACTGTTGGCCAGCACTTTTTGTATATCGATGTCGGCTGTGAGTGCAGTTTGCTAAAGTGCTTGCCAAGAGCTGAGCGCTTTTTTGTTCACCTAATGCCTGGCACACACACAAATTGAAGCTCTCCGGGAGATGCAAACGCATGCCCGCCGGATTGTCCTTGAGCTGTCAGTCCGCCCACGTTTCCATGCTACCGAAAGTTTGCCCAGGCTTTGGCCAAGGCCCGAATAAAAGGGAATGCTCCTGCGTAGAGGGATTTGGTAAATGGTAAATGGTAGAGCAGGATTATATCAGTTCGTTTCTTTTTTTTCGGCCAGGTAATGCGCCCATAACGGATTAGGAGGCACTCGCAACCACTCCCACCCGACATCCTCGAGCCTCCCCAGCTGGGAACTCAACGCAAACAGTTCCCGGCGATGCCCGGATAATTGTTACAATATACAAAATTTTCATTTAGTTTATTTGCCCAGCGACAACATGTCAGCACAACAGCACCAACTACATCAGCAAGCAGCCACGCCCCCAGCTAACCATGGGCTAAAATGCTAAATTTATGTCTCAGAATAATAAAAATAATCGTTGGTATATTATAAAGATTTAATAACAATCAAGTGACAAAGTACAAAAGCATTTTAAATAATAAATATTTACGTTTAAAATATAATGATCCTTTACAATAAGATATAAACATCACTTATTACTTTGCTTTTTATACATTTTAATGTTTATTATTAACATTTGTTGTCCTTAAGGCGTAATTCCAAATGATGGAACCCAAAACAAATAATGTCCCCAAATTGTAAATAAATAAAATAAAATAAAATTGCCTTTTTAACCCACTGTGCAGCTGTTGGAGTGTTTGTGCGCAGGAAGTTTGTGTGCTTATTTGACTTATGTGACGTTGTAAATGGGGGGAATACGAGTTTGTGCGAATGTTGTGCCTGGATGTTATTTAAAATGCTGACATGTGTAGCCTGTAGTTGCTGTTATTGCTGCTGGTGCGCCATTAAAATCCCAGCAACATTGTTAATGAACTTTTAATGACTTTTTGTGAGTACACACACTAAAACAATATCAACTTTGGCACCGAGTACAGGGAAACACAACACAAATCTCAGGGCTTCGGTTTTGGCTTTTTTCACTATGGGAACAAGCGTGAAATCTAAATCTAAAACAAACTTTTGACACACAGGGACAAGAGTCGCATGGCAGCCGCATTGGCAAGTGCAGCAGCAACACTATTAATATGCGAAATTTTGGAGTGGCTGAAAGGCCCCAGGAACGGCAACTTGTTTACACAGAACCCCCAGTGGGCAAGTGGGCCAGGTGGGCGAGAACGTGTGCAGTGCATCTTGATTAACAAATCAACTGGAATTGGAATGCGATTGCATGCGATTCATCAGCAATCGGAAATCTTGGCTGCGGGCCAAATGGAGCCACCATCAATCCGACCATCCTGTTCTGTTGCCCCGCAAGCAATGCGAAGCACTTTCGCCACCGATTTAAGGCAAATAAATCCATCAGCCCAGGGGGAATACCAAGTAAATGAGCCTTAAAGTGGGTTCGCATGTACTGGAAAGTGATGGTGAAATGTTTACCAACGCAAGGAGTCTTTACCAATTTGGGCGTCGCTGAAATTGATTTTCATTGCCTTGCAATCATTGTGTTATGAGCTGCCAAACCGATTTGATGACAAAATAAACTTTTTAACTCTTTAACTGGGAGATGTCTTTATTGTAATTTTAAATTTTCAACTTTATATCAATGGTTTTTGATGCATGGGGAAATTCTTAAAATTATTAAATTTTATATGTAAAGAGACATGTCTCTTGAAAATAAATGACATAGTTTCGCGTTAAAACAATAAAACTGTCCACACATAATTTAGTGCAAGTCATTTGTATGCACAGACCTAGATTAGCCACCAAAAAGTAAACAAATGCTTCTGATAAAACAGTTTATAGGCGAAACCGCAAGATAAGGAAATTAGGTATAACACTCTGTGTACTGTTATTAGCATGCCCTCTCTTTCTCTCGCTTATCGCTGGTATTTAAACGCGCGCTTCTCACCACGATCGCACAGTCGTATCTTTCTTTCAATTCAAATCAGTTCAACTTTTGCGCCCACAGGGTGTTCACGATCGAGTGTTGAGAAAGGTAGTCTTCTGAGGTGAACTGTGGATCAGCTTATCACCCGGCTAATTCCCCGTATCATAGAGTTCAAAATGAGTACCGCCAAGTGGGAGAACGATGAGGAGATCAAGATCTTTCGCGAATACCTTCGCATACCAACGGTTCATCCGAATGTTGATTACAGTGAGTATATATCTTTATGAGGCTGCGATAAGGCGCCCGATCTTTATGATCTCGCCGTAAAATGTGTCTGCTATTTATAGCCGCCTGTACGGAATTCTTGAAGCGACAGGCCGCCAGCTTGGACCTGCCCGTGGAGGTAATCTATCCGGTGAACGAGCAGAATCCCGTGGTGGTGCTGAAATGGCAGGGATCTCAGCCGGAACTGCCCTCCATCATCCTCAACTCGCACACGGATGTGGTGCCTGTCTTCGCGGACAAGTGGACCCACGATCCCTTCAGCGCGGATCTGGATGCAGAGGGTCGAATCTTCGCCAGGGGCTCCCAGGACATGAAGTGCGTGGGCACCCAATATCTGGGGGCAGTGCGTGCCCTCAAGGCCAGTGGCTATCAGCCCAAGAGGACCATCTACCTCACCTTTGTTCCCGATGAGGAGGTGGGCGGCCACCTGGGCATGCGGGAGCTGGTGAAGAGCGACTACTTCAAGAAGCTCAACGTGGGATTCAGCTTTGACGAGGGCATCTCCAGCGCGGACGAGAGCTACGCCCTGTACTACGCAGAGAGGACTTTGTGGCGTAAGTATGCCAAGAAATCCAAGGATCTCACATACATATAAATATGTAGGTTTTTAAGATCATATAAAATACTTTCCATATCTTAAGTAACTTTAAATATTACCTCATTATTGATTCCTATTCATTTGTAACTTATGTTATTCTTATCCTACAGATCTCCGTTTCAAGATCAGTGGCACAGCTGGTCACGGATCCCTGCTGCTGCCCAATACAGCTGGCGAGAAGCTTAACTATGTGGTAGGCAAATTGATGGAGTTCCGCAAATCCCAAGTACAGAAACTCGCCGACGACTCTTCTCTGGAAATTGGCGATGTGACCACTGTGAATCTCACCCAACTGAGGGGCGGAGTGCAGAGCAACGTGGTTCCTCCGCTGCTGGAGGCTGTTTTTGACATCCGCATTGCCGTCACCGTGGACATCCCAGCCTTCGAGAAGCAGATTCGCGACTGGTGCGAGGAGGCTGGCGGCGGCATCGAGCTGGAGTTCGAGATGAAGAACCCCTTTGTGGAGCCAACAAAGATTGACTCGTCGAATGCCTACTGGCTGGCCTTCAAGAAGGCTCTCGACGACCTGTAAGGATAAGGCGCCCTTGCTGAAGGCTTTGCTTTGATATCCTTCTCTGTATTTCTTTCAGTGGCCTCAAGACACGCGTTCGAGTTTTCCCCGGCGCCACGGACAGTCGCTATGTCCGCTACGCAGGCATTCCGGCTCTGGGATTCTCGCCCATCAACAACACTCCCATCCTGCTGCACGACCACGATGAATTCCTGAAGGCCGACACCTATTTGCACGGCATTGAGGTCTACAAGAAGCTCATTCCCGCCGTAGCCGATGCTTAGCAAACTAAATTAAACTTTATTATAATGAAATTATGCATTTTAGACTGTTTTTACTATGTTTGATTCAAAAAACCTATTTAGGCAGGCCAATAAAAACGTTTTTTAACTAAAATATGTCATTCTGTTTATTAACCCTCGTAAATGATAAACCAATAAAATCATCAATAGGGTGATAGACCCTTACAATACTATCGATAAAGTGCAGCTACACTATCTAGGGTTTTTGAGATAAAAGAAGAAGCTGTATAACAGAAACCCGCAAACTGCTGGTCTTTCTAATCAAGAAGCTTAGAGTCAACAACTGATAAAGCCGTAAAGTCAAACCACACTCAGACTTAAAACCAAACAACGTCGAGGATAACAAGTTAGTCTCTTTACAACCGCGGGGCATTCAACTCAAAATGTGCACTTGCCCAGAACAATGGAAAAGCGATGAGGAAATTAAAATTTTCCAGGAGTATTTGCGCATTCCCACGGTGCATCCTGATGTGGACTATAGTGAGGATTGTAGTTGTACGACCTGCTTTTTGATTTACCCAGCTTTCTGTTTCAGCTGCTTGCGTGGAGTTCCTAAAGCGGCAGGCCAGCAACCTGGGGTTACCGGTGGATGTAATCCATCCAGTGATGGCATCGAAACCGGTGGTGATTATGAAGTGGCTGGGAAAGATTCCCGAACTGCCATCGGTTATTCTGAACTCGCACATGGACGTGGTTCCCGTCTTTCCCGAGAAGTGGACCCACGACCCCTTCGGTGCCCACATGGACGACGAGGGCAGGATTTATGCTCGCGGTGCACAGGACATGAAGTCCGTGGGTTGCCAGTACATGGCGGCAGTTCGTGCGCTCAAAGCCAGTGGCTATCAGCCCAAGAGAACTGTCTATCTGACCTTTGTGCCCGACGAGGAGACTGGCGGCGACATGGGCATGGCCGAATTCGTGAAGGGTGATTACTTCAAAGGCATGAATGTGGGTTTTAGCCTGGACGAGGGCATCGCCAGCGAAGATGAGTCCTTTCCCGTCTTTTATGCCGAGCGCACACTGTGGCGTAAGTTATTTATTTTTATGATATGATGCGATATGATATGATATGATATATGATATCCCCACAGATCTCCGCTTAAAGTTTAGTGGCCATTCAGGACACGGATCGCTGCTGCACAAGGACACGGCTGGCGAGAAATTCCATTATGTGATGGATAAGCTGCTGAAGTTCCGGGAAACGCAGGTCAGGCTGCTGGCCAAGGACCCTTCCTTGGAGGTCGGTGATGTGACCACCTTGAATCTCACCCAACTGGAAGGAGGAACCCAGAGCAATGTGGTTCCTCCCTTGATAGAAGCCGTTTTCGATGTACGCATTGCCGTCACCCAAGACGAGGATGCACTGGAGGAGCAGATTCGCGACTGGTGCAACGAAGCTGGAGGCGGAGTGGAACTGGATTTCATACTAAGGTGTCCCGCTGTGGAGACCCAGATAGACGCCTCCAATCCATTCTGGCTGGGAATGAAACGCGCCTTGGATGAACTGTAGGGATAACGCGAGATTATAGAGATTTCCTTTCTAATTTCGGTATCATTTTAGCGGTTTGATCACACACACACGAGTTTTCCCCGGTGCCACCGATAGCTACTACGTCCGACGAGTGGGGATTCCCGCTCTGGGATTTTCACCCATCAACAACACACCCGTGCTGCTGCACAATCATGATGAGTACTTGCGAGCCGACACCTATTTGCACGGCATTCAGGTGTACAGGAAGCTTATCCCGGCAATTGCTGATTCATAAAATATTCAATTGAAACTCTACTTTGACTCTGATGATTCAAGAATGGAAATCAATAGGCTTCGATTGGTCTTATCTTTTATGAGTAATGTTTTCACGCGATGAGTGTAAGGCCGAAATTAAATGTTTAAATGTTGTTCAAATCATATCTGCAGCCAAACACTGATAGTACTTGTTTCCGTGAAGACTAATTGTTCATGGACTTTGTCCCCAAATAATATCCAATAAATATCAATCGTCACCATTATAGATAATATTTTGTGGCACCAGCAAATCATATTAATAGTTATGTTGCGGTTCTATATTTCATTTTATCAAGCCCTTATGATAATAATTAGGGTATTTACACATCGGTGAGTGTAGTTTCAATGGTATTTATTTGAACTATATCGAATGTTGCTACTGTTTGCTATCAGACATTTGTTTTGGGAGAGTTTTGTACAAGAATACGCGTTGTTATCACATTGGTAGCCTCAGGCGTTTGATAACGCACTCATTATTTGATAATAATTAAAAACCAAGGCCATAAAATCAAAATCACCCAACACGAAAATACCTCTATAAGCTCATTCCTCGCCAACCGGCGCACATTCGAGTTTCTTAACTGGCAGCGAAAACATCACCGATCACAAAATGAGCACAGAAAAGTGGGAGGACAACGAGGAAATCAAAATATTCCGGGAGTACTTGCGTATAGCAACAGTGCAACCAGATGTGGATTACAGTAAGGCTTCTGCCAAAGGATTTCGAGGGGCACTACTAAAGTACCTAATCTAAATTTATAGCCGAGTGCGTGGAGTTCCTGAAGCGTCAGGCCCACAGCCTGGATCTCCCCGTCGACGTCATACATCCGGTAGAGGGAAAGCCCGTGGTGATCATCAAGTGGCTGGGAACCGAACCGGAACTGCCCTCCATTATCCTAAACTCGCACATGGATGTGGTTCCCGTGTTCCGCGACAAGTGGACCCACGATCCCTTCGCAGCCGACATCGATGAGGAGGGCAGGATCTTTGCGCGGGGTACGCAGGACATGAAATCGGTGGGCACAGGGTATCTGGGTGCCATTCGCCTGCTCAAGGCCAGTGGTGTCCAGCCCAAGCGCAACGTTTTCGTGACCTTTGTGCCCGACGAGGAGATCGGCGGTGAACTGGGCATGCAGGAGTTCGTGAAGACCGAGTACTACAGCAACATGAACGTGGGTTTCTCTCTCGACGAAGGCGGCACCAGTGAAATTGACCTGTTCTATGTCTTCTATGCCGAGCGTATGCGATGGGGTGAGTAGTCCTTAATCTCCAGGATAGAAAGATCTCTAAAATACATATCCTTTCCTTTGTAGGCCTCAAACTGAACTTCAGTGGAACCTCTGGACACGGTTCGATGCTGCTGCCCAGCACCGCCGGTGTGAAACTGAACTACGTGCTCAACAAACTGACCGAGTTCCGCGAATCGCAGGTCCAGCGATTGGCCAGGGATCAGACCATAAACATCGGCGATGTGACCACCATCAATCTCACCCAGCTGAGCGGTGGAGTCCAGAGCAACGTGGTGCCTCCTCATTTCGAGGCTGTGTTCGACATGCGCCTGTCCATCACCCTAGATGTGGTGGCCTTCGAGAAGCAGATCCACGATTGGTGCGAGGAGGCCGGTGGCGGCATTGAGATCTCCTTCGACGAGAAGGAGCCCTATGTGGCGCCCACAAAGATCGACGACTCGAATCCCTTCTGGCTGGCCTTCAAGGCGGCCACCGATGAACTGTAAGTCTAGATACAGTGCTTTATATAACCGGATTTTTAAAACCATGTTAAATTACAGTGGCCTGAAGATCTACCCCATTGTTTGCCCCGGTGCCACCGACAGCCGGAATATTAGGGCGCAGGGCATCCCAGCCCTGGGATTCTCCCCCATTAAAAATACCACCATGCGCATCCATGATCACGACGAATATTTGGGAGCCGAAACTTACTTGAAGGGCATTCAAATTTACAAGAAAATATTGGGCAACCTAGCCAAAGTCTGAAAATGAATTCGAAATAACGCCTGAGAACCCTATGAAATAAAGATTGATGATTTTGTTATAAGTTGATACAAAAATTCCTGTCTTTCTTATCTTATCTGCCCTGAATTAAACGGATATCTTTCCTCAAAGAGATATCAACTTGTATCTAAAGAAAACACAAGTTGCTATCCTTACGACAACCAGTAGATAATGGGGAATACATATATCTGCGCTTTACTATATCATATCGATATAGATAGCAAGCTGGAAGCCTGGAAAGCCCATTAGAGCCCAAGTAATCACTTGATTAGTTAAAAGGGAAGGCCATCAATCAAAGCTACCGAAACTTGTCATAGTTTATACGAATTGCTTTTTTTCATTTGGTGCTATTAGAATTGATTTATTCCAAGAACATGACACAGTTTTTTGGTCAGATAGGTCAAAGGTTCAGATATAATACACATTTCTCATTTGGTTAACACCTAGGAATGTAGTAGACGAGTGGTTTTCGCTGATAAGGCCATTCCTATCGCCACCACAACCACATTTGATAAACATGTAAATTGCCTTGACCATAAACCTTAAAACAAACAGTGCGCCTTATAAAAACTCACGCGATCTCTGATGCAGCTCAGTTGCTGTTTATCTCTCGTAGTGGAAGCTTCAAAATGAGTTTGGAAAAGTGGGAAAACAATGAGGAAATTAAAATTTTCCGGGAATACTTGCGTATACCAACCGTGCACCCCGATGTAGACTACAGTAGGGTTCAGCTTTATCCATACAAGTTACACATTTTAAAAACAATTATTTTTAGCCTCTTGTGTGGAGTTCCTAAAGCGTCAGGCGAGCTCCTTGAATCTTCCCGTGGAAGTGGTTTATCCAGCTGTTCCAACGAAGCCCGTGGTGATCATCAAGTGGCTGGGTAGTCAGCCGGAACTCTCGTCGATTATCCTCAACTCCCATACGGATGTGGTTCCCGTATTCCGAGACAAATGGACCCACGATCCCTTCGCCGCCGATATCGATGAGGAGGGCAGGATCTTTGCGCGGGGCAAGTGGAGAGCATGGAGAAGGATTCAAGCCTCAGCAGCGGTGATGTGACCACCGTGAATCTCACCCAGTTAAGTGGCGGAGTCCAGAGCAATGTAGTGCCACCTCTCTTCGAGGCGGTCTTCGACATGCGCATTGCCATCACCGTGGATGTGGTTGCCTTCGAGAAACAGATTCGTGATTGGTGCGAAGAGGCAGGTGGTGGCATCGACATCGATTTCTTCCAGAAGGAACCTTTTATAGGTCCCACCAAGCTGGACGATTCGAATCCCTTCTGGTTAGCTGTCAAAGCCGCAATCGATGAACTGTAAGTGCTATTTAAATAGTATCTTGACTTGGATATTATCAAAATTCCCCGATTCTTTTAGTGGATTAAAGGTCCATCCCATCGTTTGCCCTGGTGCCACCGACAGCCGTTATATTCGGGAAAAGGGAACGCCGGCAATTGGATTTTCGCCCATCATAAACACCACCATGCGGATCCATGACCACGACGAGTTTCTGCAGGCCGATGTTTATCTTAATGGCATAGCAGTGTACAAGAAGATTATTCGCAATCTGGCTGAAGTTTAATAAAATGATTTAAAGGGCAATGTGGATGGTTATCTGAATAAAGATGGTCTGACTCTTAAAAGTGTGCCGAGTTTTATATTTGGGTTCTATCTTATCAAATGTAAAGAGAGATATGCTAAGACATGTATAAAATGATATATACCAAATTTTATATTAAATACAAATTTTATTTAATTAAGATTAGGTATAAAGTTTAAAAGATTTTTATTAAGAATATATGAAAATTAAACTGTTATCCCCAATTCTTATAATCTCTCAAATTCTCATAAAGAAAATAGCGAAATAAAATTGTTAATCCCCAATTGAAGAATGTTGGTCATTAGTGTTATCATCATGAGTCTACCCATGGATCTATAGAGCATAAACGATAGTGTCACACTGTAAATGTTTAAAGTGTGCTTTTTGATAAACACTTTATTATCATAACCTCATAAGATAATCTCGTATTTCGACCAAACCAGGGGTATATATAGCCAGTGGATGCTTAGATGTAGTCATTCATAATTTAACTCTCTTACCATTTCAATATGAGTGCCGAAAAATGGGAAAACAATGAGGAAATTAAGATATTCCGGGAATACTTGCGTATTCCATCCGTACACCCGGATATTGACTATAGTAAGGACTTGATTAAAAGTAATTTTTTGCAATTATCACTTTTATTTTAGCTGCTTGCGTGCAGTTCATCAAGCGGCAGGCTGACTCCCTCAATCTTCCCGTGGAAGTGGTTTATCCAGCGGTTGAATCCAAACCTGTGGTGATCATCAAGTGGCTGGGAAAACAGCCGGAACTTCCCTCAATTATCCTAAACTCGCACATGGATGTGGTTCCCGTGTATCCGGAAAAGTGGACTCATGAACCCTTTTCTGCCGATATCGATGAGGAGGGTAGGATCTTTGCGAGGGGCACTCAGGACATGAAATCGGTGGGCACTCAGTATCTGGGAGCTATACGCCTTCTGAAGGCTGGTGGCTTCCAGCCCAAACGCACAGTTTACGTGACCTTTGTGCCTGACGAGGAAATCGGCGGAATCCTTGGAATGGCAGCGTTCGTTAAAACGGATTACTACAAGCAAATGAACGTGGGATTCAGCTTGGACGAGGGAGGCACTAGTGCCAGTGATGTCCACCATTTGTTCTACGCCGAGCGTATCCGATGGGGTGAGTAGCTTTTACAGGGTTTTACTTCAGTGAATCGAAACTCCTTTCTTCTCCGCAGTTCTCAAATTGAAATTTGGTGGAACTGCTGGCCATGGTTCTCTATTGTTGCCAGATACTGCCGGCGTTAAGCTGAACTATGTGCTGAACAAGCTGACAGAGTTCAGGGATTCACAGATTCAGCGACTGAAAAACGACCAGAGTCTCAGCATCGGTGATGTGACCACCGTGAATCTCTCCCAGTTGAGTGGTGGAGTGCAAAGCAATGTGGTTCCGCCGCTTCTAGAGGCCATCTTCGACATGCGTCTGTCCATCACCCTGGATTTGGTGGCCTTCGAGCAGCAAATCCGCGACTGGTGCGAGGATGCAGGTGGTGGCATCGAGATTGAGTTCCCCCTGAAGGAGGCCTTCGTGGCTCCCACCAAAATGGATGATTCCAATCCCTATTGGCTGGGTTTGAAAGCCACTCTCGATGAACTGTGAGTACCTTGGCTTTTGACTTACAATTTATAATATTTTCCTTTTTTTCAGTAACCTGAAAGTAAAACCGATTGTCTGTTTCGCCGTCACCGATTCTCGGTTTATTCGTCAGCAGGGAACCCCAGCAATTGGATTCTCACCGACATGCGCGGATCCACGGGGGGTGATATGGGTGATATATCACCCCCCACGGGGGAAAAAAAAAAAAAAATTTGTGGTCCTAAAAAATTGCACAAAAAAAAATTGGTTTATCCCCCCCAAAAAACCCCGCCCCTCACCGATCATAAATACTACGGTACTGATCCATGATCATGATGAATTCTTGAAGGCCGATGATTACCTAAATGGCATTGAAGTCTACAAGAAGATTATCCCAAATATTACCGAGGTCTAGCCAAAATCTCTTCTGTGGCAATCATTAAAATAAAACTGTTTATGTTTGTAATTGGATGATTTACCTTATCTTAACTAAAGTGGGTAGATTTTAAGGTTAAATTATATTAATGACATGCATATAAAGATAAATATCTGAAGACAAAAATATCTGATCAGAGCACTTTGTTTAACTAATACATCATTATCTGACTAGATAAGATAATATAGATATAAGGTTTCAGATAAGAATAAAAATCAAGACAGATTTGAACTCAAACCCAACCATTACCCAATTGAAACATGAGGAAATTAAATCGATTGCGGTCGCTGGTCGTAAGAACCAATTACTTGAAGTAAATGGACGTCTGCTTCTGTCTAGACGAAGGTGTGGTCGGTTTTAAATTTACAATTTAAAACAAAATTTCTGTTTATTAAAGTGATCTAAAATGTTTGTTTCTTTGGCTGGTAATAAAACTTAAGTTGAACCGACTTTGATTCCATTTTTTTAATAAACTAAGGAAAGCCTAAACATCTAAAAGGTAAATCAGACATGATTTTTACAACACAGGGGACCAAAAAGTTTATCCTTGGGCAACGGAACTACTCCACTACTTTTCCATCAACCATCCACCAACTCCACAATAGGTATCCTTCTATCTCCAAAGTTTGTTTGTCCTGCACCGAACTCATTTCGGCTTTTGCCAGTGCTGGGCGCATCGCGCATACGCCCTGTTCGCCCGTTTGCCAATTTACCCGCTGGACTGAGGGCCTGTCATCGATGTGACAGCTTGGTGCAGCGAGTTTGTGAGACACTGCTGCCGAGCGGACGAGACAGGTGGGAGTGAGTTTTGTCAGTTAGTCAAACAAAATAAATTTTAAGGCCCCCGCCACCTGCGAAACAGGGAGGGAGAGGGGTCAAGGGTTAAGTTAAACTGCTGCATGTCAGTCTCTGCAAATTGTCAGTTGGGCAGCACTTCGGAATGTCTGACATGTGAGTGGTGCCAAGGGCAATAAATTATGCTGGGGCCGCAGAATGAATAATGGCTACGTGCTCTCAAAGGGACATGACCCCCCACAAGCCCCCCTTTTCGGGCCATTTGTGTCCTGGCTGCAACTGTGACCCTGCGTGCCGATTAGACATGTTAATGCATGTGTCAGGGCAATGAAATATGTATTGATGGCGGTCCACTGAGGGAGTCCGAGAGATGGAGATCCTTTGTGTGGCCTGGAATTATGACAATTTATCAGGCGAATGTCAGTTCGACGGGGCTGGTTTTTGGGTGGTGCATTTCAAATGCTTTCCGCGCAATTAACACTGACCATTAGTGGCGCCAGTTTGGCATAATGAGTCCAGTCGACGAGGTCCAGCCCTTTAACGCCCTCGTTACCGCTGGCAACTTAATGCATATCATTTTTACTTTTAATGAGCTGGTGGCAGTTGGCAGCACAGCTCGCTCACCTTTTTATACCTTTTTCGCCCGGTTGTCTGGTCCTCTTCGGCAGAGTGCACTTAATGCACCAAGTTTTTTCAGCCCACCTGCCACGAACCCACTTGAAAGCAAGTTCTGGGTGCTGGGTTTCGGCTTCCCTTTTCCACGGCGTTTTGCTTTGCATTTTAAATTTCCGCCAACTCCCATAATGTGTGTGTTCTGGGAGGGTGGGAAAAAGTTTGGCAACTTTTACATTTCAATTTTAATTTCTTTGGCCCACACTCGATGCAAACTTTAAGCCCGAACCTGAGCAAATTCTTAATGGCCCACTCACACTAATTAGGGCTTCCAGAAGTTTGAGCGTCTTTAAAGATTTCATTTTTTTTCATCCTGGGAAGGAGCTCCACATTTGCATTTGACAGGCAAGCGGCAGCAGGCGCGATCTTTTATTGCCGTCCGAAGTTTATGACGAATAAAACCCAGCAATCACAATGAAAAACTCGTTCCTAATTAAATTCAATTTACTTGTGACTGCTGCGGCTCGATGTCCTGAAATGGGAGGCTCACAACATTATGGCCGTGCTATTAAAATCCAAGACTAAACGAGCCGAGGCTTGTATCTGTGTTGGTTTCTCCTTCAGTACAATTGCGGTAAGAATAAAGGTCTCGTCATTCTATGGTCAACTTTTAAAAATCCTAACTATTCATTACTTTTAGTAACCTTGTATTTTAAAGCGATAAGCTGTGAAATGTATAATTTTATAACAGTGTCATTAATCTAATGTATATCATGAACACTGTTATCCCGTTATTTGTCCAAGGATTAACAGCCTAATGGATTTATAACACCATTTTTTGTGAAATAAATTATTGTTTTAATGTTTGATAAACTCAAATGCCAGAACGAAAAATAAAACACATATAATTTAGGAATAATTTAGCTTTGAATTTAATTATTACCCGCTATATGGTCACATAAATTGGGTATATACAAGTTTTAATAAAATATGTTAGTTTAAAATGGATATCATTAAAGATATCATTGCCCATTTAAATTAATTCCTGTTATGGCGGACAATTAGCGTTAAATTATGTACTACATTTCTCGGAACTCGTGTTTGGACCTATTATTCCGACCTCAACTGTATGCTTATATCCGCAGCGCAAGTAGTATATGTAGTACATATATTTGGCTGGGGACAGCAAAGTGTTTTTATGCGACACAAAGACAATTGCCGCCGCCTTGTTTTCTAATGTCGCTGCACAGTGGGCCGCGCTTCATTGCCATTGTCACAAGATAGTTAATGTTAAATTTTAAAGTAAGAAAAATAAAGCGGGACTGAGAAAAGGCTGCAACGAAAGCAGAGTCGAGTTTAATATGCCGTAGATCAAAGTCAGGCCGTAGATGAGATCCCATTTGCCACTCCGCACACACACATTCTGCCATCCTGACAGGAAGCTCCTGTCGCTGGGATAATAAACGTGGGCTAGAACCACGTCCTGTGGCGACAGCAGCTGACTGAAAAGTGCCATTAAAGCGCAGGCACGCCCACACGCACTCACACGCTTAATAAAGTCAATTGAAGTCTCCATGGCGCTTATGTGTGTGCGGCAAATAATTTATTTTGTCGTTAAGCTTAACTCCAGCCATTGCGGAAAAAAGAGAGGCAAACTAATTAACTTGTTTAGCGCCAAAGCTGCGCAATTTCTACGCTCGCAGCTCAAGCTTAAGCGCCACTGCCGCCCAACTAATGAGCTCCTGTGAACCACAGCTATATAGCTCTATATAGCTATGTATTTAGTATAGTGCACGGTTGTGCGGGTGCGACATTAAGAGCGGGAATCCCCGGCAAAATTCTTCTAAAAAGTTGCGCCTGATTAAGCCCTTGCGGCCAACGGGTGAAAGTGGGGTTTGGCTTGGCTTGGCAAATGGCTCTTGGGAGTGGGAGTGGAAGTGGGAGTCAAGCATCTAGTTTCCCACACAGGCTCAGTCGCTCCTGCATAATTCCAACTTTTACTTGTAGAAATTTCTTTAACTACGCAGAGTGGTTATGATTAGAATGTAGCGACTAATTGTTTATAGTTTGCCTTCATGCTTCAAACTTTCATAACAAAAACTAAAATCCAACTGCTGTTAATCTAAAAAATATTCACATTTTCTAACTAGCAAAAAACAATTTGTATTTACAAATGAATGAAGATTTATAAAACCAACTAACAATAAACAATTATTAAAATGTGGAAAATAAAAACAAAAAAATTCAAAAATAAATAGATCAGCTTCCTGCGAGCATATTACATGGCCCCATTCTCTGCTGCCACATGCACAGTGTGCAACATATTAAATACCATATTACCCAGTTCCTATTGTTAAAGATTTAAGTTCTGAGCAAAAGGGTGTGTGCCCCAGACATATTTAACTGTGAAGAAGTAAATGAAGGTAATGTAACAAAAATCATAAAAAAGGAGGAAATATTGTATCTGTTTGTACTTTGTTCCATGTCAAATGGATCTTCGACTGGTGGAATTTCGACTGCAGGCAGCTCTCTTTCTTTCGCTGCCGCTGCCGCAGAGCAAACTTTATTGCATACGCCAAGTTGCAATATGAGACCGTGGCGGAAATGGCATTGCAAGTCGGGCCAAGCTAAAAGAGGCAGGGAAACCGAGGCAGAAACAGCTCAGAACATGCAAAAGCAGTGCAAACTTGGCTTTCGCCGTCCCCTTGGCTCCGCATCAACGCTTCGCTTCGTTTCGCGACTTGGCGTCGTCTGTGTGGGCCAGCAATTGCAATTTCATTTCCGTTCCCGTTCCCTGGCATTTTATTCCCCTTTTTTGGCCATCGCCATCTGTATATTTGCACAGTCGCCGTTCCGTTTATTTTCGAGAAATAAGTATTTCGGCTGCTGTTTCAGCTTCAGCTTCTTGCTGCTTGTGTGTTTTGTTCTGTGTTTTTTGTTTTCTGGCTCTTGCACAGACTTTCGCGCAGATACGGGGAAATTCTTGCATAAACTTTTGCCGAGTCGCTATCTAATTGAAACGGAGCAAAGGAATGCAGTTTCGGGGTAACAAAGTGCAACAGGAAGTGGGAAGCGGCAGCAGCTGCAATTGAATTTGCCACGAAAATGCAAAATGAAGCTGGAATAAAAATTTAATTTTCTCTTCCTGCCTGATTGAAGCCGGAGCAGAGTGTGGAGT
This sequence comes from Drosophila prostipennis, assembly GCA_037075205.1. Lineage (NCBI taxonomy): Eukaryota > Metazoa > Arthropoda > Insecta > Diptera > Drosophilidae > Drosophila > Drosophila prostipennis. The sequence goes on from JBAMCJ010000040.1 coordinate 537,676, forward strand.
GTTTTTTCCAAAACCAAAACAACCAAAAAGAGCCTTCAGCTCGGCTTTCTGCCAGCAGAAAGTCAATCAACTGAGATTCTGTTGCCTGTCAAAGTTTAGACCCTGTTTCTCCACTTGTCATTGTCTGTTTCCGGACTCCTAAGGCTCCTCGGGCCAGCTAATTGCAACTTGAATGGAAAACTTTGGGACGCTTTTGTGCCATTCAGCCTTCGGGCTTCATTTTTATACCCGTTTCACTTACAGTGTTTGCTTTGGCCCCGAAAGCCAGTTCGTCATTGGCAAGCGCTGCGTATACGCAATATTATTTTTACAACTGTCAGCAGTTAGCCTGCGAAAACTTTGCCAAGAGCCAACTTTTGGGAGCCAGTATAAACTTTCGTTGACAATTTGTCAGGGATTTTGGAATGTTTTCAAGGGACTCGGGATTCAGGAGTCGGGACTTGGGACTGGGAACTCAATACTGACTTGGCGGCAGGAGAGACAATTTTCTGAATTTGATAACTGGCGGAAAAACTTTCGGCTGAGCTTTTAGTTTTTTAAGAACATAATATCCGCACTTGGCCTCAATTTCTGCCGTTCACGTCCCGCCTAATTGCATAATTTGTATGCAGGATTTTGCGGCTGACTGCAATTTCTGTGGAATAAAAACTTTTATGCTCTCGTCCTTTGGTTTTTGGTCTTGTTTCGAAGCGAAGTGAAGGCCCTCCATTGTGTTTTGCTTTCATGCCGTAAATTATTATCGCCTGCATGTGTGCCGCTCCCTTTCTGTTTGAGCCAAAGGATGTAACATCCTCTCCGTTGCCAACTTGCCAACCGTTATTATCTGTCTCCCTGCCTTTTGGTACATTTTCGTCTCTCTCCAGCAAGGATCCTAAATTTCGTGTGTGTCTGCGAGAGTTATCGCATACAAGCTATAAACTCACAGTCGAAGTAGCGAACGTTATAATTTATTTATGGTAATGCGTGTGCGCACACACACACTCACACACACTCTGGAATCCCCGAAAATGTCTCTGGCAGAAAGTTTTATGTGCGCCATACCTCAGGAACCCAGCACCACCGCCACCATCGCCGCCACACCCAAGAAGTCGTTTCGTTTAACGTCCATGCCGAATCCCTTTATCTCGCTTTTAATTTTTCCGTGGCACCTTGCAGCTGAAATATTAAATCAACTTTTCCCTCTCCCAATTCGCGTCTCCTTGGCCCCGCAGATGCCGCTTCTTTTTGGCCACGTCAAGTGCCAATCACAACATGTCGAGAAATTTAATATAGCAAATTGTAATGTCAGGAATGTTCGTCAACAAAGTCGATATGAAGATGGGTTCTTCGTCGAAAATTATGTAAGTATGTAAGACCAAGCCAAAGGCCGCCGGCAAGATGTCTGCGAAAAAAGATGAGTGAAAAGCAAGGTCGCCATCGTCATCGCCAGCATCACGCATTACGTATACGCATTGTATGCCCACAGGATAACTTTTGACTTCATTTTGAGTGGAAAACCTTTTCATTTTAGTTCTTATGCGTTCAATGCGGTATTGTAAAAGGACATTTAACAAAATAAACACGTTCTTATAATCAAAATCGAAAGTTAAGTGGATGTTTGAAGATGTTTGCAATCCTGTAAATTGTAAAATCTATATTTTATAAATCATTTTCTATTAGTAGGTATATTCTTCAATGTATAGTATTTGCTAAGAACCTCAACGCCATGCCACTTCATTATACCATTTTTTCTAGGCTTTTGCGTCAACCGCAGACAAGCAATTAATATGCATAATTTGTAACTGTTCTCGTCTCCTCGAAATCACTGCGAGACTGCTGTCAGCAAACGCAGCTTGAGTCCCTGAGTCCTTGGGCCATAAATAATGACAGCTTAACAGGCTGGCACTCATCCGCCAGACCATGCGACATCCCATTTGACATGTGCTTAGCTGCCATAAAGCCCGAATGTCTGCTGAATATCTGCCGAATATCTCGACCATTGTGTCGAGTTGTAATTGATAGGCCGGGCGACAGATTCGCATCTTCGATTTGGGCCAGCAGGCAGGACCTCACCTCTCGAAAACTCATTAGTTGCAATATGTGGCCAGCTGGTCCAACTAGTCCGGCCATCATCCTGCAGCTATTAATTAAAATTGCACATTTCTCTCTCCGGCATCCTCGACTCCTTGGCTCCTCGGCTCCATGGCTATGAAAATTTAATATTTGCCCGGCAGTAAATACAGATGTTGCTGGGGCAAACAAGAACTGACAAGCCCACACACAGAGCTCGTCTTACATAATCAGTTAAGTGGCACACACATATGTACGAGGCTCTCAATGGCTATGGCATGGTATCCTCCAGCTGTTTGGGGTCTGGCACACAACAATATGAAAGTGAAAAATGAGTTTGCTCAAGTTTTGCCCGCCCTTTGGGGGGAAAAATATTTTAGTTTCGCCTTAGCTGACATCGAAGTTTGGTTGCTTCAAAACCAATTTGTCTTATTGGCAGCGGGGGCGCAGTGCAGGATTTATGAAACATGGCTCTCTGTTCGACAGAAGCCATGTAGAGTGGCTCTTGAGCGGAACAAATACGCGTGCCCCAAATCCGAGCTAAGCTGTTAATTAGCGTCGATGATCAAAGGAAAAACCAGACTCGCATCCTGCGGCTGTTCTATCGCATTACGAGTTCATGATGTTAATTACACACACAGAAAAAAGTGCAGGACTTAGGTAGCTTAGATACTAAAAACATTACTTAAGCCCCTAGTTATAGGGTTATTCATCCATCAGGTAATACTCTACATCTCTAACGAAATACTTTTTTTCATCAGAAACATGTTTTACAACTGCCACATTGAATTTAAATTTAATTTTCTTTGTGTGTAAGCGATTTGCAGCACTTTTTAACCTTAGCTGCAAGCCATTTGCCATTCGCAGGCAGTCCGTGTAGCATGTAGCCATACATATCCTTCTGCTCGGCTCTCGCACACATGCAGGCAATTTGCTAATGTGTACGTGCAGGACTCGACTCCTGCCACAAAGAAATTAAGCTGGGCGGTGGGGTGTTTGGGTGTTTGGGAGGCGAAGGGGCTGCGATTGGCAAGGACGCAGGCCACAATGCGATAAGGGATAAGGGAGAAATGCACAACAAGGCTGATAAGTGGGCGTGGGCCGGTGAATAAAAGAGTAAAGTGAGTAAAGTTTGCAGCGGATTCATAAGTTTTCCTCTTCGTTTGTGTACTTTTTTTGTATTTTTGTTTGGGAGAACAAAAAAAAGAGAACAGAGAAATTGGTATGTCTAGTTCGAGTCATATTTTCTTCAGACCAAGAGCTGTGTCACTCCTGGGAAATTTTCATCGCAGGAAGGCAAGAATAAAATTGCTGGTTTCAGACATTTCAGCTGCTGCAGTTCCCTCGCTGTTTTTCGGTTTTCTCAGTTTTGCTGGCATGCAATATGCAAATCTCTTTAGCCGGGGAACCGTGGGAATGGTCCTGGAAATTGCAATGCTAATGAAAGCCAACCCAAAACGAAGTGAAGTCGTGTTGTCTGCACCTGAACTTCGCTAAGCTCTGCTGGCTGAAAAGATGGAAGCCCTAAATAGGTGCTAATGCAGGGGCCAAATAGCCAGACAGTCAGCCGAATACTTATGTCGTTAACTTTTACAGCCGTTTTTATAACTTCTCGGGCCATGATGATGTCCCTGCTGGCCGTGATGTTCCGCACACACACAGCGTTCATAGCGCCTATCCTATTTAGCATCCTGCAAAGTTTCGCCTGCGTGCTGGCAATTTATGCAACAGTTTGACAACATAAAAGTTTATTGCATAACTTGCACTACACACGGAACGTTGGGGGTCAAACGGATGCTGAGACCAGACATTATCCATCTAGTACGCATAAAAATGGATACCAAACTGCCACTGACCGGAGGGGGAACCACCATGGCTACAAGTAAAGCTGTAATTTAGCCACATTCTGATTTAGTTTTCAGTTTCGCCGCTGCCAAAGGAGAGAGAGAGGTGTGTTTCCATGGGATATATGGTGTCTGCAGAGCACTAAGTGGCGCTTACACAAAATTATGCATATCAACTTTATGGCTGGCAGCTATTTCACACACAAGAACCCACCAGCTGAGATGTTTACACATTGAGGAGCCGAGGGAGCTACGTTTTGCATATATTACGATTACGCATTGTGAGTGCGATGGAGAACTAAAGCCAAGGGCCCCAGCATATTTCTATTCTATTCCCATTTTATTCGCATTTTATTTTATGCTGCAACGACACATTTTCCCAGCGCTCAAATTGCAAAATGCACAGTGCAAAGATTTATTTTGTGCTGACAAACAGAGCGTCATTTGTTGGTAATCGATGGATAAGAGCATCTGACTTTCAGACTTTTACTCACTGAGTGGCTGTTTGTCTGGCCGATTTTGCCTATATAAATTGATGCTGTGGAGAAGGGGATGGGAAAAACTAGCAACGAATGACTGGGGATTATTGCTTAGTTGACAGCCCAGCGGAAATGTCTGCAAATCAGGCGAATTCCTTGCGATCTAAGCTAATTTATTATCATTTTTACGACTAAGGCAAAGCTTACAAAACGGATCCAAATTGGACCGGGAAATGGAAATGTATACCATGCATAAATCATAACGCAATTCTATGGCATCTTTCTCCCTATTCCAATCCCAATCCCAGTCCCATTCCATTCTACACAGGCATCTCTTCTTTTGTGCTTGATTAACGTCAACTGTTTATGGTTATTTATTTTGTGCTGCATACTTTGAGGCCATTTCCTTCTGGCGGGGATTACTTCCGCCCTTCGGCCAGATAACCAAGCAAATTACCTAGGGATACACAAAATATGATTTCATTTATTTATGCGCCTGTATCGGTAGGGTTTCCACGACTGTGTTTGCCTAAAATCTTTAGCTGAAAACGATTTTCCCTTACAATTTGTCTTGAACTTTTGGCACGGAATCTCTGACTTTTTGCAAAAACTTTTCAATTATAAAAAGAAATTCAGGGAGTTAGAAAGGAAGGAAAAATCCATCCAAAAATTCAAAATTCGCACTTAACTGCAGATTGAATTGGGTTATATAAACTTTTCAAATAATTTATTCCATTCTCCGAATACTTGAAAGTTGGGGAAATAAAAAGTACAACTTATTGCGAGAAAATGAAAATGTGCGATTAGACGTTATAAAAACTAAGCGCAGGGAATATAAAATGGCAGCAAAAGGAGATTTTGAGGACATCAAAGTGAAATTTATGCAGAAACAAAAGCTGTTTGTATGGGCGACACGCACGAGGAACACAAATACAAGGACACATGTGGATTCGGTTTGGAAACTGTTTAAAATTCTGCGTATGTGGTGCCTGCCAAAAATTTCAAATGCCTTATTTCGGAAATTTTTCCTTCTCTTTCCTATGGAAACTTTTGCGAATCGCAATAATTTTTCTTGAAGGCCGCTAGACTAACTGTGATTGTGTGCGTCAGTGTTAAGGCACACACACTGGCACAGCAGACTATTAGCACATACACACAGAAACACATTTAGAGAGAGAGGGTCTCAACAATGGCCGAGCAAAAAAAGAGCTCGGGAAAAGGGGAAGGAAACGCAGAGAAATAAAACCAAAATGGCAAACAAAACAAACACAGCACAACACACACAAAACGGAATACAAAAAAAATAATAAAAAGGAAAAATGAAGTCAAATTCTGGGAAACGAAAGTTAAATACTCTTGAAGTTATAATAATTTTTATGTAGATATTTAATTGAAAATTTTCATAACATTTACCAGATATCAAATTTCGATAAGATTACAAAGTTTTCTTGAATTTTTTTGAGACGAGTTTGTCTATCAGCTTACTTATTTTTATTATCTTAAAAAATTAATAAAAATAAGAGATATACAATAATAATACTTTTGAAATCTAGCAGGCAGGATTAGTAAATATATACAAAATATTTATTAAATATATCCAGAAAATTTCGGGAATTTCTGCTAGAAATGAAAGCTGACTGAGAATAATTGATAGGGATGAAAAGTCTTTCCTACAGTGCTCTATAAGGATTCTACCAATATTTGAGTACCCTCTGCAAGAGTATAAAAGAACTAGTCCAAAACGAAGAAAAGCTGGAGAGAAAGCAAAACGCCAGGCAAATAATACATTCAAATGGGCGAAAAAAAAACAAAGCGACGACGTTGCGTCTGTGACTAACAGTCATCGATGAGGAGGTGGTTCGGGTGGTTTTGGGTGGGCTTTCGGGCGCTTCGGTGGGTTCTTTGGGTTCTTCTTTGGGTTCGGGTGGTGCGTGTTGGCAGACCGACTGAAAGCAGCTTAGCGCTTACTTCATAGTTTACGCGCTGCGAAACGACAACAAAAATGCCAAATGCTATTGATTTTCCTAGGCTCAATGGTACTTGTACATATCTTCCATTTGCTGCCTCCTCCTCCCCGATCGTCACCGATATCCGGACAGGTGCGTGCTAAAGACCTGAACAAGAAGGGAGCCATAGATAGCCCAGCTCAGACGGGTCAGCTCTTCGGAGACTCAGGGAACACACAGGCTACTACAAATCGGATTTGCGTGAGTAATTGGCACGTCGCATTCTCTTTTTCGGGGCAGAAAACGTAGAGCGGAAAAAACAAACAACACGACCGGAAGTTGTTGGTGTGAAACCTCAGCAACGACGAACTGGGGAAAAAAGTTGGGCAAATAAAAGCGCAATTGCGTTATATATGCCACAGAACACACCGAAAAAACTCGGTTTTTTCTTAGGCCTTTCAATTATCTTTTTTTCAAAATGCAAAACTCCTAAAAGGTGTCTATCACCCATGTTCTGGTTTCTGATTTCAAGCCAATTAGATGGAACCAGCTTAATTAAATAACAATTAAGCAATTTTGTTGGGAATTTATATTTAAATACACAGATCTTCATGGGGTTTTTTGAGCACAAATTGATATATTCATTTCCATGGCATACTTTTAGAAATAATTTCAAGCTATTTTAATTCCGAAGAATTAGTTTTTAGATCTTCTCTCTATTTCCTAGATGTCCATTTCTCCAAAAATACTGTTTGTTTTTGAGATTTTTCAACAGCTGTCTTAAAAAGATACGATAATCTTTTAAAGAGCACCAATATCTGTTAGTATCTAGATGATATTGATGGGTTTTTCTCCGTGCATTCGCACTCTTGCGTCTCGAAGCGTTGGCAAATGTCAGCAGTCAGCTTAAGGCGTATTAAGTAGGAGACAGACAGGAAGAGTGGCAAACTGGGAGGCGGAGACGGATCCGGGCCTCAGACGGGGGAATCCGAGTCGTTGGGGAGCGGAGACAGTGAATGAATGGGCTGGCTGGCTGTCGAGAAGCCATTTGGGACTTACCTCATCGATAAACTCGAAATCGCCGCCCGTCTCGCCGACGTACTTCTTCTTGCTTCTGGCCTCCGAGCTGCCAATCAGGCTGGATGACATCAACACCAGCGCCAGACAAGCGCTGGCAATCAGCGGCGAGTGCTTCATGGCCGACGTCCTGGGTCCGGGAACAGGAACAGGAGACGACAGTGGTGGCTACGGAGGAAGTGCTTCCGCCCTCGCTCTCGCTAGTCCTAATCGCTGGTGTAATGTCCTGTGGAAAACTACGGACGCCTTCGGTTTTACGCACTCACGCACACGCACTGGCGGAATCCACGCACACACAATCACGCAGCAACTATGCTAAGCTATGAATGACAATGAGTTTGGCTTTTGGATCCTCCTGCTGCCTATGTTTCTGTTTTCGGTTCTGATTCTGTTTTTGCTCTTGCAATCGCAGGCGCCTCCGCGGATGAAGTGCAGCCTGGACACGAAACACTGGAGAACTGAAGGCGACGCGGCCGAAACGTAAACTGAGCGCCTTCGAGTCGAGCTTCTGAGTGGCAGCCACGGCATTGGAATTTTGCGACACTTGCTCCATGGCCTAAGAGCGCCGTAGGATGCGCTAAGAGAGCCACTGGAAGGCCTAGACTTCAGCAGGGTTGTCATAGTGCATAGAAAAATCATCATCATACCTAGAAAATTATAATTAATGAAATTGAAATAAAATACATTTTATTTAAACAATAAAGTTTAAAAATAAAACTTAAGAAGAGTTACATCTAGTTTAAAAATAAGCATTTTTAGAGCTTCAAAAGCTAAAAAGCGTAGACAAACGATAAAATTATTTACTTTTACAAAGGCACTTATAAATATTTAGTTATTATAATTAAGTATATCATTTTATTAGTTCGTTTTATTTATAACTTTCCCCAAATTATTTTATATTTTTATTTTTAAGTATGTAAATATCATTTCTTACATCCTCACCAATCGTTCGCCCAGTGTACCTCACTGCGTATGCGCAATATGGCCAGGCTCTCTCTCGCTTCGACATGACCACCATCCCCTTGCCGTCGGAGCAACAACTGCCAGGCCCTTCCAGAATGCCACCACCAACAAAGCAGACAGCGACTAGAAATTGTTTAAAATCGATTTTCCGTCCTCTCTTCGGGCCATCCCTCTGCCAGAGCTCTGGAATGCGGATTCTCTAGATTCTCTTAAGCCATAATTGCTGGAGCCAAGGCAGCGGGTCGTGAACCTGCCAGTGGCGCCCAATGCGACTTCGCATCCCAAATGGACTTGAGTTGCTTTTTTTCCTGCTAGTGTTGATTTTTATGTATTGGCGCTTGGCACACTTGGACCAGGCCAACGCGGCTGCTGTTGGCCGGGAAACCCCAAAACCATTTAACGCGTCAGCATCAGAGCGTCTCAAAGGCTGGCCAGCGCTGGCGAGGTCCTTTGGCTGTAGCTGTAGCTGGGGTCCCAGCCACGTTGTAGCCGGAGCCGAGGACCGAGGACCCGTAGGCTCTGTCAGTTTCAAATTAATAGCCACGCACACACACACACTCTCTCATCGCCGCTGTGGGGTGTGCATTTATTATGTGAGTGAGCCTGTGCTTGCCTACTTTCGTCCTCGTCCTCGTGCTCGTCGTCACCGCGCTGCTCCTCCGTTGCTTCTCTATTATAATGGCATCATTGACTTGTGCTTTGATGGCTGCTTTGGCCCGGACAGGCTTCGGTTGGCCCCCACCCCCCGCTCCTCGTGTGTGTGTGGGCCGGAGTCCGCCTCCACTTGATCCCCATTTCGGCATGGACGGCTGGCGCCGGTTGCTGCCTTTTTTGAATATTCGGCTCACACTTCCCGCTGCTGATGCCGCCTTCAGGTCCGCCTTTTTGCACTAGGGGCGCGTTACTGGCCGGAATTTGTCGGTGACCATGGGGCCTTAAACTCCGCTTCGCTGGCCACAGTCGCAGGTTCTGTTGTAAAACTTTACATTTTATTGGATTTCCAAATGATTTTCAATCAACAAGTCCATGTTATGCAATATGTAGTATGTGTACAGTTATTGTTTTTCTTTCGCAGGCTTTGCAATTGCTAATCAAATTGATTTTCACACATTTGTTCAATGACTCAATAAAATGGCTTTCGACTACGCGCTACTAGCAGGACCTGTGTGCTTTATGCTAAACATTGTACAATAGATACATGACAGCGATTTTAACGTGACCGCACAAAGCACACATTTTGATTATAAACACAAAACAAAAATGGTATGGTAATGTGGTGGATTAATAATTATTTTTTGGTTAGTTACAAGTCTTAAACGCTTTCTAAACGAATGGAAATGCCTGGAAATGATTGTTAGTTTCGGCTGGGAAGAATCGAACCCTAAACGTAAGGTATATATATGTATTTGCGACGTGCAGCAGCTGCTTTTTGTTCACTGGGCGCCTAATGTTGCTAGTTCGTAATTTTCTCTAAGTCCTACATAAAAATATATATCTTGTATAAAAACGTGAATACTATTAGCTGTGCTGCTGCCGACACTTTTTGGCCGCATTCATGTTATGGCTAATAAAAAATTGCTCGTATATCAGAGATTCCGTTTACGTTTTACAAATGCACTTTAAGAGATTCCATGCGGCTCACAATACGGCGTCGCAATTCGGCGTATCTAAAATAATATATTTTATTAAGTTATGTTCCGGAATAACTATAATAGTTTAAAAACCCACCTTTCCTTTATTTTGGCCACTTCGCGGGCTACCTCTTGATCGTAGCGCTCCAGAATGGCACGGCACTCGGGTAGCGATAGATTTAAAAATTGAGCAACTTCATTACTGAAATAGAAAAAACGATTAACGTTAGGTAATTTATAAAACGAAGTTACGAAATGACTTGCCTAATCTCATCAGTTTTACGCGAATCCACTAAAAACATACGAGCCACATCCTCATGAGGTCCCAAAGTGACGCGCGTTATCAGAGGATATTCGTCGTCCTTCAGACGCTTCTGCTCACCGTTGTCGCGTACAATAAAGAGCGAAAAGTTGCCCGGCGAACTGTCCACCTTGTACTTCTCCAGCACCAAGTTAATAACCTCTGTGGTGGTCACCATAGACGAGACCCACACAGACATTTGAGAACCGTAGGGGGGCGTGAAGAAGGACGTCTCCCGATTGTAGTAGTGACCATTGATAGAGCACCGACGTTTCAGCTTGGTGCGAGAACTGTTGGACAAAGTGTTGTTTAGTTACAAAATAGAACTGGAAATCGAGGCTAGAACAACTCACCGACGGTTGCCACTGCGTCGCTTGATGGCTGCAGCTCCGGTGCGCGGTGGTCTCCTTAGCACCACACCATCTTCCGTCACATGCAAACCAGCCGATCCATCTCCGTCCGGCCCTCCAACTCCCTCGCTGGCTGTATACAACTCCTCGGTTTGCGTGAGTTCGTCGCCGGCAGCTGCTCCACTGGTAATGGACGGAGCATCGGCACGACTTGACTCACCCTCGCTGCTGGCAGCCACATTCTCTTTGGGATAGCAGTCCATCTGGATTTTGATGTACCTTTGGGGAATATCGCTGCGCCTCATGGTGGCCAAGCGTTGTGGACGCAGCGTGGCCTCGTCGTCGTCATCGCTGTCGGAGTACACAAAGCAGCTGGGTCCCGATTTTGAGCGGTTGATGCCCTTCTCGAACAGCTGCCGCCCCTGCTGATATGGCTTCTTGTGATCTCTGCTGGTCACCGTGGTCGCTGAGGCCGATCCGCTCTTCTGCAAGGCATACTGACGCTGTGTAGAGCGCGGTGAGCCCACACTGCTGCGCAGATTCATGGTGTCGTTGATCAGAGTTGGATCTATGGAGCGCAAAGCATGTTCGCAGTTAAAGCTTTTGCTCATCACTGAATTTTCGCCGTAGAGCTTGAGGGAATCATGAATGCGAGAGGGATCAATTGGCTGATTACGCTTGAGGGTGCCTTCGTTGGGCTCCGTAAAGGAGTTGGCCCCGTTCACATAGTCCTGGTGGACACTGCGCTTAAAGTCCTCGAAATCCATGGGCTTCAGGGTGGTATCATCGCAAGTCTCGAAATTATCCAGCGAAGTCTCAGTTGTGGACACCGTTGTGGTATTCTGCGTATTGGTATTGGCGGTCAGCGAGCCCGTGGCGGTCATAAAGTTGTCCGAGCTGCTGCTGTTGGTCGTGGCCGATTGAGTGGTGCTCGACTCAGTGGTGGTCGTGGTGTCCGTGGATGTTTTGCTCGGCGAACTGTCGCTGGAGGACTGCGACGACGGCAGTTTGACCGGCATGGTTTCGTAGATGCGATCCTTGTCATTGTGGCGTCGCTCCACCTGCAGCAGATCATCAATGTCGTCCCAGTCCAGCTTCTCAAGGTGGTCCAGCTTGGAAGGCAGTGTGCTGGACACACAACTTGTGCTTGCCGTTGGAGCCTCCACCAGAGTGCCGGAGGAGTCCGTCGTGGTCGTATCCTCGTCGTCGTTGGACACCTTGCCATTGGTCACCTCCTTGCTGTTGGCCGTGGTGTTGGCAGAGGCATCTTCCGGGGTTGTGGGCAGCTCGGAGATCTCGTTCAGGCTGCAGGAGTCGAAGGTCATGCTCTCGGAAAGTGAGACATCCGTGGAAAGCTGATCGACCTCTGCTGTGGTGGTTGTGGGCGGAGCCAGTGACTCGCTAGCTTCGTTTTCCTTGTCCGAGCTGCTTTCCTGTGGGTGGACATTACATGACTCCCACAATTTATGATCCATTAGAGACTCAACTTACATCGGCAGCCTTGGAGACGCGGCAGGAGTTCCTCTTGCGCACCAAGATGCGCTGATCGTCGTCCTCCTTGAGGTGAATCACTCCCTGGACGCCCCAGTAGACCCGCAGTGCTCCTTCCAGCACCAGGCGGTTGTTGACCTCGCGGCTGCGTATCCCAAGGCTTTTGTTGTCGTAGAATTGGTTGTAGACCTGGCCATAAAAAGGGGATTTAATGAGTCATGGGTTTCGATTCTCCTTTGAGCCGAGTGCCGCACCTTCAGCTTGGACTCCAGGTGATCTCGTGGGAGAGTGGGGCCATTGGCCTGAGCGCCAGCTGGCTTCTGGGTCCCCTTCAGCCCGTAGCTCTTGTGGGACTCCACCCGGGTGCCGTGGCCAAACAGCTGGGGTCCAAACAGAGCTCCGTAGCAGGGCACATGGCAGTAGGGCACACTTTTGTGCTGGAATAAGAAATGTACACTGATTATGTGACCGACCAACAGGTGATCCTCACTCACCTCGGCGTGCTGGCCGGGATTCAGCCGCTTGCCGCACTCCTCGCAGCGCAAACATTCCGGATGCCAATCGTAGCCAAGTGATTGTTTACGTTCCGCTGTTTGTGGGCATAAATAAATATAATTTACAAGTTATTTACGGAGCGCAGTGTGTGTGTGTGTTCAGTGTGTTTTTGTGTGTGCGTGGGTGCTTGTTTTTTACCGAAGTAAACGGGTTTGCCGCACTTGTGGCACTTCCACATTCTGGATTCCAAACAGGTCAGGCTTTGTCCTCCGGGAATGGGCGTGTTTCACTCCTCCTCCTGCTCCGCTTACAGAGAGTTGTGACGTAAAGACCGTAATGAGTTGTATGCAAATGAGGCGACTTTTTGAAGCGAACACGAAACGCAAATAGATCGCAAGACAAAGGGGGTAGGTAAACAGAAGGGGGGCGTGCGACTCTGATCGGTCAGGCGGTCAGCTGCGCTGGAAGGCGGGCGAAACTCATAGTTTTATAAATGAAACTGGCACTGGGCACTCCCACACTTGGAGCTCGGGGCAGGTGCATCGGGTTTCGGTGCGTTCTTGAGTGGATAATTGCACTAAAACCAAAACAGCACCAGCGGAAAGAGAACAGAACAATGAAATGAAAATCGCGAGTTGTGCAGTACTGGTTGGGAATTCTTATTGGGAGAAATGGGCACCCTAAAAACCAGCAGTGTTAATAATTTGGCTCCTTTGTAGCTACATTTGCCTAATTGTTAATACTTTTCTATAACGAATTTATAAAAAAAATTTAGACGATCAAGAACAAAATAAACATCTAAGTTATAAAATAAAACAATTCAGTTATGTTCTCTATATAGTTTGGCTGTAAGTAAGTTTGATTTCTATTTTTTAATCTTTTAGCCATTTTCAGCGGGAAGCTGAGTGCATATATGAGTTGCAGAGTGTATATATGTGGGTAAAAAACTAGACTTCTAATAAGATACTAACTAAAAATCTGTTTTTATAGGACATCTTAATATTAAATATAGATTCAAAATAGATTTTTAAGTAAAAACATGAAAGGAAATATAGAAAACAGCCAAAGCAAAAAAGCCCGCCAAACTGTGAGGCAATTTTCAGACGCAAGATTTCACGCAGATGCGGGCACACCTTTTCGCCGAGAGTAGAAAGTGAGACGTTTTAATTTGTTGTCTCTGCGCGCTGTGTAATTTTGGTTAATTCGGCCCCGAATCGCGAACATCGGCGAGTTTCGCTAATTAGGGCCAGTGCTCTACGTGTCTGGCCGTCGATTGTCGAGAATGCGAGGCGTCCCCTAACTTCCGGCTGCCTGCAATTAGGTTCCAAAGGAGCCGCCCTCGAGAATCGCGAATCGAAATCTCCATTTCAGCCAGGAAGGCAGAGCAGCAGCAACAGGCCAACAAAAATTCACAGGCCTCAATTAGCGGAGCTAAAAAAGCCAACAGTGCAATTGGTGCCGAGTGTTTCGGGCTTCTGGTCAAAATGCGCGCCACCATTGAGTTCGAGGAGTGCCTGAAGGATTCGCCCCGATTCAGGTAGATATATGCAGCCCCGCCCCGCTCCTCCCCCGCCCCCGCTGGCTGAGATTTGCATTGCATTTAATGTAGCGTGACTGGTTACTATCGAAAACCAGATACAGATTCAGCCCACCGCCTTCTCCGCCACCTGAAAACGCGGCTTAATCATCCATCGAACAAACTTTGTCCCGTCAGCAGTGTGGAATGTACAAATGCGCCTCCCCCCATTTCCGCATCTAATTGTCGATGCTCTCGTCGCGTCGCGTCCCTTCACTTCACTTCACCCGCCTCCAAACGCCAAACGCCACTCCAATGCTCGCCTCTCCGCTGATTGATAAGATTTCACCCAAATTGCCGCTTCTCCACTAATCGCGTCCCAAGACAAAGCTTTCCCTCGTAAAACGGTGCACAAAAGCGGCGATAACTTGTTTGCCCAGCAGCCCAATGTCCCCACTTCTCACTTTGTGTGTTTTTAGCACCTGCAGCAAGCTCCAGTAAAAAAGAAAACCGGAAATTAAACTCTGGATCTTAGAATACTCTTGAAGTTTAGTTGTTATAGTTATAGAAGTCCCGCCTTGACCCTGACGGATCAGAACTTGGTAGACCTTTATCTAACATAAAATATACACTATAAACGATTAGCGTGAATCATCCTAAGTAAATTATTAAACCATGTCCATAAAAGTTATGCCATCTTTATAAAATTGATCGTCAATACAATGCAATATGATTTTAATATGATCTTAATAAAACGGTTGTCCATACACTAAGTTGAATTATATTCTTCCAGTTTTTAATAAGTTTCCCTATTTTTCTAGAACTGCGATAGTGGATAAACTGCCAAGTTTTAGATATGTATATTTATTATCGAAAGCCTTACTGCGCATTCGGATGAATCGCCTGTAAAGATAAAGCCTTCAAAATAAAGACCCTAATCAATTGAACATTAATAGTTCTTACTCAGTTACATATTTAGTTATAAAACCGAAGATAGTATTATTATATCCATAATAACCGTAGTTAGACTCTTGAGATCCCTCCCTGGAGTGCAGAGTTCCATTCAAAATAACAATACCCTCTGAAAGAGTAGGTCCCAGAATATATACAAAGTTAAAACAAAAGCAGTTCCCGACAAATCGATGGATGACACAGGGGAAAACGGCGAGAAAAACAAGACGACGCAACTGAGTGATACAAAAACTTGTCCCCGGACGGCGTCTTCTCTATTTTGTGGCGACTCGTCTTCAATTGGAAGCGCAAACAGCGCTTTAATAAGTCCGCATAAATTAAAAGTGTCAACATAAACAGAGGCAGAGTGAGAGAACGAGTACGAGTGAGGGAATCATCCGCTGGCCCCGCGATAACTTCTTTGATTAAGCTTAAAGATTATATTTACCCTGCTCATCCAGTCGGAGGCAATTTTAATCATCATCAGCAGCTTACCCATGCCGAGATGCCCATCTTTTGTTTACATCCCCACAAACAAATTGTGCTAACGTTTTCCATTTGTGTTTTTCTTGTTCGCCAGGCAATTTGTGTCCAAGGAGGAGAGCGACATCGAGCACTTGGAGCAGCGTCTGGAGAAAATCATCAAGCTGTGCAATGTGGCCGTGGACTCGGGCAAGGAGTATGTCAAGAACCAGAGGTAAACAACTCGCTGCGCAATTTCCATCCTCATGCATATTCATTGGCATCGATTCCTGGGTATTGTTTTGTATTTTGTCTAGCGCCTTTGCCATGTCCTTGTGGGATCTGCAGCAGCACTTTCTCGACAACAAGAACGCCCACAATGCGCTGGGCAAGCTGATTCACTGCTTCCAGGTTGGTCCCTCCGCCAGTTGCCTCCTTTGCTATATATACCACTCATGTCCTGATTGTTTTCCAGGAGATGAACAAGTTCCACACCATCCTGTTGGATCAGGCTAGTCGCACGGTGCTGAAAAATCTTACCGTCTTCGTTAAGGATGACATCAACCAGGTGAAGGACTACAAGGGGCATTTTCTCAAGGTTTCCGAGGGCTATGACAATGCGCTGATTAAGAACGCACAGGTGGGCTTGGCTAGCAGTCAATAAGTTAAGGATTTAACCCTGATTCTCCTTACTACAGGCCAGCAAAAACCGACCGCAGGAGATGCAGGAGGCTGCCAATATCCTTTCGGCCTCCAAGTCGTGCTTCCAACACACCGCACTGGATTATGTCAACTATATAACGCTGGCGCAGGCTCGCAAGGTCCCCTCCATACTGTCCACGGTAAGGAAAGGCCAAGGGGCCGGCAGAAATATTGCTTATCGCCTTTCGAATGCCATGAATGGAGTATCTGCCCCGCGACCACTAAGTAAATAGGTTTCTTTTTGTGATTTGTTATTGCTATGACGTCACTGTTGTGATATCAATGTGAGTTGGTATATAGTATATTTCATATCTAAAACCATTGATCAGCGCATGTTGAGTCAGTTGTGCGCTGGCCAATTCGCTCAGTTGTCTAAAGGGAGTGCTCGTAGTTGGATTGCTGGATTGTCGCTGTTCGGAGAAGACTATTCTTTGCATTTGGCACGTTTTCATGCTGGTCTCCCTGCTCTTTTCACCGACAGCTGTTGGACTACTATCAGGCGTGCGTGACCTATTACCACCAGGGCTTCGATCTGTGCAACGACTTTGACGAGTTCTTCAAGAACATTAGCGAGGACTTGAATGCCCTGCGCGGCGACTACCAGCAGCTGGAGAAGGCCATGCAGAACCGGCACATGAGCGTGAATCGCTACTGCGACTCGAACACCAACAGCACCTCCAACAAGATCGAGGGCTATCTGTTCAAGAAGAAGTCCAAGGGCTTCAAGACCTGGTGCCGGCGATGGTTCTACCTCAGCGACAACCAGCTCGTCTACAGGTGGGTGCACTCTGCCTAATTGCTTCTACTCATTTTGTCCATTCAGAATCCGCCATCCCATCTGCTTGCTTAGTTAATCAATCCGTCTTCTTTTCGTTTGCAACTTTTGATTTTTGTGATGTTTTTGTTGTGTGGTGTAATGTGATGTGTTGTGGCCGTACGCTGAAGTGATTTGGATTCGCATTGCAGAAAACGCAGCAATGAGGACTCGTTCTCGGTAATGGAGGAGGATCTGCGCATCTGCAGCGTGCGCCCGGTGAACGAGGGCGACCGCCGTTTCTGCTTCGAGGTCATCTCGCCGACCAAGTACGTTTTTATTCTCTGATTTTCAATGGATATGAGTTACTCACATTGCTTCTCTCTTTACAGATCCCACATCCTGCAGGCTGACTCCGCCGACATGCTCTCCCTGTGGATTTCCGCGCTGCAGCACAGCATTGGTGCAGCCATCCAGCATGATTCCACGCACCACTCGCGTCCCCAATCGACGAACACACCCAACAACGCTCTGCCCGCAAAGCGTCGAATGTATGTTTGAATCATCCGCAAATTTCGTTTGAATTGATAACAATGTAGGCAATTTTTTTGTTACGCAGCCACTGGGAGGAGTTTCTGAAGATACCGGGCAACGCTTATTGCTGCGACTGCAGGAGCCCCGAACCACGCTGGGCCTCGATTAACCTGGGCATCACGTTGTGCATCGAGTGCTCCGGCGTCCACCGGAGTCTGGGTGTCCATTACAGCAAGGTGCGTTCCCTGACGCTGGATGCCTGGGAGACGGAGAACGTGAAGGTGATGATGGAGCTCGGCAATGAGGTGGTTAACCGCATCTATGAGGCACGCATCGGCGATGACTGTGGGCTCAAGAAGCCCACGGAGCAGTGCGAGATCGGGGTGCGCGAGGCTTGGATCAAGGCCAAGTATGTGGAGCGGCGGTTCGTATGCGGGATGCCCAAACCGCAGGAGCTGCTGGCCAGCGAGACGGCCGAAGTCCTAAGCATAGACAGTGGCGGCGTCGTTGAGGACGTAGAAAGTGGCGGCAGTGGAATCGCCAAGCGGGCCACTCTCTCGCTGGGCGGCACTCGAAAGTGGGCGGTGAAGAAGCTGCGACGAAGGCAAAAGCAGCGACCACTGCCGAAAACCCTGAGCGACGATCCGAGCATCTACAATACAGCCAAGACGGGCGATGAGCTGGACGATGACGATGATGATGAATCCATCAACATTCCCTCGATGTCACTGAGCATCTCGCGTGACGACCTGCTAGTGATTGGCGACGACCTGGCCCTGGATAGACTGGAGACTCCCGGCATTCTGGGCAGCGATCAAGAGAGCACCGATGGCGAGTCGGATGCAGAGTCGCCAGAGGAGCTGCCGTTCACGCAGCTGGACGCCAATCAGTTGCTGTACATGGCCTCGGTGGTGCACAATCTGCCCGTGATGTGCATGGCCTTCGCTTTGGGTGCCGACAAGGTCTGGAAGAATCCCCAGGACCGGCAGCGATCATTCCTGCACCAGGCCGTCATCTCCGGCTCCGTAATGGCCTGCGAGTTCTTGCTGCTAAACGGAATAGCCATCGATGCGGTGGACGAAATGGGTTATAGCGCCCTGCACATATCCACGGCCAAGGGACACATTGCCCAGGTCTATCTGCTGCTGAAGCATAAAGCTGCCTACGACCTGGCCTCCAGTGATGGAAAGAAAGCGCTGGACATTGCGGTGGACCAGGAAAACGCCGACATTGTAACGCTGTAAGTATGGGATAACCAGTCGCAGAAATAGAGAAACCTAACCATCCTTTCTTTCAGACTCCGATTGACACAACTGAATGACGAGATTGGACCCAACGACGAGTACAACGGGGAGGATGAGACGTACAAGAATGTGATGAAGGACTTCTCCAAGTTGCCCGCCAGCCAGACGCGAGTTCTGCGCCAGCGCCACGACTCAAATACTCTGGAATCGCAGCGCAGCTCCTTGACCAACTCCGACTAGCAGTGGGCGTTGGGTGGTCGTAAGAGTTAGGAACTTACTCGTTATCAAGGATATTGTTTCGATTAGTAGGCTAGGGTGATATTGGATTGTTATTGGCTTTATAACGCATTAACCAAGAACGTTAAACGGTTTCGATTTCCATGGAAGTCGGTACGGGCTTGTTTCCCTAGGTAATCTCATTTGAAAAGCGCTTCCGATTATACAAGAAAATATTATTCATTGCATTTTGCACTCGAATGGCGGGCATTGACCATTCGTTTTCTCTTAGGCGCATTTTGAGTCCCGTTTTCTGGCGTTTAGATTAAGTTTAAAGTATTCGTAGAGGAGTTGAGTTTATTAAAAATACGTGTATTTGCCTATCAAATTGTACATCGTCTTATGTGGTATTTATTAAAATGTATGTAAAATGTACGTCTAGCTATATGGTATCCTGTTACAGAGCTGTTCCAAATGTTCCGATTTGTATTTGTTTGCTAAACTGTTTAACGCTGCATGTTTTCTAAATGTTTTAAAACTATCATGTTGATGATATTTGGTGCCAACTGTTGTGAGCACTTGAAGTTCGCGAATAAAGTTGTAATATATTCAGAGCAAAATTCGGTCTTTGTAACATGGGAAACGGCTTCCAGGACTTTCTTATAATGACACTGGCTGAAAGTCGAGTTCGTTTAACTCGTTCTCAGAAATGTAGTCCTCGGATTTGTCCTTCGCCTTGTGCATGGTCGTCACATGACGCTGAACGGCGCTGCGGTCGTTGAATTGACGGCCGCACTGCTTGCAGGAGAACATGACGCCAGCATGGGTGACCAGGTGGCGGCTAAGGCCCGAAACGTGGTTAAAGCTGCGCTGGCACAGGTGGCACTTGTGCGTCCGAGAGTTGCCCATGTGGACGCGACCTATGTGCTGCTGCAAGTTGGACTTCTGGGCGAAACAACTCGAGCATTGGGGGCACTGATGGCGCTTGACTCCCGTGTGGGTGTCCATGTGACGCTTGAGCACTTCGCGCTGGGAGAAGGACAATTCGCACTCGGTGCATTTGAAGGGTTTCAAGCCCGTGTGGATGATCATGTGGCGCTTAAGGGAGCTGGCGCAGGACAGCTGCAGCGAGCAGCTGGGACACTTGAGCGTGCCTCCCTTGCCGCTCTTCAATCCCTTGATGTGGGTATTGTGGTGGCGCGTCAGCAGCTTCTGCGTGGCAAAAGCCACTGGGCACAAATGGCACTGGAAAGACTTAACCGTGTCCGTTACCCGCCCGGTTTTCGGTTGAGGGCAACTTGAGGCCTGCTTGAACACCAACTCACTCGATCTCTTTCGTTTTACTGGCGTCTGTTCATCACTTTTCAGCTGCTCCTTTTCCTAAAAATAAGTAGATGGCGGTTAGAATAGTGACTAATGAAATATAAACTGACTTCTTACCACAATAATGACACCCTCGTCAAAATTAAAGACCTGTTGCTCTTCAGGTATCTCGTCGCCGAGGTTAAACACTACGACGTCCTCGATTTCGTCCGATTTTTCGCCACTGAACTGGATCTCGCCATCTTCCTTGACTAAGTAAACTGTTAAGAGACTGTTTATAGCACTTCTAGGAAAGATTTCCACTCACTGTTGTAGGACGTGATTTCGTTGTCTTCGTCGAATTCTGGCGGGGAGTCTGTCTTTTGGTCCTGCGCATTTATAATGTAGATTTCTCCGTCCTCGGTGTGCACCACATCCCCGGTGTCGACCATTTTGATGTCCCTGAAATCGTCCTCCACATCCTCCGTGGGCACTTCTTCCTCCAGTTCGAGGGCCTCCATGTCCATGTTTGAGTTGCTCCCCAGCACGTATTCCTCCTCCTTTTCCGCCTTCATGGTCATTGGCACGTGCGGTGGCTTGCTCTGCGAGCTAAGGCGCCGCTTACGAGGTAATTTTAACTTGTGCCTGGAAGAGGGCGTCCTCCTTGGCCTGCGTCTTTGGATCCGGCTCTTCAGAGCCTTCCACGGGCTCCCACTGGCCGGCCTTCTTTTCGGTAAGATACACCTCCACTTCGCCCAGGAGCATAGCCAGCTGCTCCTTTCGCATGTCCTCGCTGACCTCGTGGCGCAGCTCGTCCCTCACCTGGCTGCGCACCTCCTCGGCCAGTTCCTCGCGTACCTGACTGCGAACCTCCTCGGCCAGTTCCCCGCGCACCTGACTGCGAACCTCTTCGGCGAGCCCCTTGCGCAGCTCTGTGGTCAGCTTGGCTCGGAGTTCTAGGCGGGATTTGGCCAGCCGCTTGTTGAACTCCTCCTCCTGCTCCTCCTTGAACTCTTCGCGCCACTTTTCGTCCTCCAGCTTGCGCACCTTGTCCTGCGCCTCGATGAAGCCGATGGAGTCCTCGAACTCCAGCTCGTCCTCGTCGTAGTCGTCCGGATCCTTGGAGAAGACGCGACTCCGCTTGCCCAGACCCAAAAGGCGGATGTGCTTGCGCAGCTTCTTCTCCGCCCACTGGCAGCGCTGGCGGAAGAGGAAGGACTTCTCCAGCTGGTAGCGGCACTCCTGGCAGATCCGCTTCGGCAGACTATCCGTCGCCTTGGCGTCCAGGGCGACGCAGGCCATCAGGCGCACGGGAATCGAGAGCTGGGCATCGTCCTCCTCGAAGATCGCGTACGCATCCCGGTGCTCCTTGAGGCACAGCCGGCACAGGGTCGCCAAATCGGGATACGACGGCGGCGCCTCCATGGGGTCGTTTATTTTTGAGCAAATCAAAGTATTATTTACTCGGTGGCGTCTAAAAAAAATCACACAAAAATAATGTGACCGCAGGCAGGGCGGCAAAAAATACCCACATCCGAATCAAACACAAGCCAGCACAGCCTTACTTTTTATTTAAATTAAAATGTTTTTGGTTTATTCTTATTTATTTTTATTTTAAATCCACAAGGATTTTATTCTTATTTTTCAATTTAAAAAATATTTATATATTTTTTTGTCCGTCAATACTCTTTTATATTGGTAAGGGATGCCATTCCGATAAATATTGTCCATATTTTACTCCATTTTCTGAAATTAATGTTCCCAATCTTCTAACATTTCCCTATTGAAATAATTATGCCATCGTTAAGTTTTACTTTTATATTTTAAATTAAAGTAGACATATTTGCAGACATTAAGAATGCTAGGAAACGAAATACAGAATATCATTTATATCAATTAGTTACGATACATAAAAAGTAACATTACGTGCACAAAAAAATCGTATAAAGTTTAGACAGGCGAGTACATATCGTGAGTTAGTTGTTGGGAGTATTGATACTGGCTATGAATCTGATACATTGAGCTTATCGGCTCCTCTGAGCCTGCAACGCACACAATTGCTGGATGGGTAGTTAGTCGTGTGGGAGTACCTTCTTGACAAGGACCTGTGCTTCCGGCAGAGTTTTTCGGGCTCCTTCTTGGGGCTATGGAAGCGAACCTTCTTGCGAATTGGCGTCTGGGTTCTTACAGCCTTCTTGGGGGACTTGTGACTACTCAGAAAGGCGTCCCTGTTGAACTCCTCCCGCAAATGGCTAAGCTGAGGGTCGTTCATGTTGATCTCGACCATGGGGACGGGAGTAACAGGAGTGGCAGTGGAAGCTGGTTGACGGCTGGGTTCTGGTTCGTCGTCTGAAAATGCTACATAAAGAATAAGTTTCCGGGTAACTTTTTAATATTGCAACCCCTACCTAGCAGCTCCACCTCGCTGTCATCGTTTAATTCCAGGGGCTCTTCCCCGGCGGCGGCCTCTGGGTCGTAGAAACCATCGGGATGGTCTTCAGCCCGCTGACTGCTCGAGCTCATCTGCATTTCGGAGTCGGAGGCCAGGCTCTCGGTGCAGTTAACCTGCTCGCAGGCAGTCTCGTTGCGCTTGCGCACAAAGTAGCTCTCCAGCTCGTAGAAGACGTCGTCCAGGACGCTCAGACGCAACTGTTGCTTGGCCTCGGCCAGGACCGCCTTCTCCAGTTCCGCCCGAAGCTCCAGTTCGATGTCTGCGCGCACCGCCTGCTTGCAGGTGGCGAGCAGCTCCTTCTTGTAGGCATCCATTTCGGTGCGAATCAGTTGGGCAGCCTGCTGGCGCCACTGGGCATTGTTCTCCGAACAGGCTGACCTGCTGCACCCTGCCACATCCTGCAGCGCGTCCCCTTCCTCCCGTTCCACCTCCTCCAGTTTCGATTTGACCCCCTGCCGCAGCAACGCCCTGTGGCGCCTCAAACGACGATCTGCCGCCTGGCAACGGCGACGGAAGCTGTGCATCTCCTCCAGGCGCAGGCGGCAGGCGGTGCATATGTGCTGCGGCAGACCGTCACCGGGCTCGATTTCCAGCGATGTGCAGGACATTATCCTTATGGCCGCCGTGCCGGTGCCGAAAACAGGAAAGTGGGCGTCCTTTGACAGACACAGGCGGCAAACATTCATGGTTCGCAGGTTACTCGGACGAGGGCAGCAGGACACCCTAATACGGTTACAGGTGGTTTTCGGAACAATTAACACTGCAGAGACAGAGCCAAATTAAATTAAACATAAACTAAAATTTTTTTTTGAAAAAGGATTAGAGATGGATCAAACATAAGCGGCATTATCGATATTTCCTTTTGCTGTCAAATATCGATTGATTTTTTGCAACGCTGTTTGAAAAATTTCGCAGGCTGGGCAGCTCTGCCAGCAAAGTGACCGTATTTCGGTGACACAATTGGCGGGAGAAATTCAAAAGTTTGAAAAAATAATGTCAACTGTAATCTTTATTCAAAAAATATATTTAAAAAATACATCATCATAACCCGCAGTGAAAAGTCACAATGTACCAAATCCCAATAAAAACACCTCTTCATTTATCAAACAATTTCATTATATTTCATTTAATATTAAGTATAAATACGCAGTTAACTATTAAGTATTATATACACAATTACAATAAAGTATTCAGTCACTATAATGCTTCTTCTATATACAAAGTACAATATATATTTATATCCAATGGCTTGAACTCGCCGCCGCACCTCAATAAATTATGCAATTCAATTCCATTATAATATACAGTAACAGTCGTCTGTGTTCTTCGGGAGTTTGCCGATTGAAAGAAAGGCGTTTCGTTTCATTTCTCATTTTAGGATCTGCGCCGAGGATTGCCTACTTATAGCTAAAATGTTTGCAAAAACAATAAGTCAAGGACATTTAACAATGTTTTCGTTTTCGTTTCCGATTTTGATTTCTTTTCTCTTTTGCTCTTGGGTGGGGTGTTTTGTTTTGTTGTTTTTGTGGTAAATAAATAGTATCGATCGATTATTAACGATATTCAACATTGAAATACATCAATCATTAGGCATATACATAACTACAGGATATAATACAATACAGGATCGTGGGGATCGGGATCAGGAAAGGGATCCTCAATCGTGGCGCCAGCTTTGCGGCAGCACGTAATTCTTGACCTTGTAGAGGGCATTGGCGTACCAATGGATGCCATTCTGCTGCTCCGCCTGTGTGATGACCTTCGGCGAGCTGCGCAACTGCTCCTTGGCGGGCAGCCACGCCTCCACCGTGGACAGGAGGCGCATGGGGGCGAGACCCCAGTGGGCCAGCGACTGGCTGTTGATCACCGCATAGCAGCTGGCGGCCACCGAATTGACCACAATGGTGCCCTCGCGTGTCAGGGGCGCCACCACGCCCTTGCTCCGCACACTGCCCACCCGGACGACGCGCTGGGGCCTCAGTTCGCCCGTCTCCTCATCCCGGACGAGCACCTGGTTCTGCTCCACGACGCGATCGGCGAACACAAAGGTGAGTTCCTGCCGTTCCGGCTGCCAAACGCTCACCAAATGGGCGGGCGTCACCGTGAGCACCGCTCCACCGTCCGTGTGCAGCTGCACAAAGTTCTGCATCTGCTCCAGATTGCGGTCCATGAAGAGGATCACCTCGCTGAAGACCGCCTGTCCGTTGGTTGTCATGCTCAGGACCCGGTCTCCGATGGAGAGCTGGCCGAGCGGCTTCCTAGCTCCGCTCTCCAGCAGCGCCGTGCTCTCCGGAGTGAAGCAGCCGTGCACGTGGGAGCTGATCGAGGAATCTGTAAGTAAGCAAGAAAAGTATGTGGTTAGGAAACTGCATTTTAAAGGAAACTTGAGGCTTGGAAAATATTACATAGTACAAAAAGAGGAAGAACACTAAACATCTTCAAATACTTCAAGATTTTGTGGATTTAGTGGAACTATTGTATTATATCATAGACCACCAAAAATTATAATTTGGTTCGACTTATAGGAATTACTATCAAAGAAAGAAGTTGAACCCAAGCTATTTTTTTGATTTACAAATTTTGCAATCATGTTCAAGCGAGCACCTTTTAAAGACTACAAAATCCCGAATCAAAACCAGTGTTTCTGATCTGCAGATTGCGGATTGCTCGCCCTCAGTGCAGGCCGCCCAGGTAATGGCATTAGTTTGCTAATCTAATTTGGCGTTAAGCATCCAATTGCCAAGCCCAACAAGTCAAAAAGGTTTTCACAGATCCCGGGGCTGGTCGGTTGCAGCCCAATGTGAAACAATGGGCCCGAAAGGGTCTGAAAGGACTGCCTTTTGCGGTTCGCCAACAAGCCAAGCCAAGCCAAGCCGAGGAACCTAATGCGATCGGGGAAGAGGAACAGAGATCGGAGATCGGAGAT
This sequence comes from Drosophila prostipennis, assembly GCA_037075205.1. Taxonomy (NCBI): domain Eukaryota; kingdom Metazoa; phylum Arthropoda; class Insecta; order Diptera; family Drosophilidae; genus Drosophila; species Drosophila prostipennis. The sequence continues at coordinate 563,361 of JBAMCJ010000040.1, forward strand.
CAGCAATCTGCGATCTGCCAGGCATATCAATAACAAGCCGGCCGACGTGTTTTTGTTTCGGCTTGCACAAAAATTGTGATCTTGTTTTTCCTACAAGATTAGCCGTGGGATCAGCAGTTCGGAACTCGAGCCAAAGCGGCTTAGGAATCGCAGTCCCAGGGAGGTGAGCTGCCAAAAATGTACAGGGGGAAAAAAAGTATAAGAGGAAAAACGAAAAAAGGGGATGGGCCAGGTAGCAGTTCGTGGTTTGTTTTCCCAACCTTTTTGGCAACCTGTTGGCAATTACCGAACATGCTGCAACCCACCTAAACAACAATCGAAGCGCAGGCCACATTAATCACCATTAATGGGTATCGAGTTGCAGGCTTGAAGGCTGCAGGCCCACCCAGATCGGTCTGTAGATCTTTGTAGAACTTTCTCTGGGGGCCTTCACACCCGAAGCGCCGCGGCTGCTTGTAAAATTCAAATTAAAAATTCCAGACCAAAGGCGACCACTAACCGCGCGCTTTACTATAATGAGTGGCCATAAAGTGGCCTTGTTGCGGCTGCCGCTGCCGCTGCTGCAGCCATGGAATTCCAAAGAAAATGCACCTTCCCAGTGGCCAGCCCGAAATTCCCATTGATGCATTTTTGGTAAACACAGACGGGCGGACGCACAAAAGTGTAGAAACAATAAAAATCGGATTAAATACATATGGCCGGGGTCTATAAAACCCATAATCGATGGGGGGAGGGCGGCAGCGATCGGGCCCAAAAATAAAAGAACAGCCAGAGAAAAAAGAACAGACTGGACAAAAGACGGGGGGAAAAGGAGTGTGAGAGGAAGCGCGGTAGTAACAAGAAAAATTGGTGTGAAATCTACCTTCCAACCAAAACAGGCACAGAAACGGAGACCAAAAATAAAAATAAAACTAAAAACGAGGGACGAGAAAAATCTCAGGCCTCGTCTTCGTCGTCGGCGGTGAGTGGAAAGTGAAGAACTTGAAGGGTCATAAATTAATAAACCATTAAAGTGGTTAAAATTATCGTTATTTTATCTTTGTTGTGAAGACTAAACTGATAAATTATTACAAAACAGAGGACAGCCGCTTGCCGTGGCTGTTGTTGTTGTTGTTGTTGGCTTGGTGACTGATCGTTTGGACAGCATTAACATGAACATGCAACAACAACAACACGCGCTTGGGGGCTTTAATGCGCGCGCGCGACACAGCAACAACAAAAGACAGCAGCCACATTGGTAGGAGGAAAAATAAAAAGAAAAAAAAAAGGAGAGAAAAAAAATTAGTGTCGACAAAAAGGTTTACAGCCATTACTCTTCGTCGTCGGGCGAGTGGTGTTGTTGTTGCTGCCTTTCCATGCTGCCGTTTAGGCCCCCCAAACGAAAGACTTAGGCAGCGAACTCGAGGCGCAGCGAATGCTGTGCCAAAACTGTCATAAGCCCGTGGTTTATGTGCAGCGGCCTATCAGCAATCAATCGCCCCGTAATTTATTGATAGCTAGCAGCCAAAGAGCCTGCAACACATGGCTCTGGACCACACACACACATGTGGCAGAGGAACAGGGGGTAGTTCATATAGGATGACCTGCTTGCCACTTGTTCGTCGGCTGACCTTTTGATATTTCTCAAAGGGAGTGGGGGGCGAGAATGACAGCAGGATCCAGGTTCTAGGATCCTCATGGCCCGGCGGCTCCTTTCATAAGCAATTAGAATCAATGAGCAAGGACACTCGGCTCGGTTTCCTTTCCCTTTGCCCTTTTGTCCTGCCCTAATCTTTATGGGCCGCCACCAAAAGTCACAATATTGTGACTCGACTGCGTGTGTGGGAAAGAGGCGTGGCATCTTGTAATTGTAGATGGAAATTAAATGAGCATTTGACAGCCAGTCGCACCCAAAGTGTCTGTCTGTGTGTGTGTGTGTGGGAAACTTGAAAGGGAAAATCCCTCTGAAGCCGCTAAAGAAATGCAAAATAAAATATATCTCCTCCAGCGAGCAAAGAGAGAGAGCAAATCTTGGCAAGAAAACTTAATTGTCTTGGCCCGTTTTGGTTGGCTGGCTGGATCGGGCCGAAAGCATTTTCTTCTCGGTCTTTGGGGCAGTTTCGTTATGTTTCGGGGAAAACTGGTTGCTGGCCATAATGGCAGCTCACAGATACACACTGCGAGCGACTTGGGCCCGTCTTAACTGATGATGCTAACTTGCTGGCCGTTCGGTGTTTCGCTGCTCAGTGTGTTTTTTTCAATTAGGCCCGCGCTCAGGTTTTAGCCCGGCATTTAATTCATCTTTGCCTGATGCCTGCCTGCCTGTTGGCCTGTTGGCCCGTTTGCCTGTTGCCTGCTTCTCTGTCTTGGCCAGTTTGCTGCCTGAGAAACGCTTTGGGTGTCGTATCATCAATTCGTTTAATTTGACAGGCGCAAACCTAAACATGTCAAAACAACAGCCATGCGGTTAGTAGTGGTGGTTGCCGAGTTTCGGGTCCAGTCCAGTCGTCCAGGTCCAGTCCCAGTCCCCCAGCAGACCATCCACAGTCCGGTTTTCGGACTTTGTTGCCGCTGCTTCGTTTCCCCTTTTCGAAGATCATGGGATCTTGGGATCTGGCGAGGCAAGGCGAGACGAGACGAGACTGCAGCCGTGGCCAATTTGGCGGATGCGATGTGCAGGGCGAGCGGCTGAAATTTGCCAACGCCTGTCAGCTTAGCGATCGCCAGTACGGAACATGCGAAATTACGCTTGTTAGTGTCACTTCTGGCTAACCGACCGGGCCCACCCATCAGCCGTCACCTCACGAAGGGCCCATTACTTCCTACAGTTTAGCTAACTTTAAATGGCTTTGGTGGTTCTAAAATCTAAAGTCATAACTTTTGGAAATCTAATTCTAAGGAAATCTAATATTTCTGGTTTTCATATTATATTTGTATTTTTTAATTTATTACTTTTACTATGATATCTTTTTAAAATGATTTATTTTAATTATATTTATTAGCTAGTTTTGTTAGTTTTTGTTATGATATGATATTGTTCATAAGAAAAATCATTTTATTATAATAAGCTACTTTTTAGGGCACCCATTTCATTTGATAATTTTCAATTTAGAAATTCATGATATAATATTTCCCATACCTAAACTGTTACCCAACCTTAGTAAAAACCACAAAACCGGAAAAGTATTCACCATGAATTATGACTAAAGGCGCAGGCCCATTAAGGGCCCCTTGCGGCGATTAAGTAAATTATGTGGACAATTACCTGACTTGACGGAGCAGTAGATGTGGCGCCGGCTGACGTAGGAGACCCAGTCGAACCCGGCCTCGACGGCCAGGCGGGCCAGCATGCCGTACTTGGACTGGTCGCGATCGGAGGTGGCGATGGTCACCGCCCGGCCCTCGTAGTGGAGCGACTCCTGGCCGTGCTGGTAGTCCTCGTCCCAGCTCTCGGTGACCAGCAGGCGGATGCCGGGCCACTCGTTCATCACCGAGTAGGCCAGCACGTTCAGCTTCTCCTTGCAGCGCTGGAAAGGGCAGAGAAGCGGAGATCGATTAGGTATTGTTAATAGCCAGACGCCATGTTTAATTCACGCAGCACGCACGGGGGAGCGAGATGGATATACAGTGCTGGCGAGGGGCGTGGCATGCGGGCGTTCATTCCGGTGGCCCAAAGGGCCCAACAACGCGTTCATTTCCAACGATCTCCAATCGAGAGGCAGAGGCCTACACTCAGAGAACTTGGGAACTACTAACTTTTTTGAGGAGGATTTTTAAAATCAAGAATAATACTATTAAATATATATAATATTTTTACCACAACTTTTTGTAAAATAATTTAAAACTAATAACCTTAATAATGCTTTCTTTAAATTTTTCCCTTTGATAAGTTGATAGTTCTGCGTATTTATAATTAAAGGCAATCATATTTGGCAGCATTGCATTTTTCCGAGTGCATTGCATGCACCTTTGCCGCTCTGTGAGTCTGCCCTTTTTGGCCGCATCCTTTGAACCTGTTGCTGCAACCTCAACAAACAGGCGATCGTGTTTGCCCAGTTCCCTTTTGGCCAAGGGCTTATTTGCCCATGCTTACGCGCAGTTCAAACACTGACCCTCCATGGTGACCCTAACCCACGCTCGAAGATGGAATGGAAAACCTTTTATTTTCTCCCTTTTCTTTTCACTCTTTGTTTTTCCTGTCGATAATATGAAAATGCTTACGCTTTGTTTGCCAATGTGGTGGGTGCTCATCCGTTTGTCGGCTCGTTTTCATTTGATTTTTTTAGTGAGCAGGAGAAGAAATGCCAGCCAAGCAGAAAAGGATTCGAATAAGTCTATGCAAATATTTGAGATCCCAAAACTCAAAACTCAAGACTCGAGACTCGAAAAAACGAAAATCAAAACCAAGACGGCAACAGAGTATCTTAAAGATTGAGCGGCCACAAAATCAATTATCAACGGACAGAATGACAGGATGTTGCCTTTGTGGGCAAACAGAATTCGAGCCGTAAAATCAATTTGCGACACGGAGATCCTTTTCTTATTCTTTATTTTCACTTTAGGACAAACCACAGCCTTTTTGGGTTTATGTTTTGATGAGGTGTGGATCTGTAGCGGCCTGTGTTTGCTATTATTTGGCCAAATACAAAGCAGAGCTGGCGAATTTGTCACACAGCTGCGGGGCAGCCGCAACTGTGGCAAATTGAGGCTGAGGTGGCAGTGGCAGGCGCATTCCGGGAAGAGTTCAATGATATTTGCTCTCGCCCCGCTGCAGCAGCTTTGCTTTATTAAAAGGCTTAACCAGTCGAGAGTTAAGAGTTAAGAGTCGAGAGTCGAAAGCCAAGCTGTGCTAATGAGCACAAAAGCGTAACGACAAACAGAGGATGGTTATCCATTGGGTCTTAAGTATGGGGATAGTATGGTTGGGGGTAAGACAAACGCTTTTGTCTTAAGCACTGCCAACGATGTTTACCCAACATGCTAATGCATTGAGCTCGAGCTCGAATTCGAATCGATGCGCTGGACGCGCAATGAACAAACAACGGCCGTCTCAGATCTCGGATCTCCGATCTGGGATCTTGAAACTGGGATCCGGCATCTCACAGATCCCATACCATACCATCCATGCCCGATCCACATACGAACTCCCAGTAATTCCGCCAGCAAGTTCGTTTGCCGACGGGTGCGTAAGGTAAACATTACGGATACACGGCGTCGGCGGCCCAAAAAGATGGCTAAATAATGTGTGTGCCTTGTAAGTGGCCGTTAGACAACAGCGTCAAGTGTAAATAAGCCCGTGTATAGGGATCGGAAAATCCCTATACCTCCGATACCCATCCTCCCCTCGCTGTTCCCCATGAAAGCTGCATTAATTAGACATCCAACAAGGTGTGAACTTTGCCTTTGCCAACAGCCATTACCCCGAAAAGGGGAAAATCAGAAAATCAGAGAATCAGAAATCTCTGGGATCTGAGATCTCAGATCTAAAATCCAACCACGCCCCATTGTGTGTTTACACGCGGCTGCTTTCCACCTCGATTTTGGCTATTTCGGTTTTCCCCCCACTTTTTATGCCCCTTTGATGCGTTTTTAATGGCCGCGACTGCAGTTTTATTGATTTAAATTGTCTGGCTGGCTGCCAATTTGACGCTCTTAATGGTCGGGCGAAATTATTATGGCACGAAGATTATTAGGCACTCATCATCATTAGGCTGTGGCCAAGACAAGTTGGCCTGGCCGGGCTTAATAGTCTACCTGGCTCCCTCGGAGACAAGTTCGGGGGCTTTGTTTGTTTTGACCGGGCCCATCCCAGGCCAAACCATTCCTGGGCTTTTTTGCGAGGGTCTCGGATTACTGGTACTGGGTACTGTGTAGTGGGTACCCCAGGGAAACCGACGATTAGGAAACGACACAATTTAACGACATAATTCAAGTGCGCATTAAGTTACTGGCAGCCGTAAGGGGAGTCACCCCTTTTTTCAGATGCACGTGCTCTATGGTGTAAGCAGATATGGCATATCCTTTGATTCCCGGCACTGATTGCGATCGCAGAGGAAGCGAAAACTTACAACTGAGGAAGCGACACAGGATATAGTCGAAAAAACGAGGAGAAACTGTGGAGAAATCACGTCACCCACCCGATAAATATACACACGATATGTGTGTCAACGGGCACTGAGGTGGGCCACTTGAGTGGTGCCCTTAGGGTTTCTCGGTTTCTCGGCTTCGGGAGTTCTCCAGTTTGGAGTTCTGGAATCTGGAATCTAGAATCTAGAATCCAGAATCTGTCAGCATCTGCCTTTTGCCGCCCTGTGTGGCCCACTCGAGCGCACAGATTTCCTCACTTAATTGGCGAACCGTTATGGATCCCCTGATTGATTCAAGTGCAATGCCAATCCCCAGCTCCATCTCGCTGGGTTGTTTATTTGTGTTGCCAATCTATTCACAGCTCTGCTCAGCTCTTCATTAGAATTAGCGGCGGTCTTTGATTGTTTACGATGCGCTGGCAGCGCAATTATTACAGCGCAAAAATCAAATATCGAAACGAAACGAAACGAAAAGGGGTCGTCTGAAGTTTTAATTAATTGGAAATGAAACTATGTTTACGGAATCTCGAGAGATATCCGAGGTCCGAAGTCTGCTCCTGTCTGTTTGTTTCCATTATAAATGGCCGGGCATTAAGAAGTGGAAACCTTTATTGGATTAATGGGGGATTAAGAGCTGGGTATCGATGCTAATTGAATTTCTGCCACAGAAATACATGTTTTTTATTGACCCCTTAAATCTGAAATCATTTAGCAGAGACTGCAATTTTCCCCCCGTAAAATGTAAGACCGAAAAGCCCCACAAACGCATTACAAATGCTCGTAAATCTCGCCTCAAATAAATGTCCATAAAAGGCAGGCGTCATTTTATTGTTATTAATTAAATGCTATTAATTTGCAGAAATCGTAAATTAAATCTCATCTGTGGCCTATTGCCCGGCCTCACCTGCCTCGCGTCTGCCTGCCACATTTAATGTCCCCCGGCGATCAGCAGAAGTCATTTGGAGGAGGAGGATGAGAAGGAGAGGAGGAGCAGGGGCTCCATCCCGGCCAGGTAAGAGTCGAGAGCTCGGGCAGGGTCTTAAATGATAAGCGCCATAATCCCTGATGTGTGATTAACTTTGATGATGAGTTATGAGCCGCACATTGGCACTGATGGGGTCTTGGGGTCTTCCAGGTTCCGAGTTCCAAGTTCCAAGCTCCAATGACTTGCAGGAATCGAGAGGAACCATGTGAAATGTGAGTCACTCGCCCAGCAGTAATGTGATAGCCGCGACGCGATCTCTGATCGCGATCTTCTCTCCGCCGAGCAAGTTCATAAAAGTTTTATGCAAATAAAGCAAAAGCTAAAGCTAAAAAGGCAAAGCAAATATCGATGGCATTTTGGGCCAACAAATCCTTGAACATTCGCGCTTGAGTGCCCTCGTAAAAGTATCAAATTGATTAATAATAATATAAAAGCATCTCGCACAAAGGCAAAACAAACAGTGGATCGGGCAGGGACACTCGGCTTTATATGGTATATGGTGGGGACCTCTTAAGGCAGACGATTTGTCCACTTTGCCTGACTGATGTTTGTTTGATATGTTTGATTACTTTGTGGGCATTCGCAGGAATGTTCCCACGAAATTGGCTGATGTTTTGCTTATCGCAGCATTTGACGTGATTTGATTTGAGTTTTTGGCAAGGGGAAAATGAAACTGAAGCTCTGACATCATCCCACCCAACGATTTCGGCTTTTTTTGTCATAATAGGATCAATTTTGAGTCATAATGCTCTATTAAAATTCCTGCCCGGGCTGAGGGCTTACTTTGATTTGATTTGAGTGGAGTGGAGTTGATTTGATGGTGATGTTGATTTTGAATTTGATTTTCAGTTTCAGTTTGATGTGCATGTCTGGAAGAGCAGAAAGAGAGAGAGAGAGAGAGTGAGGTCTGAGGACCCGGCTGCATGCATGTCAATAATCATATCGGATTACCCATTGGCTTTGCCCTCCGGCCCCATTGTTGCTACAATTTATGAAATTTTAGAACTTATGCTGCGGCTTTTGACGCATTCTTTTGTCCAACCATATCCATCTGTCCGCTGCGGTTTCTGCTGCTCGTCTAATCCCGTGGCATTCGAGTTGCCTCAGTTACTTCAGTTCTGTTCGGTTCTGGAGATCTGAAAAGGCGTGTTCCCTAGACACATTTGCCTGTAATTACCTGAGGCAATGACTTGTCATAAGCTCCGGCATTTCACGATTTTACGATTCGTTCGCTTCGGTTTTGCCACCTAATGCCGATTGCTGAAATTTTCGCAATTTGTTTATGCAACACAACTGGAAAACACCCACAGCCACGGCCAAAGGGACAAACAGCCAGGGCCACACAGTTAGCAGTCCGTTTTGTGAGCCGTTGAAATGGCCAAAACGAATTGTTTACCAGCTGAAATTCACGCACAGCGGCCAGTAAGTCACTTGGTCTGATAGCCAAATCCGAGTCCACATAAAATACGATTTAGTTGCGCTCGGTTGGTACTCAATGTTGAAATTCTCAGTTCTCAATTCTCAATGTCACTCTGGCACTGGAACTTCGGTAGCGGAACAGTTGCCGTTGTAAATATTTGGCCCGTGAACAACAGGATTTTTATGCCGGCCGAGTGTCCTTGGGCACTTAGTCAAATGCCCAAAGGACCTTGGCCTTCGGTGTCACTGCGATATTGCTGCCGTGCGAGCAACTGTTAATTGTTCGCCAGTTTCTGTTTCTGTTTCTGTTTCGGTTTCTGGAAAGGCTGTAACTGCAATGCCTTTTGATTGCATATCAAATTCAAGGTAACATCTGAAATCGCTGCCACCATTTAGAAACCCCCGATGGGCGCGTGGCAGTTGCAAAAGGCAATTTGGGAAAGTTTTCGAGTGAAACTCTAGCCGGCAGAACAACTGTTTTCCGAGTGGCTTTGGGTACAGTAAAAACCGATCTTAAAGATCTAATAACAACTACCAAACATGATTGTTATATTATAAGCTAATATGTGTTATATGAATCATCCAATCTTAAAGATCTTATAATAACTAACAAACCAATAAATCACTTTAGTGAAAGTCACTATAACATGAGTGTTATATTATAATCTTAAATCAACTGAATTATTTGCTTGGCAGCCGTAATCTGTCATCTCATAGTTTTGATTATTGCTTCTTGTTCAACAGCCCCTTTATTTTGGCTCCAAATCGTGGCCAAGGAAACTGGAAGTCTATCATAAAAGTTTAATAGCCCGTTTATAAAGCTTATCAATAAATGGGTTATTTTTACACCTAGTCAGCACTTAAAATTTCATTAAAATAACATGAATCGAACAGATAAGCCGACCGCGTCCATGGGAAGCGTGCCGATTGTATATCAGCAACTCCAACCTCAATGTCAGCCCTCTTAGGGGGGCTTGACTGTTGGCCAGACTTGTGGCCGTAATGCAACCGCCGCGCTGGAATTAAGCACTTGTTTTAGCCGCTTAGCTGTTTTGCACTTTGAAACTCTGAAACAACACCCCCCAACCGAGTGGCCAGCTCCCCTCACTTTCACTGCCCCCGCCCCTGTGGCTGCCCCTTTTGGGGTGATAAGATATTGTTATTCTTCGGTGTCTTAACACACATTTTTCTGCCCGCGATGTAGTACTTGTTAAGTACTTGCACAGAAAATAATTTTCAAATATTCAGGAGATAAAATAATTTATTAAAATAAGTTATTTTATTTTAAATAACAATTAAATCAACTGGAACCCTCTTATGAGTATTATTTCTAGAAAATACTTGAGTTTTCATGAATTAAGATAACCAAAAAGTTACTTAGTAGTTTGTAACTCCAAGAAAGATATCTTACAATATAATGATCTTGTCATAATAATGCCCAAGTGAACTCATTTTCTTTCGGTGCCATGTTCTACACATAGCCACACATGTTGGCAAATACAGAGTCACTATCTTAGCGGATAGTACCTGTGTATTGGCGAGCGGACTACTTGGCTGCAGTCCGCTTATCAGACAAACGCCGGCGATAAGCGGCCAAATGCTCGCGTGCCTCGACTTTTGGGGCGTAGACAGGTGGGCGGAGTGGTGATGGCTTGGGTAAAACCTGGTAAACACCGGGACTCGTAATCCCCCGCACTCGATACCCTGTTTGTTGTTCAGCGCGAAAATGCAGCGAATGTTGATTGAACTATTTGCGATGATGATCCCCGGATCGATTGGGCTTGAGGTTGATGAACGCACTCTTGTTTGTTTGGATTCGGAACCGTTTGGCTTGGCTGCTTTATGGCTTAGTTCGCTGGAATTCGAATTCAGACGCTATCTACCTTTTTTGCGACTTCTTGGCTTTCGAGTATCGGGCTTCCTGTTATTTTGCACTGGCGAAATAAGTGCAGTGGTGCCGATAAGCTGCATAATTAATCATATAATGGCCAATGCTCAAAACTAATGCGGTGTATTTTTCTGTATTATTCTGCCCGGTTTTATGGCACCACCATAAAGTTTGTGAAATAGCCAATGCGAGCCGATGCCGATGATTGGGCACTTTTGCGCCACGTAGCGTTTATCAATGGGAACTGAGTGGCACAATCTCGTGCCATCGGCGATCGGTAGATAAGGTAGGCCAGCGCCAGCGATTAGCGATAGCTAATTTGACAATTGAAATCGTGTTCGCAGGTGGGCAAAAGATGAGGGCGGTGCGCAATGAGCGCGGAATTAGCCTAGCCGCAAAACGGAACCAGGCTGTCTATCTCTCGATTTATACGGCCCCAGAAATCGGGACTGTGTCACCCAAATGGGTCTCAACTTTCCTTTCATAAATTTCTATTCCTATATCACCGTGGGCTTAGGCGTATCACTAAATAATTCCTATTAATGTCCAACTATTTGACCACTACAAGTACCCTTGTATATTGTTAGCTCACATGATGTTCGATCGAATTAGTCACTCTATTGCTAACAGATCTTGAATGAATATCACTTATTAATGGGCACACTTTTATTTTTAGTAGAATGATTTGAAAAACACAGTTTTAATTAATTAGCAAATCAAGGGAATGACTTGATTTGGGTTTAGTAACAAATCAAGTTATTGACTTGAGTCGGGTTTGGAAAAAACCCCAGATAAGCGAAACTTTACCGATGATGTATTACATTCAATTATTGACCATAGTGATTCGTGGGTATTTTTGCTTACCTTGGTCATCAAACGATCTGCTCCGGTGCCCTCCTCATCGCGGAAGAGGATGTCCCTGTTGTAGTTCGGCACCAGGTCCTTGAATTTGGGCGAGTCCCGACGGATCACACCTTCCAGGGGCCCAGAGGCGGTGTTCGTGTACTCGGAGAGATTGGGAATGGTCTGCTTGAGGACCAGCGGGTACAGGTTGCGCGCCCTATGACGACCCAGTCCTCGGCCAGGACCGCAGCTGTGGGCCGGGGTGAAGTTCAGTGGCAAGACGAGCAGCAGAAGGGCCAACAGCGAGGTCATTTGGCTGATGCAACGCTGCGTATGCGCAATGTGGCGCATCGTTGGCGATTCTGGATGAGATGCGGAAACGGTTTTGGAGCTGGAGCTGTGGCACTTGGCGTCCAGGGAGAGACAGGTGACACTGGCGGCACTGGCCCAGGGCACAGAGCTGTTGCTATCCATTATTTATTTTGGACTCGCTGTTTGCTGTTTCTATTGATTGAATTTTTTTGGTTATTTAGCACTTCACTTTTGGCACACTGACACGTTTTGGCGACACGTTTGTTGTTATCTTACTACTTCTTCTTCTATTTTCTTTTTGGTGTATTGTGTATTATTATTTAACCTGGCTAAGTCGGAATAGCAGGTCCTCCTAACTGTTCTCCGCAGAAACTGGCAGTTAGCTCTCGGATCGGACAACCGTTGCGCTCGCACTGTGATTGACAAATGACATTTCCGAGCGGAGTATCGAGCGCGCAGAGTGTTCGAGTGCGAGTACGGGTACAAAACGAATACGAATACGAAAACGAATACGAAGCGAGTGCGAGTACGAGGGTGCTTTCAAGAACCCTAGGCTCTCTCACAACAGCCCCGAGTTCATTCCGTTTTTCAGTGGTATGAGTGGAAGTCACTCGACGATCGGGTTTGGTGTTCATTTTTATGCTGCCTTATCGCGGCGGCAGTGAGAGCGGGACAACTGGAGGGTATAGCACACCTACAAGACCGCTTTCCAAGTGTTGGTCTTATGTACTCGTAGCAACAGATGTTGGATGGTATGGAGTGGTATGGTGTGGTATGGTCCATGTCCATTATGGCCATGGGTAGAGGTGTGCTGTGCCCCCGCTGCCAATTGGATGTGCTGGTGTGCGTGGCCAGAAGAGCCGCATCCTCTGCTGCAATTTCTCTTAACACTTGCACTACTCTCGACTCTTGTGGCTTGTTAGCCGCCTCGCCTCTGACCCTGCAACTCCTCCATCTCCGTCTCCATCCTCTACATCCCAGCACTCATTGTTCACTTTTTTCCGTTGCCTTTCTTCGTTTTGTTGTTCGTTTCGCTTTATTGCTTGTAAATTAATAATGTTCCGGTTTTTTGTGTATTGTGCGACTCCTGGGCCACCTTATATGGTATATGGTATGTGGAGTATATGGGTTCGGAGCTGCTTCCGTTTGGCCATCTTAAGCGGACCGAAAATCGCGGGGATCTACAGCTAGAATGGCATACGATCGCTATAGACTGCGAGCTTATGTCACTTAATGAGTCATTAATACGGCCCCCGAGGAAGTGGCGATGTGACGATAAGCATTATGAATATATGCCCCTTAGGAAGTGGCGATGTTCCGATTAGATATGGCCTCAGGACGTACGACTTACTCAGTAATTTAACGAAGGAAATTAATCTCCGTCATAAGTTCCGTTCGGCGCATTGTAAATACCCGCGAATATGTCTATATATATTGCAGGCCCGATAACGATTTTGGCAAATACAATTTGCAATTAGGTACCTTGTATTTATGCACTGCAAACATCTGACTGGCGGATTGATGCCGCTTTTCTAGAGATCAATAAATTTCCAGTTTTTATCTCTGTTGACTTTCGGCTAATATAGAATTCCCCCGAACTCTGGTTATTTGAGGTTTGTATATCGACTTTTTCGCTTTTTCGCACATCTTGAACTTGGTGTTTTTGTGGTGCTATATTGCTCTCGTCCCCCGAGTATCTTTTGTTTTGGGCCTTTCTCAAGACCTTTTTGCGGTTGCACTTCCTAGGTCTATTGACACTGTCACTTGGCAAGCGCGAATCGCGGAATACGCCCGTCCAATGTGTGCCCAAGAAATTTTCACCTTCGCAGGGAGAACTAAGAGGCAAGGGCCAAGGTGCACCTGCCTATGTAACGGATCCCAAGTGGCCAGATCTTTTTTTTCGGGTAACGCTCTGGAATGCAAGGCGTAGCATAATATAATTTCAACAACAACAGCAAAAAAAGTTTAAAAAACGAAACGAAAGAGGAGAAATACAGAAGAAACACATTGAATAGTCGTGGCGGCAAAAGATATAAGAGAAGGCAAAACGCCATCAACAAGATACACGGAACCAAATTAAAGATGAAGAAGCTGAAAAGGCTGGGATCGGGTGGGGGGAGTACGAGGTTCGGATGCTGGGGCATCTGAGTGTGCGAGAGTCTATGTGGCTGCCACATAAATTTCTGTGCTGGGCTTCTTTGTGTGCGCTCCGAACTCATTACGTTCGCTGGTGTGCGTCTCTGGGCATCATTGTATCTGTGTGTGGGGCGGAGCTGCTTAAGGCGCTCATTTGTGAATGAACACACCGTGAACAAGGCAGCTACAGATACGAAGACCATTCGAAAACCATACCATACCATACCATACCATCCCGGGACCCAGACAACAATCGCTCCAGCACTTAATGAGCATGAATAAATGGCATCGCAGGCCGTGGAGCAAGCGAGACGGCCAGCGGGCCTCATAATCACGATCATATAGATCGCGCTCTTAGCCGAAAAACCGAGAAAACGAAAAAAAGAGCTAAAAAAGCACTAATGAATAAACTAACAAAAATACTTTCCAGACCCTTCGAGATAAAAAGCCGCAGATTAGTTTCTGTAATTAGATTTGGTCCAGCATTGATTTATGTGAATATTAATGGGACGACAGTTATAAACCGAAATTGAATTTTAATGGCAACCTGTAATGCTGCACGGTAAAAAACTGTACCGCCATGTATGATAGGCTATTTTTAATAGAATTTAGAACATTTATTTGAAGATATTTTAAAGTATCAGCAATAAATATAGAAGTTCAAATAGAAATAAATTATGTTAAAATGGTTAAACATTTTGTATATTAGTTTTCAATTTAAAATTTCCTCATTTACGTTCTTAAATGTACAAAAAGCATACGAATTTTAAAATGATCTGCATTCCGAAATAAAACAATGTATATGATTTTTAGGAAATAATAATTACTTGTGCTAAAATAAAACCTATTTTTCCCTGTGCCAGAGCCTCGAAATAGACGAACCGGAAATGCCCAGACCATTCGCTGGCCAACTGGAGGCCCCAGAGCCCAGCTCGCAGCTCACAGCTCCTCTTGGCCAACTCGGCATGGAATCCATGGGCAGATGCCAAAGAGCAGATGGAACGCCATTTTCTGTGCGCCATGGCGCGTCCGCATCCAACGGCGTCTCCGTCTGCTTTTAATTTCTTTTAATGGAAGTTGTTAACATGGCTGCTGCTGCCTCGCCCGGATCGCCTTCGCCTCAGTCTCAGCCTCCGCCTCCACCTCCGACCGTCTCGATCCCTTCCTCCTTCCTCCTGGTCTGCGGCTGATTTTCGGTTTTGGATCCCACCATCACCATCACCATTCCCACCAACGCCATGGGTTGCGGCTGATTTGCTCTTTTTGCTTCTCTTACTTTTCGTTGGTGTTTCGATCATAAAACTTCGATATGAAACTTGAATTTTTGTTTCTTTTTTATGCGCTTCCACAGGCTGGGGGCATATGGCTTATGTAATGCGATTTGGGGCGGCTGAGGGGGGCAGTCGCTTAAGGATGATGTGAAAAAGAGAAGACACTTATTTTTAATTTAAAATATAAAACGAACGGCCAGCCTTAATGCCATATAAGCTGTTTAAAAAGATGGGAAATTTAAGTGAATGTTTATTTTGGAAAGACAAGCACCAGTTTCCTTATTAAATACAAAAACTGGAGATTTACAATTTTTTAAAATTGAAAAGGTTAAGAATAAGAACAAAGTATCATTTTGTAAATATGATTTTCAATATATAGAGTATTTAAAGACCGATTCCAGCTGGGACTCCTCAACTATGCCGCTCTGGCTTGGGGTTCATTGAATTTTAGAAGTGCTTTATGGCCACTGAGCTAGCTGTAGCTGGCAAGTTTGTTGCCAAAGTCTTTTGTTTTGGCTGCACAAGTCGCTCTGCGGCTGCGGCTCTCCGGCATTAGAGAGAATCATGGGCAGGCACATAATTAACAAATAATGATGGCCATAACGCGTGCTTTGGCCCGTCGCACCGGTTTCGTCGCTCGGCCATCTCTTGTGAAGGTCGCGGGGTAATTTAATAACTGATACTAACTAATATTTACGAGAATATTTATATTGTTTATGGCCACTTCTGGATGGCATCGGCAGACCAAAAACCGATCCCAACCGATCACAGGCGCAGTTCTCATATCAAGCCAATGCTGATTTCGATTTGATTCCGAGAACCAGGCACTCAATCATGCTGCGAGTTGTGGGCCTCTTGTTGTGACTGCCTCGGCTGCTGTTGCCGGCCTCATAGCGTGCGACAAATGCCACTAACGGTTTGAGGTCTCTAATGGATGTTGACATTTACGGCTACCAGGGATTGGGATTGGGACTGGGACTCCGGACTCCGACTCTGGCTGTTTAATTCACATAAATCTAAGTGAAATGCCATTGGGGAATTGCTGCCGAGATAGAAATTAGGCAAATGGATGGATGGGCCTCCGGTATTCCGGGGAATTTGCCACCACAAAGGCAGAAATAGCCACTGAATGGGCCCAGGAGCAAAAGGGGCAGAGGGCAGGGGCTTGTAACATAAACATTCACAGCCAGAGTCCTATAAAAAGGGTCTCAGTAACACTCGGCCCTACTCTCAGTTTGTGTGTGTGTACAAACATTTGTCAACCGGGCTCCTTTTGATCCTGGCCGGCACGAGAGTCAAAAAGTCGTAAGCGGCATAGTTATCATTGTGCAGTGGGTCCATTGTGCTATCAGCTGGCAGCGATCGATGCGGTTTAAACAGCAGTCGAGATCACGGTGAGTAAGCAGTGTTCGTTGGCCCAGAGGAGGCAGAGGAGGGCCCGAACAGGAAAGGCATCTCGGCCACATGCGGCGCGTATTTGGCCAACAGTTTTTGCACGAGGCAAACCACAAAAATGCAGCTAAATGTCCCGAATGTTCCAGCCAAATCAGTACACAAATCAAATGTCGGTAGATATGGAAACATATGTCACTTATTCGCTGGAAAAAAATGTAACCATGATAGCTGACCTCATATTCTTAGAATAACATTTATGGCTATAATATTTAAAACTATTAAAATTAAAATTCTCTTCAAAGGACTTAGTAAGTATAAATATATCAAATTTTTAATTAATCTAACAAAGTGTTGTAAATTGCTTGCTGGACAAAAAAACAATTAATATCTGTTTTTGCCACAAATTCTAAGCCCTTATTTTTCTCAAAGAAGTTCAAAATAAAATTACAAATCGATTGGCGTTCAAACATAAAAACTTTAATTTGGCTTAATTTAAAAGGAAAAAAATATGTAACCCCTTATAAAAAATGCAAAACTTTTCCAAGATATGCTTTTTTCTAAATATATTTACACTGATAAAAAAAACGTAGTAAATCCAACGATTTCATATTCAATCCAAATATTTTTCGCTTTGATTTTCATCCATTGCGGTTTTTATTAAATTTAAATATGCGCATATTAAATTTTTTTCAATATTAAATTTAAATACGGAAATATTAAATTTAAATATGGAAATATTTACTTTAGAGAAGAAAAATAGATAAACTTGAATGCTCTTTTAAGCATTCTGTCACGAAAGAAAATAATATGGGCATGGCTCAGTGGCCAAGTGTGCTTGCTCTGCTACTATTTTATGCTCGGGGGTACGAGGTTCAAATCCCGCTCCCGACATAACTTATTTTTTTTTTTAGTAGTTGTATTAACAACTTTTTTAATACATTTTTTTTTTTTCAAATTATTATGGAAGTGTTAGATATGCATCATAAAAACTTTTTACTTACTCTGCTTTAGTTGGGTTTTGAACCTGGGTCCTCCCGCATTAGAGGCAGACGCCTTACCAATTGCGCCATCGCACCATGTTACGCGGGAGCGCATAAGTTCAACTTAAATGTAAAGTTAACATGTTCGCGAACATTTAAAACTTTCTACAACTTAAAATATAACATTTTCCATATGCTAATTTTATTTAAAATAATCGTAGTCTTTTAGTTAAGTAATCAATTTATAAAATGTTTTATATTCAAATTAAAAGAGTTCATATTTCGGATAAATTGCTAAAGTTTTCAATCTGAACATAAAAAATCTTTAAATAAATCATGCATATTAGCTACTTTGCAAAAATATTAAAAACTTTAAAATAAAATATTTTGAATATGTAAAACTAATATGAAACATATTTAATTTGAATACGGATTTTTTTAATTCTGAAAATATTAACGATAAATATAATACTTTTTAAAATAAATATACCCAATTTTAAATTTAATATGCACTTATTGGATTTAAATATTTTAATATTAAACTAAGTGTTTTAATATGTTTCGTATTTAATTCAATGTTTTTTGTATTAAATTTAAATACGAAACAAGAAATTTTTTATTCAATATGCGGATATTTAAATTTACTATTCCATTTTTTTATCAGTGTAGAAATAAAGTAATTGGATCGTTGCTAAGGTGATTAGCTGGTCAAAACAGTTAAAACATTCAACTTAAAACTGTCTTAAGTGTCTGTTTTTCTAAAAGTCTATTACCAATATACCAAAATCTTCTTAAAACCAAACTGTATAAGGGTATACTCCACTTCGACTTGAGGGCTACACTCCTGATTTGTTCTTAACAAATTGCACTGCATCATAGAAGGAATCCCATGGAGCTTCTCCCAGGCCGACCGCAAAGCGGCAGCACTTACTTAAAATATTAAACAACGCTGAGCCGCTGTTGCCCTCTCGAGCATCGAGCATCGAGTTCATAGAGGAGCTACGTAGATCCAATTCAGACGCAGACGAGTCACATGGATGCCCTCTCAAGTGGCCGTGCAGGCCGAGGGGCAGGGGGATTTCCTCGAGCGGAATGGGAATGGAGTGTATGGGCTCTCGTATTTAAATGTGTATCATGGCGGTGGTCAAGTGAAGCGCATGCGTTGATGGACTTGAATTATATGCGACTTAAGCTCCGCGGCTGCCGTTGCCGATGCTGATGCTGCATCGGCATCCTCGGCAGCCAGTGCCATAAAAATTAAAAGTCATTATGGCCTGGAACAGCATTTAAGCCGTGGCAATGCGAGTGTCTTTCTGAATGTGAGGAGATGGAGATGGAGGTGGAGGTGGAGGCCGTGGCATATTCCCACAGTCGGAGAGTCCGAGACCGAGTCCCAGATCCCGGGATCCCAGATCGCATCGGATCGGCTCGAGTGTCGCTGGGCTGTCAGAAAGTGCCATGAGACGGCAGCCACATGCGTCCACTTGGAGTGGGTTAATATTTGTTTGCTTTATCATTTTGAATTGACAGCAAAGTGGCGCTTGTTGCTCTTGTTGTTGCTGTGGCTGTTGTTGTTGCCGACGGACCCAGCGGGCGGGCCGCGTCGAAGGCTCAAGTTGTTTGTTGTCTGCGCGCCGATTATGGAAAGTTGATGACCAACAACAGCGCTTAAAACACCATCCCATCGCATAGGTGAAACATCGAAAGCTGCTCCTTTTCAAGTGCCCTCGGTTCGGGTCTTAGAAAATTGCACATTTTTATCTTCGGAGGGTTTTCAATTTCGAAATGCCAATACTTCCCAGTACTCCCTTTTTGTTATGCGCCGCTCGTGGCCAAATGCCGCCCGGCCGCAAAAACCGCACGCGGAATGCAGAGTCGTAGCCAACGGCAGCCGGGGGTTAAAGGGGGCTGGAGGGGGCGGGGTCTGGCGAGCAACACTTCGTTAAGTTGGGGCCAACATCAACGTCAACGCCTGTGCCGGTTAAATAGATTTTCGATACACTATCTAGGTGGCATATACACTTTCGTACTTTCTCAACATTTCAGAATTTAAAAAAAAAATGTTACAATATTCAGTAGGTCTCAGCAATCATAAAGAATTATATATATTTTGTTAAGATATTTAAAAATTATTATATATTTTTCTGTATTCCAATATTGTTGGAAATAGATCGATCTGAATATCATATAACACTAAGCACAACATTTATAGCTCTTTTCTATTTTAAGCCTTTCAATATTTTTTCAAATCTTAGCAATTTATTTAATTTACGACTCAGTTAAAAAATACAAGCTCCAAAGGGTAACCATCGCTTCGATGTTCCACTAACGAGAGCCTTCTTGTCATTCGTTTTTGGGGTCGCCTTGCGCACTCCTTCGCTTGGCTTTGATCTGCGGATGTTGCAGGCAGGACGGCAGGCAGTCAGTCAGTCAGAGAGGCAGTCCGGCAGTCAGGGCCCCGAGGTAGTCACACGAGCTCCATTCCTTCTCGTCTCATCTCGTTTCGTCCCGTGGCTTCCCATTCCCATTCCAAGCCGAACGACTGCAGCAAATTGAAAATTGATTTTTGAGCAGAGAGCTTGGCGCGCCAAGTTCGCTGCCTAAGTCTTTCGTATCGCTTCGCTTCGTTTTGATTCTTTTGGATGAGTCAAACTGCACGCCGTGAAATTCCCACATAAATTGCGCGCGTTGTCAAATTAAAAATGCCTAATGAGCTGATCGGTCCGGGCCCGATGCAAAAGAGCTGAAAAATGCATTAGAAGCAGCAGGGACCCGTGGATCGGATCGGATCAGATCGGATGGTATGGCATGGTTTGGTATGGTATCGTAGGTCCTATATGTACACCCTTACTCCAGTCGGCGGCGGCGAAATGTATCGTGTTACAAATCACGGCGGGGGAAGCGATGGCAGCGGCAAGAAGAACAAGTTTCGAGTGGAAATGCGTGTAGCGTGCAGCGTGCGAAACACTGCAGAACATGGACACGAATCGAGATCGAGGCGAAAGCCCGATGCTGATGCTGATGATGCTGATCTCCTCCTCCTCCCGCCCGGCTGCTCTTGTAAGTGTCCATCTAAAAATAGTTGGGGGATGGTGGCGGCGGGTCGGGTCCATGGATTTGCCGGCATGAAAAATGGCAACACTTTTGCGCTCATAAAACCTATTTATAAGCCATGGCTCTGCAGCCCGGCTACCTAAGTTGGGTCTCCCTATCCCCACCGATATGCCCGTCAGTTTGCACTGCAGCGCAAGCGCTCCTTCACAAGCGCAGGCGCAAGCGCGTGAGATCGCCACGCAAGATCAGAAGGTACGGGGGGCCACAAAAGGTAAGGATGGCAGGCAGCAGGCAGCAGCAGCAGCAGGAGCCCATGGACCCAGGTCCAGTCCAGTTTGAAGACGGGACCACACAAATACAGGCACGCGTTCGCTGACAGAATAAAAATTGTTGCGCTTGTGTTTAACGCGCGAACGCGGCGATATCGCAGCAACAGCAACGGCAGCATCCTACCTTGTTTCAAACTGGCTCCCTGGACCTCGGTGGCTCGGCTTAAAGTGGCAGTGGAGAGATGGGAAGATACACTGAAATCAAATTTAGGAATGAAAATAATTTTTTTTAATAGAATTTAAAAAAAAGGTTTAAGAAAATATCTATGCAATCCACTTTGATTGTCAACCATATGTATTTTATTTTAGAATAGTTGAAAAATTAAATCTTTAATCTAAAATCATAAATTGTGGTTAAAAATGCTAATTCTTGATAATGATCTTCATTCAGGTTATCTTGAAACATTTTAATATCATTTAACAAAGTATATAAAGAGGTTTAAGAAAATATCTATGGAATCCACTTTGGTTGTCAACCATATGTACATATTTTATTTTAGAATAGCTAATTTTGAAAATTAAATCTTTTATCTAGAATCAAAAATGGTCTCGAAATTCTCGATGATGATGTTGATTCAGGTTATCTTGAAACATTTTGATATCATTAAAGAGGTAAGGGCTTCAAATTATAAATAATTTCTTTGATTTGAAAAGGTGAATGAAAACGAATTTCGTGTTGATTTTTTTGATGAGTGTAAGGGCAGGGCAGGCAGCCAGGCATTGTCGGCTTGCTTAGCTATCACTGAACGATTATCGTGCATTTTAAAATTCTTACGAGTTTTGTGCTGCTGATGCCGATGTTGCTCTGCCTTTACCTTTTATATTGCCCTTTTCTCTGCTGCTCTTTGTTGTGGTTGCTGGGCCAGATTGAAATCACGCATGGGAACCAAGCGCCTTGGCTTTGTCTTGTCTGCAGACTGCAAATAAAACGAAAAGAGAACACGAAAAATTGCGGCATTCTCATCGGCAATCGGCAAATTAGGAAAGGAACTCAGGGGGGCTTGCTTTAAACACGGTTTTATTAATCTTTCTTTTAAATAGTAATTTGTATTTATCAATTTGTTAATTGCATAGTTTACATAGTAGTAACTCTCCATAGCAAATGCCTATATAGAAACTCCTGCTGTCCACTCGATTATTGCCAACACTTAGGTTCGTAAATATATAGAGGTGTGTATATTCGGATTGAGGCAGATGCTTTTGTTGCTTTTGTGGTCGCCTTGGACAAACATTTGTTCTCGATTTCGAAATACATAACTAAATTGCTACACAATTTGCTTGATAATAATTTGATAATGCTATCATAGGTAATATGTTATATATATAAATATTCAAATATTTTTGTATTCATATCCTCTGTGGGCATAACTAGTTAAATAATTGATTTGTTAATGTTGCATTGTCTACGATGTGGAAGGGGTTTTTTGAGTCGGAGTCTATTGTTTGTAGCTTTGTCATCAATTTCAAACATTACATTACTAATTTCTTGATTCTGTCTCTCCCTAAATATCTATACATATATATTCACTTTTCACAATAACTTTAGCAATAACACACAACATTGCTGGTTAGGCGAGGGAATAAACCGAGTCACTACGAAAAGAAAGGAAAAATAACGTAAGCAAATAAACATCGTTAAGCAAATATTGTGTTTGGTCTTTACGTTTTATAATATCTGGGGATGTACATTAATTTATATTGCAAGTGATAAAATAAATTGCTTTGACCGCATTTCAGCAGCAATTAATCCCCGATAAGAAACTGTACAAGTCAAGAGCTTTATGGCATCTGACCAATATCAGCGCATCGGCATTAATATCAAGAGCCAATAATCGGAGGTAAACAAAAAGAAGATATAAAAACTAATCAAAACTCAAGAGAAATTAGTCAAGACACGAACCGTAAATGAAGTATTCAATTTTCATATATATTCTATTTGGGTAAATATATTTTTGCATATTACCTATAGCCTAGGCTAGTTGTAAGTTATCTTATGAAGAGCTGTCGAATTTTTTCGAATCTAGTTCAGCGTTTATTTCTAGTAAAAGTTTCAAATTCTGCTTGTTTCACTTAGGTCTTGACACACATTTGTAGTATTCTAGAAAAAAATAATTTTATTCATATTGATTCCACTTAGTTTATCGTGTTTCACTTATTGTGTGTGTCTGTGTGGGCTTGGTTCGCACAAAATTGCATAAATCTATTTGATTCATAATTGTTGTAGACAAGTTTAAAATACTAGACAGTACTTTCGGTTGCAAATTGCTCGGTTTTCGCGATTTCATCATAAAAATTCCTGTTCGGTGTTCAGAGTTGTCATGTTATTTGGTTGCTATTTTCGGTTAACTAATCGTGTTAAACCTTTAGTTACAGTTTTCTATAATTTGTTAATTTATTACGAATTAACTAGTTGAAACAATTGGTAGCAAACATTTGTTCTTTGTTCTAGAGCTAGAGAAGTAATTGCCTTGCTTTCTATACTCGTTTGTAATTTCTTCTTTTGAGAACCCTATAAGCTAGCTACTAATTCAATTTGATATTTTAGACATTAACGATTTTGATGTTTCTGGTCTACGTGTACACGACAATTTTTTAAATATTCTATGTGTGTCCATAATTTTTCAACTATTAAAATCTCCTCTTTGCCTCTTGTTTTCTGAATGGAGCTGGAGCTTACAACATTGATTCTTGTTGTCATTGTTGTTGTACATAAAGTCAAGTTGGTTTACAATTTGATTTGTTTTATTGCTGTTTGCTGTCGCGAGCTTGCATCTATATATAAATATTTGTATTTTTTTTGTTCTTTTTTGTTTTTTTATATTTCTGGATCACATATTCAAGTAGTTTCAAAATCACATAAAAATCACTCTTACAGTAGCGTATACAAAATACATGTGTCATCTATAAATATATATGTATGTAACGTACATATACTTTTCGATCTGGATTCTGCTTTGATTCTTCACAGGTGAGAGATGGCGTGAAATGGATTCTTGACATGTTGTAAAATTGCTTTGCATTGGTTGGTTTGGATTGAGATTGGAAAACCCGTAAGTCGATAGATATCCCATGTATATTCGTAAAGATGTTATAAAGTAAATTAGCAAATGTTTAAACTGTGCCCGGTCAATGAGAGTCAAGGATATTCTGAGAGAGGTATGCATGTAGTTAGTTTGGTATTTCACACACTAGATTTGCGACTCAACAGCTCCATTATAAAACCAATTTACTTCATTATTTGTTCTCGTGATTTTTAGTTCTTTTGTGTACACTTTTTCATAAACTATTAAAGCATTTATAAGTTAACACACATTTGTTTATTGTTATGTTTATTAATTTGTATTTCTTGATGATTTGGCTTCTACAAAACACAGTACAAACACACACAGAGATAAAAGCCTTTGCGCTGCCTTTCCTAGTTAGCTTTGTAATAATATATTTCATAGTTTTTTGATCTTTGTATATCTTTATAGTGTTTGCTTTTGTTTCCAATAAATGCCTATGCTGTTTCATTTTCAATTCATTCCCAAAACAGTTCCGTTTTGATTACATGTTTATCAATTTAACTCAACTAGCTAACATCGCGTTTCAGCTTCATTCAACATTGTCCACAGCTACCAATTGATTACGTTTAATAACTTTATTTTTGCAGAAAAATACAATGGTTTTTGAAGACGGTTTTACATTAACTGTGGTTAACATTTTCATTAAACTCTGTTCATTTCGCTGTATCGAGTTACTTTTATTGTTTATGCTTTCTACATCACACTCATCGAATCTGCGTTCAAATTTCCCATAAATATATATCTATTCATATTCGTTCTTGTACCATCAGCCAAATGCTTGATTTTATATATCTTAAATATTACGTTGAAGATTCATTCTTTTTTTTTTGCTTTTACTAAAGTGGAAGCGTCCAGTTGAGACTATGAAAGTAAAATGAAGATTGAAGTCAACTGCAAAGTAAGTACTTAAAGCACTATATAAATCACAAAATAACCTAATAGAGTATATACGTAAGTTTGTAATTTTGTGGCTGGTTATTGGCATTGGTTACAAACGCTGCACTCTACCAAAGCCTAAATAAAAGCAAAGTGTCTTAATACATTCAACTTTGGATTCCAAAATGAATTCTCGATAAGGGAAAGTGTTGTCGCATTCAGTTACAATTCATTTTAACGTCTATAATTACTTTTGTGCAGTTGGAAAAAACATTTAAGCGAGTACTGACTAAGATTTATTACCTGTCAGCTACATAGATTTTATGACGCTTGTCTTGGCTTTTAGTTGTAGTTTGCTTTCACAAGTTTGAAACACATACATATAAAATACAGTTTGAAAATCGGCTTATAAAAATCACTGGTGGTTTTTGTTTGTTTGTGGTTGTTTGCTGCTCTCCTATGCGACAATACATTGTTAAAGATTATTAACTTGTTCAATTTGTTGGTGTCTATAAATTTGTTAATAGTCAATTGCTAAAAGTGTCTAGAAAAATTAATATATTATATATTTATCATATCATTCAACCATTACATTTTGTAATGGCTTAGTTCTCATAATTTCTTAAGTAATACTAGTGAAAAGTACAATATGACTGAAAGTGTAGCATATTTCAATACAAATATAGGGATACACAAAATATATGTGAGTAAAAAAAAATGAGACATATTGCAAATTCGTGCAGTTGATTAGATTTAAACACATAAAATGTTAAACAAAATTAAAAATAGTTGGTTACATGAAAGTATAGTAAAAAATCAAATTTAAAACTTTTTCCTGTAGTCGTTTTTGAGAAAAAATAAACAGAAATAAAAGGGTATACTTATTTGTTTAGAGCTGCTATCTAATTCAATTAATAGTTTGTGCCTAGTAATTGCTAATATTCATGACGATAATTTGCGTAGAGTGGAAATATAAATTATATATTCTTTGCCACACGCACATATGACGTGTGGCAGCTCCTAACCGATCAAAAGTTTCAACTTTTTGCTTATGACTAAAGTTTGCTTTGTGAGTACCACATTGTCATGCTGTTCGCGCTATTGATCCCCCTGATCCATCCGTATCTCATCGAAATCTTCTTCCGTATCCGGATTTTCAGCCAAAGGGCCACTTGTGGTCCTGTTGCTGATAAAACATGTTCTCAGGTGTGGGTGGTTATCACCGGCACCTGACAGTAGGGACACTCGGTGACCGAGCCAGCGCAAGTATTGCAGATGGATAGGTGGCTGCACGGCTCTAGAGTTACCGTACGATTGTTCTCCTCGCACTTCATGCACTTCTTGGCGTTTTCTAAATATAATACTTTATCGACCTCCTCCAAGTCAGTGCGCAGCTTGGACTGAAATGGGATTATTGAATTGAATGCATTTAAAAAAAAAAATGAAATATATATGGTTCAGGGACTAACCTGCAATTGCTTCAATTCTGCATGGATAAGTCCCTTAGCTCTGCCGGCAAGTTGTTGTATCTGGGCCAGATCGTAGCGCTCCTTCCACTCCTGCGCCTCCTGCTTGGCCTTGTCGCGATGCAGCTCGGCGATCTTCAGCTTGTAAGCCATGTCCTCGTAGCGTACGTTCAACTTGTGGATCTGAGAATTCTTCGTGAGCAGCTCGTTGGTAATGCGGCTGAGGTCGCTGTTGTTTTGCGACTGTAGCGATTGACAGACTGAACGCATTCTTGGCCGTATTCAGAGTGTTCTCAAACAGACTATTTCCCACTGAGCTGCTGTTGATGTCGTCGCGTATGGTGTTCAATTCAGATATCCTGACCGAAGGACTGATCGACAAGCCATCGCCAAATGTCCGGTGCGATATGATGCGCGCGACGGAAAGAAGAGACTGTTCTCGTTCTCGAGTTGCCGAAAGGAATTGCTGAGCTTGTTGGAACTGCCATAGCTTGAAGGCGTCCGACGTTGAAGAGGATTTGCGGTACGGTTTGGTGGGACTGTAGGTGAGCGAGCTGCTGGGAAGTGTTGACGATTGGCGGAAGGCCACCTGAAAGTTGAAATCTATGCAAATGGAATTAGTATTAGCATTAGCAATTAGTTGGGAAACGTGGCTGACTGATGACTCACCGTTACATTGAAGTTACTTAGAGTCGTACTGTGAGAATGTTACACTGGCGCCGAGGAACGCGTTAATAGGTGCTTAGTATTGGCCAGACTCGCCGACAGTGAGAGTTCTCGCGCGGATCGTCCAGTGAGCAAGCTGCTTGCAAAGAGTGAAGACAAATAATTAATTAAGTTTCAAGTTAGGCAAGTGGAGTACAGGGCAAGGCGTTTGCTGTCTTAGCGCTGACATTTTTTTGTCCACAACCAACATTAAGAACAGTGAATTCTGGTGTGTAACTTAGGTGTATGCACGTCAGGTGTGATTCTCGAATACTCACAACGACTGTCCATGGGTCGTGAGAAACTTAAAAATTTGCTGGAATTGGTTGTGTTTTCCAAAGCATCTACCAACATTTTATTGGTACTATTACCATCAATGTTCAACAACTACGAAGAGAACGAAACAGAAAGAAAAAATCGAGGATCGCAATGAGAGCAGGCCACAGGATTTAATGGTTTGGTGAGAGTGTTAAGCAGTTAGCTGATGTTGGTTAGCTGGATTAGAAACGACGAACGATTTGTGTGGTAGTATGTTTTGGATTAGGCGATGCACATCGATGGCTTGGAGCTTGATGAGTGTTACTGGTGTCTGGCAATACGTAAGCATTATCGCCCCTTTGGAACGCATCCTGAGCCTTTAGGTCGGGCAAGGCATTGGAAATAAGCTTCGCTTAGGATACCTCGTGATCCCGCGTTTTCTCCTCGGCAATTGAGCATGCTTTATTTGGATTGGGAATGGTTACATGGGCAAAGCGACACCGAACGGCAAAGCGAACATTGATTGATGCATTGATATTCAAAGCGATTCAATAGGTTTACAGTAGTTTGAAATGGTTTGGCGGGTTGATTGATGGAGGCGAGTAAAAGACAAACATAGAGTTAGAACAGGCAAATAATAACCCTGGCTCTACACAAATTCTCTACGGCAACTGGTTGTGGAGCACAGCGCTGAAAGCTGAGGATTAGTCTTCTAGGGTGGCTACCCTTCTGTACTTACGTTCCACATGGGCAAAGGCGCAGAAGAGCGCTGCGCGGACAGTAGCCGGCCTGCTGGACATCGTTGGGCACTTGGTCGACTTGTATATTTCCGGATGGGAACTGTTGTTCGGTGCGTGTGCGACAGGCACTGACAGTTGTCGCCGGCCTCGCAGTTGCCCGGCTCGCCCCATTCCTCGCCGTGCTTGACATTTGGGCAAGGAGTGGACCTGCAAGTTAAGTAATGGGTTAACTCTGCCTTCTAGTTAATCCTCGGAAGTCACCCTACCCGTACTTGTACTTCCTGGGCGAGCGACGCTTGTCCTTGCTGTTGTGGTACTGTGGACAAGCGTATTTCCTTGGCGGCACAAGCGCGGCGGGCGCTTGCAGGGCTCTGTCTTGTAGTTGGCCAGCACGTAGTTGGTGTCCTGCCACTTGGGGTCCTCGTTCATCAGATTGCGCTCCTTGTCCAGGGCACTTAGAGCATTTGCTGCTGTCCAGGGTGCTCTCGGTATTCTGCAGGGTCTCCAGCTCTTTGATGTCATAGACCGGTGGTGGGGCGCTGGTCCTGCACCCCGTGGGCAAAGGCGCAGTGTAGTCCGTCCTGGATGCAGCATCCCCGGCTGTCGGTGTCGTGGACGCAAGCTATGCATGGGGCTCCTTCGTAGTAGCGCAAGCGGTAGCGCCTTTCGGTGTCTCCAGGCAGTGCGGTGTAAGAAGGGGCACCTAAATGGGTGGAAGGGAGTTTTAGTGACGTCAAAAAAGGCTGTAAGGTAGGGTTAGTCGACTATGAGA